>CM014089.1:28074722-28722222 GCA_004119915.2 Collichthys lucidus | reverse complement strand
GATGGAGTTTAATGATTCAATTGAAGAATTTGAATGAGAGCTGTGAGCACATGATGACCTGTTGGCTCATTGGGGGAATGACGTAGCAGGACAGAAACTAAGAGAAGACCATTCGTATTACTCAGGGAGCTAAAGTTATTGCGCAAGTAACTGTTTTTCTGTGCTTATACAATTGAATTGTTCAATTTCCTCCAGCTTTTATCACTGGCTGTGTGTGTGCTGTTTGCTGAAGTGCATTTTGTTACACTTTGAGATGTCAGAAATATTGAAAATTCTACATAGGCAGAAGTACTAAAAATCCAAACTGATGCAGCAGAACAAAACATATTGTCTGGTTTATTCCTTGTGTTCTTCCTGGTCAAAATCCGGTGCCTGTATTTACCCATAACCAGTCCAAAGAAACCCAAATGGTGACAGTTGGGTCCTAAGTGTGGGGTGTGTTATGCTTTGAGAGGCTAATGTAGTCTGAAGCAGAGATGAGGAGGCTTGGCAGCTCACTTCTTTCTGACTTCACTAAGTATTCTCAACTACTCCCATTCTTACTATGAAGCTTACTGACGTGCCCTCACAGACTCATGTCGAGATCTGACAGTCAGTTTAAACATGATTGAATCAAAAAAGGGCCCTCAGCTTTTCTTTGAGCTTAACAGTGACTTATGACTTCACTTGACCTTTAAGTATTTGGATGTGTAATAATAAAATATCCTGCACAAGCCCAACATTTTGAATGTTATTGTAAAAAAGAAACTGGATGATTTGGATGGAAAGTTCATGTTGTGCTCAGCAAAAAATGACTGCATTAAGTGTGTTCAAGTCTATGTAAAACACATTTTTGAAAGCATCAATTTGTGTACATTTCCTACACTAACTGTGATGTAAAGCATCTTTTTACATTCGTGGAGTTACCTATAAATATCAAAAAGGGTTCTTCTCAGATCACAAACAAAAGGAAGAGAGAAAGGCTGGAGCACACTGAATGGTTTGCAGCCTTGAATAGTACAAACAGACTAATGCTACTCTGTGAATCGGAGTTAGAATGGACAGGAAGGAAGATATTAAACAAAATACATACATATAGTTTACCTGGTGTGCTTAAATTGTGTTTTTCTGTATCTTTAATGCAATATGAATCAATATAACTGTGCAGTCATTTTAACTGCATATGCTGTAAAGGAGGAAGCTTTTTAGTCCAGCTCGATCAACTTCCATTAATGTTCTCTACATAAACGCGCTGACCATATTTTCCATTTGGAGCATGGTGTTCTAAAAATATGATACTCAAATTCAGGTCACCACTTGATCTATGACTGAAAAAGAGTCAGTCAGGTCCGTTTCTGAGGCAACACTGATGGAGAGGCAAGAAAGTTTACACAGTGTAACTGCTGGGATTTTAAACGTGATGTTTCAAACAAAGTATGAGTGAAAGTACAATGAATGAAGGAGAAAATCATGAAAAAAGAAAAAAAAAGGTGAAATCATTATTTCACCATTCCAAGAAGTCACTTCCTGTGTTATTTGATCATACATACAGGATAAAACTGAGCTGTATGTTTTATGATGTTTTATGTTTTTAAGACTTCCAAAGCCCAAATGCCTTTATCTGATGAGATAAATACAACTTTAATTACTCTGTTAATAATAAATAGATTAGCCTAAAGTTGCTGATGGATTTATGAGTTCAGCTCAAGTTAAATGCAGGCAACGCTCTTGTCTTTATTAAGGATTTTGACTAATTATTGAAGATGTCTCTGGAAAAAGCTCCAAGCCTTTAGGGGATTATGAGCTAATCTGAAAACAAAAAGCTTACTTAAGCAGCAAATGTAATTAGAGTCCACCTTGATAAATCAGTCACTACTACATGAAAAAGACCAGTTTTCTATGCCCCCCTACCCCCCCTTTTCCACTTGATCTTTTTTAACTTTTATTTACATATATAAATGTGTGACCAAAAAACACTTTGTAGATCACTCTGTATAACATTTACACACTGCAGAACATAATGTTGTCTCCATAGGCGTCATACACACTCAGAGTCAGCATTACCTACCCTGAGGATACAAAACTTAATGCCTGTTTTCACACCTAACATAGAGATCAGTCAATCCACTCAGCAGTGACAGATCTTTTTTTAAACGGTAATTTAACTTGAGTTTTTAATACAGACGATCTATAGAGACTGCCAAACATAAACTCCTCCCCGCTAACTGTTGTGTGAGCACTCAGCGATGTATGATGGATGGCACTTTTAATGTGGTACAGACACTTTGAAGTGATGGAGATAGCAGCTTACTCAACAGCTCTGGACCCTCTGTTTTCTGCTCCGTCTCTCCCTTCGCAGAATAAAAAAAAGAAGAGCGCTGCTGCAATCGCCTGAAGACATCCCAACTCCAACCTTATTGTCTGTCATGTTTGCAGCTGAATTAAAGGCACAGAGGAAGGAGGATGATTATTGAAGTTGTTGTTGCGAGAAATCATGTGGGATTTAATGAGAGGATCTTCACTAAGATGTAACTGACAGACAGGGGCACTGCATTGAAATAAAAAGGCATCTTATGAGAAAGGAGACGTTCCAGACACTGGTGTTCATTGCTATATGACAGGCAGCTGTAAACCCATCAGTTTTAATTCCAGCTGTGACAGAGACACTGACAGTGAGAATATAAGGGTTAGAACTGATTTGTGTACATGTTTTGACAGAATATTTTAATTATGCACGGCAACCAAAAAAAAAGGCAAAACAGAAGTAAAACTGCCAAAGAAGATGATGTCTAAGTCAAAAGTTTTCACAATACATGCTGAACAGAAGCATTGGTACATGTGTAGTTCATAACCTACAGAATCAAAGAGATGGTTTCTGTAATATCATAAGATTCTACAAATTTATAAACACTTCAGGCAAGGAACCAAATATGTACACCTGAGATAGATATACACTATCCACTTATTTCCACCAGACATGGCTAATTGCACCCATTTTAGACCAGACCAGTGGAATTTAGGAGTAACACAATAGCGTATGAACTTCAGTGAAGCCTCCTCTCTTATGATCCTCAGAAACTCTTCAGACCAATGGACAGTATTGTTTTAAGTGGGCTGCATGTAACGTATCCAGGGGGGAAAAAAGGAGAATTTTAAAGTCATTGATTCATTAATTTTATTTATTTAGTCGACTAGCCTACATTAGAATTTATGTTGTTGAGGTTACAACAATTACATTTTACGTTTCTAAAATGACTGTCCATTCGTCCATCTACTGTAAAAGATATTTTCACTTCTATCCTTTAGAGCAGTGTTTCTCAAACTTTTTCAGACCAAGGACCACTTTGTCAAAAAAAAAAATTTCAGGGACCACCTGACCTCGTCTTCAGCCACCTATCCATCATCGTTTCCCATCCTCTCCGTGCCTTGTTTTAGTTAAAGTTCACAGCTTTTGCTGCTCTTTTCCTTGCTTTCTTTTCCTTACTTACTGACGTGACAGCGGAATGATTTTGTCTATAGGAGACGCCGTGGTTGCTTAGGCAACAATTTGGGCACTGCTAATTCAGATTTATCTTCATATATCCATTATACATATTTAAAAAAATATTTGTCTGCATTTTTGTTCAGAGAACAAATTCGCTTTACACTTCAAATAATGTTAGGTAGGACTAGGGCTGATATGGCCTGTAACCAATATCTCGATATTTTTAAGCTATATCGCGATACACGATATATATTTCGATATTTTTGTTGTTGTTGTTTTGTATTGTTTATTTCTAATAAATATTGTCATTATTTCCATGATAGCATTGTAATTGCTCAGAATCAACGTAGAACAGTAGATTTACACTTGCTGTGAGACACACCTCTTTTATAGCATTTTAACACTTGTCATATGTTTTATGAATTTTTAATACATTTCATGATGTAAATATGAGCTTTAAAGCTCAATAGCTTCCAGGTCCTGTGACCTATTGGCTCAAAATCAGTGTAGAACAGTCGAGCTACACCTGCTATACGACACACACTCTTTTTTATAGCATTTTAACACTTGTCATATTTTTTATGAATTTTTAATATATTTCATAATGTACATATAAGCATTGAAGCAGTGCAGAATCATACTTGGCATATGAGACACTTTTTTAAATCAAATTTTAACCATTCTTCATATTTTATAAATAAACGTTTAATACATTTAACACACGTTTTATTTTGAAAACCGAAAGTGTCCACACGCTGCAGTAAGCTAGCGCTGACTTTCCAGTTTTTTAAAAGTGTTTGCCATAAAGTCGGCAATAAGGGCGCACTTGAAAATATTGGAGCAGCTGACGTGACCACGCGAAAACGAGAGACGGCGTGACCGCAGCTGTTTTTCTTCAGAACCAAGTCGTCCGTCTCCATCTTCAATTACCTCACCTCTTGGCTTCACCTCTCCTCACTTGATACAGAAAGTACGCATGCGCGCAGGGGATGTTTCTGGGTGGGCGGGGTAGTGTGCTGCGTGCTGTGAGCAGCAGGAGTGAGTGACAGGTGAATCCCCGGAGAATTAAATGCCGACGGCTTAAAACATTTACGTGACAAGTACTCGATGGTCGCGATATAGTCATTTCATACATCTCACGTAGAACAAGCCGCGATATATCGAGTATCCCTAGGTAGGACTCCACAAACTTGTGTGGGAAATTCGAATATTTTAAGAGATCCTCTCACGGACCACTTGAGGTCGCTCGCGGACCACTAGTGGTCCGCGGACCACACTTTGAGTAACACTGCTTTAGAGGGTCATTGGGGGACTGGAGCCAATCCCAGCGGACATTTGCCAGAACACCCTGAACATGTCTTGAGTCAATTACATTTCGACTGTGATCAGGCTTTAAAAATAATATTAACTTTTGGGAAATGGTGAATGGGAAACAAAGTTTTTAAAGCTGGACCACCTCCCCAAGTAACCTTTGCACTCTGTATCAAGGTCACCAAACTCCCTTCTTGCACCAGTCATGATTACTAACTTTGTCATTCAGTGTAGTCATGTGGCATCATGAATGTCTGTACAAAGTTTCATGGCAATCTATCCAGTTCTTGGATTTAATTTTGGACCAAAGATTTGGACCATGGTTGTCCTGCATAGAGCGGCACTGGAAGCTTGGCTGAAACCAGAAAACAGTTCAACACCTCGAGTTTGATTGACTCCACTCTCCTATACTCCACCCGTACTGAATAAAGCACTCTGAGCTCTTTAAATCTCAGCTCTGACTTTTAATATCCCATGTCCTTGTAGGGAGTTCAGTGAACAGGCCTCAGCCAGCCAGTCACTTAACTGTCATCTCTGCTTGATGATGTCATGAATCACTAACTCAGCGCAGAGATGTAGTTTCCGGGCCACGCGGTCACCCATTATGGAAAACAACCCCCCCGGCCTCTTTATCTGATAGATTTTGAGTGAGCCAAATTGTTCATAAATTTTGGACATGGAGTCATAAATGTCAGGAAAAGGGAGGAAAACAGACAGACAAATTTCTTCAGCGTGATGGCAGTGCTAATGATTACTACCAAGAGTGTGAGAGGAGAGTGAGGGAGAGGCTAAGGGGGAGTGAAAGGCAGACTGAGGAAAAGAGTGGAAGATTTGAAAACATAAAGAAATAGGGAGGAGGTAGTTGGGTGGATGAGGTATGAAGGAGGATATGATCCGCCGTGTTTATCATTGATGGAGAGAAAAAGAAGATTAAGAAAGATGCAGGACAGATGGAAGAAGGGAGTGTTGAGGCGAAATGGAGGCATTGATCTTACTGTGCAGTGAGACTAAAACAGAAATCACATGGGATATTCTAATGAGCTAACTCATTATGAGAGGGTTTCAGATGAGGTAACGAGCCATCTTGGTAACCATATTGGAATCTGTTAGACCACAGTAGCTGTGGGGAACAGGTTGTGTTTCAACATTTACTCAAATGAACAATAAATAGTGACATTCTGTGAGGGGTTTGGAAGAGATCTCATGGTTGGTCTTTAAAACAATACTCAAGTCTGTCCCCAACTTGTGCTATGCTCCTGAGCAGTGTTAAATGCACTTATTTTATATTCTAGCTAAGTTTTCGTGTACGTAAGGCTAAATTATTAATGGAGTCGATGGATTGGATAAAGTGCTAGAATAAGCAGAGATTTGCCAGTCGCTTTTATGACTCTGTTCAAAAAAACCCTTGTATTAGCCATATAAAGTTTTGATTCCCTCTAGACAATAATAATTAACAATAATATTTAAGCTTTTGAAGATTTACAGGTAAAGTTCAGATGTTCTACCAGTCATAGAGTTTGTTTAAACAGAACTTGATGTAGCAACTCAAAGGTTCCTTTGTTTTCGTGACTGGTCCGTCACTGGTCCTTCGCAGGCCTGTGCAGTAATGGAATCCCCCGCGATGACGTAGTCGTGAGGGCCCGACTGGAAACACCCCTAAGCAGTCTGGGTGAAAACCAGCTGCAATGCCTCGTTTGTCCACGGGTGATGTTCCGCTCTTACTGTAGACTGTCTAAAGACACATCTGAACAGATACGCTGGGGTGAGCCGGTGAGCCGATCTTTTGCAACAGACTTATCTCTGGACTTTCAAAAGTTGTGCAGTGTATTATTATAATGGAGGGGGGCATAGTGGAAAATAAACAGTGGTGTCCATGTAGAATAAAAGCATAACATATATACTGCAAACTTTATTAAAACCAAACATACACTTATTCCATACGTATTCTTTCCATTTACGCTTTACGCCATTTAGCCTATGGAATGGACAAAAATGAAAAGGAGTCAATTATGTTCATGAGCACACTCGAATCACAAGGCTACTGTTTAGTATACAGTACTCAGACCAGCTGCATTTTCCGCTCTGTGATTTGTGTGACACTGGGAGACGAAAAAGCCCAAACAAATTTTGAGCAATGAGAATGCTGATGAGCTGTTTGTATGGTTTACCTGGTCTAAAGCATCAACTACAGTAAATACCTGCATAACAAAGGGCTTCCAAAGGGCTATTAATCACCAGGTATTCTTCCTCTTTAAATGGCGTTCCACAACGATCAAACTGTGATCAAATATTCAACAGGAGGTATTCTTGCTGTTATTATTCTTCAATTCTTTTTGGAGGAATACACAGACTTTTAGAAAAAGTGTCTTTGCAGCTCTATAACAAGCCCTCCTCTCCAAATAAACTCTTGCTTGTATCGGCAGGTCTTTTTGTAACTTTTTTTAAGGGTTAGTTTGTTGTTTACATGCAGATGAGCGAGAGAGTGCGCAAGCACAAGAGAAGAGACGCTTCAGTAATTACGTAAAGACTAGTGGTGGCAGCGTGTCTCAACATTGCTAGAGAGATCAGGACTCCACAGAGTTACAGTGAAGAAAACAAAAACGAACAAAAGAGAAAAAAGTCCAAAAGCAACCTGAGAGGCTAGAACAGTTTTGAGAATAGATGGTGATATGGTGATGAATGGTGATATTTTTTTATCGCCCGGTAAGAGTCTCACGTTAACGCAGCACGTTAACGCAAATAACGGCTCACCACTAGTAAAGGCAGAACAGCCTAGATATTGTTGATTTGGTGAATGCTGACATGTTAGATATAAACACCTTAAATTTAATTTTAATTTATGAACACGCTCAAATCATACTACTACTGTATAGTATGCAGTACTTAAACCAGCTGCATTTTCCACTCTGTGATCTGTGACACTGGGAGACCAAAAATCCCATCACTGTAAGTGCAAACAGAAGGTTGAGCGAGAATACTAATGAGGTGTGTAAGCTACGTCATCTCCAGGTAGAACAACTGTAAAAAAGTTCTGCGAGAGAAGCGCCATCTCCTGGTCATACCCTGTAATTACATGAATGGGTGGAGTTACAATAAAAATAGCCACGCCCAGGAGAAGAAGGGGGGTCACTCCGGCCACGGAACTTGGCAGGCAGTTGGCTGGAAGACGGCTAGAAGTCGGCTGGCTTTCAGCTTGAACGGGAACTTTTAAATTGCTATTACTGTATTTGATGCTCGCTGACCTTTAATAAAAGTGAGCATCAGTAGCAGTAGTTTGTTGCTATTGTTATTATTATTATTGTAAAACTGCTTCATAATAAAAGTTATGTTATGTTGTGATAACACTCTCTATGAAGATCACATATATATTGCATTATGGGGTATGCATGGTTCATACTGCTTTATGACTACATTTACATACATTCTGATGCACTATATCAACCATTATAAAGCATTATAGATGTGACTTGTGAATTATAACTTAAGTATCATATAAGTATCTTATGAATGCTCTTGACTAGTTATAAACTCGAGGTACGCTCTAGTTCTGTGACTATAGCTATGGTTGTGTGGTTGTGTCTGGCTTTACAGCAGTCACACTGGTCAGGAAAGCATTGTAGAGATGTATAGATGTGTTACATGACAGGAGCTCGAGAATACCTTCTCACCACAATACTCCACCAACCCAGCAGTCTCGGTTCACTGCAACTGCACAACCCATTAAAAAAACATAATGTCACAGTATTAGAAATCATAAGAGGCACTGCAGTCACAGCCAGGGCACTCACTGCAGCCAGAACCATCATCACAGCAACAGGAAGAGACCCTGTTTAGTTCCGCTCTGTACCTCCTTTAGGCAACAGCAACAACTTCCTTCTTTTATTGTTTCTAAGCTATTTAGCTATTTAGGACAGCTTCTCAGTGTGTGTGTTCTGGTCCACCTCACATTGGCTGTGCCTCATTCAAAGAAAAGGCCAAGAATACGGGGTGTTCGGTAGCAGCACCTCAGCCTTGAAAGACCCTCCCAGGGGCCATTAGGGAGTCTGTTCATGACTTTTCTCTGGCTTTTAATTGTATTTAAACTGTATTTATTTTTTAAATATTTTAATATCCATGTACTGCTAGAAAAAACACGGTTTGCTTTAAAATGTGCTATATAAATTAAATAAACCTAAAACTTGGCCCCAGTAGATTATACGCATTTAAAATTGTTGATCTGGGACCTACTGTCATCCAGTTTAGTTACCAGTAGCAACCACAGGCATTGAAGAATTAAAGAAACTTTGTGACACATTCAATTCATTTTGAACTTTATGACATTATCAAATTTTATTGAAAATATCATTGAATTGACATGATGCTGGATTCAGTTTATAACTGTTGTCACGGTTGGGAGAATACTTTTATATAATGTCTATTGGTGATAACTGCCTATGGACATGCTGTCATAGATGTACAGGGTATTTGAGCTTATTTGGCCTTCAAGAACAGCCGAAAAGAGACACAGCAGTATTTTGGGTAGCAGTGGAATGTTTGAGCATCAATACGGTGTCTCATTTATCCTTCAAACATTCAGCTCAGTGTAGCCTTCAGTGCTTTGTGAAGAGGTGACGTGAAACACCTAAAAACAGACCAGCTGAGGAGTGTAGCCAGCAAAAGCAAAGTAATGTTTCTCTGCTAATTCAACCTCATGTCAGCACTGCTAGGAGGAGAAAGTGAGGCTGCAGAGAGAGACGAGGGAGGTGGGAGTAACAAGAGATGCAGAAACAGACAGACAGGAAGACAGAAACCTCGAGAGAGGGAGAGAGAGAAAGAGACAACCCCTGACTCGCCGGTCCGGAAGAGAAGGATCACACCGAGGGAAAGAGGCAGACATACTGAAAGAGAGGCATGGAAAGAGACAGACCGTTGTGTCATCTGGGATCACTGAGCACTGTAATAGGCTTGAGTCTCATCAGTTGGGCTCAGCTCAGGTCGGCTTGGCTGCGAATTTCCTCGCTGTCTCTCTGCCAACAACAGCACATGGGAATATGATTCTCCAGCAGACCCAGAACAATCCTAGAAGGTCTCACTTAGCTGGCTTTGGGAGAAAAAGAAATAATAGGTTCAAGTTTCCCAGAGGCTTCATACTGGCATAATATTTGCCCACTGGTTCATAATGGAACTACAGTGATCTCAGAACCGGAACGCTCTTGGCAAACCCAACACAGAGTATGAGCTGAGTCTCCTGTGCCGACATTATTCTCAGTGTAATTTACTCCAACAGTGCCCAGTCTTTGTATGTTGGAGATTCTACACACACATACACAGACTGAAATTTTAATCATTTGATTTGAATTTCTCTGTTCAGTTTGGCTTAGACAGTTTATGTCCATGTGTCTAATACAACAAAGTGGATGGTGTTCTGAAAGTGACCATCAGGGAAAACCTTGCTGTTTCCAAAATTTCATTCAGTGCAGCTTGAGGCCAGCGAAGTCACAGACGCATTTACCTAAATTACAGCTCAGCACTCTTACATCTAAAACCTGAGGAGTTTCCACTTGTAATAAAAGCAAAAGTTCACATAATATATACTATTAAATAAAAGTACGTTACAGACACATATTTAGTCTTGAGTGGTAAAAATTTGATGAAATCTCAAAGTACCTTTTTCTTGTTCATGTTCATCATGTTTCAACCAGAAACACCAGCAGGACAGCAAACTGCTCTCAGAATGATTTCAAAGTTAAGAAAGATGACACAAATAAGAAGCTGAATTTATAAAAAACACACGCTTGCTTCATTCAGGGGTTTTTGCTGCTAGAGCCTCACTTGCTCTGGTATGACCAGTAGCTAATTAAACATTTCGTTAATGTAAAGACTGAAATGGTCATATTTAATAGAGTTTATCCCTCAACATATCTAATAAAAATGGGTACCAACAAGTCTCCTCTTTACAGAACACTTCATGTTGGTCTTACTCAGTTTTGGGAAAGAATCTAGCGTTTTATTTGTATGCAGTATAAATATGTGTATTTGAATATTTCTGCATACTAAACAGCATTGAATGTCAGGTCAATGACTGTAAAGCTGACTCTTGTGGATTCAGTGTGCCTAGTTGTATTCATGATGATGTTAGGCAGCCTTTTCATTGAGCTCAGTATAAAATGACTTGTGACCTTTGGGGAGAATCACAGCCTCATTGATCTGTACAACCACAAAGGATCAATGGCTTTCCTTTGTGTATTAGAGGTTTCTAAGCGATTTACAGAAGAGAAGTACTAGTAGTAGTAATGCAAATGTCAAAGATTTTTGACACCCAATCACATTTGTCCATGGTGGTCCTCAAGGTCTTGGTCAAAGCATTACATTTTGCACTAAATCAGTATCAACCTATAAATTATTATCATATCTCAAAGTTGATAATTACCTGGTGCGACACATGGGGATAAACATGTTCACAAAATGTCAGGTTAAAGTGTTAAAGAGCACTCCATCATCATGGGAATGTTTCTCGACATGTCAAAACACCTCTTAATAGAGGGCACTTTCTGATGCATCAGGGTCATCTTTACTACAAATGTATAACAGGAAGTTCGTGGGCGTTTCAGGTGAGTGCCCTTTTAGCATGTTAATTCAACATAAAGGTGATGCTGCACTCTGGATTTTTCTGGCTCTGACCTGTGGAGACATCCATCTCAGACTTTACACTGTTTCATTAACAGTTTTGACAGCAGTGTATTGAACCTATGTCAATGTTTACTGCTGTTACAAATAAGACTGATTCAAATGCTTTAATGGCTTTGACTGTTGTTGCGAGTGACAGAGATGTAGAGATTTAGATTTCTTTACCTTCTGTGTTGTTTGGTTGTGACACTAACTTGCTGTGACAGCTGCAGCATTACCTGTGAATGACATCCATAGCAGTTTCTTTGAGCATTTTCATTTTAGAAGAGAGCACCACAGACAGAAGAAGATCTCCCCATGCTTTTAATCGCCCCGTTCGGCTTGTGATTATGGATTTTCTCTTTAACTTGTTTAGCTTTTAAGGAAAGAATTACAATATAAATGAAAGCGCCCATCTGTACGTGACACCGTGCTGTCAGTCGCCAATGTTGCAAATGAGGCTACTCTGAGCTTCTAATAATGAGGTGAATGAGCCTAACTGCAGATTGAAGCACAGGTGTTTGCTCCATAATGGCAATTCATTAAAATATAACAGTTTTTTTTGTATTTAATGACATATGAAACTCCCGCCAGCTTCTCTCATTATTTATGCCACTAGGAGTAAAATAGTGGTAAATAGTTTTTTTGCAGTGCTCCAAAAGGGTGTTAACATATAAATTACTTGAGTCTAATTTTGTTCTCTTTTCTTTTTCTCCACTTCTGCCCTCCTCCCTGTCTCTGCTGTTCTCCCTGCAGATGAATTCAAAGCCTTCCTGAAGCGCTTGCCCACTGACCGGTTCTTGAACGTGTCCATGATCGCCAAGTTCTGGTCAGCCGACTTGTCTCTCCAGAAGCGCTACGCCCAGCTGGAGTCCAGCACTGTCCTGGTTTTAGGCAAAGCCCAGAAGATCGTGAGGAAACTGTTCACCCTGAGCAAACGCTGTCCCAAACAACCTCGCATCAGTCTCCCCAGAGAAAGGTAACCCACTGGGATACACTGGCAGGAAACAAACTAAATGAAGAAGGCATAATTTGTCATTACCGGGAGTTTTGGCGGCTGCTTTGTGCTGATTCATTACAGCTTTAGGCTCTCTAACAGCCCGCTTCAAGCAGGGCACACTGGGAAAACCCAGAGCTATCTGTCTGGAAAGAAGTCAGCTTTGAAATTGTAGCAAAATCCCAAAAGTTATACACACAGGAGGGTGGGAAACATGCCAGTGGGGCACACAGTTACTTGTTTTAAGCAGATCTCTTTTGTGTTTGTAGATAGTGATTTTGGCTCTTCCAGCTCCTCTGTCATCAGATATGACAGTGGTGTATATGTGTAACTGCTTAAAAGCAGTAGCAACACTATGTAGATAGATGTATAGATGGATAATCTAAAATCTAAAATACTGTAATGACTCAAGCAGTTACTAAAAGCAGATCTAATGTGCAGTGCAGAATGAAGCTTGTTATTATTAGCTCATGAAGTCCGGTAACCTTTCACTAATTGACAGAAGTCAACACACTGACAAGCTAGGAGCGATCTCAAAAGTGCATGCTAGTGGCTCGTCTGAGGTTTTCACTGTTTGCACTGTTGCCTCACAGCAAGAATTCCCCAGCCAGCTGGGGCATAGAGTTTGCATGTTCTCTCCATGTTTGCACAGGGTCTCTTTGGGTACTCCAGCCCACTGTCCAAAGACATGCACATAATGAATGGGGTCAATTGATGTTTCTGTTGCCCATGGGTGTGAATGTGAGCATTAATGTTCAGTTGTTAAGTTGTAATGGAAAATGGATAGATGGATTTTTTATTTATTTTTTGGCTCAGATTTTTTTTTTCAATGTGGGTTCAGACAAGAAACACATTTAATGATTTGATTTTCTCAAGTACATAAATAAGATCTGGCATTAGCCATGCCATCCAGTGTTAGTGGTACTATCTAGTGGTGTAATTGCTGCACTGCAATCACCTCACCTCACCGTTGCCTTCCTAGTGTAAAGGAGAAACATTTGAAAGGCCCTATCTAGAGTCAGTATTTAGTTTGTTTGTTCTGGGCTACATTCTAATATGCTAAATTCACATTTGTGAATTCACATTTGTGAATTTAACAAAACTGATGTTAACCTGTAAGATTGTCTGACTATTCATTTGTTGCTCCCTCTGACCAATTCTTCTCAGATCTCCGAATTGTCCTTGGTGACTGTGGTGTCATCAAACCCAACAGAACTGATTACCAGAAAAAATGAAGCTGAAATTGCCACTGAACGACTCTTAAATCAGGCAGTGTTTAGCTTAACCGTCCTTCATGTCCGACATGTGGCAAGCTTAAATAATCACTTGACGATCTTTGCCACAAGATGACATTTCCACTTAAGATTTAATGTTGGTCTGTGTGTGTGTGTGTGTGTGTGTGTGTGGGTGGGTGGGAGTTTTATGAATTAATTACACCCTGTGGTGTTTTTTATCAGCTGCTGTGATGATAGAGAGGCGGAGGTGACATGCAAGAGTGCCCCTCATCTACACTTAAACCAGGCACACTGCCCTCACATACACCCCCGACACCTCGGCTCCTTTTATTCTGAATTTCTTTGACTTTCAGGTGGAGTGGAGGCACATGGAAGTGAACGCCAGCATTATATGAATGCTGTGTCTGCAGCAGATGCAGAAACAGACAATTAAATGTCAAAGTGTATCAGAACAATCTGTTTCCCTCAGCCTGTATTGTACCCACACTCCCTCATGACACTCTTATTATTTCTTGACCTCAGCCAAGAATTAAAACATAAAAGTTTTCCTTGAATTTCTGACTTTTTTATTTCTTCAGCCCTGATGCTGAACAAGAAATTCACATTTTCTATAGTACAGATCAAAACTGGGTGGTCTGGGTGAATTTTAACTTGAGGTCTATGACGAGTCTCCGACAGATGAATCTGACTTTAAAGTGGGAGACTGCTGTTCCTTTCCTATTTCCAGCCAACATTGAGTGTCAGTTTTTTGTTTGCAGTTGTACATAAGGTAACCCAAACCCAACCCATTATCTTTCCCTAAACCTAGCCAAACCTTAACCATCTTGTTGTCACATCATAAAATAGATTTATTTGTTGATTTATCATTTTTCATCAGTAAATGGTTTAGGTGTTGTCCTGCTAATGGGTGCATCAAAACAGAATACACTCCTATATGTCATTTTATGGCTGACAATAGCTCAGTCCATAGGGACTTTGCTCCACCATCTCTTGACATTTGCATGTCTATGAAGCCTTTGTGTGTGTGGTTGTATTTTGAGCCTATATATGTAAAACTTGAATGAACACCGAGGGATTAATAAAGTTCTTCTTTAGAGGCCATGGATGAACAGAGTCATTTGTCATTCTGTTTGGAGGACTTGCTGAAGGCACAATACTTCCTACACTGGCACTGAATGTTGGCATTGGTTGGAAGTCGTGATGTGCAGAATTGTCCAATATTGATGTAATTCCTCAGGATGCTGGGCTGCAAAAAACCAACCACCGAGCAGCACTCAGTAGGAGCACACACAGCCAAACAGACAGAGAAAAGAGCAAACACTGTGTTTTAAAGCACCATCTACTAATAATTTGACAGGCTAACTGACTCCCTGAGTGTATTCTAAACCTGTGGTTGACTTCTCAGCTAAATACCCTCACAAGCTTCACTCAGCTGTCATTACGTGGCAGTTTAGTTGCCGTGCAGATGGGGAGAAAAGAATTAAGTAAAAAAAACAAAGACAGGCTTGTGAAAAGCAGGTGTTAAGAGATGGAGGGAAGCTAAGTAAGAGAGGCGTGAACATAAGCGCAGGAGGAATGATGAGACAGAGAAAGGAATTTAGGAGACAGGAAAGAGATGTGATGATGGGATGAAGACTAAGAGAGAAATAAAGGGAAAGGGAAAGTGTGCAAGAGAGGATAGGTCTAGTTAGGGGCCCCTTGTGGGGTGAGATACATAGTATCGTGGCATGCTGTAATCAAGTCCTCTCCTGCTCTGACAGCTCGGCACTTGTTTACAGAGGACTTTCATTTCCCTGACAGTCCTTTCCTCTCCCCATCACTCCATCCCCTCTTTCTTTCTCTCTTTCGCAGTCTGTCTCCCTTTCTGTCTTTGCTTCTCTCCCTCAGTCACCTCGCCCTTCCTTTCTCTGCCTCACCCCTGTCACTCAGAGTCTTAACCCAGATCGTGCCTGCAACAAGAAGCTATCAAAGGCTGCTCAGCTGCAGAAGCTCTCTATTTTCTTCTGCACAAATCCATTTGTTTTATCATCAGTCATATTTGTCTATTTACACAGGCCTGGGGGGAAGGAATTGCTCGAGCATTTGGGCAATGTTGTGTGTGATTTCTTGCACTCATCTGGGGGATAGAGTCGCTGCAGAGCCAATTTTCAGTCTGAACTTGTTGCTGCTGTTACCAAAATGGATGGTAATTTATGTATGTCTGCCTTTTCATCCCCACTATCCTACCAAACAGCCAACCCTGAAAAAAGGTATTGTTATAGATAAATAATCCCATTTATTTAAATAATATCACGTAGGGTGTGGATTTGATTAAATTCACCTCTGGAAAATGTGATTTATATGTTGTAAACATCAGTGTAATCTAGGGACATTGTTGTTTTGCATATGAATGCCACTTTATCACCTGTACTTTACTTTGCTTTGAATATTTTTTAAAAAGAAAAGGTTTTCTTAAGGTACAGAAAATACTGATAATATATGAGGAGGTAATGATAAAATAATTAGGAACAAAATATATGGAAGATTAAATAGTAAAAAATTGAAAGTGAAATACAATTCACATTGTTAAATACTACAGTATTATTTATATTTAAATTAAATACTATAAATATTATTTTCATGTATGCATTTACTGTATCATAATTAAATGAAAGAAACAAGAGGACGAGCAGGTGCAGGGGAGAAATAAGCCAGAAATAATTGGCTTAAGCTAAATTGTAACAATTGTTTTTCATTAAATCATGACTTTGTTATCTGTAGCTGCTTCCTCCTCCTCTTTTGATTGTGTTAACCAATGTTTTAAGAAAATAAATAAATAAATAAACACTTGCCTTTCAATGAAGATTCTAAATCTCAAATAATATATGTTTTGTTTTTTTCTTTCTTTCTTTTTTGACATTTAAGTCCAGAAAATAGTCTCGGCCTTACAATCTAAGTTTGACATTTACAAAAGTCCTCTCGCCTTCTCATGCCTACTAGGCTTTTCCATGTTACTTTTATATTAACTAACTGCCAGCCATCTAAATGGAAGAATTACACCCTTAAACAGTATTACACACTCACTTAAGTACAAAGTGACAATGTTTGAGTTCTTATGAGAAGTACAGGTGGTGACTGACTGAATGTTTTTAAAAGATAATGAAGACTTAATTGCTTTCCTCCCACTCAATACCAGCACATCCTTCTAAATTAAAGGGAGCATGGGCATGGCTACCACTCGAAAGCTGTAAAACGTAATTGTTTAATAGATTTAGGGGTCTTTACTTTTATTAAAACTTTCAGGCACTGCTTACTTTACTTAATTTCCTGTGTGAGAAGCTTTTTTTGCTTTTTTTTTTTTTTTTCAGAAATTCACAAAGGATTGAAGCAACCTTCTGTCTGTCATAATAGAGCCGGGAGGTGATTAGTCTGGTGTTGTAACTATTCCTTAATGAAATGACTAACCATTGCTGCTCAACGCAGCTGGTCACAACATACGTCAAAAATAGAACAGCCGTATTTTCTGAATGGAGCCAAGAGCCACTTCTGAAATCAGCTGGAATCACAATCACAACAACCACAATTAACTCCTCCGGCCGCAGCACAGCTGCTGCATGTTGCAGCCTGCATGCCTGTTAGACTTTAGGGGGTAACTGTATACATATATGTATACTGAAACAGTTTTTGCTTGCTCATTTTTATATTGACCATTGTGACAAAGTGGACACCCCTCTACCATTTGTCATCACTGTGTGTGAGGGGGCTGCCCCAGAACACGGCACTTATGCATATGCATATGACGACGTCACCAATTACGTTGCGGAGATACCATTTTAAAGGGGTGATTATTTTATTTTAATTTATGAATGATGAGTAATGAGTTGGGCAATGAGACAGCAATCTGCATTTATTTTCATTTTTAATGATCTTTTTTAAATATTGGATCTTGATGCAATATATTAGTGGAGAGCACCACCCTGTATTGAGGATGGTTCAAACCAGGTATAGCATAGAGACAGGTGACAAAAGTGTATATAGGTATATAGGCAGTCGTCCACCCATGGGGACCCTTAAACACAACCTCTTAAGTCTGCCTCCTAAATTACAACAACGACTATCTTAGAGCCATTAAAACATCCTTTCCTAACAATGTTGGACCAAAAAGTCTGCAAAAACATTATAATGGGCTTCAGCAGCCTGACGTTACGGTCCTCTCATTTTTCTCAACAAAAAAGATCAGATTTTATATTAAAAAGACTTTGGAAGATTGATTTGATTAAGTCAGATTGGTGAAGTGTCATAATAACTTCAGATAGACTTTGTAAGATTTGGACTGTGTAAATGATCCTACATCACTTACACCTTCATGAAAGGATCTTATCACAGCCAGTATGAAGAGGGAGAATCATCACAGCAAGTAAAA
Organism: Collichthys lucidus; assembly: GCA_004119915.2. Classification (NCBI taxonomy): domain Eukaryota; kingdom Metazoa; phylum Chordata; class Actinopteri; family Sciaenidae; genus Collichthys; species Collichthys lucidus. The sequence continues at coordinate 28,704,169 of CM014089.1, read as the reverse complement.
AATGGTTTCTATGTGCATACTGACTATTGTCCTTATCCTTCAAACTATAGTTTTTTTATGTTACTGTTTTGTGTATAGCTTAAACAAACAAGACGCAGTGGGTGAATCAATGCTTAGCAAGTAGTTAGGCTAAAGTTATCTGTCAAATAGGAAAATCTGGACATCATAGGGAGTTGAAGCTGAGCGGCCATCAGAGGGAAACACAGCAAATATATTCTGTATAAAATATGATCCAGTTTCACCAAAGTCACTGAAGTATAAATTTATAAAGTTGTGCTTTTTTACAGTAATCAGTCAGATCCGGCAAACAGATGCAGCGTGTAGCAGCCCTCAGAATCACTTATAGACTGCATCAAGCAAGAATGATTCTGCTCTGGCAACATCATAAGCGAGAAAGACTGCCCTCGAGTTCAGGATGAGTCATCAACAACGCTTCTTGTTTACCAGGAAATGACAAATTCTAAAATATCATAAAACGTAACATAAAATACCTCAACATTTGTTTCAGTATTTTGTTGGGACAGATACTGGAGTATAGGTGACATATAACATAGACATACATGGAAAACACTTAATCAATTTAGACTTTAAGTAACAGGAAGAACAGCTACAACAGTCACCTGAACATACCATGAAAAAAACAGAGCACACCTCTGACCACATCTAACTGCAACGATGTGTAAGAAGGGCTGAGGGTTAGAGGTAAAACATTGCTTCTCAACCTGCCCAAATGACTCATCAGGCATTAAGTTACCTCCTCTGTGTTGGAATGTGCTGTACTCTTATCGTTTTTCTCTTCACCTCTGCAGGCCTGTTGGGTTTTGGCTGAACAGGGCCCAGTCTCTGCTCTACTGCAATGAACATGGAGTGCTGGGCTCCTTCTCTGAGGAGGTGAAGACCTGTATCTGCCCTTCGGAGCAGCCCACCTGCCAGGGAGTCGTTCCGTGCATTGTGGGCACCTCGTCCACCTCCTGCTCCTCCTGTGCCATTGACAACGCAACCCGCTGTGGATCCTGTCACCACGGCAACCTCCTACATCTTGGTTCCTGCCGGCCAAGCATTGCTGCATCTCTGGACCACTATCTCAACTTGGATCTGGACATGCCTGATACTGAGGTTCTCAGAAATTCTTCTATGTGTGTCCCTTTGGTTCTCAAACATCTGTGGACCAAATAGTACAGTAGGACAGAAACAAAAATGAACTTAGACTCAGAACATAGCAAACATGCAAATGAGTAGTATATCCAAATCTATATGGAAGTTTTGAATGCAGGTCTGGTTCAGAATACATTTCACTTTGTCTTCAATGCAAGGAGAGATGCCTCTTACAAAGGCAGATAGTAAAAAAAAATAAGGACATTTAAATGACTTTTCTTTTTAATCTAAATTTGTGTGCATTTTAATAATTGATTCCCATTGATAGACTTACATTTTTGGCTTTCAAAACAAGTATATTTTAGGTGTTTTTCTATAACATTACACACAAGTCAGTTTAGTCTTCATGAGGAGTACTCAGCCTGTAAACAAAGGTTGTAAAACATCCTCTGCGGCTCTGGAGGAGCTTTTTAAAGTCTGAGAAATCACCACGTAATCTTAGCTTGGGGTCTGGAGACCAAAAAAAGAAATGCCTACGTAGGTATACAGAGTTTGAGAACCAAAATGTAAGTGATTAGTCTTTTGTTATCTGTACTTGTAAAGGTGATTGTGATCTCACAGTTTATGAACTCCTCTTTAGGTGAAGTACCTGCTTCAGAGACTGGACAGCAGAATAGAGGTCCACGCCATCTACATCAGCAATGACGTCCGCCTGGGAAGTTGGTTCAATCCTGCCTGGAGGAAGAGAATGTTGCTGACGCTCAAGAGCAACAAAAACAAGTCCAATCTCATCCACATGCTGATGGGCATTTCTTTCCAGATATGCTTGACTAAGAATTCAACGCTAGAGCCAGTGCCTGCGATTTATGTGAATCCTTTTGGAGGAAGTCACTCCGAGAGCTGGTTCATGCCAGTGAATCAGCCTGACTTCCCCGACTGGGAGAGAACTCGACTAGACACTGGCGCCACGGCACAGTGTTACAACTGGACACTGTCTCTGGGCAACAAATGGAAGTCATTCTTTGAAACAGTGCACATCTACCTGCGAAGTCGCATAGTCACAGATGATCCAACAGTGAATGAAACTCTCTTCTATGAACCGTTGGACTTGGATGACCAGACGTCCAACCTGGGGTATATGAAGATCAACACACTCAAAGTGTTTGGATACAGCATGCACTTTGACCCTGAGGGCATCAAGGATCTGATTCTCCAGCTGGACTACCCCTACACGCAGGGCACGCAGGATGCTGCCTTCCTGATGTTGTTGGAGATGAGGGACCGAATTAACCGGCTGTCTCCACCAGCACCGCAGCCACTTGACCTGTTTTCTTGTCTGCTGCGTCATCGGCTCAAGCTGTCGGCTGGAGAGGTGGCGCGCATCAAGGACTCTCTGCAGATGTTTAACTCCAAGCTTCCCAATGCTTCTCCTGAACCTGAGCTGGCCCAGCTGTGCAGCTAGCTAGCTTAGCCAGGTTCAGTGGAGCTACTGCTTCAGGGACAACCCTAGACTGAGCAAGGGAAGTCCTACAAAGTTGGCCTTTTGGACCCAATTCATCTGGATTAATAGAACATCTACCATCCCGAAGGCTCTTTGCTGGGCTTTTCTTATGGTCACTTCTTATGGCTAGATTTCTGGTGTCACATTTTTATCATAAATTGCTACTGGAGCCCTTTGACGAACAGTGGAGTCATGTGGTGGACTTTTGGGAGAACAGATAATATGTACTGGACTAGCCTGGAGGCTTACTTTTGCTATTACTGCCCCGCTTTTGGCAAACTGTATGACTGGACGAAGATAAGAGACCGATGATTTCGAACCTCAGAGAGACGATGTCATTAAGCATACCTAAGACCTTCGCCTTGCAAAGACAGAGGTGATTTTGATATGTAAAGAGGAACTCTTAAGGGGTCTTCAAAAATGAGTTAACGGATGAGGATTTTCCCTTTTCTAACCCTATTTTCTTTGGCTACAGAACAATCTCGTGGGAAGGGAAAATGGGATAATATTATATATGTGGTGAATGAGTTGCTATGTTATGCTTAACAGTTTAAAATTTGATATTCCCGAACCCTGTTACTGTCTTTGAATATTTCTTTTTAATCCCTGCCTACCATTTTATCTGGCATTTGAAAACTTGTAAGTATCTATGCCTAACATCCGAGTGAGAAGCCTGTTAGTGATGTTCTGTCCTTGGTGGTGTGTCTATACCAAAAGAAGGTGAACACATCGGCAAACTGAATGGCAAAATATCTTAAATGTTGAGTTTTTTGTTTTGTTTTGTTTTTTGAGCTGAAAATCATAAAGAAATCTTCTGATGTGGTAACAAAAAGGTCTGCGGATACAGCGCTGTAAATAACGCTCCATCTAACCCCAGGTGTGGACAAGTGCACATTGCTTTTTAGATAACCGAGTGCAAAGACCAAAAAAATGTTTATAACAAAACAAACTCATGCCTTATATGGAGAGTCAATGTTAAGATAAGAAGCACATTTAGTTTCTGTGTTTGATTTCCCAGCAAAGGCTGTTATTGCTTTTTATATTTCAATATTTCTACCAAGACAGAACAACAGACACATTCTCCGGTGATAATGTAGCTTTTCCATGTAAATGCCAGTCACACTTTCTGCAGTTACTTGTTTTGATTTGGTGTTGTGAAACTTTGAGTCACTATTCACAGTGCACACCAGTACTTGCATAATGTAATTGTTCTGCAAAATCCTTCTATCTCCACTTATACAAACTCTCACTCTGGTTGATTTTAGTATGATTTTTTTTAAATGATTTCAGTGGTTTGGTTTACTCTCAGGTCAAAGAAATAGATTATTTTTTTTCTGTGTGTGGGTCCAATGTCAGCTCCCAGTTACCACGGTGACTGGAGTTACAAGGTTTCTGCGCAGCAGTGATGGTATTCTTGAGAGCTGCAAACGTACCAGGATGATACTTGATTTGATTCTACCTTTACTTCACTAATTTCTCACTGAAAGTCAGTAAACCTTGTATGCCATTTTCAGCAGTTCTTCTGTGCTCAGCTTGCTTAAGTAAAAACAAAGTGGTTTATCTATTTGGGATTGTTTTCCTTGTTTTTCACTGATATAACGTGTACTATGAAATAACATATTGATATATATTACAGAACAGGTTGTCTCTGGTGTGAACAAATCCAATTTATTTTTTGTTTTGTGAGAAATCCAGACATTGGGTCAGATTTACTGAGATTATGGTTAGAGTGGACTGATGTTCCACTAGAATATTGAGGGAAATGCAGCCAAGTGTTGATTGTAAAAATCTAATCAGTGTCTAGTATGTTGTGACTTTGCAGTTTTTTTGGATGTCAAGGCCAAATACCAAACAGCAACCTCCATGGCTCTGAAATGAAGCCAATGCTTAACTGTCAAAATTACAGTTCCTCAAACAACCACTTGAGGCTGGCTCCAGAAGTGAGTCAGTCTCCATAAGTCCCCATGTTCAAATGTCCAACTTCACAGCATAAATAAACATGTTTACAACCTGGTACAAAAACAGTTTTGGTCTCTATAGCTAATTTCCCCATTCATGACAACTGTACATAGGGTGAGTTTTTATAGAACTCACCTGTTCAAATTATATTAAAGCCATAAAGTATGCCTAATTAAGAGCCTGGCTGCTTTGATTGACAAGTGGGTGTCATCGCAGGTGGCTTGTTTGAGCACCCAGGCTTCATTCAGCCCTCTTTAGCTCAATCCACGCTCCATGTCTTTGCCCATTCTTTCGAGTTAGCGAGGAGACAGCAGAGGCAGGACTACCAAGATGGTGGGAAGCAGAGCCACCACACACTGAGCTTCATAACGGCTCTTCAAAAACCCGTGGGCGGCATAACGGATATGACGATCATGTTATAAACAGTCAAAGTCAAAAATAAGTTGAATCAATACAAAACCCCTAAACTGGCCGCCGTTGTCACTGATTACATCTCTAATATCACATGCATCATTTACAATACAAGTGAAGGCAATGATTATTTTCTATATTGTGTCATGTTACAACCAAGCATCCTTACTTTAGTTGTAAATGTGTGGAAAGAAGTGCAAATTTACTTTGTGCAAGAATACTTCATTTCAATAAAATTCTTTTCTCAAAGTTACGACTACAAGCTTAATCACAAAAAACAACATTTAGGCAAACTGACATTGTGTCCCCGACTTTTCTTTTGCCTTGTAGGCTGTAGTTTGAATGTTTTGAATGTCTTGTCTGTTGAAGTGCATTGTGTTTTACAGACCACAAAGTTGAATTAACACCATTCTTAAACAGTTTGAACAAATACTGAATATGACATTACGACATAAATTCATGTCTCAATTACACAGCATGGTGTGCCCAATAAACTTTCATGAGCATTGGAGCTCAATGGCACAAACGTCTCTAGTTTGAAGAGCAGTGAGCCGGCACAGTTTTGTTCTTTGGACTTAGTCTTGACTCAGTCTCAAGCTAGGAATAAGTACATTTAATTCATTCATTTTAATCTTTCCATACTGCAAATTGTGCTTGAGTAAAGCTCTGCTCTATTTTGCCAACCTTTCCAAGCAAAACTGACCTCATAAATTTGCAATCAGGCGAAAGGTGCAAACACTTGCTAAAATGTCATTCAAACTATGACTCCAGCGTGGTTTGTATCGTGTGTACACAGTGTGCCTGGAGCAGAACACAACGCATCTTTGTAAAGCTGGCCCTCAGTCGGTTGCCATTAAACGGAAGCATAAACTTCCAATTATCCTCGGCCCCTCATAATAAGATGAATGTCCTCTAATATAGGGAGTGCAGTGTTTTTTGTAAGATGAAAAGCCAATTTCCCGGGTTGTCAGAGAGCAAACAAGAAGCAAACGCACACTGTCACATTACATCAGACTGCTGGTTTATCTGCTGGAGAAAGCAAGAGAGGAAACCGAGAGAGAGAGACAGGAACAGTGACAGAGACAAGGAGGCGGGTCCCACACCGGCCAACTAGAACAGCCGGTGGATTTTTATATATATATATATATTTCCTAGCCCATAATGAGGTGGGGATGGAGTCACTCTGCATCGGGTTAATAAACAGTTATTCATCTTCAGCATGGCACACAGGAAACAGGAGTGGGTTTGCCCTTGGGCTAATCTTCAGGCCCGTGGAAGACAGCCAATCCATCAGAGCACTATTTAGACTGCATACTACAAACTTTCCGGACCTCCCAAAGAAGCAAGGGGAAAAGAGAGAGAAAATGGGAGTGATTGAAGAGGGAATAGATGACATAGAGGGAGAGATGGAGGGAAGATAAGGCTGAGAGAAAGTGAGCGGGAAGGGAAAGGTGAGAAGGGGTTGGGCTGCTGGTCCTGCAGTGATTTATGATGTTTAGAAAGTCAGGCTGTTTGAATTAATGAGGTAGAATTGGTGAAATCGACTGGCATGTGTGTATGTGTGCTCTTGTACCTGCAGGTTATTTGACATAGTCATCAATAACAGTGTAGATTTGGGGCTTTGAAATTACTTTCAAATTACATTATTACAAATGTATCCGGAGAAATGATTCGTGTTCAGAGACAGTGTGAGAGTAACATTGTAGATGCAAAGTTAGAGCCTGTTTGACCTTGCGAGACGCAGACCGAGTTGTCCTCATAAGGAGGTTGATTATAACCGTATCATGGCTGACAAATCTGAAATTCAGGTCTTATGCGGCTCGTCAGTTTCACATGACAGCTTGCATAAAAATACAAAAAATATAATTGATTCCTCATATTGCTTTCCAAGACTAACTTGGCAAGCTCATTCATTACCTCTGACCGAGAATAGACAAGGTCACATTACAAATGCACCAGTGTTGCAGCTGATTTTTTTTTTTCTTTGTCAGCATTTTGAAGACAAACTGCAGTGAAAATATGCTCGTTAGCTCTGACAGTATCTCCTAACAGCTTCCATTTAACAAAACATGACCATATAAATCATATCAACACTGTTATTTTTTTTCTCCATAAAATGGCATATGTATACCTACAACCTACAACAAGTTGCAAACCCACATGTTCATTCTGTCAGCAAAAACTATAAATACATTTTCCACAATAAAAATAATACAAACAAAATAAAAAGTAGGCTTTCAAAACAAAAGTATGAAGAACTGCAACACCTTAGCCGCTCGAAACTCTCTCTATGTTCAAGGCTTGATTCAGCTAGAGACCGTTAAACAAAGAGACGCCTTGTTAAAGAGACATTTCCTGTATCTGTGTCCTTTAGGAGACCAGCAGCAGCAGAAGAAGATGGACGATGTGAATGTAAACACAGATTACGAGCGATCCTTCTGAACCAGAGTCACTGAAGGAAATAATGGACAAAGCAGGAAAACATGAACTTTGTTTGCGACCTGTCTCTGCCTTGGCAGCAACACGCTCTCCCAGACCTTGCAGCACAGATGATGCTAAATTGTTGGTGTGGATTCACAAAATATGATCTGCAACGACTAAACTAAGACTCTGGTACAATACGATCCGTTTTCATCATCCACATGACATTCACAACACTTCTAAACAAGGTTTGGAGATTAGGGGCAAGGAGCAGATGGTCACTTGGGACAGGACAAGAAGTGCCATTACATATCATTGGTGGAAGTTGTGCTTTCTATTGTAAAAAATGTTTTGATTTAACTGCTTGACCTGCTAATATTAGCTATAACATTAGTTCTTGGAACGGCATATTTATCTACTAAATTCACTGAAATTTAAACAAGAAGTGACGACACAGCGGGGACAAACATTAGCAACATCATATCTGAATGTAACATCACATCAGTCTGCTTGTTTAGGTTGACTGACAATAAATTATTAGTTGCTTTGTCTAAAAATTTGCATTGAAATTGAATGGATATGATTCAGACATACATATATAATTGAATGGTATCCAGCTATGTATGGCATGTTGTTTGTTCATATTATTGCAGAATGCAACTATTGGTTGCTATGCTATCTGAAAATGGGTGTTACCATTTAAAGGTTCGGTTGCAGGTGGCCATGATGTGTGTATGGTATACAGAACCATTGAGTGAAGCCTCTTCTTCTTTTTTGTTTATCCTCTGTGAGCTAATTATAGCCATTTGCCTGTTGAAAACAAATGATTGAGCAGCAGTGCCAGACAACATCATCCAGTTTCTTTTTTCTATCCAACCACGATGTTCCATTTGTGATCATTTGAGATGAAGGAAGAGGGACGGCGTTCTTATTATGTTTAAACCAGACTGGAAATGAACTTCTGTCATATTCTTCATCTAAAAATGGAGCTGTGGTGGATTTATAAAAGTTCCTATTTTTTATCTCAACACTGATCATACTCGGTTATATTTCAGTAGTGTACTCTGCTGCAAGACGTGTGAATATTTGTAAGTCTTTTCATTAGGCTCATAAAAATCTTCACCAATCCAACACCTTTGCAGTTGCCAGCAGCAAGTCATTTTTAATTAAACTGCCCCACAATGGCAACATGTAGAGACAATAGGGCAGCTAAACTTCTGCTAAAGGTAGCTACATTAGTATATCTCAGTATCTGCTATCTCATAATGTAAATTAATGTATTATGTTCATTTTAATAAAAATACTCATAGTGGAGATGCTGGAATTTTTCTTGAGTGTTTGGCAAAGATTGCCCGAAAGCGAGATCTGCATTTCTTAGTTGGAATGGAAATGATTCTTTTAGGTCAAATAATCAGCCTTAAAAAAAAAAACAAAATGAAACCATTACCACATCTCTTTCTGTCCCACAGTTTGCCATCCAGCTTGAAAATTCACTGCTCGCTGGACGGCACTACTTTCGTCAGTGAGGTATGAAGAGTGCAAACAGAGGAAATTCTTATTTTCCAAGCTCAATCAGAAAAAAGGTGGTTGTATCTTTGTATGAAGCCAAAATACAGATCAAATGTGAGCTAAGGTTTGTAGTCACACAAGAAGTTCTCTTAGTCACAATACTGCATAATGTACTGCAGATTTCCATGAATCTCTTTGTGGCTTACTTTGTTGAGAGTGTAGATAGTAAAGCTGTGTCATGTATTAGTCAACGCAGGGATAAAGGGTGGTATATAATGTTTGACTGTGTTCTGTAGAAGACACCAGCCTCAAACGAGAGATCAGAGTGCTTACAGGTCTTTAGTAGACCGCGGGAGCTTTTACTGCAAATCAAGTTAAATCAAAGTATTACAGACAGTGCCTTGAAAAGTATAATTGATTCACCATCTTATCTGTTAGGATTAACTTCAGATTTAATCAAATCAATGCACAGAAGGTTGAGAATTGCAATGCAACAGGGCCAAGTTAGGACAGCAGAGAAGAGGATCAGTACAGCAAGGCTAGAGGGGATCTTTAGTCGCTTCTCCACTGGCTGGTACCAGCTCGACTCGGTTCGACTCTACTCGGCTTTTTTGCTTTTCCATTACTAAAACTTGGTACCTGGTACCCGGTACCCGGTACCATTTCTAGTACCACCTTTGCCGAGGTTCCAAACGGGCTGAGCCGATACTAAATGGTGACGTAGTCATTATTGCCGTTACGTCAGTGTCGTTGTCAAGCCGCGACATTCGATTACCTCAGCTCCGTCTCTGCCTCAGTTTGACAGCACAGCAGTTAGTTAGTTTTTCTGCGGTCCGCCGCCTTGCTGCTTTTTAGCCTTGCTCGATAAGCCACTTGCCGTTGAAATGTGGCAAACAGCCAAAGGCCAAGAATCAGAAATATAATACCTCTTATTTCGTCCATCTTTCTCTTAAACATATAGTCTAGTGCTCTCCTCTCTGCGCGCGCGTTAAAGTCAGATACTTTCTGAGAATGTTCCGGTCACCATAGCAACTGGTACCTCAACTATTTTGTAGTGGAGAACGGTAGCTCCCAAACCAAACCGCGTCGAGTCGAGCAGAACCAAACCGAGTCGAGCTGGTACCAGCCAGTGGAGAAGTGACATTTGACTTATTATTTTCAGATCTCACGTAAGCAGTTTTATATGCATAACTTGTTGATTTTAAAGGCCCCCACCTTGCTACAAGCATCTGTAAAAGCTAAGTTTTATTGGCTATTTAGTATTTGTGCAAAATCTTTCTCTGGGCAGTAGAGAGACAAAGATTATTTAAGCTTATGGTTGAAAAATAAATAATAAAAGGTTGCCACAACCAGAATCAAAGACACTGTTCAGGAACATACGAGATTAAAAACACTGGATGTAGTTTGTGTCCAAAGACAAGCATCTCTTTCAGGACACTGGTCCGTATTTTACAGTAAAAGATAAAAAGGCATATCATATAGCATCCTCTAAAGACATGGATACTTTTTTTTGTTAGTTTAGACAATGATAATTTGGGGACAGGTGTGGAAGGCTACAGACCAGAGAGAAATGAGCAGACACACTTTTATTTTACTCCACTGTCCACTGTAAAGGTCATTTTTACACTGTGTTATATCGCTGCTTCAGGACCGGCCTCAGCTGGTGCCCGAGCAGCTGGTTGAGACCCATCTTACAGGAGTTCAACACAGTCATTCAGCTGCTTGCTTCTGGCCATGCTCCTGGTGTCAACAGACTGATCTTTATCAGCAGTACAGAGGATGTCTTTTTGTTTTCTACAAATCTATCAAAACTTCAATGGATATTTCGAGCCTTTGGCCTAAAATATACAGTCTAATTCAGGTATTTCATTCACTAAACTCGCTGGTAGTCCACAAAGTATTAGATTTAACAAAAAATATGTAATGGTAATGGTGTCTATTTTTGTTTGGTACCCCTGATGGCAGTGTTGTCTCATTGTTCTGATGAATAAACACAGACACGATAAAAGTTTGTTTATATTAGCTTAGAATTAGTTGATTTTCTTTAGCACCATGCAGATGAAGCTTAAATTTCACCAAACTTTTCTCAGAAGTTTTCTCCACTCTTGTTAGTTATTTGCTTTTACTCCAGGTAATTTTTCTTTTCTCGAGAGCGTTACAACAACGCTCGCTAACACTGCTAACATTAGCAAATAAGGTCACACGAAGTTGCCTGCACTCAAGTACTTATGCCCAACCCTTAACTGCTTCTACCATTACCTTTACCAAGTGCAAGTGGTTTATGGAACTAAGTCAGGCAATTTTACTTTACAAATGTTGCGGCCAATGCCTGGAGAAACAAAAAGGGATAACATGACTTCCAAAAGCTTCAGCTGAAGATGTCAGATCTGCCATCCACTCTTGGCCACCTAACAGTGGAGTGATGCACTGCACGACCACAAGCAAGTGGCTGTGTTCTTTGCTTCAACTAATTTGGGTGTGGTAGGTGGCAGTCTATGAGCTACAATAACTGTGTTTGTAGCAGCACAACACAACAGGCTACACTTAAACACGTTGATACAAATCTGACTGGATATATAAATGCTTGTAGAAATGCTTGTGGCACATATATATGTTTTGCATGTTTAATATCATGAATAGAAATTCAAAGATTGGTTTCATACAACCCAGGCATGATGTAACAAAATGATGTTTGAACAGCAATTGCAAAGGCACAGAGGTTTGGATTCTTGAGTCTCTGCTGCATTCATTTGAAATATTTTTCTTTTTTGTAAATGCCTAAATGTTATCGAAGTACAAATACAAGAGACTGAGATCCAGGGATTCATGGGAACAAATGTCTTTGCAAAAGAACCAAGCCTTCAGCAATGGCAGAGGGACTTTGAGGCAAACGTGGTGTAGTGGCCGAAATCCAGAAGCATTATGAGATAAACAGAGACCCAAAAACATTTTTTTCTGCTTTCACAATCATTGAAAATGGAGTGGATGTTTTTTTTCTGAGCCTCACAAACACCCTACAATGACTCATTGTATGTTCAGAATTTGATCCATTCAGTCCAAAAATACGTGCCATATTGCTGACCATTTTCTGGCTTTGGAGGTCTTACTGGGTCACTGTCATACACTGGACATCAGTGTGCTGAGGGAGCTGAGAACACCAATATACACTGACAGAAAAGATTAAGTTTGTTTCTGTTTTCCTTTGAGACCTTTGAGGCTGATCCACTGCTTTTCATCCACCATGGAGTGAGAGAATGAGTGACAGAACGAGTGTATTGGGTAGAATAAAAGAGGGAACAAGAAAACAAAAAAATAAGACAATAAAAGAAGGACAAATTGAGATTGGGGAAGAGGCAGACAGCCTGGCTGACATGCAAATATTTCCCAGTGGAAGAGGCTGTCCCTTGTGATAGCGATCCTGTCATTTGAGCGAGAGCCTGAACAGAAGAGGATGGCACAGAACAGAGCAGGACAGTTTATCCTGTTGGGCAAAGCAAGGGGACTGCTGCCACCATTCACAGGCAAACACACCCAGTCACACAGATAGAGAATAAACATTAGCTTCTCATAGCTAATAGCTCATTCATAATGATGATCGCTGCACAAAAAATGTCACATTCTTCTAAAGTTTGATGATTTGGTCCCGATTCTTTCCATAAATATCTTTTTTTTTTTTTCACTGTTAGTCAGAGAAAGTAAAAAATGGTACAATGGGACAAATGGGAAGGGTTGCTGGTTCTGGGTGTACTGGATGTTAAATAGACAGGCATGAAATAGATGAAATTAAAGTGACTATAAGTCTAAGTATAAATAGAATAAACTCTAAGGAGGAAGGTGCATTGTGCATTGATCAGAGTATAAGTTGTATTAGTACCCATCATTCATGATCAAATATTACAGATTGAGTTTCCTCTTCTTGCACAGAAGGGAGTCATTCTAAAGTGTTACAGCAGTGGGCAGGAATGACTTCCCGTAGCGGTCCTTTTTACGGTGAAGCTGCAAGAGTCTCCAACTGAATCTGCTATGAACTCATTTTTTTTTATGTATTCATATCCTCATTATTACTCATCATGGAAACACAGCAATGTATAAGTTTATATTTCAGCTTTGTAGCTGAGAAATCAAGTTTTGTCTCTCCGTTAAAGACTACAAGACCCATCAGCCTTGGCTGCTGTTGCTATGAAGAAGAAGCCAGTGTGACTAATGTCAGACAAAAAGCTTTGTTGTTATGAATGAGAACAAAATAAGGCACCATTATTTCATCCAAAACTGTCCCAGAATTTGTAGGGGAACTCTTCTTAAAAGAATGATCCTTGGTCACCCATCATCAATGACACAATTCAGTACAAACATCCTATCACAGAAGCTCTATCCAAGGCCCCAAGATTTTCCACTGTTGCTCATCCCTTGCTCTAATAATTCAAATGATAAGTCCCATCTCATTTAATGCATTTTCATCAGCCTGTCTTTTTGTGCATGTTCAATTTTCACATAAACAAACAATGGCAAGTGTGGTAAGCTACTGCAATGATAAGACAAATGAATGAACCATAAAACCTTCCACTTGTAAAATATTTTGTAAAACCAGTGCCGGTCCTGGCAACATTTGCGCCCTAGGCGAATGAGCGGTATAGAAAATTGGCAAGGTTTTTTTCTTTTTCGGGCGCTCGTGCTCCCCTCACGGAGACTGCGCCCTGGGCGGTTGCCCACATTGCCCATAGCTAAGACCAGCCCTGTGTAAAACCTTGATATTTGCTTAATTAAATGGAAATCACATTTATTTGCTTTTGTGTCCTGGAGGTTTGACATTAACATTTGCACAAAATTTAGATGGAAACCTAACTAAGCATACATTTTTGGGTTTTACATCTGCAACCTGCTTGAAATAATGAGCCCATCCTCAGTCCCTAGATCTGGATCTTTTTCAGTGGCCCTACACTTCAACTGATGATGCAGAAATCACTTAGAGCCATTTGTGGCCATGACCTTCTGGCGTTGATATGCCGTTGAAGTCCCATGTGGAGGAGGCTGGGGTGGATGGATGAGTCAGACAGACACAGTGTGAAACCAAAAGTGAACATTGGCTTGTTTTGAAGTAACATGAATACATACTTGGTTCCTAAACCTAACCCATGTGCAACCAGGTGTTGCATAATAATAATTTTGCTAACTTGACTGCACATGCTAAACTGACACTAGAAGTCAACCTACAGTGTCCTAGTTTGAAGCGTAGGGCTATGGTGGCTGCTTTTAACGTCTATCATCAAAATACCAAAACTAACACACACTCACATTTTCTCTTTGTTAAGGAACCAGTGTATAAATAATTATAGAGGACATGTGAAGTCAATTTTTATCTTTTTTGTCAGCTTGGCTGCAAAACAGAGCATTAATTCCTTTTTTATATGTCTGAGACAGTCTAAATCCTGCTGGACCCCCTTATGACTAGACCATGTGTGTGTTTGAGTCTGGATAAAGGCAAGATGATAAATTTGGTGTTTGGCTGAAGTGTTTAGGAACCCCTGACCTATAAAGTGTTGGAGGGGAGCGCTAAATCTGATAAATGCTTGACTCAGAGGTATTGAACTCAGAGGTAAATCTGTCAAGAGAGCTGATAACAATGTAAACAAACCGAAAAGTTAAATCAATTCACACGGTGCAGATAAAACACTGCTGCTGCTTCTTGTTCCTCCACTCATGTTCAAAAGTTACAGTTTAACCGTATGGTGACCATGTGATTTTTTATGAAGCTGCTCTGATACTCAGATCAGTCAGCTCTCTTTTTATTCTCTTCAGTTTGAAGATTTCAGTGTTTTAGAGGATGTACTTATATTAAATGATGTAAGTTAACATGAACTGACTGGATGTTTTGTGCATGTATGGTTGATACTGGTTGATGAACAGCATAATAATTGCCCATGATTAATAGTTTAATCTGCACCTCTCTGACACTGTCCATAAAAACATGCATGTGTGCACATCCCTGCTATTGTGTCACTTTTACCTGCATGCGGTTGTCACTATTACGGCTTAACATGGTATGCAGTAGGTGTGTGGCCCCCAGTCCCTTATTCGCAGGGGCGCAGATAGTGGGTGTGTCAGGTGTGTCATGACACACCCACTTTTGAATGACCGTAGATCCTACCCACCCACTTTTATGTAGCTTAACGTTTTTTTTTTTTTTTTTTGGGGGGGGGGTTTAACTTTGTCTTCTTCAAATCTTCTTCTTCAAGCATCACGAGGAAACCAAAATATGAATTAACATAATATTTGGTTTACTGAGGTGTGTGCCAGTAGCGGTTTTAGGTACGGGCGGACAGGGCAGCCGCCCGGGGCGCCATTTTGTGGGGGGCGCCACGAGCGCCCGACAATAACCTCGCAAATTTTCGATACCGCTCATTAAGACAGCGGAGCGGGCGCCCCCGTAGGCGGGGGGTTGACGAGGTAGAGGGGGAGCCGGACAGACTGATCAGGGCGCACGGCGCATCCAGGGGCGCACGAGAAAACCTCCGTCCCGGGGGGGGGCGCAGCTTCGTCCCCCCCAGTTTCTCAAACCTATCTGCGCGCCTGCTTATTCGTCCCCTGCCTGAAAGCCCAGAGGTCTAGGACTGGCGCATCATGGGCCAATCAGATGGGCCCAATTGCCGGCATCCCGGTTATTTAAACTTGGAGTTCCAAAGACCTTGTAAAAGCCGCCTCCAAACCGAGGCGGCTTTTACACTGCCCAAAAATCGAAATCTACAATATATATCAGAGCCGGTTCTGGCTACATTTGCGCCCTCGGCGAACACCACCCCCTGATATATATATAAGTATATTTTACAGTGCAGGTTTACTGTAATACTGTAATGTAAGGTATATACTGTATGCATAATTTACCCGATTTAAGTCAACAGCAGCCCGTCCATTTATTACACAGAACAATGTACATACAAATTCCAACATAAATATACAAGTGATCAGTATAATATTGATCAATAGGATCAATTCACGCCTAATGTCAATAGTATGTATGGCTAGATCCTCACTGATCGGATACATACAGTAAATTTACCAAAATGTTGATCATCTAACATATTTAACATAATAACAACACTTATTACAACTCTTATTTTTCACAAGGTACTTGTAAAGTTTTTTAATAAGTGTTATTGATCTGATATTAAGTGTCACTGGGAGAATGTGACATGATGAGCCAGATAGAAGATGCCTCACTCTGCTGGAGTTGTTGAAATTACAGAGTTACAGAGAGGAGCTTTTTTCCTCACAAATGATTCTTTTTAAGCTGTCATCAAGTTTTCCGCAGAATATTATGTTAATTACTGTAAGGGCACTGTAATTTGTCATTTTAACTGAACTGAACTGACAGAGCTGTGTTGTTTTGTTAATACTTATGTTAAAATCATTTGCAGCAATATGCACAAATCTCTTTATACACTGCATGTAAAGGTGCTGAAACACCAGCATGCTAAGGACAAAACTCTGTACAATAACAGTACCAAGTCTCCAATAATGATTACTCAGAGAAATTCCGGATTTGTGGCACTGTTAAACAGGCACAGACAAAAAGACTAAAGTTCAGTTGTACATCGATGATTAGAAGATATAGATATAGTGTGTAAGATTTTAATTTACGCAATATCACTGTTTTTTTATTAGTGTATAATCACCTGAAAATAAGAATCTTTATGTTTTTGTTACCTCAGAATGAACCTTTCATATCTACAAACACCACATCGTCCTCCTCGACTAACTAAACTTACTAATTCCTACAGACTGCTCCTTTAAAGACTGTTACTGAAAATGTGTCCTGTCTTTGCGAAGTGAGCTGCAAATACTGTGATAAACCTGGGGTTTCCATGTTGGGAGTGACATGGTCAGAGGTCAAATTCTGCATGAATTCTGCATTCACATAATGATGTATTTCATAAAAATGTCATCTGATACTGGATCACAGATTTCCTTTTAAACAATGCACCTGATAGAGCATACGGTGGAAAACCTAGACACGACATAAGCCAATAAGACTGAGACAGAAAAGTACTCAGGCTTCTCAAAGAAAATAAGATAAACAAGCAGCCAAGACATCCAAAGACATCAGTCTGTCATTTCTATTAACCTTCAATTAGCTGCTGCCACTGAGGGCATTTTCACACATACAGTTCATTTGCTCTGGTCTGAATTAGTTTGTAGACTTGGAGCTTGGAGTTTTCCCTATGGTTTCTTTTCACTCAGAGAAAAATCCTAGCAAACCAATATGCATCACTACAAACCATGTCAGAACATTCACTATACTCTCTCGCCACATGTGTCTGGGTAAAGTGAATAGCGGAATAAGGTCCTGTGTTCTGGACTAGTGCATTATGTCTGTGGGTTGGCATTTAGTCATAGCCAAGGTAATTATCTGGGCAGTATTCCATCAAAACTGACCTAGCAGAATGCACTTGACCACAGAAGACCTCGGTTCATTCTCCTGCTGCTGCTGTTACCATGCAAGCTGCTAAAGCTTGTGTGTTAGCATCCCAGAATGCAAAGCACACCTGGCTACAGGAGCCATTTAGCTAAAACCTGCAGAGTACACCTCAGATCAAGGTCAGATTGCGTTTCCAACCACAAACAAACTACTCCAGTTTGTTTAGGACCACCTCCTCTCAAAGAGGTTAGTGTGGTTGTGTTCACACCTGCCCAAATGAATTGCACCAAGGGAGGAACCAACCAGAATGTGATCACGCTAAAATAAAGTGTGCAGGTGTGAAAATTAATTACACGTGCCACATTGTTGCTGAACACAAAACTTAGTGCAGTACATATATGATTAGATTTGATTTATTTTAAGCGACACAATGCATTAAAAAACGTACTGATCGGCCTTGATCATCAGGATCAGCTTCGGTCTCACAGAGACTCATATTGATCAGCAAAGCATTGATCAAAGTCTTTCAAACTGTAGCTCCATTCCAACAAACTGCCCAGAAACACAGAGTAATACAATTACTTTTATACTTTTCCTCACCAGTTTGTATGAAAAACCATCTAGAATTTATTAAACTCCAGATCACTACATGCATATATCTAATTATGTACTTTGTGCTGGAAAGCAATTTTCCCTCTTGATATTAAACATTTTCCACACTTTTCTGCATAAGAGCTCAATTATTCTTTTATCTTTTCCAAATGAGCTAAATGTTTTTATAGATAAATTACAATTGATTTTATACATAAAATGCTAGAACGTACATTTAGTGTGTTTTACATGAACGAACCAGCTTCAGAATGATGTAGATTTTATAATTATCTTTTATTGGAAGATTCTTTAAAGATAATTAGACCTTATACAACTTTGTTTTGTTTTTTTCTTGGTTTAATGATAATATTGCTAAAACGTTCAGTAAAGAAAACAGAAAGAAACACGATCGGACAGGTTGTCAACCTAATCCTCCTGGTGTCAAACTGTTGTGTGAAAAAAGTGAAGGGGAACAGTAGATGTATTCCTCAAAGTGTCCATTATATGTCCATCACAGTTTAGAGATTGACTGACTGACTCTGGAATAACCAGCTGGTTGACTACAGTTATGCAGGTATACAGCCCTCACTTTTCAGTTTTACTTCTGCATGGTGTGCTTTAGATACAGTAATCTGTCTGAACTGTTGTCTACAATATGCATGATAAAACGGTGTTCATGTTTCTGGTCCATCTGATTTAATTCAGTCAGTACATCCTTTAAATGTTACTCGCCCCCTACCCTGCTGCTAAGGCAATGTTCATACCAACAGCAGAACTACATGGGAAAAATGAACAGTCCATTGAATCTTTTTTGGCTGTTTTCATTGTAAAGTGATCAGCTTTCCAGACTTCCAAACTGTACCTGAGGGAACTTACTTGCACCAGCACAGACCCTCGAGTTTTCAGCTCCAACTTGACTCTGTGGGATAGCAGTGTTGGTTGCTTGGTCCTCCACTTTGGTCCAATATTGACCAAATATTTTAACAAATATTAGGTCGTTGTAGAGTTTTATGCACTCACTCATGTTCCCCAGAAGATGACTCCTAATACTTTGGTAAACCCCTGTTTTTTGTTTTTTTAGTGCCATCAAAAGGGCCAAAGCTTTCACTTCATCCAGTGAAGTACCCCAACATCTGCTAAATCATGTAATTCATCGTTCCCAGATGATGAACCCTTGTGTTTCTGGTGATTCCTTCACATTTCATACTGTATAGGGCCACTAGGAGGTTGACATGGTTGTTTTTTAATGAAATGTCTCCTATTGATTGGATTGCAATAGATTTTGTTACAAACAACAATCATGCAAAAAGTGTTTCTGGGTGTTTGTCAGGAGGACAAGACTGAACTATGGTACCATAACTACCAGGTACATGTATTGTACATTGCCTGTTTTTGAGCACTGTTTGAACTGTGAATACAGACCTGTTGTCTGCAGGTAATTTCTTGGCTTGGTTTTGAGGGGATCTGAGCTCTGTTGCTTTGTGGGAAATTGACTTTTTCTGAGCAGACTGAACTCTTGAGACTGTTGAAAACTCTCTTTCACACACAGACACAACCATATTGTTTTGTTTGCTTTGAGAAAATATGCCTATTGCTAAATGAAATGGAATGTGGACTTTTTTGCAGTGCTGGGTTTTGGTGACATGGATTGCTATTTGCTTATTAAGTATGTTACTTGTTTTGTATGGTTTGACTGAGCTTTATGCTTTCAATGTATTTATATTATGTGTCAGATGTGATGCTGACTGTTATGATTAGGACAGTTTATCCAATAATGTGTTCAATCGACAAGTCATTGCTGATATCTAGGGACTTAGACTCAGGGGCGGCTGTGGCTCAAAGGTCGAGGTGTCCTTTGGCAAGATACTGAACCCCAAATTGCTCCCGAATGCCTAGCTCCTAAAACTGATGAGCACTTGGCACCTTGCATGGTAGCCAATGCCATCAGTGTACGGATGTGTGTGAATGGGGTGAAGACTCCATTTAGTTATTGAAGACTCTGACGTGACGACGTCAACGAGCAGCGGGAGACCTGGACAGAGGGAGAGGAGAAATAAAAGCTCACTGTCGGCTTAAGGGAAGTAGAGTCATTTTAACACAAAATAAACTATATCAATATTAACCAACGTGTTTGAAAATATATCAATATATCACCCAGCCCTAGTACAATGTACAGTAAATCAACATAGCCTACCCTTCCTAGGGGTCCTTGAAAGCTCATTGCAACTCTAGTTTTATGTTTGACAGACAGTGACATTATTCATGTGCTCATTTAGCCTTATACAGTCTATGGTTTGACTTTACCACATAATGTATATGTCCACATAACAGTGAGGGGCTGTATATGTAATGAGAAATTACAGATGAGAGCTTAGTAGAGAAACATTTTCAAATGTTAGCATCTTTAATTGATTTGATTAAAAATTTTAATTGCAATGTTACCTATGTATTTTAATTGAATACTATGCAATGAAAACATGAGCCATAGACATGGACATAGATGTCATACTTTTTCAACTTTTTCTTTGATGCAATGTTTTTTGCAACATATTGAAATTTGTTGCAAATAAAAGTCCAGCACTTTGAGACGGTTTTCAGGCAGCTTATTATATTTCTATGAATTGACTTGTGACTTGCTTGACCTAAGCTATGACTCGACTCTCACAAAAATGATTCTGGACTTGCTTGAGACTTGAAGGTTAAGACTTGAGACTTGCACATGTGTGACTTACTCCTACCTCTGGGCTGTAGACTCTGTAGTTTCAGAACGCAGCACTCTTTTAAGTCTAACCTTGGAAATACACGATTGAATCGGTGGAGGGAAGTCTTGTTTTGGAAAGTCTTACAAATATTTTGCTCTTTCTTATCAATAAAATTGTAGGATACACCATCTTATGATATATGTTATATTTTATAGGCTAACAGCCTCAGTATTGAAAGGAAAACAATGTGTGAATAGTTGCATATTTGCGATCGGTTTGGCAAAGTCAAGTTGAAAATAACAAACATAAAGTCAATGTCAGAGTGAATAATGAATGGAAACAAAATGGCCTTTCAGTCTGAACATCAGACTGTGTTTTCCATGAGCCACGAGAAGATCACTTCTCAGTATCTGCAACAGCACACTACCCACCCTTATCCGTCTTTCTAAACACCACTGGCACACCACTTTTTCCCGTAGTCTAAAAGAGGAATATTTCTTGTCACAGTGAAATAAAGTTTAGAATGGATTATTTACCCCCCCTGCCAAAACTACTTAGAGCTAAAGAACAAGTTGAAGAGAGAGAAACAGAGCGGGAGACTGAGGAGAGGGAAAGTGTGGGATAAAACAGAGAAATTGGCATGCAAGCATTTGTCCATGGTCGGGCAAAGATCGGTGAATCGATAGGCTGATGGAGGGCTGACAGAATGACAGCTCCATGCCGGTCGCTGAAGGACATCGAGGAAAAGCGAGAGAGTCAGAGACAGAGGAGGAGGTAAAGAAACGAAGTGTTAGCGAAGGTAGAAGAGAGAGAGAGAGATAGAGAAAGAGAGAGAGAGAGAGAGAGAGAGAGAGAGGCTGACAGCTGGCAGTAATGAATGATAATTGTTCATCAAGTAGACGTGCTCAGTATGTGGGGGCAAACATTCACCACAGTCATTTCTTCAGCCTTCTACACATCAGCGTCACACCTGTCAGCGCACATGCACACACACACACACACACACACACACACACACACACACACACACACACACACACACACACACACACACACACACACACACGCACACACACACACATGCACACACACACATGCACACACTGTTACCACAGGATCTGGAATTTACTGACAAATATGCATTCAGATATCTGCAATGACCTCAGTCTGCACAAACTAACTCCACAATGTCATGTTGAAAGATGAAAACATTTATTTTAAATTTTCATGCATCATCTGAAGAGAGGCCATGCTGCACAGCTGATTATTTCACCTAGTGACCAGAGTCAAAAAATGCAGCTGTAATAAATAAGATAACTCTACTAATAGTTTAATCTCCAGACCCATAACACCCCAGAGCTCCCATTCCACCACTCCTGAGCTCTGTATTGTAGGTAGTTTAGGTTGTCATCAATACCATACACCATAAACATACATAATTATATTGATATCTATGATTTTTTACCACTGCTTTCTAAAAATCTAAAAAAGGCTCCACTGGCAACGCAGAAGGTTTACAATCATATGGAAGATTTGACAAGAAGCTCATGTTGTGAAGGAAATCCTGACACACTGCATAGTGGAAAGCGACAAACACATTAGTTCCAGTGTTTTGCTCACATCACAGGAGGGGGTCTTACCTGGTTCTCACTTCCGGAGATGGATGCTGTTGTTCCAGGGGGCAGTTAGAGAGGACTTTTCCACTAAAATTCAAAAGACTTGCCAAAGGACAAAGCCACAACCAACCACCAATACTTTTGTGTGAAATTTCAAGTGGGTTTATGTAGGTTGCTTGCACATAATGAGCGTGGAAAAAAAGTGGAACTGACCAGGTCACAGTGACTTTTACACTTATAAATCGGGTGACTTTTTTTCTGATGTAGCAGTACTGTTGTGTGTTCTTATAAAGGGAAAATCTATTTACAGTTATTGTGCAATTTTGTTTGTTTGTTTTTTTTCTTTGTGGTGCTTTAAGTGTTGAATCATATTAAAAGTTAAAAATAAATGCCACATATTTAGCATGAAATTAAACAAACAAGCAACTTCTGTTTTTTTTTTTTTAAAGACATTTTTTGGCCTTTTCAAGCTTTATGGTAAGTGAAATGTTATGTTGGGCTAATGCTCTGTCAAATTCACAGCTGGGAAGCCAGTGAGGGAACATGTCACAGCTTGAGCATTTACTACTGGTTAATTGGAGCCATGGTCTGTGCTAAAGGTGCAGTATAATTTGGGCAGAGAGTGTTAACCTCTGTGATTGTTGCAGCATATAGTTAGAGATCCTAACTGTTGGTACTGTAAGGGGAGACATGTGGCTGTCTACACCCTACATTCCAGATAGCGATCAGTGATAAATCCCTGAAGTTGGAACATTGATGGTCCATGGAAACTGCAACAAACTGTGCAACAAATTTAAGATCTCCTTGGTATTAACACTAATTCTGCAACAGTTGTAGCTCACAGCTAAGTAGCTGAATATATATAGCTACATTATACATGCTTTCTACCTCCCCCATCTACTCCAAATTAGGAGAACTGTAGATTCAAACCTTAGACCATGATTTTCCCTGAAACAGCAGTAAGACAAAGAATAAGTAAGTGGAAAAGGGAGCGTTTCTAATCTGACCATTAGCCGTTTGTTCCAAAGTAAAAACACATCATTAAGGTTCAGGTTACTTTATCTCTGTTAGGAGAAAATTGTCTCCTGCATCAAACTAGACATTAGAATAAAAACACATTAAATGAGAATTCAGATTAGAGATAGAGCAAATTAGTCACAAAATCATTCACACGTTTAAAACTTAAGATTTAAACGCAAACTTCTTAGATGTACCTTCTTGTTGTTGTAGAAACAACGAATGTATGTATGTTTACCTATCCTCATTCGTCTCACCTGTGATGTATCACAGCAGACATCTAAAGTGTAGGCTGTAAACTAAAGCATCAACAACTTCCATTGTGTTCCATTCACTCCACTTTGTTTTTTGGTTGTTGTTTTTTTGTCCTTTTGTTGAGGTTGCACTTACCGTCCCCACAGTCAATACAATCAAACGAAACACCTTTCTTTTACATGTTTTAGAACTAACAATCATAAAAGGTAAAAACTGCAAGAACAAAAAAGCCTATTCACAACACAGTCATATGCAAGAATAACTAACACAATGTGAAAAGTCCAGAGTACATGCTGCACACATATAAAACAAGAATGTCAACCTTTAGAGGACAGTTCATCCCAGATGAAATGCAAGTAGAGTTTGTATTTACTAGAACTGGGTGCAGTACAGTATATCAATAAAACCTTCCTTGGTGCTGCACAAAGTACAGTATCAGTATCAATCAATTCTTTTAAAGACTTTACATAACAAACATTTTTACTAAACAGATGACAGAAAGCAAGAAGAGAAAGACTAAGCATAAAAAATATAGGGACATAGAATGTAAGAAAAATGAGACAAGGAATGAGTTTCAACTGAAAAATAAAGAAAACACAAGAAAGGTGGTGAGACGAAGAAAGAAATTTGTGAGGGAGGGAGAGTGAAAGAGGAAGTAAAAGTCAGGCATAAAGGGAAAAGACTATAAATACCAAGACTGCAAACAGCAACACTGAGAGCTACGACTGTCAGGAACATGGGAGTGAGCAGAAAATGGACGTGCACAGGGAATAGACTGAACATCATCACATCCTGAGGACACGGAGCAGAGAGGAGGCTAGCTGTCTTGAAAATAATGAAATAAAAAGCAGAGTGAGTGCGAGGTGACCTGACTTGATCTCGACAATCTGCTTCAGGCTATTTCACATGGTACAGAGAGGACCGGCAACAAGACTTCTCTTAATGGGTACGGCTCATTTTGAAGCTGAGAACAAAAGGCACGGAAATCTTTGAGGTGTCTCTGTGGAATGCAAAGGATGTAAGAGATGTAAAAGTCTGTACTCTCATGGGATGTTTGCCCAGCGTTTGATGGTGCAACGTTGGGGATGGAAGATCTTAATCAAAGCCTAGATCAATGCAATGGGACACCCTCATTCTCACAAATAACTGCAAACATTATCCACCTGCAATCATCATGCAAAGAAAAATAGTGCTGATCTAAAGCTGCTAATGGAAAGTGTCCCTCTTAGGTTGGTGGTTAAAATATTTTTTATTAGAGCGTTAATAAATCGAGTATTCTATCAACCTGAATTGGCAGCCATCTGAAATTGCAACAACATGGTTGCATAATACATGAAGCTATTTTGTACTAGTGTTAAGGATATAGAGACAGAACTTTTAGTCTCAAAAGTAAACCAGAAACTTAGAAAGTACAAGGATTGTGACAACTTGGGCCAACAAGTGCTCCAGATTGAATAATATCATCCAGACCAACACATATAGAAAGTGAATGTATTGATTGGTGGTATAGGCGTATCCATTTTTTCAAACATTATGGCACCAGTGGGTGGTCCTGATCCTCACATGTTAGAGTCTGGGGTTTTGTCTTTTTATCTCCATAATAATCTCATCCCACTGCCTAATTAGCAACACTATTCATAAAAGCCGTTTTGGGGATTGGTGTCACAAATTGGCCTCCACTATTGAGACTTTGATACTGGTATTGGATATTTGTTTTTAGTTTATATTAATATGGTATCTATCTGTATAAAATAAAGCATAAATTAATAACTAACACCAGTGACAAGTGAATTCACTTAGACTTTAACCTTTTGATTTTCAGTGATTTCAAGTGGTCCCAAAATCCACACATTCAAAATGATATTGTAGAAAAGTAAGGGGTGAAAAAGCTCTTCAGGATATACTTTGATCAATCTGGCAGCAGCAGCAGTCTGCACAAGCAGAAGGGACATATCAAGGCACACCGGATCAGTCTGCTTTGAAATGTAGAGTTGAGTAAAGTTAGTAATGAATATTTTAAATGCTTTCATATTATTTCTTTAAATTTAACTTTCAAGGGTGCATAAGCACACAAAACACAAAGTTTAGGATCATGACTTGGTTTGGGATTTCTTAGTCTTGACTAGACTTTATATACGTACATGTGACAATAGTTGTCCCAGCTATTTAAGATAATGTACAGACCCACCTTGTGTTACAGTGGTGCCATCAGTGGGTGAAATCCTACTTATCAGCCAACTGAGCTAGCACGAATAGCAACAATCCCCTCAGCAGCTTCAGCACACAGGGTTCGTGTGAGTTGTCGGAGCTACATTTTCAGCCAGAGCATCACAGGGGCCTCGAGGTGAACCAGATTCCATCTCGCTGGGTCAGCGAGTGGAGCTGAGCCTGTAGGCACTGAGTCCGCAGAGGTCCAGAGGTGGAGATGTCACCGTTTTTCACCGTTTGCATTTAAATACCAAAAGTGGTTGGAACTCACTTTGTGTGTCACTATGTCAATGACCAGAAAATGGCAGTGTCCTGCAAATATAATGCAATCCAAAGCCGCAGCCCACCAACAAATTCACAGAAGTGTTGATTCATCTCAATCATAATTCGAGATGTACATTTTGTGGAATGGCATTGAACTGAAATGCAAAAATCTCTGAACTGTGAACAGTGTGTGGAAGAGATGCAGCCCAAAGTCATGCAATACAGTCTTCTCCGACCTAGTCTTAAAAAAAGCTTTACAAAGGTGAGATTTATTGCAGGTCTGTGATATTGGACTGGAATGTAATCCAAAACCACAGCACTGTAGTAAATCTGCACTCGGTTATTGTTGTGCTCCACAACAACAATCTGTTGCAGACACCTGCCCTGTAAAAACTGCTCTGGGGGTAGTGTGGTGGTCACATTAGGTTCATTATCTTCAAGTTTTCCTGAGGACAAAAGACACCGTTCATTCATGACTGTACCTTGTACTTTAACTGAAGGTTAAAAAAGAAGCAATGGTAGATAATTGATACTGTAGATAAGCCTAATGCATGATTGATGACTGGTTTTATTGTGTCAAGTCAAATCCTAACAACTCCTGATACAAAAGGTCAAAGTAATCCAAAGAGGACATATTTAATGTCTCTTGGCACATTATATATTGTTCATTGTCATCACTGTTGTACATGAATTATTTATCTTCAACCACCGTCTCCCACATCTGCAAGTACAGTGCCACATGCAGATTGCCTGTATTCCCAGGGCACAGTGCACTCTCTGAACTGATCTTACATTAATAAAAAGCCAAATTATACAATAATTAAAATGAATGAATTATTTAAAATATATTTATTCAGACATAGATATAAAAAGGATTCATCTGCAACAAAACGTACCCTGGAGACCTTAAAAAAAAAAGAAGACTACCCGGTGAACCGCTCATTGGCTGCATGCTGAAGGTTACCAGCAGGGAGTGGCTGGCATATGGCTGGCTGGTCCACTGAAGACACTTGTAGTCAGCAATCAGCAGTGTGGCCAAAGTCCTGCTGTTAATGGAAAAAAAAATCCTCATGCATACACAGCAAGTTCATATAGCTTCATCAACCTGTCACTGCATGCAGTACATTTCCTCATCTTGTGAGGTCAGAGTCGACATTTGTTCTCGGACAGAAGTCAGAGGAATTCACCACATAAAGTCTTATTATTCTGTATTCAATCATTTAATTGTTTGCCACTGTGATAAATTAAGAGCACAGTCACTATAATCACATGGTGTACTACAGGTTAACAGCCAATGTTGTGGTTGAGTGTAAAAGTAAACAGCAGATGATTTTAATTAATGGTTGCCCAGGAACTACAAACCAGAGCCTCAGTCAAGGTTTGTTTGAAAGAAAATCACACGAGGCATGCAAACAGCTATTGAATATTGCAATCGATGATAAATAGTTAATGTATTATATTCTGTCAAAATTCAAATCAGCTTAAAAAAAACTACAAATTTTTTGGCTTATTATCAGCATTTTGCTTCAGTTCCTCAGTCACATCCTAATGTTTCATTCTTTTTGACCTTCAGTTACAAAAAGGCAGCCATGAACTGAATATCAATCTATCTATTGGCAGAATTAATTGAGGGGCTTTCATGCACATGGAGAACATGATTACATAAAAGACAAAGCTTTTTAGTCGGGTTGCTTTTTACCGCAGGACTGCAAAGATGGAGACAGCTAGAGCCACCACACTGAGCTTCAAGACCAACCTGTAGGTGACATCCAGGTAGACAGCATAGTCTATGGTTTTGTTTGATCCAGCTCCTAAGCAGGGTCAGTGATACCCCTGCCAAGTTACCCTTGCTGTAAGGCATGTGCTCATGATTTGTCATGCCATGCTACACTGGGCCTATAAAAAATGAGATCATCTACCTAAAGCAGTCTTTATAAAATGAGTCATAATCAGAACATATCATTAATTTATACCAAAAAGATTTGTTGGACAACTTCAAAAGATCAGTTTAGGTTGATTTAACTTTCACTTCCCAGAGTGGGAGAGCTTATCTATGAAATGAAGGTAAAGTGAGTTGGTCAGTGTTCTGCTCTCATATGATGAACTACCTGTTTAACCAAAGTGCTTTAAAGTGAGTTAACTCGTGTCATGTGGGAAATATGAATCAAAATGGACTCCCAAATGTGCTTGAAAATGATGTAGCTCACTCTGTTAATTCCATCAGATGGGACAAAAAGCTATTCCAATGGGCCAGCAGTATTATACATACACTTAAACCTAAAGTATCTCATTCAATCGAGTGGAAAAAAGCCATCAACACTCGATGAAAAGAACTGCCTTGCTTTAAAACACATTTTAAGGACATTTTTACTACCAGACGCCTGTTCTGAGAGGTGATTTCTAGCTGACTCAAAGACCTACTTTTATTTCAAGAGCATTTACTTCTAGTCTGTCCTGATCTCAGCTACCTTTCTTTAAAACAGATCTATGTTCCTGGCAGGCAAGAAATACACAAAGTGAGACTGTGAAGTGAGAAAACAGAAGTAAAGGGGAGGAAAAACGAAAGAGGCAGAAAGAACTGTGACAGAGCTCAAACTGAAGAGAAATCGGTGATGTGTGAAAGCATATTCCACAATCAGGGCTGTGCTTTGTGATTCGGGGAGTGACGAGGCAGCAGAGGCAAGAAGAAAGGACCAGAGTGTGTGAGTGATTCTCTGAGAGCAAAGAAAGCATCTGAGAACTCCTCCAAGGTCACAAATGTAACCTCTGAGCTAGTGTGGGAGTCACCACCTGATGTTTCATAGGGCTCTTTGTACTACAACGTGCCTTGAGAAAAGCACGGGCATGCTGTGTGTGAGTGTGTGTTGTGGAGCTCTGTCACACACGAGTGACCAAATTTAAATATGCTGATCATCAGACTGACAGCCATTTTTTGTTTCTGATCCTGTTAGCTTGTATTGTTTTGCTCCAATTAATCAGCATGGCGACTTACATACCAGTCCCAGTGAGCTGTGGTAGCTTTACATTTTTCACATTAAAGAAATATTAATATTTAGGAGTTTAAAACTAAATCTGGGATCAGCGTATTAAACCAGGCTAGGTTTAGGTTCGAGTTAGTTAGTTAACTAGGGTGACCAGACGTCCTCTTTTTCCCGGACATGTCCTACTTTTGGGACCTAAAAAAATGTCCGGGGGGATTTTCAAAATCGTCCGGGATTTCGTGCGAATGTCTCAAAACACAATGTATTGCCAATAGAATTCCACTCCGTTCCGTTTTACTCCATTCCAGGTTTCTCTGTGTCGCTCTCAAACACTGACATCATGGGTCTCGCCAGCGCTTTATATGGTTGCGGCCCGCTACGCCCGGGGGGGGGTCCTCTTTTTCAACTACCCAAATATGGTCACCCTAAGTTAACAGCAGCAAATACACATTACCATTGGCAGCACTGCATCAGAAATGCATGTTATTCTTTGAGTGCTCTTTAGATACTCAAAGAATTAGGTTAGTATGCTGAACTGTTGCTTTACAGGGTTTTTAGAGATCCACAGACAGATCTTTGCCGTCATGGATGTGTTTAGGGTGAGTGATCCAGTGGGTGGAAACAACAGTGTCTGGTTCTTGTTGCTGGACATTGACTAAATGTAAAGAGCATCACAGCTCCTCAAAAGTAAAGTCAAAATATGTGGATTGCCCCCTGGTGTAACTGGCAGCTGACTGGGGTCTGTCTGTGAGGACAGCACTGGCTCCCCCCAGGGCTGCGTCCTGAGCCCACTGCTTTTCACCCTGATGACCCATGAATACTGTGCCAGGTTCAGTACGAACCACATCATTAAGTATGCGGACGACACAACAGTAGTGGGTCTCATCAAGGACAACAACGAACTGGCCTACAGAGAGGAGGTGAAACACCTAGTGGACTGGTGTGACACGAACAATCTAATCCTGAATGTCAACAAAACAAAACAGATTGTCGTTGACTTCAGGAAAAATAAGCCAAGTCACACCCCACTCCTTATTAACGACGCCGCAGTTGAGCTGGTCAGCAGCACCAAATTCATGGGGGTGCAGATCACAGACCTGGGGGACCTGGTCCCCTCACACCTCTGCTCTCATTGGATTAGAAGAGCAAACCTCCCCCCTCCCATCCTCACCACTTTCTACAGAGGGACAATAGAGAGTGTACTGAGCAGCTGCATCTCTGTCTGGTTTGGGGCCTGTAACGCCTCAGACTGGAAATGTGTAAAGAGAGTGGTGAGGACAGCGGAGAGAATTATCAGGACTGTTCTTTCTTCCATCCATGACACTGCTTCCAGATGCTGCCTGACCAGGGCTCAGACAATCACTAAAGACCCCTCCCACTACCACCATGGACTGTTCTCCCTGTTGGTAAGAGGTTCAGCAGCATCAAAAGCGGAACAGCCAGATTTTATAGCAGCTTCATCCCCTAGACCAGGGGTCGGCAAATAAGTTTGGACCCGGGCCAATTTTTTTCTGACAAGTCCATCGCAGGCCATGGCTGAGTGAGAACCGCACGTATGTTGAACGTCCTGATTTATTAAGGGAGCACTGTACAAAATGCGTGTAACAAGGTGTATAAAAGTGTGTGGTTAGGGGTTTTACGGCCTTAAACGGCCACTGCGTCTGTCATGAAACAGTCAACCTGCCTTAGCATATTTGTTCACGTTGTCCGTTGCAAGAGGGACACAGGACACTTTTATTTTCCACAGGTTACAGCGCACGCACGTGCCAATTAGTGTTCCGACCTGTGCGTCAAGTAAAGAGGCTGCGTAGATGTTCTGGCTGCTGTTTGGTCACGTTACTTATCAGCTACTTTTCAATAAATGTTGTGAAATCTGTGGAATTGTTGTATTTTGACAGGAAAGATTAGGTTTAAAAGATATATTTAAATATATATATATATATATATATATATTAAAATAAATCATCGTCATCTAGCGGGCCAGATATAATTGATGGCGGGCCAGTTCTGGCCCGCGGGCCGCTAATTGCCGACCCCTGCCCTAGACTGTTAAACTCCCAATAACCCCCCTCCCAAATTACACTAGTCACTTTACATTGATACTATGAACTCTATTGCACTGATAATTCTGTTAACTCTATTTGCACTATTCATATTGTCACAACTTTATTGTTTCTTTTTATATTTTATTCTATTTGATATTTCATATACTTTTATATTTATACTGTTACCGTATCTCTTTTCTTATTCTTGCAACGAAATTTCACTTAAATGTACATTGGAAACGTGCAACCGGATGACAATAAAGTCTCTCTATGTCTATGTCTATGTCTGGCTGCAGTATATGTCATATACTCATTCCCTTCATGTTAGCAGATGGGACATGGGCCAAACTAAAAAAAAGTACATCATACCACTTTTTTCCAAAGGTGGCTGCTGTCATTTGAGGTAGTTCATATCACACTGTTGGTGGTTGTCATTCGGTATTTGTATAACATGGTTAGATTTCATGATTTACAGCTGAATCCTGTCAGACCGTCTTGGCAGTGCCAGTGTTTTAAGAGAATTTAGCAGCATTTCAGTTTGTGCACTGATCTGTCAATAGCAGCAACCAACAGGCTAGCAGTAAACTGTGCTGTGATTGACAACAGCCCACACAGCTGAATGTGACAAAGATGCCAGCTACCGCCAACACTTTCCACGACTGACTGCCTGTGGCCAGACTGGTCACTCTGTCAGTTCAAATACCACTGTCTGGGAAGTGGTACCATTTTCTGTCGCTCATACGACAAAAAATGGCTGACATGAAATGTCAAAAATTACATTCTTTTTAGGGCTCTGATAAAATAGTTAAAACGCTGAATTAAATGCTGGCTTTAAAAGATAATTGACCTCCATATCAGACATCAGTAAAACTTTAGGGCACCTGTAGTATAAATGCAAGTAAGACCCCAGCAAACTAGAACAAATCAAGGCTTCAGATTCAGTTAAGTCAAACTAATAATCTTCACCTTCAGGTTTTTGTCATTAATCTAAACACTAAATCTGAATAATTGCGATTTTCCTTGTGATTTGTTTAAGGTTAAGAGTTAGTCAAAAGGTTCAGAAAAAAATAAATAAAAGGAGCTTGAAAGAGAAATATGAATTTAATGTCTTTTGGCTGACAACTGAACATCTGAAGTGGCAAAATGATCCTTGATACGACCTTTTTGTGCCCCTTTCAGCCTCTGACCCCCCCTCAGTGTGCTTGACACGGTTCACTGCTTTTTTACAGACTTCAAGGTCTCTGATCACGCTGCTGCTTGTCAAACTCTTCAATGTGATGCCATCTCACCAGCTCCTTCCCATCCTGATCCTGTTTTCACTTTCATATTTTAGTTTCCACTTTTTTCCAACTCAGTCTTACTGTGAACGATTAACAAATAACTGTCTTTTGCCTTTGTGCAATTTCATCCCTCTTTCTATCAGTCCAATTTTTATTACTAAATCCATCAAACATTTCTGAATATATCTAATATATTTCTGAAAGGTGCATATATTAAATATAATTTTTTTTTCTATTTCTGTTTCTGTTTCTGTATTTTCTGTATCTTTATATCTTATGCTGATTTTGTTGTTCTCTTTTGTTGTGCTGTATCATATCTTGAGCTAAAAGTTAAATCAATAAAGTGTATCTTATCTTACAAACACAAATAGCACATTAGTTAATCGGCATGCAATATGATGAGATTCAAATTTATTTTTTTTTCATT
This sequence comes from Collichthys lucidus, assembly GCA_004119915.2. NCBI lineage: Eukaryota > Metazoa > Chordata > Actinopteri > Sciaenidae > Collichthys > Collichthys lucidus. Next base: position 28,671,474 of record CM014089.1, on the reverse strand, counting down.
TTATGGCTGTTTTTTGTTTCTGACAGTAAAAATGTTATTATTGCACAAAGGGCTAAACAGAACTGATATGTGGTGTACATTGCACCTCAACAATTAACATAATTGCAGCATAATACATGGTGTGTGTAGGAGGGTGATAAATTGAATCATTAAAAATAAAAAAAATGTTTTTGCAGTGTAATTTTGTACATGTACATTACAGTTAAAATACAGTTATTGCAAAACTGTTATTTTTAGTCATAAAGTAACATGGGCAGTCTTGACACAAGCCAGCCCCTAAAAACTAAATGCACAGCTGCTATACAGTATATACAGTGTATTTTGATATCGATAATACAACTATTTAAACTGATGTCCGTTCTCTACATGTTAAATTTGCCCAAGTTAGTAAATAAGTCCAAGCCCAGCAGTCTTGGAGGTGGTTTCAGGTTTTATTATTCCTGTTTACCGCATGAAGGTTGTGAAGTGATTCATATCAACAAAGTGATACACAATAGATAGGATGTTAGCAAAGTTGACATACATCATGAACAACTCTTCTTACCCTATGTACAAGACTGTGGAGGCTTAAAAAGCCACTTCAACAACAGACAGCTACTTCCACCATGTAAGAATGAGTTCTACCACAGGTCCTTCAATCCAACAGCTGTCAGAGTCTTTAACTCCAGCATGACTTCATGACTTTCTTCAACATGACTTCTTTTCAATAAATTTCTTATTTATGAGTAATTTCTTATCAACCTTGTGCATATGAGCTCCTGTGATAGTAAATTTCCCCAGTGTGGGATCATTAAATATATAGTATAAACAACTAGATTCATAATTACAGTTTGTTGTCACCTTCCAAAACAACTTCCAAGAGTGTTTTTAAAATGAGTCATTCCCTCTCTTAGTGCAGCTTATAAAATAAATGAAATGGCTTTCATGTATTTCTGAGAGACTATACTTGGCCTTGTGTAGATTTACACTGGCACTGAAAACAAATGCTGGCAGCAACTGCTGTCAATATTCTGCAGAAGCTAAAACACTGGCAGAAAAGAAAAATCTCTGGACGTCCTCGAAAAAAGAAGAAAAAAAAGAAAAAAGTCTTAGTCACAAACTGACGGCTGTCTTAAAAAAAATCCCAAACTTCACCCTTTGAAGGCTGCTTCAAAACCCATCGCATTTCTGAAAGCATTCAAAGCTTGTTTACCCAAATACCTACAGCCCATATTCATATATCAGCATTTCACCAAATAAAGAGTGGTGACGGGAAGAGGAAAATACCTCTTTCGATGAGATAAAAGGTCAAAGAAAGAGAAGGTGGAGAGATTAAGGCAAAACTAGACAGTACAGTAGGTCTGCCTGTGTTTTCTGCAGTGGCTTTTCTCTGAGCTCACAATCGCACATGCAGAATTGCTGTTTCCTGCTGCTGTTATAAAAAGAAGGAGCGGGAGGATATCCAACCCAATGCTATTTCTGGTGACTGTTGGAGGAAGACATTAACTGACAGTGTGGACGATATATTCATTGTCAAACCGAGAGAGCTGATTATTTTCAATGCATGATTATCACATGTCTGTGTCAATCTCATCACTGGATTGCTGTCCAAAAGTGAAGGAGCACCCACCATGTAACCTCATCCCTGACCCGCTGGGGGACTAGAGGGGTATAGTTGACATAAAGCAGCAGATTTGGATCAGGAAGGAGAGCAGACTGGGTTGTTTGTGATGGAAGCAGCCTGTGAAACAGGAGAGTGTTCTGTTTTTTTTTTTTACTTTTGGATCTCAGTGCAGCTTCCACCACAGTATCCTCATTAACAGACTGAGACAGCGGGAGAGTATCTCTGGGTCAGCCTCTCAGAGGAGTTTCTCAGTTGCTGTTGGTAACTATGCCTCTTCATCTGAAACTCTGTTTTGTGGTGTGTGCCCCTAGGCTCTGTCCTCGGCCCTAATCTGTTTTCTTGTACAATATTTGTCCCCTTGGATGAATAATAAGATACTTTATGGACCTCCTGTCAGTGTCACACAGATAATATTCAACAAAACATTTCATTTAATCAAAATATATAAATAATATCCGTTTAAATAACTCAGCAAACAGAAGATTTTATTTATTTTCCATGCAGTCCCCCCTGAGATAATGGAAGGTCTTGGCTTGTCTTCTGTTAAATCCTCCCTTTGAAATTTCGGTCTCACTCCAGACCGGCCTCTGACAACAATCATCAAGCTGTTTTTTTCCAGCTGAGAAACATTGCAGAACACTGATGTGGCAATCCAATAATCAACAAAAAACTTTCTGAATAAACTTGTGTTCTGTTTTTTGGTGTTTTAAAGATTACGAAATCATTACAGAGATGATGCCATTGTCAGTCATGCTTTGATGTCATTACATCTCAACTATTTAAACTCTGTTTTTGACCCTTTTGAGCAAAGCATTCACAAATCCTTTATAGTGGTCCACAACTTCTGCTGCTAAGCTTTTGACCTGTTTGGCTAAAGCCGGGCCCAGACTACAGGTATTTTAAAATCTTAACTCATTTGGAAATCAGGTTGAATCATGCACATAAGGAAAAATTTCACAGGTATTCTTCCTAATCTTGAACATTCATAAACTAATCAAGGCTAAATGAGTCTGGATTGTTAAGGGGACACAATAAACATGAGTTGTCTGTTCTTCTGAGAAAACAGAAAATGAGTTTAACCTTTAACATCTGTCAACAGTAAGTCTAGCATCTTAGTCTCATGGACTAGAATGTTTACTTGTCAGTTGCTCCGCTCATACTCAGCGGAGTAGTCACATAAACATCCAGATTTTAAATCTAGATCTCAAACATGTTTGACTTTAATTCGGGGGGACCAATGAGTCTGTAAGCAGGTCGGGAGCTTTAATATATATATCGATATCTGTAAACCACTCACATGATCAGATAATCTGGACTAAACATCTGTCCCAGTCAAGACCATTAAAATGTAATCTGAGCCCGGCTTTGAAGGTCTCAGTTCTTTTTATCATTGTTGCTAGGAAACCACTAAACCACCTGTCCATACCCTAACCGTCATTTTTGCTGTGAGGTACTGACAGATCTGTGCCCTTTTGTTTAAATACATATAGTGCATATAAATGGCAGTAATAAATAATAAACAGGCAGAATGCACTTGCTTTGGCACTGCTACTTGACTTCAATAAAGGTCCTTATGAAATCAACATCATCACAGAGAAGGTGCAGATTTTACAATAAATAGGTGTGAAAACTATGATGATTCACTTTGAGTGAAGTACACGTATAATAGGAGTGTAGTTTAGCTATATATCCCTTATTCTATGCACTTGTGAAAACTACTGAATGATCAGAAAGGATTTATAGGTGGGTATAGCCAGTGCTGACTGAAAAATAAGTGGGTATACACTGTGTACACTGCATTACATCACTGGTTCACGTGAAGTTCTTCAATGTCCTCATGGAGCCACATTCTACACATATAATCCCACTTGTATTAGAGTCATTGTAATGTGTATATACATGTAACACACATAATGATGTGCTTGTCATTTGTTATTGTCATTTTGCGTTTTTAATACGTTTCCTTTTGTAGTCGAACAGTGAAAGTCATTTTCTCCATAATGCGAATGCGATTTGATAATGCTAGGGTAAAGGCAGTACTCGAGTTGAGGGGGGATGGGGGGGGGGGGGGGGGGGGGCGGCATCCCCCCTGGCGGAAAAAATTGTCAGAATCATCCCCCTTATAAAATAGTCATCCCTTCTTCCATCCCTTGTGGCATTTTATCAATGCATGTGAAAATTACTTATATTTAACACTGGAAATAGAATTACCATTCGACATTTAGGGGGGCTTTATGATAATCAGTCTATTACCTATGACAGCGGTTTTCAAAGTGTTAGGCGCGCCTCCCATGGGGGGCGCCAGAGGCGCGGCGGGGGAAAAAATAAAAATATATCTTACAAAGATATGTCTCATCACTGTGCGATGAAAACTCGGCGAGCTAGCCCCCAAAGAGGAGGTCATGTCGCTATGCTCTGTACAATATTAGAAAAATCAGACCGTACCTGACCCAATATGCCGCTCAGCTCCTGATTCAGGCTACAGTCATCTCCCGCCTTGATTACTGCAACTCGCTCTTGGCTGGCCTACCTGCTTGCGCGATCAAACCTTTGCAAATGGTCCAGAATGCCGCAGCGCGACTGGTCTTCAATCAACCTAAAAAGTCACATGTCACCCCCCTCTTCAGCGACCTGCACTGGCTGCCTGTAGCTGCCAGAGTGAAACACAAAGCTCTGACGCTAGCCTACAAAACCACCTCAGGATCTGCCCCTGCCTATCTCAGCGTCTTAATCAAGGCTCACGTCCCGACCAGGGCGTTACGCTCAGCTCATACAAACCGTCTAGTTGTACCCTCGCCTCTCACAAAGCGAGGTCACTCTAAACTCTTCTCTGTGGTCGTCCCCAAATGGTGGAATGACCTACCAACGGCTACAAGAACTGCAACATCCCTTTCTACCTTCAAAAAACTTCTAAAAACCTTTCTGTTTCGAGAATGCTTCCCTGCCTAACAAAACTAACAAAACTAACAAACTACTCTGTGCTCCTTTACACCTTTTCAGCTTATGTCCTCCTCTGTAAGTCGCTTTGGATAAAAGCGTCTGCTAAATGCAATGTAATGTAATGTAATGTAATAATGTAAAAAATCCACAAAACGATACAGTATGTCTGAGCTTTGCTGTTTCGTGTCAAAAGTTCTATTTCAGCGTGAAGAAACGCTGCTAATGTCTCCTGCTAATGTCTCCTGCTATGTCTCTGCTTTAGTTTGAATCAGTCACGAAGCTCCTGGTTGTTACATAAAGACAAAGAGGCTTTGACAGTGAAGTGAGACCTCTTGATGCAATATACCACCTTTGGGTTTACTTCATTCTGGATCGTCATTGGTGGGTCAAAGGTGAATGTGGGCGGTACTAATAGAGTCTCCTGACTCTGATTGGTCGACAGGTGACAGGTGTCAATCATCCACACTCCGTGTTGTTTTAGTTTTAGCAGTACCGCTAGCTGCTACCTGCTGCTTCATATACCGCTTGTTTCAAACATTGCGTGGTATTAAAACTCGAAGTCTTCTTTCCTCCTCCTTAAATTGTGTTTTTTTAAGTGATGATGTTTTTAAACAAAAATGTGTTTAAATGTATTTAAATATGTTTAAAAACACACAAAGATGTTAAAAAACATACACAAAGTTGTGTTTAAAAAAAATATTTGAGCACATTCACAAATAAAGATTCTTGATGGACATGATGTCCATAGTTAAGTGTTTTTTTGAAGTTTTTGTTTGAAGTCTTACTCATTTATGGAAATCTAACCTGCCTACACTGAACTGAATCCACTTTGTGGATTGTTTCATAGTAAAATCGTAGTCACCTCCTGCAGATACTGAGCAGATACAGCCTTAACATGTGAGAGCTCTGTTTCTCAGTGCCAAAAAACTCAAAACAAACAAAACTTGACATTGTCAGACTTGTCTTTGAAATACTACTGGAAACTTAATTTTGCTAAAAAATCATGTTCCTGGTGTGTTTACCAAAACAACCCCTGAATCTTTCTCAAGAAAAAATAAAGATAGAGAACAAGGACAAAGAATAAACAAAATGACGAGGCAGTCAGACAAGAGGGTCACAGATCCTATTGAGAGGCTGAACAGAGAAGTCGGTGCAGAATAGAAAACAGGAGGCAGGAGGCAGACACGGAAATGAGGATGCAACAAATAATACAAATAGACATGGGGGAATGATGTGAAAACAAATGAGATACTAAATTGAAATGACATATTGTATTATCTATCTATCTATCTATCTATCTATCTATCTATCTATCTATCTATCTATCTATCTATCTATCTATCTATCTATCTATCTATCTATCTATCTATCTATCACATCATGTTGTGGGATCAGACCGTAAGACTGAGGCCACAATTCTCTGTCCTGGTGAAGCTCCTCCCCTCCACCCACCCGAGTTTTCAGTTTTATTTGTCATAAATTACATAACAAAGAAATGTGAGACTGTAAGAATGACGAGAAAAAAAACAGATCACCTCAGCATTAACCCTCTAAACCCCTAATAGTGTTAGGTGGCGGAAATTACCTATAGGAGCCACCATCATAGCAGCCAGCTCTACAGATTTTAAGCTTCAAAACAGCTCTTCGGAAACCAGTGGGTGACATCGCGCATACACTGTTCATTCTTTATAGTCACTGGTTTTCACTGTCAATCTAAAAATGGCTCTGCTGACAAAGCGGGGTTTGTCAAGCTGACCCATTATGCATAGTGGGTAGAAATGAAGACGTTGTGAGTTGAAAGTGTTTTGCTCACATCACATAATCAGCATCGGTAAACAGCAGGATTTACCCGGCTCTCACTGCCAGAGACAGAGGCTGTTCTCACGGGGGCAGTTCTCCAAAGAGTCAGCAGCCAGCACTGACCAGGTCAAGTTTCCAAAGACACCATCCACTACCTATTACTGTTTGTTATAACAATGTGAGTTGCTCCAAATTTCATCACAATCATTGTGGATAAAGAGTAGGACTTAACAGACTCATTTCCCTGATCGATGCTGTTTTCTGGGGACAGTTTGCAGAGAGTCAGCAGGGAGGACTGACTGTGTCATGGTGACTTCACACATAAATCAGATGGGATCTCCTTCCAGCATTTTTTGTGTCTGCCCTTGGGTCTCCTCCCTCAGCTTGTATCTGTGAGCTTGTTCCTTCAGAAAAATTGCCAGGGCCGAATTGTGTACCCAGTCCCCCCCTGCCCAAAGCTCATGACCACGGGTGAGGGTTGGAGTGTAAATTGACTCAAAAATCAAGAGCTGAGCCTGAGGGCAAAACAGTTTTCACCAAGCCAGGCCGGTATAGCACGCGGTCTGGTAAAGTCCATTACTGCAGACACTGCACCAATCAGCCTGTCAATCTCACACTTCATCTCAACATACCACAATTCACCTGAACTCCTTCACCTGGGGCAGTGACACACTCACTGTCACAGTCACTGCCGGTGTTTTGGTTAATCCAGAGGGAGTCCACCATTTATTCAGCCACGGCCTTAGACCTGGAGGTGCTGAGCCTCATCCCATGTGCTTCACACTCAGCTGTACTGGAAGTCATGGCCTGATGAAGCCAGCAGAATGACATCATCTGCAATCCAAAGTCCATCATACTCTTTACACCTTCTATGTCCCTAGAGATCCGCTCCAAAACAAAATCGGTGATGTGGCACAATAGTGGCAGAGCCCAATCCCCACCACGTATTCCATTCTGTGTTCCCATAAATATATGAAAAAATTGTTTCCAGTGTCTGTGTTTTCTATTTAAAAGTAACATGTCCAGGAAAAGTCTGTTTGCCTCCATTGTCTCTTGATCCATTGCTCTCGATCTTAATTACGGGATGCTGGTTGTAATAGAAACATGAGTTGAATGGGGTGGAGGAAGTTTGCCTCCATCTGACACTGAAATGACGGCTCTTAAAGTTTGACAGCAGCAAGATTGGCTCACATTCTGGTCAAAAGAGGGAACGCCTTAGTCAGCTGATCTAGTCGGAAATGGAAAAAGATAGGATAGTCCTCCTGATTGAGGCTTCATTGGTTGGACTATAGTTTACAGATTCATTTTCAATATCCAGTTTTGCAGCCCGTGTAAGCGTGAATTAATTAGTACTTGTGTGTGTGTGCATGTAGCCCTGCATGTACCATCTTTGATCAGCCATTAATAGCCTGAGGCGAGAAGTGAAATACTTCAGTAATAGCCCCTATTGTACTGTGGCTTTATAATGTCCAATACTTAAAATGGACAAAGAACAAAATCACAGCAGGTATGCACTTCTAATGTATTCTCCCAGGGATAGCTTCAATTTGATATTCTAAAAGTGTTCGCTGCAATCAATTTCAAGGTGAGAGCTCAGCGTGAGACAAAGGTTCATTCCTTTAATATGGTTTAACTCTGACATAACCAAGATGAGGATGGTGTGTTGTACTGTTTCCACAGTCATCAGCTGGAGAATTTAGAGCTCTCTAAGAAGCAGTTTTACTTTGCACATCTTAGTTATGAACAAATTACCTATACTGTGTAGATTCCATTATACACACGGCGTGACATTCCTGCTTAATATTTACGGTTTGATAAGTTTGTGTGCTTGTATGCAACTTTCTCCCACAGATTAGAGCTAAAAAATAAATTAATAACAGGCTCCATTTTACACAAAGTCTGTCCTACATTAATTGCCAATGAAGCAGCTTCAGGGTTTGTTTACTGGTGCTGTTACCAAGAGATTTTTGGTTCTCTACTTTCTGTCTTTGGGAGAGTCTTGTGTGTGCTCGCAGATATTGATTAAACTGTCTGAGATCAGGAGAACTGTAAGGATTTACTGTCTGGAGAGAAAATTCTGAATTTATAATCTCACATACTGTATCCAAGTCAGGTTAGAAAAGTGGAAGGTGAATCAAAAACAAACAAGGCTTCTGTATACCACAACCCCACTGTCTGATTCAATGTATCATGGGCACAACTATGAGCTAAGCTGGTTTTGAGAGACTGTCTTAGCCTAGTCGGGAATGCTAACATTTGCTATTTAATGCTAAACTAAATTTACACACAAGTACAGCTGAAGCTGATGGGAATGTCATTAATCAAAGTTGCCAAATCCGATCATAGACTGTATAAGATATGGATGTTGTATTTGTGACGTCAGCCACAGGTTTCTGAACAGTCGTTGTGAAGATCAGTGTGTGGTGGCTCTGGTTGCTGTCATCTTGGCAGTCCTGCCTCCACTGGCTTCCCACTAATCTTAAAATGGGCAAAGACATGTAGTGTGGGTTGAGCTGAGGTGGGTTGAATGAAGCCTGGTTACTAAAAACCAGCACCCACCTGTCAGTCCAAACAGACACACTCTTAATTCTGCATAACTTTAAGCCTTAATATAATTTGAACAGGTAAGTTCTATAAAAAATAACCCTCAGTATATGTACAGTACAAGTACAGTCATGAATGGGGAAATTGCCTGTCTTAAACAACCTTAAATAAAAAGAAAATCATCCAATGGCTATTATGACTGGATGAACAACTAATCCTGTGTTTACCACAGCATGAAAGAACCTAGCACAAGTTCTTTGTGTGAATATATTAGTGTAATTCAATGCAGATTGGCAAGCAACACAACTCTAAGTGCCTAAACTCATCTGGATTCATATTACTGTTGTTTTCATTCCGATAATGCTACCAGAAAATCAGTTGCCAAGTTCCTGAGAGGCTACTGTGGCAATCACAAAAGATAAAAGAGTCCATCTCTTCCCTGCGGTAATGAATAAAATATACATTTTACTCTTGTGTGCCTTTGCACCTTCTTCTTTATGTAGGCATCAATAGCTTTTATACTTCTATATGTTTCATCTCAGAGAGGGAGAATGAGCCAGAAGAAACCTGTCTTTGTCACTACTGTCTTCTCAAATGTCCAAACACAGTGTTGACTTTAGCTCAGCTCAGAAGAGCATTTGGAAACTAAAGCTGTATATGTAATTGTATAGTGGTTATGGTGTAGCTATGGAGACATTTATGGGTACTGTTGGAGATTCTTTCAAGATTAAAAGGCTCAATTGTTCACCTGCCCACCACCATGACTTCTCTCTACCACAGTGTATGAAAGAAAGAAAACATTACACAGCAGTTGTCTCCTATTCAGTGATGTGTCAAGTAAAACCTCTGTTGTCAGCCTATATCACAAAGTTAATGTAAGCATGTCAACACAACACACTGCGGTGTGTATCATGTACAATGTATCCATCTAGTATTGCAGTGGTGTTATCAATGAGAGAAATCAACTATAAATCTGATCTGAATATGCATCTACAGTGGAAATGCTTTTAACCATTTTTGTCAGGGTGGGATGTTCTTTGGGGTTTTGGGGTATCTGCCAAGTCTGACACGATACTGTTTACTTCAATTAGTCAAATGTTATCAGGGTTGAGGACTGGAGCATATAGCAACTGACATTGGGTAGGAACCCAGGAACTGATGTACAGACCTAACCACTACAGTGCTGCCAGTCTTGTCATAGTATGTCACTAAAAACATAAAACCAGACAATGTTGAGAATCCTTAGTCAACAAGTCGTTCTCCAAGATAAATAATAAATGACATATTTTACAATTTTTATCTTTACACTCTGAGTCAACATCACCTCGTCCTCCTGCTTGCTGCTACTGCTGCACAGGATCATTGAGCTAAGAGAGTCCACACATTCTTCATCCAAGCAGCTTTCAATGTTCCCTACAGCAAAATGCAGTCAGTGGGCCAAACACCCAGAGAAGACCGATCATCTGACAAACCTCCACTCAGGAAGCCACACCCTGAGGAAGCTACATCTGTCTGTTACCGAATCTCACTCTGTTTAACACTGTCCAACAGTGACTCGGATTCACAGTAGTAATATACCTCTTAAGATATTACACTAAACGCAGAAACAGATGGGTTTTTTTTTCTTCCTTAAATTATGCTTTGCAAAGATGCATTATTGATCTCTGTTACATTGCACTGTGTATTCAGGCTTGTAATGTAAAAGCCATGAGTGGGTAAAGGGTAGCAGTTATTGTTGATGGAGCTGTTGATGGACTCAGAGCCTAATTAACTAAATGCAGGGGTCTCTGAATACACACTCGAATTTAGATTAAATTGGCACAAAATAATCATTTGAATTTTATTTACAGATAATGTAGCCCTGTTTAGAAAACAATAGAAAACACTTTTCACAATAGATGTAATGTGTTCCTATATATGTTGTGTTCATATATACGCCATAAGCCAGGTATACATTGTGCTATGATGTAATCCTTGTGCTAGGGTTATAGTGACTGAAAGGCTAATAACAAGACAACAAGAAAGAGTGAGGTCATGAAAAAGTGATTTTGCCTAATTTGGTGTGTGTGTGTGTGTGTGTGTGTGTGTGTGTGTGTGTGTGTGTGTGTGTGTGTGTGTGTGTGTGTGTGTGTGTGTGTGTGTGCTGGACTAATGCTTTGTTATTCTCCATGCTTTCAGGTCCTTTGCCAATGGGGTTGGAGCTTTACCCAGACGGACCTTCTCAATCTCGTTCAAGAGTTTGTGATAGCCAACGATCTTCAAACTACGGTGGCCGGGAACCCTCAATGCTGCAAATAAAAGAAACGCTGCAAACAAAAAGAAACAGTGCTACAAATAAAAGAAACGCTGCAAACAAAAAGAAACAGCGCTACAAATAAAAGAAAGGCTGCAAACAAAAAGAAACAGCGCTGCAAATAAAAGAAAGAAACGGCGCTGCAAATAAAAGAAACAGCGCTGCAAATAAAAGAAACTTCACAACCTAATGTTCATCACAACAAGCCATCTTCGGAGCCACACCAACAACATTAGTGTTTACTAAGACTTTTCATAATTTCTGGGAATTTTCTATTAGTAATATGAATCCATAACTTTAATATGATACAGTACTGCGGTAACACTATCTACACTTTAAAATCTAGTGCCCGACTACATCAGTTTGTATGGTGAAGCGTCTTCATTGTGCCTTCATGTACACCTCGGAAACTCAGAAATCAAATAATAATCTCTTTTCTAAGACACATATGCATATTTAGAAAAGTAATTAAATAAACAACATTAAATTGTTTTCTGGCAACTCCACCTGATTCTTGTTCTACATGTTCCCAGCTACTTCTGGGGTGATTTGCAAGTTCTTTTACCGTACTTTTGTACCTGGTTAGATCCTAAATGGAAGTGGTTCGAGAAGCAAATTTGTTGAAATAGGAGTGCACTTGGTCCATACTCTTTTTAATATTTTGTGTTTGGATTGTAGTGTTTTTGAACCATTACATTTTTACCTCCATCATCACATTTTAGCTTGTGACTAATCCTGGATATTGCTTGTGCTATGTGCTTTACCATGATAATGTTGTTATGTGACCAGAGTAGGACCCCAAAGCAGAGACAGATCACGTGAAGGTGTTTAACAAAAAGTCACTTTAATGTAGCAAAGTCCACAAAAACTGAAAATCAAAACAGGTAGAAAGGCACTGCAAAGAGCCAATGTCCTCAAAAAACCAAACATAAAGCGACCTTCTCAGGTGGAGAACTTAGGCAAAGGTGATCTTCTCTCCGGGGAACAAAGGAACCAGACATGCGGTTGGAGCACATGGGAGGTAATACTCTGGCGCTGCAGTCAGGGAAAGCCAGGCCTAAAAGGAGGAGGGAAGAGGCTGATAGGCTGAGGGGTGAGTCTGTCGGCAGGAAAAGGGAGGGGCCAATCACACCTCTGCACCTGCGAAAGAACAGGGAGGAGGAGGGGAGAAACAAGGAGCACCAAAAGGGAAAAACAACAGCACAAAACAGACAGAACCAGACCCTGACAGTACCCCCCCCTCAAGGGACGCCTCCTGGCGGCCTGCCGGGCTTGTCCGGGTACCTAACATAAAAATCTCTAATTAACTCTGGGTCCAAAATCAGGGAGCGAGAAACCCATGACCTCTCCTCCGGGCCATAACCCTCCCAGTCAACAAGGTATTGAAAGCCTCGACCTCTCCTCCGAACATCCAGGAGCTGCCGGACAGAGAAAGCAGGGTGATCGTCGATGATCCGGGGGGGAGGAGGGGGGTCGGCTGGTGGGCAGAGGGGGCTGGTGGAAACAGGCTTGATGAGAGAGACATGAAAAGATGGGTGGATGTTGAGAGAGGGGGGTAACTTCAGTCTCACCACACTGGGATTGATGATGCGGTCAATGGGGAAAGGGCCGATGTATCTGGGAGTAAGTTTACGCGATTCCGTCCTAAGAGGTAGGTCACGGGAGGATAGCCAGACCTCCTGGCCTGGCTGGTACGGGGGAGCAGGAGAGCGACGACGGTCTGCCAACCTCTGGTTCCGAGCTGCCGTCCGGGTGAGAGCTGCCCGTGTCTCCCGCCAGACCTGACGGACACGCTGGAGATGCGCTTGGACGGAGGGAACGGCCACCTCGGCCTCCTGTGCAGGGAACAGTGGGGGCTGGAAACCATTAGCGGCCATAAACGGGGACATGCCAGTAGCCGAACACACCAAGGAGTTGTGGGCGTATTCCACCCAAGGGAGGTGAATGGACCAGGAGGACGGGTGGTGAGCAGCAACGCAGCGCAAGGCTGCCTCCAGGTCCTGATTTGCCCGCTCTGTCTGGCCATTGGTTTGAGGGTGGTATCCAGAGGAAAGGCTGGCAGACGCCCCCACCGCCTGGCAGAAAGCCCGCCAAACTCGGGAGGCGAATTGGGGACCTCTGTCTGAAACAATGTCCTGGGGGATGCCGTGTAACCTGAAAACGTGCAGAGTGAGAAGGTTAGCAGTCTCCAGAGCAGAGGGGAGTTTGGGCAGGGGGATAAAATGCACCGACTTGGAGAAACGGTCTACTATGGTTAAAATGGTGTTGTAGCCCTCAGAAGGAGGCAGACCGGTAACAAAGTCAACAGCTATGTGAGACCAGGGGCGGTGGGGAACAGGGAGGGGGCGAAGAAACCCAGCAGGAGCACGATGAGAGGCCTTACCGCGAGCGCAGACAGAGCAGGCAGAGACATATTCCCTGGTGTCGGCGGACATCGAGGGCCACCAGAAACGTTGTTGGAGCAGAGACAGAGTTCGGTGTATACCAGGATGGCATGCCACCTTGGAGGCATGTCCCCACTGGAGCACGGGGGTGCGGACAGATGGGGGCACAAACAGCCGGTCAGGAGGGCCACCCTCAGGAACTGGATGGTCAGCCAGGGCCTCCTGGACCAACCGCTCGACCTCCCATCTGGCCGCTCCCACCACGCAGGTGGGTGGCAGGATGGTGTCCTCAGCAGAATCCTCAATGAAAGGAGAAAACTGTCGCGAAAGGGCATCGGGCTTGGCATTTCTGGAGCCAGGCCGGTAGGTCAGGGTGAAGTTAAAACGTCCCAGGAACAGGGCCCACCTAGCCTGGCGGGAGTTAAGCCTGCGAGCAGAACGGAGGTAAGACAGGTTCTTATGGTCAGTCCAAACAACAAATGGTAGAGTGGAGCCCTCCAGCCAGTGCCTCCACTCCTGCAGTGCCAGCACCACTGCCAGTAATTCCCGATTTCCCACATCGTAGTTGCTCTCTGCAGGAGACAGGCGGCGGGAAAAGAAGGCACAGGGGTGCAGCTTCTGGTCGGAGGGAGAGCGCTGAGAAAGGACAGCCCCCACCCCAGTGTCCGAAGCATCCACCTCCACCACGAACTGAACAGCAGGATCAGGGTGACACAACACAGGAGCAGAGGAGAACAGACTCTTTAGCCTAATGAAAGCAGCTTCGGCATCCGGGGACCAAACAAAAGGAGATTTAACAGATGTTAAACAGGTTAGGGGAGCAGCAACACGACTGTAATTCCGGACAAACCGGCGGTAAAAGTTGGCAAACCCAAGGAATCTCTGCAGCTGCTTTCTTGTGGTGGGAGTGGGCCATTCCTCCACAGCCTTAATCTTGGCTGGGTCTGATCTGATCTGCCCCCTCTCCACCACAAAGCCCAGGAAGCTGACAGAGGCAACATTAAAAACACATTTCTCTGCCTTAACAAAAAGTTTGTTCTCCAAGAGTCTCTGGAGGACCAGCCTGACATGTTGAATGTGTTCCTGTGGGGAGTGAGAGAAAATTAAAATATCGTCAAGGTAAACAAACACAAATCGATTGAGCATGTCACGTAGGACATCATTAACCAGACGCTGAAACACGGCAGGAGCATTCGTTAGTCCAAAAGGCATGACAAGATATTCAAAATGACCCAGCGGGGTGTTGAAACCAGTCTTCCATTCATCCCCCTCCTTAATCCTCACCAGGTGATAAGCGTTTCGCAAGTCCAGCTTGGTGAAGATGGTGGCCTGGTGGAGAGGAGTGAAGGCTGAGTCGAGGAGGGGGAGAGGGTACTTATCCTTAATGGTTATCTCGTTCAACCCTCTGTAGTCAATGCAGGGCCGAAGAGTCTTGTCCTTTTTGTCTACAAAGAAAAACCCCGCCCCCAGGGGTGAGGAGGAGGGGCGGATTAGTCCAGCAGCCAGAGAGTCCGAAATGTAGACCTCCATAGCCTCCCGTTCCGGCCTGGAGAGGTTATAGAGCTTGCTCGAGGGAAAAGAGGCTCCAGGGAGCAAGTTAATGCCACAGTCATACGGTCTATGGGGAGGAATGGACAAAGCCCGATCCCTGCTAAAAACCTCCTGGAGGTCGTGATATTCAGGGGGTACGAGAGTAAGATCTACGGGCTTGGGGGAAACCGGGGTGGAAATGACAGAGGGAACAGCCGAGTGCAAGCAGTGAGAGTGACAGAATAGACTCCAGTTAGTAATAGATAAAGATGACCAATCGATGTGGGGGTTGTGGATCTTGAGCCAAGGGAGACCTAAAACTAAGGGTGAGGAAGGTGAGGGAATGAGGTAGAAAGATATAGTCTCATGATGATTACCAGACAGAAGCAGAGACACAGGGGCTGTACGGAGGGTAACTAGGGCTAGAAGTCGACCATCAAGGGCAAAAACCTCCTTTGGCTTAGATAAGGGTTCGGAGGGAATGTTAAACTTAGTGACGATGCCACTGTCAATAAAATTGTCATCTGAACCCGAGTCAACTAAAACTGGGAGAGGGACTTTAGTCTGAACAAAAGAAAGAGTTCCCTCGAGCTGGATCCGGTTAGAAGGGGATAGACTTACTGAGGTTTGGCTCACCAGCGTCCCCTTGGCGGCTGATGAGCCTGGTCTTTTGGCCGAGCAGGGCAGTTGGCGAGGTAGTGATCAGCTGCACCACAGTAGATGCAGAGCCTCTGAAGAAGGCGACGCTGACGCTCAGCAGGGGAAAGCTTCATCCTCCCCAACTGCATGGGCTCCTCAGGAACAGGAGAGGAAGGAGCTGCCGGAGTCACCACGCTGGGAGATGGGGCCTCCTGGAGGGGATGAGGTTGCAGGGAACCAGGGAGTCGAAAGGGCTTGGACAACAGCAGAGGGGCCCGGGAGCTAGCTGCTCTTTCCCTGCGTCTCTCACATAAGCGGTTGTCCAAACGGATGGCCAAGGAGATTAGTTCCTCTAGAGATGGGGTCTCATCACGAGCAGCTAGCTCATCCTTGAGTTCCTCCCTGAGCCCACGCATAAAAATTCCTTGAAGGGCCTTCTCATCCCAACCGGCCTCTATAGCATGAATGCGAAACTCCACAGAGTAGTCAGCTACAGAGTGTGAGCCCTGTCGCAGGGAAAGAAGTCTATTCCCGGCCTCCTTACTCTGGAGAGGGTGGTCAAAAACCTTACGCAATTCACTGCAAAATGGGAGATAGGACTGCCAGGCGGGAGAGTTAGCATTGGCCATAGCTAAGGCCCAAGCCGAAGCCCTACCAAAGAGCAAACTGCAAACAAAGGCTATCTTGGATCTGTCAGATGAATAAGTCAAAGGCTGCTGGTCAAAAACTAGAGAACACTGGTAGAGGAACTGGCTACATGACCCTAGCTCTCCAGAGTATCTGTCAGGAGTGGGTATGAATGGCTCACGTGGATTGTTAGGCCGGACCGGGGAGGCTGCTTCAGCGGGAACAGGAACCGGCGGGCTTGGAGGAGGAACGGGGTCTGCCAGGGCTGAGAGCTGAGTCGCGACCTGGTTGAGTCGTTGGTCAAGCTGAGTCATGCTGGTGGACAGGTGGAGAAGCTTGTCCATGATCACCGACAGGGCGTTCTCATGCTGGCCGACAAGTGCACCTTGTGAGGAGATGGCTTGTTTAACCTTCTGTATCTCTGCGGGGTCCATAATTGGCCAGAGTATTCTGTTATGTGACCAGAGTAGGACCCCAAAGCAGAGACAGATCACGTGAAGGTGTTTAACAAAAAGTCACTTTAATGTAGCAAAGTCCACAAAAACTGAAAATCAAAACAGGTAGAAAGGCACTGCAAAGAGCCAATGTCCTCAAAAAACCAAACATAAAGCGACCTTCTCAGGTGGAGAACTTAGGCAAAGGTGATCTTCTCTCCGGGGAACAAAGGAACCAGACATGCGGTTGGAGCACATGGGAGGTAATACTCTGGCGCTGCAGTCAGGGAAAGCCAGGCCTAAAAGGAGGAGGGAAGAGGCTGATAGGCTGAGGGGTGAGTCTGTCGGCAGGAAAAGGGAGGGGCCAATCACACCTCTGCACCTGCGAAAGAACAGGGAGGAGGAGGGGAGAAACAAGGAGCACCAAAAGGGAAAAACAACAGCACAAAACAGACAGAACCAGACCCTGACAAATGTAGCAGGATCGGAATAAAGTACTAGAGGAAATGCAAAACAAATTTTACATTGCATTCCAATGATCAGTTCCTTCAATATTGGTGTTTGAATTGTCAATTAATGTTCAGTGTGATGCCTTGAAAAAAAAAGTAGCTATTTTTACTGCAGAAAATTGTATGGTTCTGTCTGACGCATAGAGAATATACTACATGGAGATGCCAGCAAGGAAATGGTGTGATGGCCAGTGCATGTTTGCTGTAACTGATCACAAGACATAAGATAAGATAATGATAAGATAATAAAGACTAAATCAATAAAAGTGCTTTATGCCCCTATGCAATGACTTCACACCTTAAAGATAAATAATTAATCACAAACAGACAATAGTTTCACTGTATTTCCAAATGTATGTTATGTAATAAGAAAATGCAGATGGAGAAATGTGTGATTACTGTGTGACAGTGAAGCTCACTTTTCTAGGCATGACTTGTACAGAAGACATCCCAGTACCCTGCAGCTTTAGCGATACTTTGATGATCTGGAACCACAAATCCTCTGGGGTCACACACAGGGACGGACTGGGACAAAAAATCGGCCCTGGCATTTTTGACCAGACTGGCCCACAACATTTGATAACACACTTTTTCAGTTTTTTCAGTGCAACTGTGCAAGTCTTTAAAACAACCTAGCTCAACAGGACATAAATAATCAAATCATATTAAATCAATTTTATTTGTATAGCCCAAAGTCACAAAGTCCATTTTCCATTGAGGCTTTACAATCTGTACAGGGAGTGACACCCTCTGTCCTTAGACCCTCGGTTCGAGTGAGGAAAAACTTGCCCACAAAAAACTTAAACAGGAAAAAATGTGGAAGAAACCTCAGGAAGAGCCACAGAGGAGGGATCCCTCTCCCAGGACAGACAGACGTGCAATGGATGTCACGTGTACAGGACAATCAACACAAACATATTGTACAATTACAATGACTGACTGAAATACAGCCTGTTTATAATATATTTATATAAACAAACACACAGCTGCATTGACATAACACTAGCAATGAACAAAATTATGTCATTTTAAAAAGTGCTGTTTTCTTTCTTTGTAGGCTAACTTGCATTGTATTTAGCCACCTAGCTACATAAAACAGCCCATTTTTTTCCCCCAGGCCTAAATAAGAGCTTACCCGAGGACTACTAGATGAACAAAGAAAATGAGAGTGCTGACTCTTCAGTTTTCACTCACATTTTTGGTGAGTGGTGGTGGCTTTAAATATGCCTAGGCTAGAAATACTGGAATGTACAGATACCTGCAGCTGCATTCACATAACATTGACAAAATGATATAATTTTAAAAGTGAGATTTTCTATCAGTTATGTAGCCTACATTGTCCCTACCACCCTACATAAAGAACTGCTATATCTGCAGGACAAAAAAGCAACTTAGCCAATAGGCCAGACTAGTACTCACCCCACAGACAATAATAGTCTAATAAGAAATTAGACTTATTGTTATTGTTGGTGAATGGTGAACACGTGTTCTCACATTAAAGACTATTTTTTATTTAGAATAAAAGACATAAAAAGTAGGCTACTGAGCTAGGCTTATTTTCTCTTCCAGCCAGTGTAGCCTTCAATGTATTGTAGCGACCCTGCAGTAATGTGCTGTGTGTTACAATGTGAGTTCTGTGGTTTCCCATGGTCCATAAATGCACCTGTATGAGAGCAAGGGGGCGGGGGAGCAGGTGAGGGAGAGCGCGTGTATGTGAGCGTGTGTGGAGAGACGGCACGAGTGAGGCTGCAGAGTGGGACCTGTTATGTGTTCTTGGCTTATGGCCTACAATAACCAAGTGCTGTAACAAGACTGTTGGCAATAAAAGCCAGTTTGCTAAATAACGCCTCGTTATTCCTGACGCGTCCGGCCGGACGCCACAGTATGTTTTATCATACTCATTAAGGGGTTGGGTGGCTTTATCCTACTCGTTGCATTTCATACATGTTCTGACAGTAGTCCAGCTTACCGCAGGTTCAACAACATGTTGAGTGCCACTGCCACCGGCACCACTGTCATCAGCGATGGGAGCTGATGAAGTCCCTGCTGTGGCAAACATATCAGTGATTTTAACACACTTCGCAGCGTCTGCCCGAGGAGCAAGTTTCTTTTAATCACGGAGTTTTTCTGCGCCACCTTTGCGTTTTCTCTCCATCTTTATCTGATAGCGTTTCACCCATCAATAAACTGCACACCGGCGCATCAAGCCAAAAGGGGGGAGGTGTTTCATGATGTGATTGGGCCGGTCCCCTGTCAGTCAGCGTGTAAGGGCCGGTGGTAAGAAAACAAAGTCTTGCACAGCCTTTTTTTTTTTTGTGCCTGTAGGCGGGACCAAAGCGTACAGAGTGGTTGTTTAACAGTGTGTTTGGGCTGCGTGATCTACTCGTTGTGGGCCGGTCAGACCAATATTAAATAAAATAATAATAAAAAATAAAAAAAAAATCAGGATTTATCGGCCCAAATAGCACGTCGGCCCACCGGGCAAATGCCCGGTATGCCAGATAGCCAATCCGTCCCTGGTCACACACATTCATAAAATGGGGGTTGTGTATCCTTAAGAAACCTGCCACCCGAGTACAATTCAGCCGGACAATTATCCATCTCTTTCTTCTGTTCAATTTCATTGACAGTGAAACAGGTTTTTGGGAAGATGCTTGAACCACTCTTGGATGACATTAGATTTCTGGAGTGGCACAGTATTGAGATTGAAATGAAAAAAGATGTCACACTTGAATGGAACAGTGTGCCAGTTTACAGGTGACAGGTTGCATGTCATTCATTGTGTGGTTATTTAGAAAGCTTCTTTCCTTTCAGCAAGTTTTGCCATCTTTGCCAGCTTGATAAGAATACTTCACAAATGGTGTTTGATGAAAACACACTTGTAAAAGTGAAGCAGTGGCAATATCAGGAGCATGTTGCTTTAAATGATGGAACTATGACAGGAATCAAAGGCAATTCATGTTTGAATACTTTAGAATACTTTTATGAAACACACAATGTGAGCGTTGACAAAATGCTTGATAGTACTGCAACGCACCTTCAGAGTTAAAACTACCAATTGAACATTACATTTATGAGGAAAACCACTGTGCCTGGTACAATAAACGAAAGAATGGTCAGCTTGGATTATAAGTATTCAAATGAGTAAACAAACCCAGTATCATCATAAATTTGAGGAAATCCCAAAGAGCTATTGAACAGAATTGTGGTGTCTCATACAAACCTTACCATACCTTCTTGGAAACTTCCAAGAAACAGTCCAAGAAGGATCCAAATAACCCACACTGGCAATTATTTCTATTGCTATGTGAAACATGCAGCAGCTGTTGTAACCACAGGACTTGCTGTGTGTTTGAAACAGCTTATTAGAGACCATCATGAACTGTTTAAAGAACTCTGTCCAGGGAGAAATCTCATCTCAAAACACCATTTTGGAGTACAATATTCTGATGGTCACAGTTTGACTGCTGTCAAAACTGTGGTCTAAAGTTTGCATCCAAAAACATGTTGTGTGCAGTTCTCTACCAAAGAGTTGAACCTACAAACAAAAGATTCAGCAAATGGATTGTTGGAGGTGTAGTAAAACATTAGGTAACGTGATGTAATGTGATGTGTGATGATAACGCAATGTGTCAAATGCATTTCCAGTTATTCTCAGGTCCTTAGACAAAGGTGAACAGTTGATTAATGACCTGAGGTCAAGCCGCGAAAGGGATATTGCTCATATGGGTTAGGGTTTGACTTTGTGTCCAAAACATGGACTGTTCTTACTCTAAAGATGAACCAGTCTTTGGAGAAATAGTTACTTTCCTGCCAAAGACAGATTGAGGCTCTGCTCTAGCTGTTGTACAGGTTATGAATGTTAAATGCTGTGATGACCACTTTGATGTTCAAGCAGTGGAAAGAGTTGATGAGTTCAAACTTACAAACTACAGATACCTGGGGGTTTGTCTGATTTTAGATCAGTTGAAAATATTTTAAGTAAAAACAGATGTAAAGTAAACCTACAAGGTTAAATAACTTAAAACTTAAAATGTAATACTACCTAAATGTCTATAAAATATTTAAACATCATCACATCGTTACACGTCTCTGTAAAATCACATGCAATCATTGTGTTAATATCCTTTACACACTTATTATCTTGCAATTAATATTTCGTCTTCGTCCCAATATGAACTCTTGATGTAGAGTTTGTGCGGTTTTCGACACATCCTTGGTAGAAGTGTGCTGTCCTCCACTGGAAAGGCAAATGAGTGCATGTCTACCACACTGTCATGAAATTACACATAAAACCTATCTACAGTAGACTGCAAAATCCTGAGAAATAACATGCAAAACCATGTCAGTGTTGTTGAAATTGAGATTTTTGCCTTCTATACATATGGGATCAACTTATTCTGCAATTTAGATGATCAAGTTGCAAAGCACTTTATCATAATACACGTATTAAATTGGCCATTGTTGGAATGAAGTTCCATCCACCTCCAGCTATGGTCAGTTGTCAGAGTGGCACTGTGACCACGGTAAAGACCCACTCAAATGCAATAGTGTTTTCAACTTACACAGTAATTGCACAGCCAGAAGTGTCTTACTCATCTTGACTTTTTTGCCCACTTCCATGCAGTTATCTGAGCACTGGCCCCAGCAGCTGCCCTTCTTCTCTCTTGTCTGCAATTTGCAAGCTGTCTCAGGTGGCTTCTTTTGCCATTTTCAAAAGTACAGAAAAGTACATATAACAGCACAACTTGACAGATATCTCTACCCTGGTTTCACTCACACAGCAAACACTGTGGGAGAAGGTGAAGTGATGGCAATGTGAAGTGTTGGTGGGAAAGTCTGAATATAGATATGGACTCTGAAGACTCTTTCTGTACATGCTGGGTGTAAATACATCTAGTTATTTTACACAGATCTAAGCCAAAATAATTACAAGGCTGTTAGTTTCTAGTGTACTCACAACAGCAACATTGTGTTAAGATTGTAGTTAAAACAGCCCCCTGTCATCATTAAAATGATATGGATTGCTTGGGGCTGATGTTTGTCTCAGAGGAAAAGGCACAAGTAGGGACATTGTAAGGGTGAATTGACCATGAAAGCGTATGACTTTGACACGTGAGACCATGTTACCTTTATCATGTGCTCAGCATTAATTTCATGTTGTGTTCCGGTCAAATTTCACCAACTTAGAGGTTTTACCTCTGAAAAATTTTGTTAATTTGAACAGACTGAGGTAAGATTTCATGAATTTGTCTACAAAGAGGATTTCAACGCACAACATCAACATCAACTTCAATGCAAAAAAAAAAAAAAAACGTCATTAGAAATTAATGCGGGAGACTACAAAAACTGAGCTTAGGTACACATTTGTCAGATGGACACAACCATATACCACACACACACACACACACACACACACACACACACACACACACACACACACACACACACACACACACACACACACCACACACACACCTACACACTATAATAATACTGAACTTGTTTTTGAAGCTCTTGATTATATATTTGATCACCACACTAGTGAGGAGGAGAAAGGCCGGGAGCTCAGTTAGTAGGGATTTGTTTTGGGGACCAGAGTGTGAACAGTTCAAGTACTAAATGGACTAAAGTATGGAAGGTGGTCTGTGTGTGGCTGCCCATCACTCCACCATCTCTTCACATTTACATGTGAATGTGTGTGGTTGTATTTCAGGTAAAATGTATGTAAAGTATTCTTTTCCATAGAAACCATAGCGATAAACACAACCAACTTGAAGGGAAAACAAATTTACAAAGACAATTGGAATGTAACCCAGACAGACATCAACATTGATTTTGACTGGTTTGTACAGATCTAGACATCAGTCTACCAGCAGTATATGGTATCCATGGTATGGTGTGGTATGGTCAGACAATTTTTTGGGCCACTGTGCCACTGAAAAATTTTACATGTTGGCTCGGCTGATTCACTTTGACGACTGTGATACAAGACAAGGCCGCCATCAACAAGACAAACTGGTAGCAATCAGAGAGGTTTGGGACAAGTGGGTGGAGCGACTGCCACTCATCTATAACCCAGGTCCAAACGTCACTATTCTGTCCCTCAGTTTTGTGTTATTATTTTACTCCTTTTCTGGAGGTTTATTTTCTAACAGATTCAAGCTTTCAGTTTACAGCTAATCTGGTTACTGTGCCTTTAAGAGAATCTAGTGATTTTGAGTTTGTTGTTAATCTTACACTGCCATCTAGTGGCGTATGTTGGAAGCAGGAAGTGCAGTGATAAAAAGTGCAGCAGAGTACAAAAACATGTCGCTCCTTGGTCTGTCTACTTCCTCAACTTTTGCGCTTGTCAAAGGCATAATCTCTAAGTTAAATCAAATATGCTTAATTTGGAATGTTTACTAGCGCTTTCGTGTTATTGAAGGCGGTACGCCATTCACTCAGTATAGCTGATGTTATCAGTTAGCGTTGTGGTAGCTATTCAAAATAATATGTATTGCTAATGTTAAGACCTCAGGTTGGTTATTCTACACACAGAAATAAGTGTGAATGTATGTTTTTACATGGAAACTGAATGTTGTGTATTGTGATTCTTTTCTCACAGTTTTACAAAGTAAAATGGTTCAGTAAACTGAAGAACGCCTCATGAGTGGTTACTGAAGCCATATGTTTAGCTCACTGCATAGGCTAAAGCTCTTAGCTGAGGGCAGAAGAATAAAAAGATTATCTACACATCAAGTGCATCGTCGTGGTCCTGAGACTCTCCACGCCAGTGAAAGCAGACATGTCTAAGCACGGAGACACCCCACCGCTCTCCCAGCTAGAAGTCAGATCAAAGTGCAGCTCAGCTTCATCATGACGGTCATCAACCAGCCTTGCTGCAGCAAAAGCACGAGCCGACGCTTAAGCCGCCAGCACCAGAGCAGAGTACACCAAGCGCCAAATAGATATGGAAGTCGAAAGAGCACGCATCAAGATGGAAAAGACTCGGCTGGTAGCTACTATGAACGCCCTGAAGCAAGAGGGAGAGGCTAAAGCAGCGCTCGCAGCAGCAAGGGTCCTCGAGGCTGCAGTTTTGGACCAAACGGAGTTGGAAGAGCCACCAGAGGTTCCTGCTACAATAGCCATGGCTGCCAGCCGCACTCAAGAATATGTAAGCACTCACTTTCATAATGATGCTAATATGGAAGATGAGACAAAGCCTGATAAAGAACAAAAGTGGGACACACACAAACAACACCATTAAGGTCGAGCCAAGCGGGCCAACAGCTATGACACATGCATGTGAGTACACACCCAGCTATCATCCTATCAGACAACCCAAGCCACCGCCATTCCATTCCCCCAGCTACACTGGAGCATGTAATGTCCCATCTCCATCTTTGCGCCAACAAACTGATGTATCAGACCTCGCTGTACTCCTTTCACGTCGTGACCTTCTGACAGCAGGACTCGCAGTGTTTGATAACAGGCCAGAGACCTATGTAGCATGGAAATCTATGTTCCACAACGCCACTGGAGATTTGAACTTGAAATGCTGTGAAGAGTTTGATCTACTTACCAAATGGCTGAGCGGTGAGTCTCACCAGCATGCTAGAGCCGTCCACGTTAGCAACCCCGAAGCAGGTCTTGAACGTTTATGGCAAAGGCTCGACAAAAATTATGGCTCACCAGAAGCCATCGAGGCTTGTTCGGACGCTTGGAAAGTTTTCCCAAAGTTGGCCTTAAAGACAGTCACCTCCTGCAAGAGCTTGCAGACCTCCTTCAAGAGCTCGAGGCGGCGAAAGATGAAGGGTATCTACCAGGCCTCAGCTTTCTCAACACTTCAAGAGGAATAAACCCAATTGTGGAAAAGCTTCCTGGTGGCCTGCAGGAGGCGTGGGTCAAAGAAGGGTCAAGATATAAAAAAGATCACAAAGCTCACTACCCACCTTTCTCCTATTTCGTCCAGTTTGTCAACAACCATGCCGAAATAAGAACAGACCCAAGCTTCATTCTGCAAAACTACGGCCCTGCACACATGAAAGTGGAAAGGACACTAGTGAGACAAATACGGTTCAAAGTTCCTGTCACAACGAACAAAACACAGGTCAGTGCAGCTAACAATGAACTAAAGGCTCCCCCCTCTTGACCCCAATAAACAGTGTCCAGTACACAAGAAACCACATTGCCAAATGTAGAGAATTCAGAATGAAGACATTGCATGAGAGGAGAGGTCTGCTTAAGGAGCTGTCAATCCTCTCTCATCAACAGAACACAGGGCTAAAAACTGTAAAGCTGTTATTCACTGCGTGGAGTGCAACAGTGATTCACACACTTCCGCCATGGACAGATACAGGCACTGACACCCTACCATTGGCCCATGGCGGGGAGCCAGATACCCCAAGCCCCACAGTGACTACATCTAGCTGCACTGAGGTATGTGGGCGAGGACTACAGGGAAGGTCATGTTCTAAAATTTGCCTGGTGAATGTGTACCCCTGCTCAGCCCCAAATAAGAAAAGGAAAATGTACGCGATTTTAGATGATCAGAGTAAAGTGTCATTAGCTCGATCCCCCTTTTTTGACATCTTCAACCTGCATGGAGAGGCCCTCCCGTACACAATGAAAACATGCTCAGGAACAGTAAACACACAAGGGCGCAGAGCTCATGGCTTTGCCATCGAGGGCATAAACAGAAAAGTGTCAATAACACTACCCATACTCACCGAATGCAACCAGATCCCAAACAACAGAAGTGAGGTACCCACGCTTGAAACTGCAGCCGCACATCCTCACCTCTCTCACGTAGCCACACAAATACCGCCACTTGATCCATCAGCCGACATTCTTCTCCTGCTGGGCAGAGATGTGATCCAGGCTCACAAGGTCCGCCGACAGATAAACGGCCCAAACGAAGCTCCTTACGCCCAACAGCTCGATCTCGGGTGGGTAATTATTGGAGATGTCTGCCTCTCAGGAGCCCACGTACCCACAGTGAACGAATGAGGACTATCGTGATTAACTGCGCTTTGTGGAGATCAATGATAAGCCCTTCACCAAGCGTGGCGTGTTTGGCGCTGTGCCAGCCAGCATTGAAGGACGTTCCATCTTGAGAGAGATCTCCAAAGACATCAGTGAATGGGACACTCCACTGCCTTAGGAGCAGCAGGACAAGTGGCAGAAATGGAAAGACTCTCTAAAGCACCTGGGACAGCTCAAGAGTTCCCGTATGTATACATCCATCACACTGTCCAAAGCACAGAGAAAAGAAATGCATGTGTTTTGTGATGCATCCACAAAAGCGGTTGGGGCTGTCGCCTACCTGAAACTCACCGCTGGTGATGGACACAGCGACAGGGGCTTTCTCCTCGGCAAAGCCAGGCTAGCTCCAAAACCAGACATTTGAGAGGGTTAACCTACCTGCTATGGTGGGAAAGCACAGAAGTCTGGTGAGCAGGCTGAAAGAAATTCACGGGCTGCACTGCCTCATCCACCAAAGTGTTCTAGGTGTCAGACTGAATGGCGAGCTAAAGAATGTTATGGACAAAGTGATGAAAGTCATTAATTTTGTCAGAAGTACATCGAGCACCCAGCATAGGCTTTTCTGACAACTTGTGGCTGAGTCAACAGATGCCACCCATGATGACTTGCTGCTTCACAATGATGTGCGCTGGTTAAGCAAGGGGAAAGCACTGGATTGCTTCTGTGCGCTACTGAATGAGATCAAAGCGTTCCTTGGAATGAGCAAGAGCAATGCAGCAGCTGACCATCTTACCCTGCTGGAAGATGAAAAGTTCATGTCCAATGTAGCGTTTTTATCTGACATATTTGGCCACCTAAACCTGCTTAACCTTCAGCTACAGGGGAGAGACAAAACCATTGTGGACATGGTTGAAAAACTGGAGTCATTTACGAGGAAGCTTGAGATGCTTAAGGCAGACATATCTTGCCGGCAGGCTCCTACATTTCAGCACACTGAAGAAGACAGCAGGAGAAGCGACGGAGCTGATGGTTGACCTCATCAAGAGACTACGAGCCAACTTCACTTCTCGGTTTGATGACTACTCCATCCCAAAAGACATCATTGACTTCATACGTGACCCTGCAGTAAAACCAACTTCTCTGCCCTGGCGAAAAAAAGATCTCCTCTTTAGATCGGGCTGCGCTGGAAATGGAAATTATTGACTTCCAAACCACCTCAGTTGTGCGAGATGCACTCAGAAGTGCGGAGTCCGTGAGTGCCTTTCACCTACGTATGTGAGTCGTCCTTCTCAGCTATGAATGCAATAAAAACGCACGAGAGGAATAGACTGACTCACCAAAATCTCGAGAACTGCCTGAGAATTAAAGTGACGTCTATTTCACCAGATATCCAGCAGTCCGATTTTTAAAAAGTATTGTAGCCACCCTGCAGTAATGTGTTGTGTGTTCAATGTGAGTTCTGTGGTTTCCCATGTTCAATGAATGCACCTAAAGAGAGCAAGGGGGCGGGGGAGCAGGTGAGAGAGAGAGAGCGCGCGTGTGCGAGTGTGTGGTGAATGGAGTACGGCGCACGAGTGAGGCTGCAGAGTGGGACCTGTTATGGCGTGCTTTGGCGTGGTTATGGCCTACAATAACTGATTTTATAACACAAATGTTTGGAAATAAAATCCAATTTGTCAAATAACGCCTCATTATTCCTGACACGTCTGGCGGGACGTTATATTTTATATTTTTATTTTCTTTCTCTAGTTCAAACAATCTCACGGGCCAGATGTTTTTGCTTGCGGGCCACATCTGGCCCGCGGGCCACCTATTTCTGACCTATGCTGTATACTATGTTTCATCTAATTATTTCTTGTAGTCAAAATAACCCAGAAATTATGTTTTTTAGAACTTAAATTTAGGAACAGAAAATTGTTTAACATGAAATGAACACAACACGATTGTTCACATTTGGCTATTTCATCACCAGTGGAAAGAAACCAACAAACTCAATAGGTTAAACAATGGAACAGCAGTCTTTTCAAACTCAAAGCCTGGAAAAATGGATTAAACCAATTGTGCGCAAATGCCCCATAAGACTGTATTATTTTCTGTAAACGGGTGGATTATTTGTTACTTTTCTTTCTTAGTATTATTTTCTTTCCCATCCCTTCCATCCATCCCCAGCATTTCATTTTGTATTTTTTCACACTTAATAATAAGGAGCGAACCATCTATTTGAGAGCCATTTCAGCTGTACATATCCTCAATCAGCCCATAACAACCTAAAGTGATGTCACAGTTTAGTCTAAAGGTTTTTTAGCAAAGCCATAGATTTTTCATAAAGCCATCCAATCTTTACCATGATGAGAAAAATCAATAATCTCACTCAATTCTTCATTAAACTAGAGTCACCTAATAACAGAGGATCAAACTCAACACAGCCCAACAGATGAGCAGGGTGTTATGCAAGACCATTATAATGTCATCATAGTATTTGAACTAAAATGGCTGGAAATTTTTAAAAGAAACACTTAGAAAACCAGTCAAGCCAGGGCTATGTATGACAGAGAAATTGTTTATGAAAACCTATAAAAAGAGTGCCAGGACATTTTAGAAGCAGGAGAGGTAGTAGACTACTATGATAATAGCACTTTAGTAGGGGGCTCAGAGAAAAAAAAACCCACAATGAACATAAGACAAAAGGGGAGTACAGTATAGGAGACAGATTGTTAGAAATTTTCCTAATGACACCAACTATGCATTTAGTGCTTACTAAACTCTCTCATTTGAGCCACAACACCCTACAAATCATCCTCCAAAGATTTTCAAATGACCCTACAGGAGGCCTTCTATCACACTCATTGAAATGTGAAACAAAAAATCATCAGGAATAGTGTGACCCAGTTAGGTGTACAGAAATATCTAATATCTAAATATCTAGGACCTGTCTGGTCCCAATTATCATCTCTCTTCTCATCTCTTTAACAATTGTATTTGCTCGTCAAAATCTATATGGAGCCTAAATCCTTAAACTCACTTCCAGAATACCAATAATTAAGGCCCGACAGAGACAAATAATTGATGACTGTGGCTCAGAATCCTATTGTATAATTGATTATACTGACCACTTGATACTGAAAGGTTTGTCACTAGACAGTACCCCAAACCACATTTCCCTTCTCCATTAAAATTATGCTGTATATACTAACATTGACTTGGATTTGAGCCTAAAAGTGGTAGTGCCATTGTTCAATGAACATCCCATGCCTGAGCACCTGTACGGACAATTCTCTAATTGCCAAGCTTAAACATCAATAATTTTGATTGTAATATCAAACATCAGTGGCTCATTCCTTACACATACCTGGAAGAGTGGAAACCAACAGCTGTAGTGAAATGTAACAAGTCACCAATGTTATACTCTACTTCTGCTTACTGGATGATTTGGGCTATGGTCGCCAAAGTGACAGGTGGGGTGCGCCAAACGGGAGGAAAATTTTCGTTTTTATGCCTATCTTAATCCAGACATCCCAACTCTCCCGGAAGTTTCAGGAGTCTCACATATTGATAGCAGCTCACTGATGCCTGCAAATGAGATCCAATCTCCCGGAATCTGGAGCAAGACCACGCACTAGACTAGAGAGTGACTGCGCGTGTGTTTGCGTAACTATAAATGCAGCGCATAAGAGCACCAATTGACACCAATTGGCGACACCAATTGTAACAGAACCCCCCCTTACCCTGGAACAGACCTCCCCGAAATGACTTTTTGCAGGTTGGGATGTCTGCTTTATCAGTGCCTTTCTTTAATTTAATGTTACTGAGTTTGAACAACATGATGTTACTTGAGAAATGCTAAGCTTGGCGTATTTCATTAGCATTTTGTTGGGACGATGGGGGCAGGTGGGGCTTGAAAATTCTCCCTTATCCAAAGTGGCGAATGTTTGAGAACCACTGGGCTATGGGGTGTCGCGGAAATTCGAAAAAGACTGAGAACACGATCAGTATTAAATGAGAATTTTATTCTTGGCCAAGGAGAGACAACAGTACAAGTATAAGAGTCGCAAAGTTCTCTCTGCTGAGAATACATTCAACTGCTCTTTTGTAGACATTTCTTTCCCTCCCGCTCCTCTGAAGTAATAAAAGAGAGACTCTAATTGCATTGGGGGGGATACCCTGGTAAATATCTGCTTTACTCCCCTTCTACACCGTGGCTGGTATCAACATCTCCAGGACAGAGAGAAAAGTCTACACTCAAACATATCAACCCATCAGCACCCAGTCTCCTAGATAGGACAAAGTTCATACAAAGTTAAACACAAAAATATAATTGTAAAGTAAAGTAAGCATAAAAAAGTAAAACAGAGGTTAAAAGAATTTTTCCAACACTTCAGCTGCCTTTGTTGAATTTGTAACAGATCAAACTCAAACATAAAGTTTTATTTCTTAGCAAACTAAAGTGTTTTCCTGACCACAGGCAAACAGTTTTGTGCTTATGGCACTAGTGAATAGTTGGATATTAAAAATAGATCCATTGACTAATATGACACTGGTTAGAGGTAGTAATGAACTAATGAAAAATCTTTGCAGCTAAACTCAGCTGTACCGGGTGTTTTGTAGTTGGTCAGGTGGCATCTTATTTTGTTAATATTCCTTTTATCATATTTTTGATGAAACATTTTTAAAAAACACCTTGTCATCTTGTCAGTAGGTGCACCACATCAAAAAGTGCTTATGGGTTGTTTAAAAAGTTAATTAGTTTGGAGTACTTTTGTTGTTGTTGTTTTTTAAATGAGAATCCCCTTTCTAATTAACCATGTGATCCACCTGACCTAATGATGTGGCACCATTTAATCAATGCCACCCCTCTTTATATGTTTTATTCCATTCATCATTTATCTATTAAGTGTTCCAGAAACAGCTCACATTGTTTTGTTCTGTATGAGAATGGTTGAACTTTCTGGTCTTTTTTACAGCAAGCAACATATTAAAAACTAAATTAGAAATAACTTTTGAATGACTCTTTTAATGGTGCAAAAATTAATTGAAATGTAGAGGATATCTTCTCGTCAAAAGAAACATAAAGCATCCATCCCATAAAGTCAAATTTTTATCGTGAAAATAATAAAAAGATAGTCAATTACAAGTCAGCCCACACAATACTGTAAAATGAGGATGAGAGATTTTTATTTGAGATACAGATTTATTTTATTCATAGACAAAAAGGGAGAACAACTCATGTTCAAGTTTGATGAATCTAAAATTACAGCTGTATAAGTCACTGCACAAGCCATTACAAAGGGCCCACTGTCCAAATGAATGAAACAGTTGCGTTTATCAGCCTCCATAACCCTCTTTCATTTTGATATGCTTCCCTTTTATTGTAGTTAACTGTCCCGGTTGACTCTAGTCTCTAATACATAACCTGCCTGTGTGTATCTTATTATCCCTGTGAGGATCTTCTTTTGGTTTTCACATTTTCAAATTCATAACTTGTGTCATTTTGTAGGCTTCTGTTCAGCATTGCATGTAATATAGTGCACTGTTTATGGCTACACAGTAAAATAGAAAATGAAAGAATCGCCTGTTGGATTACTGCTAGCCCAGAACAGAAAACAGATATTGTTCCACACGCACTCACTCTGAGAACATGATATTGTCATTTTTATGACTTTTCTCTCTGGCTCTCTACAATAAACAAAAGAAATATGAACTCCATTCCCACAGAATCTTAGCCTCAATTTCCCTCCATTGAGACTGTGGTGTGAAGGAGCGAGTGTATGAATATTTCCTGCTGGAGTGGGCTGTTAAACTGACTGTGAAATGGGTTTCTGAACGAGGCAGCGTCCAGCAGATTGTGTGAAAAAAGCAGGAGTGGGAAGCGCATCTAAAAGCCACCTATGATCTTAACACCAACCCCAGAGTCAAGGGTCCTCAGCTCCACCACAATCTAGTTGTCAATCCAATACCGGCTCATGCCAAGCATGTAGCGCCTCACTCTTGTTCTTCCTCTTTCTTTTTTCTCTCTCCCTCTTAAGTACTGTAATGGCTTTCTATATCTAAACAACTGTGTTATCTCATTATCTCAACCTTTTTGTTCTGAACCTGCTCCACCACCTACATTGGATTGTGCACTCTGAAGAGGTGCTTAGATTCTGCAGTAACGGCGCTGCCACTTCACAACAGCAGAAATCTTTAGCAGCTCGAGTGAAGCCATGCTGAAGAAAAAGCGAAGCATCGACCACTGGGCGGGTGCGAATTACCCACAGGGGCCCTGCTTTGCACAGCATGGGGTCATGTGAACCCCGTGGTAGGAAACAGCAGAGGATAACAGTAAGGAAATTACTGCTGGGCATGAAAAAGTGGAGAAATGAGAGAGAGAGACAGAGGGAAGGAAGGTGAAAGAGGGAGGGATCAATAAAGTAATCTTTAGTCATAGGGAGAGCACAGGCCCAGTGCTCAGGATTACTCAGTATGGGGCCATTACATGGAGAGGCCAGCAAAGCAATTATTTTGTCTTGGGAAGAATTGACAACAACATCCCCATGGGAAGAAATGATAGCAGCTGAAAAGTTGCAATAGGGAGGCAGTGTGTGCAAGTGTGAATTAGTGAGCCTGATGGAAAGAACCAGAGAGGGAATATCAAATAATCATTACCTTGTCCTCCCATTCCTCCACCTGATGCAATAAACCCTCTCCTTCACCTTCCCATTGCTTCATTCATGCAGTCTCCGCACATGATGGAACATGGAAACTACACTGAAAGCTTTCCACCTCGTGTCCCTCCTCAGAATAATAGCACTTCATCTGCTACACACAGAAATCTTTGCTGCTGTAAACAGGAGGGACTTAATTCAAAGGTGGTCATAAAATGTCATGATTCCTATTACCTAACTGACACCCGCTCAAAGTCCCAAGCACAGACCCAGTGCTCAGGATCACTCAAACAAGATAATACCAAATGAAATATTTCTCTATACCAATACATGACATTTCCAGACCACAATATGGCAACATGTCTGTAATATCCGGAAATAGGCTCTTTGTTGGTAAGCAATGGAGTAAGACAACTTTTTTTTTTGCCACCTGTCTGAATCCCAAATCCCAATTCAAAGGAGAGCTTCTTGGCACCGAACCACAAAAAACATTTCAAAGTGAAATTACGTGTGAAATACAGGTGATTTTCCAAAATACACATACTGTGTGTGAACTGCTCAAAACTAGCTTGTGTGTGTTTGAGTTGAAATTTCACTCAGGCTAAAGTCTCATGAAACTGATGAAACTGTAAGTCTGAATCTCTGAGGTGTATTTCATGTGTTGCAGAAGCCTTGCCAATTAAAAAAAAAGAGAACTTTTCATGACAGTCATCATGAAGATCATCAAAGATACGTAAGGGCTGTCACAGAACTATAAAAGACTGATATAAAATATATAACATGACAATTTAAATATATGTTTTGCTATTTTAAAGATGATTTTAAAGGGTTGAAGAGTCAGATATTGAACCAATGAAAAACAAACACATTAATATACAGTAAGGAGAGTTTCTGTAGGTCAGTTATGAGCAACAAGAATCAACTTAACCTGCATTATGTTGATTCTTACTTAATTCAAGGACTTGCTTCAGTGCAGAAATGTGATTTTTATGTAGGCACTTATACAACTGAAGGTATTCATATAGTATATAAATATACAGTGTTAGGATGGCCATGTAGCGGCTGGACTTGCAAGGTAGGAGGCTTGAGACAGGAGTTGTGTGAAACCAACCAGGTGATTATTCACTGACATTTATATAAACATAGAGACTTGATCATGGTCAGCGGCTGTGGACCGGCACACAGTGGCACAGCGGGAGCAGCAGCAACCACATATAACAACATACAACAACCGTGTGTGGTGCCAGTGGCAGCCTTAAATACCCCCCTGCTGCTACTACCCAAGATCCTAGGGGATTCTGCCCCTCCCATTACATCCAGACATCACAAATAATAGAAAAAACCTTAAAATATGTTTACCCTCTACTATAACATCCATCCACTTATCTTCTACAGTTTCTAAACATTATCACAACATCTATTAAAAAGCTCCCATGAACTAATTGAGATGCACTCCCCCCTACACCTAGCTCATGGTACGACCCGGAACCTTCAAATACTGCCGAGTTAACATGGGGACTCTTTGCGGCCGAACACCCTGGAGAGGAGACATACAGGCTGTGTCCGAAATCACTCACTCATTCTCTACTCCCTACATAGGGAATTAAATGTAGTGGACTATATAGTGAGCTCAACAGAAAAAATGTTCGGACACTCTCGGACACTTCTCTTGACGCCGGTAATTACGTCATTGCTGTCGCACAATTAAAAAGTACCACATTAATGTCGTCTCACATAATACTTGTCCATTTACTACTGCATTTTTATTATCTTTTGATTACTGTACTTTTATTTTCATATTTTGTTTTCTATTTAAGCAGATTTTCATATTTTATTCTCTTGGCTCTTTAGTAACAGAAAGTTACAGTTTAATCTACTGGAATGTTTAATTATATGCTGTTCGTTTTACAATTTTTTTTCAATGAATGTAGGAAGCCATTTAAATTGCCTTGTTTTGAAATGTGTATCCATCTATCCATCCGCCTGTCCATCTAACTACGAACAAATCTCCGGGAAAAAACATATACCGTTATTCTAGAAAACTCCCGTAGCGTTTTAGAAATGCTGTCTACTGTCCATCAATGACCAGGAGGAGAATCAGAATAGCGCGCGAGAGAGAGAAAGGAGAAGATGCGCTGCTCTTCTAAGACTAGTAAGACGTCGTCAAATTGCGAGTGATAGCCTACTTTTTAGCGCCTTTTTAATTAGAGTAGATATCATTTTCTTTAATTCTCTGAACAATAAACTATCCTCCATCAAACTACACCCCCTGCTGGAGCCACGCCCAGAGAACTTCTGGCAATGCATGATGGGACATCTTGCTCCGGTTAGTGACCATCAGATGTTCACTACATTTCGCGGTGAATTGTGGGATACATGCAGTGCACTATATAGTGGACACTGAACATTTGGACACCACTACAAAATGGCGTGGTCACTATATTGTGGTTAGGGAGTGATTTCGGACAGTATCAGGTGAGTGACTTTCACATACACACACATTTCATTTCATGTTTTTACAAACGTGTTTTAGTTGCTGTCTAACTGAAATATGAGAATGCTTATGGCCAGGCAGGACAACATTTTGTCCTGTTTAATAATAAATAGTGTTAAACCTGTTAATGTAAAAAGTGCAGCCCAACTACTACTACCCACCAGCTCTATGTTCTCATCACAATATGGTCACTTCCAAAAAACAAGATGGCAACGTCAATAATGCCAAACTCAATCCTTCAAAATGGTTCCTCACAATGTAATGTCATGGTGGGTATACGTTTATTCTCACATCACCTGTAGGTTGGTTTGTATGTTTTGTTGTAACTCTTGAGATAGCCACAGATGTGCCAAGGGTTCTAGGAGGTACAAAGGACACAACTTTACTAAAGATGAATTTGGGCCCAGAGCCACCATAGCAATATTTTTCCAAAAGCAAGGGGCACGCTTAATACATTGGGAAGGGGTGAAAAAAAACAATATCAGATATTAAGTCCTGAATTCAAAATTCTTTGATGTTGCAGTTGGTAAAGCTAGGACCAATTTAAATGAATTAATATACTGCTGGTTAGCTTAATCTATGCTAATACACACATTTGTTATATTAGTAGTGTATAATAATGTTATGTAATGTTATTTTTAATCCTAGTTATTTTGTTCTTTTAAAAAAAATCTACTTATGATGAAACTGAAATATGCATTTTATTTGTGCATGTTTTTTTTTTAATAATTTGGAGAAAAAAAAACAAGCTCAAGATCCAAAATGTTTTTTTTCTTAGAGAGAACATTAAGGGAGAAATCAATAAGTTCTCAGGAGTTTCAACATCTTTTTGAAACTGACAGTCTCCACTGAGTTCCAAATTCCGGAAACATTCAATTGACTTTGAGACCTCACACACACTGAGCTGACCTCAGTACAATTCCTCACTAATGTTCTTTTCCCTGTCTGTGTTGCTGTTCTTTCAAGGGTGCTCTCTCAACCTTTGCCTCTCTTATCGTCTCTTTGCTCCTGTGTTTCCTTTCCTTTTCTTCTATTATCATGTTATGAAATATTTTTGTGCCACCCTTTCTCTCTGTATCTTGCTACCTTTTGCTAGCAGACTTTTTTTTCCTACTATCTGGTTTTCTCTTTCAGCCATTCCACTGTAACACACAATTTCTTCCTTTTGAAACTATTATCCACCTTTACTTTGCTGTGTTCGCCTTCTCTTTCTCCACCACACATTTCATGTTCTCCCTGACACACTCTTTGTTATCCCTTGCTGGCTTGCAATCTTAACTTCATTTTTTTTCCTATTCTTTCTACCCCCTGTCATTTTCTTTTGATCTTTTTCTTTTATTCTTTCTTACTTTAAAAAAAAAAAAGATTGTTTGATTCCGCCCTTCTCTTGACGTATGTGAGTGTGAAGCAGCCAATCCGTATGAAAAATGGTTGAGTCTAACTAGTTACAGACATTTCTGGACTTCCATTGTTTCCTCTCAGAGGATTAAAACAGTTTTAATATGATATAAATTCTAAAAGTGTAAAATTCGTTCAGCTTCTCTCCACCTTCTTGTGTGGTGTCATGTTATCAACACTACCACCCGGCCGTTGACATGTAATAGAGTAATAATGAGACATTCTCATGATTTCAGACACACGAGTCTCATAACACCAGATGATCACAGAGGTCAACACCTACCAACTGTTTGGGGATTTCTAAATGTTGAGTAGTTGCTTGAACAGCAGCAAGAACAGCCACTAAGCCACTATGTTAGGGGTGGCTGTGGCGGGTCGTCCACTAATCAGATGATCGGCGGTTCGATCCCCGGCTCCTCCGGTCTGCATGTTGAAGTGTCTTTGGGCAAGATACTGAACCCCAAGTTGCTCCCGAAGGCTGTGCCATCGGTGTATGAATGGTTAGATCCTTAAACTGATGAGCAGTTGGCACCTTGCACGGTAGCCAATGCCATCAGTGTGTGAATGTGTGTGTGAATGGGGTGAATGAGATACGTAGTGTAGAGCGCTTTGAGTGGTCGGAAGACTAGAAAGGCGCTTTATAAGTACAGTCCATTTACCATTTACTATGTGCCTTACCTCAAGGATACGTTACCTGACACTATCGTGTCAGTCAGTGTGTCGCTGTCAAGACTCTTTCTAACCTATAGGCAAATCTTATAGGCTGTGGCTCTGTCTGGCAGAACCTGTCAGTATGTGTGCTGTGGGGACTTAAAACACGACCAAAACATCTGCTTTTAATCTTCTCCTGAAACTGCCATTCTTACACTGACAAAAGTACAGCATTACATCACTAACATCTCTATTGTGCTACAAAACTATTTTTTTACTGCTGAAATCTCGTTTCACTTGTAACTAATTTAAATGAATGACTGTATGAGTTACTGTATCTGATACAAATATGGTCATGTCGAAGAGAATGTATCTTTTTGTAAATTATTTCCGGACTGCTCACCATGCACACCCAAATTCATACACTGATCGAAGTTGCCGAGCAAGTCCAAGAAACGTTTGATTGGAATGTCAGAAGCCGTGAATCGAATCGCCCCCCTTCCAACTATTAGACAAACCGCTCTACCACCTAAGCCACAGCCGTCCTAAAGAGCTCCTGGATTTCTCAACTGTAAAGTACCTGGGAATGAAAATGCAGCGTGTATGGTGTTGAAAGGTGCAAAAGGTGTGTGGTAGCTGTACTTACGCTGAAATAACAACCTTATCAAATTTCTTAGTGACTCCCAGTGCTGCCTTTTTTTCCAAAAGCTTTACTCAAAGCTACACAAGTTGTAGCAGCTGCCTGGAGAGTACCTCACCACCCAAGTTTAGGTGCTAAAAAGAGCAGGGACTCTTTTTCGGGAACCTAGAAGTCCCAGAAGCGCCTATTTGCTAGGCTACGCGTGAATTATGCATCTGTTCTATTAAAGCTTGACGTGAGCAGCATGCATCAATTTACACACAAGCCGGGCACAGAAAAAGCAAAAAAAAAGCTGGTAGATTTTCAAAATAAAATACTCTGTACAGGGAAAAGCGAAACTAATTGACTATGTAGCATACTTACAGAAGAACTGTTTAGAAGAACATACACCGGGAAAATGGCCAAATCTGAGCAAGTAAACAAAGTCTGGTGGGATAAACGCTCGCTTCTGAAATGCTCCTAGTAAGGTTTGAAGACACATGCAGTGACGCTCACGCAACGCACCATGGACAGGCCCAGTGGGGTTTTGGTGTAAAGTTAAATTTGAGTGAATTGAGTTAAGTTGCTTTGTGGGTAATGTAGACAGCAGGTTGAATTAATAGAATATCTGGTCTGCTGCATTCATTGTAATCCTGATTCATCCTCCTGATCCAGCTGGTGGTGCTAGGCGAGCACCTAGCTCACTCACTCACACTCATCTCGCTCAGTTTTTGTCTGGAGATTGTGTCTTCCACTTCCTTTCTCCCAGGAGTGTCATACCTGGATCCTTCCACAGCATTTGAAGGTATAGCAAGCCGTAGGGTTGCCAGTGACGCAAGTCTTGATGTGATCTATGGGAATAGCAACAGAGGCGAAGCACAGAATGACAGTGTCATTTTGAGGTCATGTTATGCAATCACCATGGGAGACAGTACCCACAGATCTATACTCACACATATGGGAGAGATGTAAACATGTTGCAACTAGTCCTGAATAACGATAATCTTCTATCTCTGGAGGTGTGCATGATGCATGCAGCTCACACACGGTACAGTTTGTGTAATATACCCTGCTGCAGTTAGGCAGTGTGAGTACACATTTGGGTAATTGCATTCTCCTCCTGCATCAGTCTTCCCTGTGGGAAGACTGATGCAAATGCAAAGTAGCCTTTGGAAATACGGGCAACGCTTGAGGAAGCATCAAATACATGTGCACTGCTGCTTACTTATTCAGGCTAAATTGAGGAAGCTTTCTTATATTATATACTCAAAGTATCCTTTAAATTGTATAAATTTCCCACATATTGAATATCAGTCTGCATAAAATAATGCAGGATATGGCTGTGAAAGCTAAAGCAATTTGTGAGAGCCCAGAGCCTTTTGAGTTTGTCATATTACTCCAACCTCTGAAATGATTTGATGGCCCTGAATAATGTGCCGCATCCTGTAAAAGCTAATTTTAATCATACTATTCACGTCAATAGATTTGATAAAAACCTCAGTGGAAGAATTCTTCTTAAACCAGCCACAAACCTATTTCACTCTCCTGATTTTTTTTTTTGTCTGGTTGTCCATTTCTGTGTCTAAGGACTGACAAAAAGTCAAACACACTGAGTCATCAGTAAAAACAGAAACACATGAGCTCATCCGCCCACTCACACGCCAGCGTACATCTTCTTTTAAAACCATTCCTAAATTGTCTATTCTGACTGGGGGATTCATTCCAAATGAAACAATTTATAATACCTCAATTACAGCCACATCCATCCCCCAGTGGCCAGACACAGTGCCTGAGCAGCACACAAATACTTTAATTACCCACTCAGCTTGACTTGGTAGGGGGTATATGGGTCACAGCTGAGCCCCGGGCACACAATTATGCATGTGTACTACTGTTTTTCAAAGCATGGGTCAGGACCCAAAGGTGGGCCGCAGGAAGATTAAAACAGGGCATCAAATTATTCAAAAGATATTGGTATCACTGGCTATATTAAGTGGATGAAGCTGTTCCCAAGTCTGTGTAATAAGTAGGAAGCTAAACCTAGGCAACAGACCAGTTAAATCCTCAACACTTGATGAATAAAAACATGAGAAGCACTCAATTTGTCTTATCTTGCAACCGAGCAGTCGACTTTTTCGTCCAGTTGAGTGTGTGTGAAGATGAAGCAAGTTCCACAAGTGAAGATATTTGACTTCATTTGCTTTATCGGCCAGCTGCTGCCAGCAGAGAGCCTGTGGCAGTCGATGAGCTACATGTGGTGACAGAATAAATTATCTGCAGGTATGTTGGACTTGTAGGAGCTAATCCTTCACAGTGAGGAGGAATGTTTATACAGATTCACTCCGCTCAAAGTGTACAGTACAGACAGATGGCTTCAATGCAGAAATGTAACCAACATCTCATGGCCTCACCGTGAAGGAGAAACAGACAAAATTCTACCCATAAAATATAGAAAAGTGTGTATGTGTGTGTGTGTGTGTGTGTGTGTCTGGGCATTTGCAACACTATCTAAGTGTAGACTTTGTGCATTGACAAATATTCACTAACAGGGAACAGGGGACATTTTTCAGGTCATCCTAAAATGATGTTGTTGTGTGTATATGTGTGTGTTGGCAGAGCAGTACAAATAAACTGATGGAATCAACTGAAATAACCAACATACACACGAATGCACTTGAATACATGAATGGTTGAAATGTTCTCTCCTTGTCTCCACAGTTATTAAAATATTCAATTTGCATTTTTTGGGTAGAAAAATTCTCTGGTGTAGCTCCACTGGAATCACACATTTTTAACAAGCCAACAAAAAAAGTGTGTACGATTTAATGATTACTTCAGTGTTTATTTTTCCTTTTTCTAGTTTAACAGTTAAATCATACTATCTGTCCTCCATATTGTTTTAAAGCATGCATACAGTACTAGTGCAGAAATCCTATGAATATTAAAATAAAATACTGATATTTTTACTAGACTTCCACTAAGTGCATTGTGTGTGTAGTTATATAAAAAAACTCACAAACAAATTGTTTAACTAAAACACTGAGGACTGACCTCATTATTAGCTATAGGTCTTCATAAGGAGTTTAAAAATGTTATCTGCCTTGTGAGCTGTAAAATATTTATACCCTTTAATATTTCACAAAATGATAAACAAGAGCATTAGTTTGTTCAAACACCCAAACAAGTTTCAGTGTTTTTTTAGTTTTCCCTGACAAGGACTTGCTGTGTTATAACTTCTGTTTCTGAGAAGCAAAGCAGAAGAAGCCGAAGCAAAGGAGGTGAACTAATATATATTTAAAATGCCTTTGACACTAAAATATTGATAAGATATGATTCTCCTGATACAAGCAGCCAGATCTGACAGAATGATATGCAGATGAGGAGGTGGGAATAGTG
Organism: Collichthys lucidus; assembly: GCA_004119915.2. Lineage (NCBI taxonomy): Eukaryota > Metazoa > Chordata > Actinopteri > Sciaenidae > Collichthys > Collichthys lucidus. The sequence continues at coordinate 28,630,005 of CM014089.1, read as the reverse complement.
AGAAAGGGGTTACTGGAAAAGAAAAGATGAGAGAGAACAGTACAGAAAATGAGAGGTGGCCGGAGGCGTTTCTTTACAGAAGATACACCATTTTGTTGGCCTTTTGTTGAACAAAGGAAACACATAGTTACCACTTAGTTACTTATTTTCACTGGCAAAAAGTTCTAGTCATGGCAGGCTACAGTGTATTCACTACTTGTTATCTTCTACATTGCATTGTGAGGCAAAGGTCTGAGAGAAGAATTATTCAAACCAGGATCCAAAACCCAAACTAATGGTGATGAAATATAATAATGATATGATGGAAAAAGTTTCATTTCTTTCAGTAACAATGATCAAAATGCCTCAGTGTAATATATATGTAGATATAAAAAAATCCAGAATTTAAATGAAGTTGAACATGGTACACAGAGTTCAGAGAAGGTATTATCTATGGATCCACAATATGAGAGCACGGTGGAATGACAGAGACTGAGAACATTGGGAAAATAAATCCACTGTTCTGAAATACTCATGTGATCAAAGGATGTTACACCTGCTCTCTGAAATACAATGTTCTGTGCTGGTTTATCCACAGAACTAAAGCTGTGGCAGTGTAATACAACTGTTTAAACTCCTCTAACCTCATATCACCTTTTATAAAAACTTTAAATAAAGAGTTTAGGTTATGAGCTAGTATCAGTTTAGACAATATCCAACAACTGGAACAGTGTGAAGGTTGGTAACCTTTTTTTTATGCATTTATAAAATGTATTAAAAAGTGTGTGTTAACATCCAATTTTAATTGGCTCTCCTTCTTCAAAATAAGTGTCATGCAGAAACATGTTTGTGTTAGTACAAGCACTGCAATTATTTCAGACATGACAGATTCAGTTTGGAGTGATCAGAAAAAAGCGTCAACTGCACAGAGGCAGAAAACCCACACCCACCAACAGAGAAAAGACATTTTGGAAATGAATGATGATAACCAGGATTTAAATTGGGCCGGGCCTTTTCGAGGCCAGCACTCTTCTGTCATCACGTAGAACTGGGCGGCCATACATGCTCTCAATGCAAATTACCCCCCTTATGTCAAAGTGGATGTCATTGTTTATGACTTTGAAGCTGAACTATCTTGTTTTGTAATAAAAAGAGAAAAACATCATGGCAGTGAATTGTGGGAACAACAATTATGTGAACTTGTCTTCTCTCCAAGGTTGATGTCAGTGAATGACAAGAACATTAAGCTGATCTGCTGTCTGTCTGTGAACGTGAATGTATTACAACTATTTCTTATGTCCGTTAACCACCAATGCTGTTTATAGCAAAGAAAACCATGTCATGTGGACATGAACATGTGATCATGGGGTGCAGCTTCGTCCCCCCCAGTTTCTCAAACCTATCTGCGCGCCTGCATGTGTGTGCTCTGTGTGGACCAATCATGAATTCCATTCATCAAATTCATGATGTAAAGATTACAGGATGAATACAGAGCATGTTTACAGCATTCACATTATATATGATACAGTAATGACAAAAACATATCTAAATGATATAACTGAAAGAGAAGTAATTCAACAGCTACTGGATGGATTTACATTAAATCTTGTACAGACATTCATGGTCCTCAGATGATGTGTCCTGACTTTGATGTTTTTGCACCACCATGGGGTTACAACTCTAGTTTTCAGTAAGAGATTTCAGGCCTGTGTCACCTCAATCTTTAGCAAATGCAAGAAGATGGTGGTAGCTGAGTAACTTCCTACCATGGTTGGTGAGAGTCTAGACCCGAAACAGGGAGTTGCACTGAAATCAACCACCAGTCCTTCACACAAAGCATGCAGAATGGGTCTGCAATATGTTTCTCCTGAGAGGTTTTAATGTGAGGCAGGACATTTGAACAGCCGTCCTTATTGAATTAGTCCTCATATGGAGAGGAAAACAAGTAAAAAAACTCATCAAGCACACAACCAAAACCACCACTTAAAAACAGCTTTCAACCTGTTCACAGTCACACGGTGAAAAGAAAGGCAGACTCCATTATTAAGAACTCTTCACCCCCAACCCTCACCACTCATACACCGCCTACTCCCATCAGGAAGCTGCTTCAGAGGACCTTTGGTCAAAAAGAGAACTTTCATGCCAACAGCGATATCAGTTTAAAATAAAGCCGAATTGACTGTCGCTACATTTAATCCAGCTTTTCACACCTGCTCTCCAGCTCGTATTTATTTATGTATTTGTTTGTGTTTTAATTACGTTTTATGTCTTAACACTTTCATGAGTGTATGTTGTTTTTCTTCTTGTTAGTGGGACATCATCCTTATTTAGCTTTCTATTATAGATAGTTTAAGTTTGTCATCAATAAACAGAACTTGAAATATGCATCATTAATTGATATCTATGATTGTTTTTTTCATGGGTTTCCTCTGTAAATTTTGCATTGGCCCCACTTTGCTTAATGGAAAAGGACATTGTCTTCACTGCACAGAGGGAGCTGAAGTGCAGTTCACCTAGTAGTTTTCACGGAGGACTGACAAGATTTTTTCTTTCTGATTTTTTTTTTAATGTTGAATCAAACTTGGTTTAAAAAGCTACAAATGTGAAATATTTGGTATCAAATTAAAGAGGAAATAAAAAAACTTTCTTCTGTTTTTGAGAGAGCGCTGTTTGTTTATCGTGTAGGAAAATATGCCCATTTGAGTTCTCAGTGAACTGCAGCAACAAGAATTCCACTGTGGTCTAGAGCAGGGTTGGGCAAACTTTTTGACTTGCGGGCCACATTGGGTTCTAAAATTTGACAGAGGGGCCGGGCCAGGACCTCATAGCACAGTATGTACACGCGAATTTACTAACAGTGCGCACTGAGGACTGTGTATGTATGTACAGTGGTCCGTCGTTTATCGCGGGGGATACGTTCTAAAAATAACCCGCAATAAACGGAATCCGCGAAGTGAGTTTTACAATTATTATACATGTTTCAAGGCCGCAAAAACCATAACCAAACTTTTATACACCTTTTTACACACATTTTGTACAGTACTTCCTTAGTTAATCAGGACGCAGAACACAATGCGCGTTCATACTGTACAGTACGCTGTAAAAAAAAAATGCATGAAAAATTACACACAAAAAAATCCGCCAAACAGCGAGTCCGCGAAAAGTGAACCGCGATGTAGCGAGGGACGACTGTAGTATGTTCGTCTCAATAATTTTGCCAGATGCAGCTTTTACACACTATTTGGCACAATACTGGGAGGAGAAAAAGTAAATAGATTAAAATAGCACACAATACGTTTCAACTAAAGACTCAAAGTTAAAGAAATCAACATTTATTGAAAAAAGATGTCACTTTCAACATTGAAAACATATTACTGAACGAAATACTCAGTCTCAATCATTTCTGCTGAGTTTGTAAATTATCCGCCAACCTCTGTGCAGTAGCCGCTCATTCTTGCATTGACTGTTAGCTAGCATAATTTGTATGCTTCGTTGCAAAGTGACGTAGGTCGTAGTTTGCTCATGTCTGGTCTAGAGGGTTAAAGTTCTTTTGCACGGCAGTAGCTTAGTCAATAGGGACTTGGCTTGGGAACCGGAGGGTGACCGGTTCAAGTCCCACATGGACCAAAATATGGAAGGTGGGCTGGTAGCTGGAGAGGTGCTAGTTCACCTCCTGGGCACTGCCGAGGTGCCCTTGAGCAAGACACCGACCCCCCCAACTGCTTACTGGGCGCTGGTCTGGCCGGCTGCCCATCACTCCACCATCTCTCTCCACGTTTGTATGTCTATGCCGTGTACTGCATGTGTATGTGTCCGGATTAAAAATGCATGTAAAATAAAGAATAGAGTGAAAAGACAATTTCCCCACTGTGGGATTAATAAAGTATATCTTACTCATGACAAAGACAGAAGGCAAGAAAAAAGAAGAAATTAACAGTTGGTACCCAGTTTGTTATAAACCTGGGAAGTTTGAAAACATTATATTCTGTGTATATTCTATTAGTGTATATTCCTGTAATCCATAATGATGATTGATCTTTTACAAGTCGTCCTTCGAAGGCTGACTTTTGCCAGGCAACAAGACAAAGAGAGTAACAGCGTTAGCGGACCTCGTCTGCTCCATCTTTCTCTGAAGCCGCAGAATTTTTGTTTCTCATGAATTCTCTGTTTTGAACTCGTCTATTATACTCATATAAGCATATTGAACCCATCAGTCTCAATACAAATTCACACTCAGCCTCAAATTGCACAGCAGAATTAAAAAGTAAAGAAAAGAAAAAAGAATAAGCTGGATAGAGCAGAATAGCTTTGCAGCTCTCTGCACCACACACAGCAGTATTCACATCATATTAGACGAAGAAGAAAGTTCAGGCTGACAAAAATCAAGGCCTGGCACAGGGGAGCAAACCTCAGATATACTTGCACTCTTTTTTTTTAGTTTCTTGCAGGGTAGAATATTTGTTTTGTGCACTGACAGAGGTGATGACCTTCACTGCTGCACAGTGTGAGGCTGCAGGAATATCCACACGGGTACTTCCTGTGTGAAATCTGAAATCCTAACAGCTTCTTGGCTAATGAACACAATATTCCAACAGATGACAGTACCCCTGTATAGTCTGCTCCCCATGGTGTAAACAGCTCAGTCTGGTGGGACATTTTGGCAGCGTCTAGCTGAAATAAATATAGAACAGGTCAAATGATTTCCTGGCCTCTGCAGCTTTTGTGATAATTTTCATCTTAATGGTACAGCGTTTTAAAAATCAATCATTTTATTACATATGCAACCACATTAATTTTAAGGCATTAGTATAATTCCCATAAACAAGCAAGGCCATCGCCAAGAAGGTTGGCAGCCTTTGCTTGCTTCAACATTGCATTTTAGATGTGTGTCACCAGGTCGATGACTGTTCTCCTCCTCTCATAACAGAAAGAGGGCGCTGTTCTTCCTATGGAAATAATGATTCAACTCTGAAAGTGAAGGGTAAAAGGAATGAACAGCCATTAAGAGATTATGCCAAAAACTCTGCAAGTGATATACACTTTATAGCACAGCATACTTATTATACTTATATACAATTCTTAAGCAACAATCCTCTAAGAAACACAGTGCTGCCACCATTTGGATCCGTATGTAAGCAGCATTCGTAAATGGGCCTCTGTCACTAGGAGAACATTGTTTTGTGTTGGTGATTAAGAGTCCAACAGAGTGTGATGGAAGAAATGTAACTTTTCCCAAAACTTAATGTCATAAGACAACATTAAAAACAAGTAATCTATTGCCAAATGTGAGCAGTTGAATGGGGCAACTACCAGCCTTGTACACATAGTTCAAAAACTTAGCTTAGTATATCTAATGCTGAATTAAGCTTAGCTGTTGATGTGTGTAGCAATGCATGGTATGCATGCTGACAGTGGATATGCTTTGTATCACAAGCATATTTATATAAACTGTCACTGAATAATACAAGTTGTGATTCATTGTTGTTGAAGAAGAATCTATTGCCGCTGACTGCACTGTGCTTTGTCTCTAAGAGCACTACACTCTGTGCCTGACCTCGCAATGAGCAAAGAGCAAATCTGTCACCATGTAAAGGAAGCTTTAGTTAAATAAAAATGGTGATAACTGTAAGTGACTAAATATTTACACATGCTACTGTATATCATAATGTAACATATTTATCCTCACTAATGATAAAACAGCAGTTTTTCTGACACTACATCAGTTTTTCATTAATTGCAGTAATTTTTCACAACAGTAGACCTAAATTATGATCGAGCTTGCCAAGTGGCTCATGCCAGCCAGAAAAGCTAATGTTAAGGTCAAGTTAACAGGGTAAAGGTCAAGGTAACCATGACGATACATCTTTGGATAGAACAGTCTTTCATCATTGATTGGTCACTTGTCGTAATTATGACTTCAAGTCAAAACTAATTTAGTCATATACCAAGTGCTCGTGGTGCAACCACCATTTTTTGCCGTCATTCTGTGAGCAGCTGTCATCTGATTTATGCTGCAAGTGACATGAACCTGTGAACAGCTAAAGTGTAAGTAGTTTGTAGCAGCCTGTCGCCTGCAGCTTTTCATCTAACATTGTGCTGCTCCTTCTTGTTCCATCACTCCTTGACATATTTCACAAAGATCCGCTATTGCAAGAAAAGGCCCAAAATTAAAAATTACCTCTCTGTAGATGGATTTTTTGATTGCGGTCAGTGCAAATCTACACTGCCCAACACAATGGGTTTGAGAGAGTGAGAATAATCACCAGTTAAATGCTTTTAATGTGAAACTACAGCAGGAGGAAATATTCAGTTTCCATTAGCAGTGCCTTTTTTAGCATTATCACTGGAATCAAAGTAGCACACTGGACTTCAATGAGTAGTCAAATGTTTGGAAGATGCTCGGCCATCAGACCTTCTTATCACAGAAGACGACTAGGTCTAATAAGCAAATGTACTACTAGTTCACCAGTCACCAAAACAGGAAGAGAAAACTAACTCCTGGTATGGTCATTTCATTGTCCATTGAAAGGACACGTACATTGTATGCTTCCTGTGATTGGTTCAAATGGTGTTCACACCAGAAATTAACTGCTCCAGAGATCACTTCACATCAGTCCGAGTCTACCCCTTCAAGGTGGACAAGAGATTAGTTGTTGTACCTGGCTGAACTGAACCCTGGAATATTTACACATGCCCTAAGTCTTAATTTTGAGTTCTAATACCAAAAATAATTTTGATGCGAAAGACAACTCTTATCTGCAAAATGCTCTCATGTGTTTATTAACAATTAACATGACAGATTTTATGAATTTTACCTGAAAATGTCTCACCAACAACGATACAATATGTATCCATGTAAGTGTATTTTCCTTCAGCTCTGCATATCAACAGGTTGAGGTCAGGGTCAGTTATACAACAGAACAAGCAGCCAGTTGCACATTTAAGAACAAGGACACTCAAGCAGGGAAAATGGTAGAGCAGTGAACAACATGAGTTGTATACATTCATAATTGAATGTTGTGAGCATGGCTACAATGAGACGATCCCATCATACTTCAGTCCACATTTATCTCTGAAGAGGTGCTGTGTGGAGTAGACATTTTCAGACGTTGACAATAATGCCATTTTCATACTGGTGCAACAAAAAGAGTTTATCATGATAGAATACAAAACATGATTGGGGAGATTGGGTTGAGCCGCAGAGTATGAAAAGATAAAGGTTTAAAGTTTGCAAGTTTTGGGTTTGCAAGGTCAAAAGTATCCTACTGCGCATCTGAATACAGATGAAGTCTGATTAAATAAAATAAATATGCAGATGCAGATGGAGAAAAGTACTATGCTGCTATTATTCACTTGTGGCCACACCACAGAAGACAACTCATTTGCATAAATATTTCATTTTCCCTTCACAGATACACACCCCTGTCTTAGCTATCCCTCCTTAATATCTACCTTAAGAGGTCAAAGCTCAGACCGACCACTTCATGCCTCATCTTCAGACAATTCATCACATGCTGTGAATCTCTGTTACTCACTGTTGCAAATAGCCACATCTTAATCCATGCAGACTGAAGTGCTGTATATTTCTCTTTATCCTCTCTCTCTCCATCCCTCTCCCTCCCTCTTGAAATTAATCTTGCCTTGAAGCATGAAAGAAAATGCCTGCACGGCGGTGAAGTACAGTTTTATTCATGACGGAACTCTCACAAAGACAAACATTCTAAGAAATATATACTGCATGTTGCTGGAAATTGGCTGCTTCGTTTTCACATAAATTATTTTCCACTGCTATGTATACTCCTCATGCATACATTTTTTACTGTTTACCTAAAATAATTGAAAAATAACAGATTGAATTTAAACAGTATGTTAAAGTAACAAAATAGTAAGTCTAAACTGAGTCTGAATGAAACTGATGTAACTGTATGGTCCGGATGGAAATTAATAATAGAAAAAGTTTTAAAACAGAAATCTGTTTTTGTCATACGTTTTCATGAATAGTGTGTTAATCAGTGAGCTTTAGAGGTCCTAGGACGGTGTTCCGTTCCGCTCAGGACAGACCTAAGGTAGCGGTTTCTAACTGTTTACAGTCTTCGTGCTAAGCTAAGGGAAAGATTGGGACAAAAGTAGTTATAACCTATAAAGACTGGACAAATCAACAAAATTAAAACCAAGTTGCTAAGATGTTGCTTAGTTAGAAAGACGTACAAACTTTACAAGTAAATACCGTACACAACAAACTGAACCACTGGACAGTAACCACTGTCTGTTGGTGGACAATCCTGCAAATCCACTGTTGTAAACTAACGAAACCAAAGGGCAGGCACTTTAAAAAAATATTTTATAAGTGATTGGATAAACTGGCAAGATAGAGTCACACGTGACACATGTCCTCAAGATTACAGTCTGCTGGCGTTATCTTCATACTGAACTTGATGCCACAAGAGTTATATTAATATTATATATGAGTTCACCACTTCCACCCTGCTCTACGATCCATCACGCCACACATCAGTGTCCGACCTCTTCGTCCTCTCCCTAGACACCCTGATCTATTTCCTGAAACACAGCAAAACCAATCAGTCTGGTCAACCCCAACCAGTCTACCTCTTTCGACTGAATTCATACCTAAGCCCGTTCAAACCCATTCTTGATTACATCAATTCCCGTCTAGCCTGCTGAGCTTCCCCTGAGACCCTCTGTTTATTTCAGAGACTGGCAGAGTAGTCACACACTCCTGATTCCACCACCACTTTCGCTAGATCCTGTACCGATCAGGCATACCGCGGAGCAGCCTCCACCGCTTCCAGACAGGGAATCCCTCACAACGTCACAAAAATCTTGTGTACCTGACCTACGTTCGTAATGATCTGAGTGAAGTGCATGTGCTTCTCTCCACATGAAGATCTCTTGGGGCTCTAATCCTTAGAGTCACATAGAGATGGTTCCCCCACCCAGAGTTTCAATCCCTCCAGGTTCTCTCCAGGATCCCTCCAGGATGCCTCCAGAAACCCTCCAGGATCCCTCCCGTCCACCCGTCAACCCAAGGACCCCTCCAAAAGATGGTCCTGCTTCCTCCCTCCACCCCTTATCCTTTCATACCTCATCCCTCCATCCGTTCTTCCTCTTTCCTTTCATCCTAACATCCCTCATCCCCTCATACCACCATCCCTCCATCCCTTGACCCCTCACCCGTGCTTCCCAACTATAACTTGCAATAAACCTGTTAAAACTTTAATACGTACAGGCGTGGTCCTTGTTAGTGAATGCATCATTTAACAGGTTGTGCATGTATTACAAGGAAGTCTACAAGAGGGAGAAAGTTTAGTTTAGCTCGAGTCAGTGCATCATGGAAGCTCTTCTGTGACTACTATTAGTTCATGGTCATGAGTCAGAAATCATAAAAGAAACAGGAACTCCAGTGTACAGATGAGTACACCAGTGTGCCTGATGTCTATGTGCTGTGATATGAGTTATGTTGCTAGGAATAAGCACAGTGGCATTAGTAGTAAATTGTGTCATTTGAATAACAGATTAGTGAGGGAGAAAAAAATATAACTTGCAAATTGTAAAAATATTGGATTCAGATGTATTCAGTGCACATTATCTGTTCAGAATGTGGATAACCTCATTTAGCACACATGTTCAAATGATGAGGGTCTGTGGAACTACTCCTTTTTTCCTTCCATTCTCTCTTTTAACACTCATTTCTCCCGTCTACCCATCTATTCTCCACCCCTTCCCTCTATTTTTTCTTCTCTGCTCCTGTCCCACGTTCTTTCAATCTTTCCAGCCCCTTTCTTTGTCCGCAGAGTGCAACCCCAGTCTATAGCCGGAGAGAAAAAGACCATAGTACTCTGCTCTATTGAGTGCCAAATGCTGATTGATTGAAGAGCAAAGAGCTGGCGGCAGGTATGCAGCAGACAAATGTATAAGGCCTCGGAGATGGGAGGTAAACCTGGCACTAACAGATAGCAAGATAGCACGGCTAAATGGACAAAAAACAGCTACTAACACACTTACCTAACTGACATTTTCAAGATTTGCAGTTAATTCCATGTCTCTCTCTTTATGTGCGTGGTGCACAACAGGCAGTGCTTGTTCTGTCAATTGGATTTTCACTTTGAGTCGAAAATGAAAAATAGGTCTTTTTTTCCCCCCCTGATCTGTTATGCACTCAGTAGATTGGAAACACTTCCTGCTAGGTAAATGCCTGTTTTATTCTGCTCTATGTTACATTAAAAATCTAAAAAATGCATAATTTTCTATTCTCCAAATTCAACACGTTTCACGGTTGAATTTGTTTTTTGATTTGGGAGTTCAGTCTAAACTTAAATGAAAGGTATTTCTTGACTGATTCTGTGTACTTCTTTGTCTTTGTGTTCTTTGTCTTTGTCAAAGAAAAAGAAGAAAACAATGCGTACTTGTTTGCGTGATCTGAATGTTTCAATATATAGCCAAGGTTGAACTAATTAAAAACACTTTGACAGCACTGGATTCTTTAAAGCCTTTTGGGAAGTGTTTGTTTACTGCCACTGTTTAGTGTTGAAATATTCCTCTTTTAATAATGAAAAATGTATCCTAAAGTTACCAGTGGGCAAAATTCTATTCTGCTGTTAGGGGTTCAGTACAAGGGCACCTTGGCAGTGCCCAGTCCACCCTCCATACTTTGGTCCATGCTGGACTTAAAACAGCCGCTCTCGAGTTTCCCAAGCCAAATTCCTACAGACTGGGCTGCAGAGCTGGGTGATAATTCTGTGTTTGGGTTTGTCACTACAGCATAACCACTTTCAAATAACACATCGTCATTTGAACTGTTATTCATATGAACCTTTTGAGTTTCTTCAATAATATTCAAAAATGTAACATAAGAACAATTCCATTAGATACAATTGGTGAAAAACTAACAGATCTGGAATCAAATAAACAATCTCAAGATTCCCAGAACTAAGTGGAATTGAACAGTACATTAGCTGCTGACATTACAGTCTGTGTATCTGAGCATCATGTATTGATACAGGTTGTAAAGCTAATCAGCTAATCACCTAAAAATCAATGAGCTGTTGATCCCAACAAATGGTTTTCCCTGATACCATTAAAGAGGCACTGTAAGAATAAGAGATGGTCTTTACTGGGGCATGAACATAGCAAGCATTCAAACTATTCCACACATAGGAGAAGGGAAGCTACAGTATGGCCTAAGCTGTAATCCTGAAAAAAACACAAGAAATATATTAATGCAAGGCTTCTCACAGTTCAGACAGTGATGTTCTTATCACACCAACCTGCAAACCATCTGAGTGCTGCTACCACATGGACAAAACTACCTGGAACCTGATCATGTTTACATGTGCAAACACACAGAATGAGTACAACAATTTCCAAGAGTACCTTAACCTTGGCTCTTGCTCTTGCACACTCGAGAAGCATGTCCAGGGTCATTCTGCCAATCAATCTGCTATCGGTTTCCAATATTCCTCAGTCTGCAGGGTGAACATCTTGCACCATGACACATGTCAGATACAAAACACCTTCATCTCTCCTGAATGTTCAGACAGGTTAATTTACTGACACTCAAACACACACACACACACACACACACACACACACACACATGAACACACAAACATACAGACCCTACCCGCTACTGAGCTGTTTTTCCCCATTGCTCTCTCCTCTCTCTCTTCATCAGGACAACAACAACAGCGTTGAAGGCGTGTGTGTGTGTGTGTGTGTGTGTGTGTGTGCGTGCGTGCGTGCGTGCGTGTGTGTGTGTGTGTGTGTGTGTGTGTGTGTGTGTGTGTGGGAGTTTTGGGCAGCTGCTGACATTATCGGTGGTAAGACAGTTTGTTTGTTGATTACCTTTTTAGGTGTGTTAGGTTTTGGTGTGTTTTAAGTGTAGAGTATGTGTGCATCATTTTGTTCTGCTATACATGTATGAAGGGGTTAGCGTATTGAAGTGAATGTATGTAGTTTGAGGGACTGCTTTGGCTCATGGGCATTGCAGTGATAACTCTTCTGCCAACAGGACTGTGTGTGTGCGTGTGTGCGCGCATGTGTGTGTGTGTGTGTGTGTGTGTGTGTGTGTGTGTTTGTTTGTGTACGTGTGGATGGATTATGTGTGTTTGTTTGTGTATGTGTGGATGGATTTGTGGTTTGAGGTGCAAAGATGAAAGATCTGTCTGTACTCTCTGGGCTCCTTATGGACATCTAAACACACATAGTGTCGCATAAATACACAAGTGTATTTATGCGACACTGTGTGAATGTGTACCATTTAACTTTGAAACTTGAACAAACATCAAATGAAAAAACGAAATTTGCCGTGAGTAGAAACACATCTTTGGATATTCTCATTATCTGTGAAGTGGGTTTGTGTTTCTTTCTGACTACCATTTTACACACTTTAAAGTTAAACCTACTTTGTGGACTAATGAACACTACTGGCTGTCATGGTGAGTGATGTGCATCATGATATTCAACAAATGCATATTTTTAACATATATATTTAAATATGCACTTGGCAACATGTCAAGATTTCGTTTAATTCAGTGATTGGTCACTGCTAAATATAGGTTATACAATCTAGGCTCAATCCACATGAAACCTAGTATTAATGACTGGGATATTGTTCGAGTGATGTCTTGTTAGCTGTGAACCTTGTGTTGGCACCAGTACAAAAATGTAACTGTATCTAACAGTTTTTTTTTTTTTTTTTATGTTGCAAATAGTGATCCAGAGATGATGTCAGAGCCATATCATATTGTAGCAGCTGGTATCAATAATAATACAGAGGTCTGGAAAAAGAGCCTCCTTTCATTACAAAAACTTTCAATCTAGCAGAAACTCTAAGCAATATCTAAATGTAATTTTGTTGCAAATCATAAATCTATGAAGAATGATCAACATGCTGTGACACAACAAAAATTAGTGGTTCCAACATACAATAAAATATCACAAACAGTATTATTCATTGTGTATTATTGTTGTGATTTAGTTGTAGATGTGTGGATGTATGATGGATGTAGAACCTAATGGGAACCATCTTCTGTTTTTGAGTGATATTTTCATGTGCCAGTCTTATTCCCACCTCCTTCTCTTGAAAGGCTGGCACCCTATTAAACAATAAACACAAATAAATATTTGTGTTTCTCTATGAAAATGTTATTTGAGGAAACACTACATGTTAAGCTGTAATATATGGGTAAAATGGAATCTGAGACCAAAGATAATGAATGTATGTGGAGCGGAGTTTGACAGAGGAAGTATATTATGTTAAGAAAACAAACATGTAACACTTTACAGTAAAGGTACATGACTTATCATGAATTCATGCATTATTTCATGCACAAAAAGCATGAATTATTTGATGTAATACTTAAATACATAAACATAATAATAATAATACATAAACTATCAGGAATGAAGAAGAGTTAACCGTATTTAATACATTCCTTAAAGCAATAACTAAATAATTAACTAAGATATTAATAATGTTCATATTGTTTTCATAGATAAATCTTCATGAACAGGATAAAAAAACTGACCAGTCACATTAGTGCATATACATAATGAAAAAGGAATTATTATTTAATTATGATTACTTGAAATTTAACAGAATACATTTGCACAATATTGGCAGAATATTTTTCCCTGTCCCTTTAACTGCAGACTTATAACAGCATCAATCATAATAATAAAACTGATAATACAAATAATAGTTCTTGCATTAACTGTTCATGCATTAATGTCATGCATGAGATTCTGTTCATTCTTGTACATTCTTGATAGGTCATGAAGTAGAATGACATGAATGAAACCATGCTGTTTCATGTATCGTTTGATTATGTATGACTTTATTATAAGTCATGTGTCATCTAACCCTTTTTTCTTTGTCTTAGCCGTGTACCAGTGAATTCAGACATTTGCATCCAACAGGAATGGACAGCTCTGAGCTTCCTGCAGAGATTTTCTGTGCTTGGACAAAAAGATGTCACCTCTGGCAAAATACCTGAATGATGTGCTGATGTGAACACGTCTATCAGAAACAAGAAGATGACACAGCATTCATCTTACAGCTCATCCTGCCCTAGTTGTCAAGGAAAGGCAACTGTGTGCCAGGTTAGTAAATGTGACAGAAGTGCTTGTTTTTTGTAGCAAAAGGTAAGATTAGAAAGGATATATATAAGGACAGTCCATTTACCATTTAAAAAATGCCTTGATTGGCCCGATAATGATCTTTGAGATTGAATCAGAACATCCCTGATTCTGACTCTGTTATTATCAGGCACTTGTGTTAAATACTCTCACTGTGTCTGTTTTCTCACTCTCTGTTTGTCTGGAGTTAAATATGACTACTGTGCACAAAACAAACACATATTTATGTTTGAACCCAAAGTGAGAACTGGTCCCAAACTGGACACCAGTATGAAAATTGTCTGAGGCACTGGTCAAACATGGATGACAGAGAAACCTGAACATGTGACAGCCACTCAGTCAGACGAGGACTCTTGTCTGGGACTAAAAATGTGTTTGAGTGAAGCTCCTCTTCTTCGTGTAAGCAGATATACACTGAGGACAGCATATGAGATTGACAACAAAGGTCTGAAATGGTTGGGTTCCCTGAGTTGTGCAGTTGTTGGTACTAGAACCACACATTGAGTTTTCCACAGGGCTAGAACTCTCCCCAGACTGAGGCTTAGGTTGAAAATGTGAAAAACAACCTCAGAGAGCTGATCTGTCTTTTACCCTGAGGTCCTCGCCTTGCTCTTCCTCAACTGGTCAGCTGTTATGGAGAGACTGTGCAGGGGAGATGGTGGTGGTGCCTGTTGAGGTGTGAAGTGGAGATCAGTATGAAGGGTGGAGGTGATGTAAGGGATGTTCAATGTCCAGTGTTCGTGTAATTCTTCAGACAGCGGTCTTCTGAAATGTGTTCTGTGTATTCACATTCATCTCACCTAAAGTAAACTAGTCAAATGAATCGAGAGCGAGTTTACTGAGATGTTTCTGAGCTTCAAGAAAGTTTTTGATGAAACCTTTGAATGTTTGTTGTGTCCACAGCCAATGCTGCTTCATCCTGATGGTAATTTTTTGATTTTGTCCCCAGAACTGCAGACTGAAGAACAACAAAACTCAGAAGGTAAATAAAGAAAGAAAAGAGAAATACATTTTAGTTTCACCTTTGACCCTTTTCCAAAGGGTAATTCCAGCAGGCAGTCGTGAGGGGTGCAGATTAAATGTCCACTGAAAGTGTTTTTGTTTTTGTCACCGACAGATTGATTCACCCGTCTGACAACATTATGGAAAGGACCCGACAGAGACAAACCTTTCCTTAAATGATTTACCGACTAACGTTTCCACTGCTGTCAGCTGAGGCAATCTGACTCCAAAACTTTTTCCACCTGTTAGTCGTTTAGAATATCGATGTAAAAAAATGTGTCCAGGTCTAAAAAATACCAAAATGACACTTAAATTAAAGTTACTTCTTGGACTTATGACTCTCTTGCTTCTGTTTAGAGTCTGTCAGGTTGGTGGGAGGAGACAGTCACTGTGCAGGACCACTGAAGGTGAAACATCTGGGAGAATAGAGATAGATCTGTGGATGACTGTGACTGGACCCTGAAGAAAGCAGCTGTTGCCTGCAGGTATCTGGACTGTGGCTCTGCTGTTTATGTAGGACAGATAATGTAGTCGTCAGACAGATGTGTGTGGTGGAACAGTACTGACTGTGTTCAGTCTGGATCTGCTCTGAGGGACTGTGCAACATCAGATTTATCCTCCTCCATCGTGGATCTCACCTGTTCAGGTAAGTCCATCAGTGACTATGACATCTTTTCTGGCAGTAATACTGTACATCCATGTTGACACACTCACCTGTAGAATGGCAGTGGAGTATCTCTGTCGGCCATGATGGAGTCAGATGAGCTGTTGTCAGTAAATCAGGTGCTGAATGCATCAAGATAAATGTAGATATGATACACACTTCAGGTCTGACTGTGTTCAGTTTGGATCTGATACGAGGGACTGTGTAGTTAGTGAGAGTTGGTGGTTTTCATTGGACTTCATTCTAGGACAGCGACATCCTGACATCCAGAGAAGTGAACTTGTTTCTGGAACCTTCAAACCCTCCATAGACTGCAGAGTTTCACCTGACAGGACACACCTGGGCAAACCTTTTTGTCTATTTGTCTCTATGTCTACAGAACAGCTGGTTCAGCCCAGCATCTCTGCATCCTCCACCATGGATGGGGTCACCGTGGTCCAGCAGCAGAAATATCATGTGTTGTGTGGCTCCACTTCACCATCAGCTGCCCCATCCAGCCACAATACCCAGGAGGCTCCTTCATGCTCACCTTCACCTCCTCCAACACAGCACATAACTACACCCAGCCAGCTGTCAATCACTCTGCCCACTTCCTGTTTCCTATTGCAGAGCCCGCCCACTAAGGAAACTACAGCTGTGTTCATCATATTTATGTTTCTTCTCATAACTTCTCCTCTGAGAGCTGTCAGCTCTCTCTCACTGGCCCAGGTAAAAAAAGATCATCAGCAGTGTCATTCAGGAAGCACAACATGCATGAACAATGTTGTGTTTCCTGAATGACACTGCCCTGAATGACTGCTATCATTGTATGACACGTCACATAGTAAACAATTATACTTATACAAGTGTATAAATGTTAACATCAAACAATATATTGTAGGACAGAACATGTTTGGTTTCCAGGATAATTCTGGTTTTCTGATGACTGAGTGAGGTATTTCAATGAGAAGCACCTTGTGATGTCTACAATCACAAAAGCTTGACACCACATGTGTCCACCATTTTTTCTCCCTCCACCTGACCAATGCAAGAAGAGCGGTGTGCTCAGATCGGTCAGTCAGTGCTGGGAGAACCAGGGTTATCCTGGAAACTAAATGTTACTCACTATCTAACTAGATATAGTCCACCCCCAAACCTTTCAGCTGTATACGGACCTCTGACCTTTCAGCTAAAATAAATTGTCACTTTGTATTTTGAGTGTGTTCTTTATAATGATGATCTTATTACAGTTCATTTTATTCTCAGTCTGTTGAATAAAGACAATATTGAAGTAACTTTGTTCATTTCTCACTGGAATTTCCCTCACAATAGACGTGAAAACAGGTACACTGAGGTCCAAACAGCACAATGTTGCACAACCAAAGACCACATGTTGGGTGAGCAATGTTAAATATAATCAATTATGATAGACATTATCATATATCCTCTAAATCTAATATTACAATACTCCTATCACAATAATCAGGACATAACACAACTGTGTTCAGGACCACCCGTTGGACTGGATGGATCCAGGGATGGTGTAACACAAATGGTGTGATTTAAAGAATCTGATGATGATGTCATGTACAAGCAAACAAAGTCTGACACCAATTTCATCTTGCTTGTCATGTGGTGAGGTCAAGCTGGGCTTTTGTCTTGTCTTGTCATTTCCTGTTTTATTTTGAAAGATAACTCTCCTCTCGTTTAAGGTCACTTGCCCTTCCTCATGTGTCACCGGTCTGATTGTCTTCACCGCCCTGATTGTTTCCACCTGTTCCTCATTACCCTGTGTATATATTGTCTGCGTCTCCCTTTGTCTTGTGCGTGTGTTTCGTTTCAGTCGTTCCCACAGTCCTCGGTCTTCCTTGCTTCCCCACGTAACGTGTGTTTGTTGTTTTGCCTCCACGTGAGTGATTTTTTTTTTTTGTGTAAATTTCATAGTTTTATTGTTTTTTGTTCAGACTTATAGCGGATTTGGCTTTTGTCCTCCCTTTTAGAGTGATTTTCTGTTACCTTTTGCTCTTTGCTTTTTATGTTTTTTTCCCTCTTCGGAGTAATTTTGCTTTGTAGAGTTAATTCTTGAATAGTATCTTTATTTTGACTCTAGGATAATTTTTATAGTCTTTTCTTTGAGTCTCTCAGTGCTGGACTATTTCTAATAAAGTTCCACCCAGCTGGTGAAATCTCTGCATCTGAGTCCCCCTTGATTCTGGGCCTGACATCGCTGGTGTCAGAGCTCTCAAACTATGAGGAAGTAATCTGCATGAATTATAAAAGCTGGTCAAGCAGGTTTTGTTTCTAATTTTTTTTTTTTATACAAGGAAACTGACATGCAAATTAAAAGACAAAGAAGTAGAATAAACTGGAAAAGGTGATTGTGTGTATCTTGGCCACTGTAACTGTTCTTCGTCACAGTGTACAAAGGGAAATTTAGGTGGATGTACAAATGACCCAGATCTTTAAAATTAAAGTTCGGGAATATATCTTTTGTCGTTGTTTCGGAACTAAGTTCGAACAGCCAAAACAGCAAACTATTAGAATTTAGTTAATTAAAGTAATATGCAATATTAATGGTCAATATGTTTTGATTAAATGGAAAGCAGAGCACCAGACTTACGGGAAGCAATTTAAGGTTCAGTATCTTTGACATGCAGACTGGAGAAGGCGGGGATCAAACCACTGATCATATGACTAGTGGAGGAGCCGCTCTATTTCCTGAGCCACAGCCCACCCAGTTATGACAATAATGCTGGCTGGAAAAATTCCCTGCCTGGGAAGTTTTCAGTGTTTAAACGACCAACAAATCCTTACTACTGTTAGACTGAACTTTAACAGTGTGACCATGTCTGATCCTTCCAACAGACACTTGGACGTAAGCAAAAGTAATTTTGGGAAACTTGCTGAACCAACTGATCCATTTTTTAGGTAGGACGGTCTTGTCTTACACAATGACAGTGTTTTGAACAAACTCAGTCAAATGTTTTCTTACTCTTGCATGAATAAAGTCAGAGGTTCACATTGAAGATTTTATCATTTTCTGTTTTAGTGATATGAAATCATGAATGTTATGTGTGTGTGTGTATAGCTGACGTCAGGTTGACTGTATTTATTCAGAATGGAATAGAATATCTTTATTGTCATTATGCAATGCATAATGAAATTTAAGTGCCATATTCAGTGCAGGAGTACAAAAAACATGGTCACCTGACAGATATGGGCAGCCAAAACAGTCCTGAACAAGACGGACTGCATGCTGGAATCAGGCCAACAAGGTGTGTGAGTAAAACTACCAACTGCTAAATTTACCTCACCAGGAAACAGTTTGAGACTGACTCACCTCACCTAAACCAGCTCTGTCTTGTACCCACACACCTTCATCAAAACAAGATGAAGAAATTATTTTTGTTGCTTCTCTTCTGTCACATTTCAACACCAGGTAAGATCACATTTGAAATCTTTACACAACTGAGTTTTACTATTACCTTAACTTTATACTGAATATATAATACCTTATTTGTCCTGCAGTGAAACACACCCTGAAAGTTTTTTTAACTTGGTCTTCTGGAGTCACAAACTTCCCAGAGTTTGTTGGAACTCTGATGAAGGATGAAAATGTGGCGATGACCTGTGACACCAACAGAGAGATGACAGAACTAAAACAGGACTGGATAACAAAAATATTTCTTGTCCAAAAGATAGAGCCAAAACAGGACTGGATAAAAAAAGTATTTAAAGACGATCCTGATCACTTTTCGTCGTACAGTCGAGAGTGTTTTGAGACTCTGCCAGACTTCAAATACATAATTTCTTACTTGAAAAGGACCTTAAACCAAACCGAAGGTAAAGTATTTATTAATGTTATGTTTCACTTTTTACTGCTAAAATGTTTCACATTTTTTTATAGTTGTTTGTCAAACAGATGTAGCTTCTATTTTGAGCATGTACTTGTCCTCGAATGTGCACTTTAGAGACATCTGCAAGAGACTGATGTGAATATAATGCAAGAAGACATTCTCACTTTAAATACTGACATTGGAAGACGATATTGTTTAAAGACAAGATTCAAATGATCTTTGACTGGAAAGTTCTTCCCTACATCAAATTTATTTTTTTATTTTGCACAGTTAAAATTACATAAAAGTAAAAAAGATAACAAATAAAGTAAAGAGCAGGGAGAGGCAGAAAACCCAGATGGGCTTATTTAAAACCTATAGTAAAATTTCATAGTTATAAGGAACAGAAAATTGACATACATGATTTACAGCGTGTTTCTGTCTCTGTCTCTCTCTCTCAGGTGTCCACACTTTACAGATGATGAGTGGCTGTGAGCTGGATGATGAGACTAAAGATATTAGCGGCTTTTTGCGGTATGGTTATGATGGAGAAGACTTCATGTCATTTGACCTGAAGACATTGACATGGATCACCGCAAAACAGAGTTTGGATGAATATGGACATGGATACATATTTGAATATTTTGTGTCATTTGTCGACCTGTCATGAGTTCCTGAAGATCTACGTGAAGTATAGCAAGAGCTCTCTGCTGAGAACAGGTAGGATCACATGACCTGAAGTGTCATTGGATTATCACTCCAGTCAGTCTGATAACTTGTTTTTGGCTGTTTGTTTTGTCGTGGGCAGATTTGAGTTAGTCCTAAACAATCAGTACAGACTGACATTTCTGAAAGCTGAACAGCTGAGAGAGTAAAAACAACCTTTACGTGTAAGTTTGTGAATGAAGGTTTTTAGTTTGATCAAATCTGTGCTGGTGATTGTTGGAACAGTTTAAAGACTAAAACACAATAGAGTTATTTGTCAGTTTAATGTAGTTTCAACTCAATCAGCTCAATGCACTGTTAATGCAATGTCTCCATTCCTCTTTTTCTCTGTCTCTCTCCAGAGCTTCCCTCAGTCTCTCTCTTCCAGAGGACTCCCTCCTCTCCAGTCACCTGCCATGCTACA
The DNA here is from genome assembly GCA_004119915.2 of Collichthys lucidus. Lineage (NCBI taxonomy): Eukaryota > Metazoa > Chordata > Actinopteri > Sciaenidae > Collichthys > Collichthys lucidus. The sequence goes on along the minus strand of CM014089.1, from coordinate 28,609,259 downwards.
GGTTTCTACCCTAACAGAGCCATGATATTCTGGAGGAAAGATGGAGAGGAGATTCATGAGGACGTGGACCACGGAGACATCCTCCCCAACCATGATGGAACCTTCCAGATGAGGGTTGGCCTGAACCTTTCATCAGTCACACCTGAAGACTGGAGGAGGTACGACTGTGTGTTTCATCTTTCTGGTGTAAAGGACGACATCGTCACCAGACTGGACAAAGCAGAGATCAGGACCAACTGGGGTAAGACTGGGATTAGAGGGTGTAAAATATAAGAATGTCTAAGTGGTGTGTTTTAGTACACTGGAAATATTTCTGTCGGAGAATCATCTGTTGTAGGAAGGCTTGTTTTATTCCAGAATTCAAATGTATGTACTTATAGACAGCCTATTTATCTGTACCAGTTTTTTTAAATTTTTTTTATTTATTTATTAAACAGAGAGGCCAAGTCACATGATCATCCCCATCACTATTGCAATGGTTGTTCTTGCTCTCGTTCTCATCGCTGTCACTGGATTCATCATTTACAAGAAGAAGAAAGGTGAGAGAGAAAAATGGAAAGTAGGCCTACTTTGATTTTAGTCTTTGAGTGGATGTTTTTATCCAGGTTTTAACATTGAAACAAGCATCAGTTGAACTCAACAATTTACTGTGTAAGGCTCAGAGCCTGTCAGTCATAATATGACTAGACCATAATGATGTGGGAGAGAAGTGATGAGAAAGAAAGTAAGGACTAAACAGAAGGAACAGAAGTTTGAATGAACAGAAGTGAGGATCGTATTTACTGACATCTGAAACTCAAATTATTTGTCTTTTGATTTCAGCCTCAAGTCCTCCATCTTGTACATGAAACTTTTATTTTATTTCAACTGATCTGTTTCACACTTTATCCTGTAGATTAACATGTTTTACATTATTTAAACAGTTTAACAGCTTCTTTCTGATCTTACAGCTTTTGACAACAACGTTGAGTTGAACTGAATCCAGAGACCTGAATGAGTTTTCTCATGTGTCACATTATGTAGCTCTACAGAACTACAAAAAAAGATGGCTCCCTGCAACAAAAGTGAAGAAGTTATAAATGATGTGCTTATGTGTTTTTCAAATGTGTCTGTTTATATATACTTCATAAATATGTTTTTTGCATAGGTGGTACACATGACAGAAAATAAGGAGTTCCCGTGGTTCTTTTGGGTCAAAATAAATGTGTCCTCCTGATTATTAAATAGACTGCAGAGTTGTGTTGTGGCCGTCACTTAGAAATATTTCTGCTTTTTTTCTGAGAAATACATTGGTTTGTTGTGTCTACATTTCCCATGAGCCTCATCAACTGCTGCTTCGGTGACAATGGCAGCTTTTAGTATAACTTCATTCACTTTTGTCTGTTTTTATGACTGGCAGTCTGCGTGGGGTATTTTATTTTGAAAATCCACGGGATTTTCTTTGCTTTTTCTGTGTCTGGCTTCCGCCTGCTTGAGGTGGTCTGTGTAAATTGAAACGATCTGCTTGCATCAAGCATCAAAAATAGAACAGACACATAATTCACGCGTAGCCGAGCATCGAGACCACGGTGGAGCCAGTGGGGTTTGATACATTGACTAGAATGGCCACGTATTACTTGCAATGACACGACGCTCATGCAACGCGCCACGGACGGGCCTGGTGAATTTTGGGGGTTACTGTTTTCAATCTTGTCAACCTCAAAAAGAGCAACAGCTGCCTATACTTGTCAAACATCAAACAGCAGTTACATAGAGTTAGTAATGAGCTGCTAGACATCGAGCAGCATTTAACCAATAAAATGTATAATATCAACCTCATAAGGTGAGAATCTGTTAGTGTTGTGTTTACAGTCTGTTGCGCTGCCCCCGAATGGCCAAAAAAGAGATCATTTGTCAATTAATTCATCTGTTACATTCTTTGCCGTTAGCCAGGTACTGTATGTTTATTGTAATCCTTGTGGTCCAGATGTTTTATAGTTTTAATAGAGCCTTGCAGTCTCTCCTGGGATTGATGTGCCTCATTTGTTTATTAATTTGGCACCATCTGCAGCCCTTCTTCTTTATTTGCTTGTCTCAGATGATTCATTTCTAACCTTTTGTCCCTGTGTACACTATTTATTAAATAAATGATGACCTGTGCTTGAGCAGATTGGCTTTATGTTGTTTCCTTACCTGTAAACCTCTTGGGGACAAAAGGCTTGTTCAAGACCAACTGTTGAAACTATTTGGTTGAAGTAAAAGATTTGGTTATAGTTTCACGAAAAAGAATACAACTTTACTCATGGAGGACAACTTTGCACGACGAAAAAATTATAAATTTTCTTTCACTTTGTTCGCCTCCTCTTCATGTCCATGGTTGTTTGAAGAGAGCAGAGCTTCCCGCAGTCATGCCAGCAGATAAAGGGTTTCATCGGGGGAGTAAAAGGAAAGGAACATGTCAGGAACAGACCCTGAATACAGCTCAGATCCCTTTTCAGTATCACCTCAACATACGAACAGAAACACCCCTGCAGAGACTCTCTGGTATTCATCATCCAAGTCCGAAGGTGTATTTTAGTCACATTTGTCTTTCATGTGAAAATATTTTAATCCCGACAAAGTGTGAGGGAAAAAATAGCGCCTGTGTCAACATGATAATGAGAAGATGGAATGAGTTCAGTACCTAATATGGAGTTGAAATGAATCTCTCTCTTATGTAGGGAGAGCAGTTCTTCTTCCTCCCCTAAATCTCTGCGTTCCTATCTTTCATGGAGGGGACAGTAGCTTTCCTAATGTTTTGGTCTTCAGGCAGTCCCTTCACATTTAATAGTGTCCCCAGAATGCATGAAATGTCAGGTCAATCTGTCCCGGAAGTGTTTATCATTTCGGTTCTCATTTCTGAAGAAAAACCTTTAAGTGTATGCATCCCCAACCAAAAGATTTATATTGTACTTTAACGAAAAACTTTGAATTAATGCTAATACTCTGAGGAAAACTTTATGTCCAAGCCTTGGAGACTATTTTTTTTCTATTACCCCTCCGTAGCAATGTTTCAGAGCAGGCATTTAAATAGAGTGGACCAAGTTTAAAGGGTTGTCTCACCAAAATTACAAAAATGTATTTCCGGACTTACCTCTAGCAGTATCTAGCCATGCAGAAAGTTTTGGTCTCATAAGGTTTTGACGATTGTGTCTCTGAGATTTTTGTTGCCACTTCATATGATAGAGGTTAAAGGAATGTGCAGTCTTAAAGATGCCAATTAAAATATTCAACATCAACTTTGAGTCTAATCCATAGACTACAGCATCAACAATTTTCATAGGAACTGTTTCCTTGGTAGCTAGTAGTTATAATTAGTTTTGGCTAGATGAAGTCAAGAAGTTTGTTGCTTAAAACTGAAGACTGTGCACCCTGTTGCTTTGTCATGAGTGACAGTAAGTGAGTCTACATACATGGATGACTCCATCACTATCTGTATACTGAAACAGATAAAGATAGTGCTTATTATTTTGAGGGCTTTTGCCCTTGTCAAATAACAATAATAATTCTCTCTTTCCTATCATCTATGATATTTCTTACATTGTTTACTTACAGTGGACACTCAATGGAAATTAGTCAGAAGAGAATCTTACATAAAAAAGAAACTGCCAGTTTTCTGCAGCTCCAGAGAAAGTACTGTATAACCTACCTACAGCCAACTTAGAAATTCTATCAAACTTCACCTGCCCAACTTTATCACCCCAGAACTGGATAAACTGGATCTTTGCCTTAAATCCATTTTCAGCACTGGAACAAAAAGAAATGGCTTTCTTAAATGATAAATTACAAAGCCTGAGCTCTCCCTCCACAGAAACCATCAATGCATGGATAAAAGAACTGGGTGGGCAGACATCTGGAGGTTTTCACGGATGAGAGTCTACAATATGTACATACATGTTTTTCCAATGAAAGACATTGCTTAAATCATTTTAAAGAGCTTATTTTTTCTTTGGGTATCATCCTAATGTGATAAATGTAAGTCTGCAAAGAGAACCTTGTTAATAGTCTGGTCTGCTGCAAGTCCTGAAAAGTACTAGGAGCGTATTTTCAGTATGTTTTCAATAGTGGGTGGGTCTGCATCTTGACCCCAAGATAATCATCCTTGACACATTATGGAGGCCTAAAGACTATTTATTGTTTGTGCTCTCATAACTGCAAAGAAAGTTCTGCTCTGCACTGAAAAACACCCCTGAATACAGCACAGATTTAACAACTTGTCAAGTACTCTTCACTTCTGAGAATGAGAGTCTTTGAGAGTCTCTGTGGGTCAAATTGGGTGACTGGTCAAGTTGGATGACTGATCTGGTCCCCTGCCATTGGCTTACTGGATGAAATCTACACCAAACTTGAGCCAATGATCCTGTAAGAATTGGGCTAGAATGACTCACTTCATAACTCCCCCTACCGCTTTTATATTTCTATTCTAAATTCAGTTATTTACTTAATCGCCAAATTTGGTCATTTTAATTTGGTTATGATAATATCACAAGAAATGGAATATTCACATTTTCCAAAATTCTCAGTTATTGCAAACAACTGACAACACTGTTTCTATGCTGTACTTATTGGCCAACATTAATGCAAACACATTATAAATATGACAATGAACAGTCTACAGCAGTCCTTTGGGTTTTCTTTGCATCAACAGTGCTTTATAGTTCATAGTTCAGTGTTTACCATGATAATAAATTTAAATAAGTTATTAGAACCATGAATGTCTGTACAAACTTTCATGGCAGTCATTCTGTATCAAAGTGGTAAACCTATTGGAACCTGGAGCTTGGCTAAAAACCACAGGTAATGTTGGCCATGCCTCAATATAAAATAGATTAACCAGAGAACAAATGTTTGAACTAATGTCAAAATATACTTAGCTTTCAGTTTTACAAACTGATGGAAGTAGCTGTTTATGGCTAATTTATTCCTTTTGCTGCAGTTGCCAAGTTCTGTTTCAAAATGTGCTATCTGGCTGTGACTTCTTGGCTTATTGATGAAACAAATATAAATAAATAATAATAATATTAAAATAGAATAGAAGAAATACAAGTGCAAATGTTTCTGGTTTATTTTTTACTTTATTTACAAGAATCTTACAAGGGCTTTGAATGTTGCTGTAGGTTGTCTTGTCAACATCAAGATCCAACATAACCGCTGCCAAGTTTTTGTCTTCAAGTCATCAGCTTTTCTCTCCTCTCCTCTTTGTGGATCTGCATCTTTTCTATTTTTTCTTTCCTCCTAACATATGGACTTTCTTCTTACTTTGTCTCTCCAGAGATTCATAATAATATCTTTGCTGCCCACTGGAAGCACTCCAATTTATTCTCTCCTTGTACCTGACCCAAGAGGGAAAAAAAACCCCTTTATTATTATCAGTTTTTTCTCTAACCCTTGCTACTGTTTCTTCTCTAGCCACAGCAATTCAATTTTATTTCATCCTGTCTTCAGTGAAGTTGAGCTGATGAGCTTGAGGTCCCTCATATTGATCTTTAAATTGATGATGAAAAAGGCCACTGCCTGTTGGTCAATTGGCCAGCCTTGGCTCTATTGGCAGTGTCCTCTCTGATTACAGTCCAGACTCTGGAAATGCAATCCACTATTGGTGCTACTTGTCAGCAGAAGCAGTGCAGGCAGGGGTGAAATGGAATTGAGTTTTGTCAGTTTCAAAGCATCTACAAATGATATTACAAATTTACTTATTCATGCACAAAGACGTACTCAAGCAATTATTTTAAACTTTAAAAGTCAAAGTTTTAAGAGTGTTTCAAACCTGAACTTGAACTGAACTGTGCTTTTGAAAACTGATTACAGCAGACTACAGGTGTCATTGTGGCTTCATTGTTATTTTGACTGTGATGCATTAATATTTTTTTTAGTTTCACTTTTATACCTTAGCTTTATGATCACTTCAGTGCATTTTATTCTGTAAAATGTGTCAGTGCTGATATCTGTTACTTGTAAGATTTCATTTAATATAAACCCAGGACAAACTCAATTTATGGCAGGGAAATTGGTCTGCATATGCTTTTAAATGCATTTAAAGGTTGTATAGATTTATCTGTAGGCTGCGAGATTACTCGTGGTCTCCTCTGTCCTTTCTATCAGTTGGCACCATGACATAACAACTCTGTTGGCAAACAGGTTGGCTAAGACCTGGGATCCTCTCGGCAAAATAATCTTTTTGTGAAATGATAGCAAGCTGGAAAGAGACTAATTTGGTTATGAATTATAATTGGACAATGTAAAGGAAAGCGAATTTCATTTTTTTGCCTCTTGGTCCAGAAGACCCTTCGTATCACAAAATGGAATTGATTGATTGATTAAGTGTTCTCATTATCTTAGTTCTGCTGTTGCGATTGGATCTATATGATGCAAATTAAGTAGGTGAAGCTGGCAGGCTTGTCAACAAACATAATATATACCAGGTCAAAGGGTTGCAAATAGGTTTCTGGCTGAGATGCTTTCACAATCTAAGCCAGACCACATGTGGAGAGGATCCATTAGCATTCCAGCTGCAAGTGACTATGTTTGTGAAGGGGAAAAAACATAGCACAATGTATCATAGCACAATATGTCTTACACAAAACTTCTAACCTTTTACTCTTCACTGTGCTATGTTAAAATGGCCAACTTCACAGCAGAAAGAAACAGGACATGATCATGACATCTGTCCTGAGGTTGAACTTTTATAGAAGTCACCTGTTAATAATATATTAAGGCTGTCACATGTGGCTTGTTTGAGCAACTAGGCTTTATTCGACCAGCCTCAGCTCCACCCACGCCCCATGTCATAGTCCATTTTTGGGTTACCCAGAGCCAGCGGATGTCATGACTAAGAAAGCTGGTTAGGTTTAGGTTGTTTTGTGTCAATGTTGTCTTGTGGTTTCCTGTTTTATTTTGAAATTTTCCCCTTCTCTCGTTTCAGAACTTGCCCGTGGTGTGCTTCCCACCTGTCTGATTGTCTTCCCCGCCCTGATTGTTCCCACCTGTTCTCCATTACCATGTGTATATATTGTCTGCATCTCCCTTTGTCTGTTGCCAGTTCGTCTTGTCCTACGTACCTATGAACTAGCTCCTTGTCCAAGTCAAGTTCGTTACTACTTTTGATCCGTGTCTTGTCAGGTTTTTGTATATTTTGTTGATACTTCGTCAAGCCTTTGTTCTTTATAGATTTTTCCCTCGCAAGAGTGGTTTTTCGTTTGTTCTCTTTATACTTGATTTTGTTAGTTTGTTTTCTCTCGAGTGTTTTTTGTTTTCTTAGATTGTATAGTGTTTTCCTCGCAGTCAGATTTTTCTGTTGTACTTCCATAATAAAAGATTTGTTTATTTTACACTTTGTCTCCTGAGTCGTGCAACTTGAGTCCACCACTAGTTGAAAAGCACCACGGACTTACTCAATACTGTTCTCTGAGGTTAAAAGAAGTTCTGCATGCTTTCAGCAGTGGGGATAGTGACTGATTGATACATGTTCTTTCCTCTGGGCTCACCATACATGTATGCATTTACCACTGAGGCCCGTTCTGTACCACAAACCCCTATTCTGGACTCAGCCTGGCTCATTAAGACTGTTGCTGATATCAGCTATACATACTCACTGCCCTCAATACTTCCTGTACAGAATACTGAAGAGACAGCGTGGGTGCTTCGGGAGGCCTCCAGATTCATTCATGCACCAGAGTCAGTGCACTCAGTGCTCATTAGCCTGTGCATACTGTTCATGTTCATCGTGCACTGTTTATTTACTCGAAAAATAATACATTAGTACAACTGACACAGTTACGATGGGGAATTTTCATCTTGATGTAAAATATAAAACACTTTGAACGGATAATGCAATAATTACTTTTATATAACATGATGTGGAACACCTAAAAAAAGGTTTCATATTTTTATTTTTTGCTTTTTTGTGCTTACCTCACCTTCACTGCTAGACTCCTCTTAAACCTGATGATCTGTACCAAGGTTTGCCTGAGAGCATTTCATCAAGCTGTCGCAGCTTGAAATCGAAATCCTGCAGCCTCTCCTTTGCAGGTCTTCCTGAGTCCTGGTGGTCTGACCTGTACTGGATCCAGCTGTTTGTACGGAAGCCAGATCAAATAAATGCAGGATGGTGTGGGCAGTCTAGCAGATCATGCAGACACACGGATCAAAATCTTTTCTGCCTCACAGGCTGCTCTGTTTTTTTGTTTATTTTGAAAGGCTTAATCTTGATGTAATGCACACTGTTGCCCATAAAGTTGGACACATTTTGTTTTCAAGCACATTCCTCTTTTTATTTCTATTTATACAAATTAGCTTTATTGTGGGTTTTATTTTTCACTGTGATATGTTTGGAGGAGATTGATCAATAAAGTTTTAAGAATATACACTTTAACTATCAAGAACAAATCACATTGTCAAAATCAATTCATTCAAGAGGTAAACAATATTCTATTCCATATATACTCCGACAGGCCCTTTTATTGGCACTAGACAGTCAAATTGTAAAAATTGTACATTTGGTCTTACGTAACATGTATATTAAGTGTCCTGTAAAAATGGGCACTTGTCACAGATCCATTGGTATTTGCAATGGCCAACAGCCCTGAGTATAGGTTAAAGCCCTGCTGCTATGCATTGCAGCTAGCACTAAGTGTCAGCAACTCAACATAACCTCTGAAACCAGTGGTGGTCATTCTGTCAGGGAACACAGTTCCTACAGAGGTTGTTTCCTTGCTGAGTTTGGCTTCTGGCAACTCTGGGCTGAGTCAGTTTGGTTCACTACACGGCTGACACTACTTAGGAATCCTTCTAATAAGAAGGTCCGTTAATCGTTGAGCCCAGTTCTGTTGCCTGCTGCCAGTACATTCAGCAGCAGTTAATTAACGGTAAGTACAGTGTCATATCAGAGAAAAAAACAGCTAAATTCTGTCCAAAATATTATCCAGTTTCCAAATTAACTGAATAAAGTTGAACTTTACACACAGATGCATGTAGCAGTCTCCAGAATCACTCATAGATCAAACAGGAAACACTCAGCTCCTGTGGACACTATGAGTCATCAACTTTTTGTCTTTTATCTGGAAATCTCAAACTCAACCCTAAAATACCTTAAATATATATTTTTCGTGGATTATTGGATACTTATTTTTTCATGGATTATTGGACTTTGAGGTGTTCCTTTTCGGAGATGCAAAACATACACGACAAGACAGACACACAAACAAGGGATGTTGAACAACAGTAAGCACTTTGTTAGGATGAGGCAAAAAAAAAAAACGACTAAATTCTACAGCAGGTTTTATCAGACATAAATACAGAGAACATAGCTCAGGTCTAACAGTGAGAGAGAGACAAATGGTGGAAAGATGGTGCAAGACCAAACATGATTTCTCCTCAACAGGTTTAATTGAACAATTAAACATTGGTGGCTTGAGTTCAGTGTCATTTTGCAGGAATGGTAATATTTTTCAATGGTGCAGAACAATAAAAGAAAAGTCATTACACAGTTAGAACTTTGTTCTCTTGAAGACATGCAAATAATATGCTGCCCTGTTGGGGAGCACTAATAGCACATAAACTACAGAAAAAACACGCTGTTCTGTCCATTAGCAAATAATGTCTTGGGCTGTTATTATTAAGGTATTTGACCTGGCAGTACACATTGTGCTTTACTAGATTCCTCCAGGTAGGACAGGTGATTTTGTTGGAGCATTCAGTAATTGCACTGGCAGGTTCAAGGTACAATCAGCTCTCTCAAGTTGATTTTATCCACGTGGTTGTTAGCAATTCTAATGAGATTGCTCATACCCAAACACAATCCTCCTCTTCCTGTTGGAGATGATATTTAACATGTCAGCTTGAGTGCACTGAAATAGCAGACTGGCTCTGGATCCTCGTGTCACCCTGCTGGCTTAAGAGCACATCACTCCTGAGCTTTCATTTTGAGGTCTCCTCTTCTCTCTTTCACAATTTACTTCCCTCTGTGCAAATCAATGGAACCGAATGGGCATAATAAAGGTGTGTGTGTTGCCCACTGTCCTTAAAATCAAGGCACATTATTGCCTCTGGTCTAGTTTCACCTTTTGCTGGAAGACACTTGTACTGTGTCACCTCCATGCTAATATTTAGTGTAGTTCCTCTGAATCACTGCCCACATCTCCGAATTGTTCAGCGATTCAAAAGGTCTAGTGGTGTGCTTAATGATAGTTGTTTGGCCAAGTTAAGGGCACAACAGTACCAATCAGAGCTTTGTAACCGGGATTTAAAATGGGCACATTATCTTCTTTCTAAAAAGTCAATCAGAAATTGTATGAAAGCAACAGGTATTGATAAGATTGACACAGCTGCACATGTTGTTGACATTGGACTTACAGAAACAAGTTTTAAATCAGACAAAATCCCCAAGCATCTGCTGCTGCGATGAGAATAAAAGATTCTTGTTTAAGGAAAAACATCTTCAAGCCATCATCATGACCTAGTGGTCAAAAACTCCACATGGTGCCTTTAAAGCCTAACACGGCCAATTGCTGGTGATTATATACAGCAGGTAGCATTATAGTACAATGGTACGTCACAGTTGTATGTGACATGCTAAATGTAACCACACACAGATATGAGGGGGGTGCAGTCATAGGCTCAACGTTCTACTTTTGATTTATTCTTTAACTGGAGGCTGATGTGCTGAACATAACCAGACATTGTTGCAAACTAGAAGACCATTTAATGTCTAGACATTTATTAAGTTGAGGATGGGAGGAAATTAATAAATGTCTAACATTAATGACATTAATGCTGCCTAATGAAGAAGAAATTTGAGACATGTCCGTCTGCTGGAAACCATGTATGTCCAAAAATCTTTTTTTTTTCCCTGAGTGAATGAAACTATCTTAGAAAATAAAGCTAAAAAATTTATAACCGAAATGAAACTCTATGTTTACATAGTCATCGGTGAACTGTTTTAAATTGATTTACATAGTAAAGGAGCTAAAGTTAATTTATTATTTTTTTATGGTTCTAATTATGTGTGGGTGGCTCTGAGCTTTGACTCTCTCTGTATATGTCAAACTCACTTAATAAACTATCAATATTAAGGCTGTTCTACATGTTTCCACAGAGCACATTGGCCTAATCAAAACTATTTAATTATTTTACATTAAAATCAGCAGAATCCAGCTTATCGTCGAGGCTTTCCTCAAAACTAAGAAATAAAACTTCTAAATGCCGACTGCAGATGGAAAATAATATGCACATTGCGTATATATAGACAACCCATTCAAATCAAAAGTGGACATACATAGATTTCGTCAAACAGCAACAGCACATTTAGCCATTAATTTGAAGAGGCTAATCAGGCAACACTGAGGTAATGACAACAGCCAGTTTTTATAAAGGTTATTGATATTTATCATCATTGGATGATTTAAGCTCCTGTACAGTTTGTTTCATGATTTAATGTGTTATGTTGATTTGTGATGAAAGATGAGACTGATATAATTCAAATAATTGATTAAAGCTCTGGTTACATTTTGTATTTTGTTCTCATTGTCATACGACTAACAAGCATTGTTTGTGAATCAAAGCCTGATTTATTTCATTCATCTGTGCCACAGAGATCCATTATTGTCAACAAACCAATCTAAAAACTTAATCAATGAGCCACACTGGGTCCCTAATTATCATGAATACACTGCCTAAAATACTCTCCAGAGCACCAAACGTGTATTAATCCACAGCTGAAAATAGTCCCCAACCAATGTGCTAATATTGTCGTTTAAGCAATGTTAAAAACTATGGTGACCAGAAGTTTAAGGGAGTTACTGAGCCTTGCTGAGCCATTTTTTTTAAACTGTATATCATATTATATTATTTATATTTTTTTGAAAGAGTTTTATCACCAGTAGAAACCAATAAGCTCAGAACTGAGTGTCATAGACAGACTAGGAAAGTCAAAAAGTACAAACACTGATGGATGCAATATTGGCAATAACTAACATACAGACTATTGCCAGTATGGACAAAGCTTTCATCAGTAATGTTTGTCTAGTATTTTATTTTTTGAATTTAAGTTACAGAGTGAGGCCTTGAAGATGCCATAGTGCAGCTGGAGTGTTCTATAATAGTGAATTTAACAAGATTAATTTCCCCGTGCTTCAGATGAGCCATTCACTGAGCTCAAGGACAGGTGCAAATGCAACAGCATATATATGTATACACTGTATGTATATATGGCACTTTGAGTTTTAGCATTGACATTATTTAAAGTATTCCCTATTGCTCTCTTTATGTCCCCCTGTCAGAGCTTTCTCAGCCGTAACGGTTTCTTTTGGAGTGCCGTTAGGGACACGTCAACATGTCAACTTTGCTGTATGTGATCATGTACATGTTTCAAAAAGAGAGACATAGAGGTTTTCCCTTCTGTCAGTCCTTTGATCCTGTGTGTCACAGCGACGTAACGTCGTCTGTACACTTTTTTTACTACACACACATATACACACACAGGCCTCTTCACCACCTGATCAACACACTTTATCAAAGCACCGTGTACTTGTGTCGCCCTTGGGTCCCCGTTCACCTAACATACCAACTGTTGTGGTGTCACGGCCTGCTGCTCTGCTCTTCAAACATCTATATTCCAATACTGACACCTGTGGCTGTCGCTGTCTTTTCTTCTCCAAAGTTAACCCAGATGAATGGCTACACATTCAAACTTGAAAAGAAAAGTAGAAAAAAAACAGACAAATGAATAGGTCATGAAATATGTGTGTGTGTCTGGGCACATGTGTCCTGTTTGTACCTGTAGACACACTCAACAGTGATGTCACAATATACTTAAACACCTTGGAGTACACTCATACATCACTGCACCAAAGTGAGATATTAAATCAGAAAAAAAAACATTTCCAGCTGCTGTTAAGTTGCTTTTTTAATATTTATCATAAAGTATCCATGTGCACAAGGGTATGAACAAAATTGAATAAATAAATAATAATAATAAAATAAAAACCACAGACAACTGGTTGGCAGTTTTTTCTTTGGAGACTTCCTTTAGTTGACAAGGTAATAAATGCACAAAATTGCCAGGCCAAAACAATTCAAAAAGGTTCCAGCTTAACCTCTAAATTCCACTGGACACAGTTGTGACATGTTTTGGCTGAGGCCACTTCATCTATGTAGCCTACTTACTTTTGGTAGAAACACATAAACCAAGGAAATGATCAAATTAAAGTCATTTCTAAAATGCTGCGGGCTATGAGGCCACATAGAGAACTGACCAAAACAGCATCACAGAGGCTTTCCTGGTGAAATTTAGTTAGTTATGTTTGGCTGCCAAAAAAAAAAGAAAATAAAAAAAACAAATGTTGTGGAAGTCAATTCAGCAATTCAACAGCGTTCAGTACCACTGCTGAATGTAACATGGCCTTCTCCACCAAAGCAAAATGTAAGGGATGTCTACAGGGGCGGACTGGGAAAAAAAAAAACGGCATTTTGGACCAGACCGGCCCACAACATTTGATAACACACCTTTTCAGTCTTTTCGGTGCAACTGTGCAAGTCTTTAAAACAACATACCTTGAGCCATGCAGTGACTTAAATACTTCCAAACTTGTCATTTATTAACACTATACTATAACACTACTATTTAATACACTGCACCACTCAGTCACAGTAATGAATCGGAAGGCAGCATTCATCCTATTGGGTGTGCCTATATGTTTCAGGGAGGAGGAAAAGAGAAAGAGAAAGAATAGTGATGAGAAATGATGGATCAGATCTGTGGGGTGAGGTTTTTTTATATAAATATACATAAAGATGCAGTCAGGTCCAGAATTATTGGATTCTCTGGTAAACAAACACATAGTTGCATTCACATAACACTAGCAATGAACAAAATGATGTCATTTTAAAAAAGTGCTATTTTCTTCCATTGCAGGCTAACTTACATTGTCTTTAGCCACCTAGCTACATAAAACAGCCCATTTTTTTTCCAGGCCTAAATAGGAGCTTACCCGGGGACTACTAGATGAACAAAGAAATTGAGCGTGCTGACTCTTCACTTTTCACTCACATTTTTGGTGAGTGGTGGCTTTAAATATGGCTAGGCTAGAATTACTGGAACGTACAGATACCTGCAGCTGCATTCACATAACATAGACAAAATGATATCATTTTTAAAAGTGAGATTTTCTATCAGTTATGTAGCCTAAATTGTCCCTACCACCTAGGCTACATAAAGAACTGCTATATCTGCAGGACAAAAAAGCAACTTAGCCAACAGGCCAGCCTCAGTACTCACCCCACAGACAATAATAGTCTAATAAGAAATTAGAATGCTGCCCACTGACTTATTATTATTGTTGGTGAATGGTGAACAAGTTTTCTCACATTAGGCTACTAAGCTCGGCACAGTTTTTTGTGCCTGTAGGCGGGACTGAAGCGAACAGGGTGGTTGTTTAACAGTGTGTTTGGGCTGTGTGATCTACTCGTTATGGGCCGGGCAGACCAATATTTTAAAAAATATATATATATATATAATATAATAATAATATATAATATATAATATATATATATATATATATATATATATATATATATATATATATATATATATATATATATATATATATATATATATATATATATATATATATAATCAGTCCATGCCTGGATGTCTATCACCTCAGTCTTTCATGCTGAAGACTTGAATTTGCCTTTAGTCACAGAGCTGGAATGAACCGAAGTATTGACAATAAAAGAAAAAAGGTGGCTCTGCAGTATTAACTTTTGGAGTCTCCCTTGAGTCAACTCTCAGCACCAAACTCGGGAAACACCACAAAATGGTCAGCTCAAACCAAAGTTTGTCAAAGATGTTCCAGCTTAACCCCGAAATCCCACCAGGGACGGCTGTGACACATACCGGCCACCAGAGCGGGTTGCGTCCAGGTTGAGCACAGGATGTCATACATGGTGTTTGGTTATAGTAGTAGCAGGTTCTAGTATCTCAATTTTCAAAATCTATTGTGAGACTGTAGCTATTGCAAACTTACATATGACATCTAATGTTAATATGGTTAAGATAAGGTACGGTATGGTTAGGTAAAAGTGGGGTAATAGAAATGTAACAGTATACACTATACTAACACTATACTTCCATCAAATACATATCTCCTATTGCAAATAAGTTGTGTATGAGCAGAAGTTTTATAGAGGATCTGGATAAATAATGAATAATGCATAAAACACTCCAAAAAAAAGTATGTATTTCACAGCCTCACAGACGAAACCCCACAACCATGTCCACTGGACTGCAAGTCCCTGCAGGGACCTCGTACAGACAAGAGAAAAGTGTGAAACCTGACAAGCCGAGCCCGTCTGGGAGAGACCTTAGAACCATCATGCATGATATTGACCTCTTGCTCCGCTCATAAGGCCCCAGTCATTTTGCACATTTGTCTACAGTCTGTATGGATGTACTGTATGTTCTCCTTGTAAAACCCTGAGGTATTTTATATATTTATGTTTTATACATAGAGTATGTGTGCCTGGATTTTTTTTTTTTGGCTGTTTGTGCATGTGCAGATGTATGTTTTTGAAACACCCTAACCACTGCACATCTCCTGAATAACTTGACTTCCCATGAATATTTTTAAATGTGTCAACATGGGACCCAGTGCATTTCTCTTCCCTGCACACACACACGTACAATGCCATCTCTGAAGTGTTGTCTGAGTGTACCAGACTGCTCCCTGTGGATAAACATGGAGCGTATTGGTCTCTCCGAGCAGAAAGTGTGTTCCTCAGCTCTTGTCAAGGCATCCCGCTCACGTTCTGGGTCGATATTTTTAACCCAGATTGTGATTTTTTTTTTTTTTCTTTAAAGTCAGAGACCTTCTTTCTTTTTATTTTGACAACTTTTAAGAATTGCAAATGTTACACACAAGGTCACTGTGTGTGGTTTTAAAGCAGCAAGGACCTGGTGGAAATGTCCTTTGCTGCAGTTAAAACTCTCACACAGTCTCAGTTAATGACAGTCAGTAAACTTTCTTTAATTAAAAACGAATTATTGAGGTGAAACTGTTCTATAAAACACAAGGAACCAACCAAAAGTTCAACACATTCCACATGAACTGCATCCCTGAACTCATCCAGACATTACCCAGAGGAGCTGTATGCAATAACGCAAATGTCTGAATCGATTGGACCGGACATTAAACAGACTGCCAACTCTCTAGTACAAAGTGAGAGGGACGGATCGTGAATAGAGCAGATCATTATTTAGAAAATTCACAGTACATATTGATATTGCGGATATGTCCAAATACATAAAATTTTGTAAATCAACACAAGAATAGATGAGTCTTTCTCCTCCTGCACCCTTTTCTGAGGGGCCACCCGTCGCCCCAACCAAATTGAGTAACAAATCTCTTCAAATTGTCAAAACCTAATGGCTCCCAAAGAGAGCCCAGTACAGACGCCAAAAATTTTGATTTCTACTTCCCATAACCTCAGTGATAAATCCCCCAACTCAGTCAGTATTTTGAGGTCTCCCTCGATAAGTGTGTGGGAATCTTGTCTTATTTTCTCCAAAATTGAGTTGATTGGACTTTAAATTCCTGAGGAACATCTAGATTACTCCTGAACCCACTGCCAGACATGAGTTTTTACTGAAAATATATTGTATCTTCACTAGGTCTGGGGAAATTCATTGAAATGGACCTGAAATGGTTGTGACTCTCTAACTGAACTTCAGTCACATCAATAACGTAAATTTTTCCCCTTATACGGGCTGCCACGTAATGCACCTGAAACTACAACAACAAAACCTTATAGGCATAATAAAACAACCAATCAGAGTTCACTGTGTGGGTTCATTTCATAAGTCTTCATTATTGTTCCACCTAGCTGTTTTTAGCAATGTGATTATCCGTGTCCAGTCCAACAGAGCAACTCAAATGCTGCAGCAGGGGGGCGGGTGAGGATGAGATAGAGCTGGTATACAAATATGATGCCTGTTGTGTGGGCACACATGATAAAGAACAAAAGAAATCCAAATAGAAATACTGCCTCAAAAATAGCAGAGGTACTAAGTTTATAAAAAAATGTTTGCAGTGATACATTTATTAGAGAACTCTTACTGAGGTTTACAAGATGTATATTTAGGGCAGGGTCTGATTAATTAATTGAACCAATGTGAGAATGATAAACTAATTCCATTTTCCACAAAGACAATACTCAAAGAGTCAGGAAATTCTAAACAGTGGTCATGCGGTGAAAAAGATTATTCAGGAGGCAGTTTACGGAGGAGAGAAACATAACTGCAGAATGCAGTCCTGATTGGCAGGAACTATGTACCAGGCACTTGTGGTAAATGTGGTATAAGAATAAAGAAGTCCAGTATTAATTGGCTTTTTTTCAATCATTCTGTGACTAAACGTGATCTGAATTAATGCTGCAAGTGACATGAGTCTGTGAACAGCTAAAGTGTAAGTAGTTTGTACTGTAGCAGCCTGTCACCTGCAGTTTTTCATCTAACATCTCACTGTGCTGTTCCTTCTTGTTCTATCAATCCCTGACATATTTCACAATGATCCTCTATCAGAAAGCTCATTGGGTTTCCTGTGAGAATACTAACAAAAGTGAACTTGTGTTTCACCAGTCAACTGTTTGATGCTCTGCCATCAGACGGTCTGACCATAAAAGATAGCTGGCTCTGATAAACAAATGTGCTACTAGTGCACCAGTCACCAAAACCAGAAGAAACCAAAACACCTTTTTAACCAATGAAAGGACGCATACAATTGTATTCTTCCTGTGATTGGTTCAAATGGTGTTCATACTAGAAATTAACCGCTCCAGAGCTCACTTGACATCAGCCCAAGACTGCCCCTTTGAAGTGGACCAGAGAGCGGCTGGTTGCTAGTAAGAACCTGTGCTTAGCAAAGCAAATCTTCTTTGCTGCAGTGACCTAGAGTTGTACTCCAGCACTCATCACTGTTCAGCATGATTACCTGTGTAACAAAGCACATTTTATGACTACGCCCAACATAAGACCTTAAAACTTTCAACCCGAAGAAACTTTTTCTGCCTGGTCAGGCTGATACTGTATGTCCAGTGATGTGACTAACACGAATAGAGACTGCAATCAGAACACTTTCTCCACTGACCCCTCATGTTTCTCACTGCACACCAGGAACTGTTCCTTTTCCTAAATGCTCCATTTCTCTTTGGTCATTTTAAGTTCTTTAATTCTCATTCGACATCCAATTTAGTATACTACTATGCTTATCTGTGAACATTTTAAATCTGTGACATTAGACTTAGTCTTGTATTTGTGGACCACTTTTTTTAAGTGTAATGTACCTAAGATCATTTCTTTAAGCTGAAATGAGAGATTGTGTGTTTGATTATGTGTACTGAGCCGGTAAGTAATGAAGGCTGTCTTCATTACTTACTTTTGGGAGCAACAGCACAGTGAGTTAAATATATTAAAGACCAGTGAATATTTTATTGAAATAGTGTGACTATTGTGTTAATTATGTGTGTGTGTGTGTGTGTGTGTGTGTGTGTGTGTGTGTGTGTGTAAGGGTCACTTGTGCTCGTAGTCCACAGTATGTGTTTTAAGTTTGTATGGTAAAGTGTCAATGTCTGTGAAATAAAACACCTTGGTTTTGCACACAACCTCTGCCTCAAGCCTTCTGTTTTGTGACTCCAGCCGCTACATGGCCATCCTAATGGAATAAGTTATCCTAAGGCCACGACACTTATTTGCTTCTACAGTCTAAATTTGGACAGAATTGTGTTATCAGCCTCATTTCTTTTGAAACCTGCAGGTCATACAGTGGGACATCGCTTTATGAAATATTGGTGCCCTCTTTGCCAGGTCGTACCCTCAAGGTCAAGCAAGTGAGGAGTCCAGGCAGAAAAATAATCTAAAGAACATCAGAAGTTACAAAGAAAGATGAGATGAAAGACTGTTTCTCGTTTCTCTGAGCCAATGGTAGCTGAAAGGTCACTGTGACATACACAGTGACAGACAAAGTAACTACTCCACAAGAATCTGTATTAGTGGTTGATGTGCTGTGCTCATGAAAGCAGGCATTCCACGAGATCACACCCTTTCAGAAAGCAGGATGCATTGCTCCCACTATCAAGTGTTTATGGCATGCTAGGTGGAAGAATTTGCAACAGCTGTACTTTATAACCGAAAATGAGAAGACAAGGGAGGAGACAAGAATAGAAGAGAGGAGATGAGTGTACCAGGAACCACGTCTCAGATGAGTCACTTTCACCTGCTGCTGATGTTCTTCACCGACTTTTGTTACTTTTAATATCTGGAGGGTGCTGTGCTATTTAGGTGTCAGTCAAAAGGGAAGAGTCTTTTTCCTGCAGTCTGGGTCTCATTGTCATAGTTTCAGCCAATATATTCTCCACAGCTCTGTTCTGCTTCTGTGCTCAGACACCCATAAACCACAGTCAATTATTCTGGTGTAAATTTCCTCTGAGACGTGCAGAATGGGGAAAGTAAATTGATATTTGCTGACAATTGGTATTTTCTCATTTGTGGAGTCTTTGAGAAACAGTTGAGTGAGCTAAGTGTGAGCTGTACAATATGAGACAGACAAAGGTCGTGTGAAGCAAAACAAGACCAGATTCTGGGGCACTGCAGGTTAACTAGCTCCCCAACGAAAGGCTGCTGATTCCCATCCGCCTATCAAAGACCCAGGTCTCCAAACTGAGCTCATCCAGAGGAGCAAATAGCCGAAGCAATCTAGGAGCTCTGAAAGGCAAGTAAACAGTGGCTGTACACATTGGTGGCAAGGAGAGTTTTAGGAGGAGGATGGAAACAGAAAAAAAGAAATGGATGCTGATCAACAAAGGTTAGAGTGAGGAAGGCTGAGGGTGGAAGAAAAAATGTTCCCCTAAAAAGCACATTGTTTAAATCTGAAGTTATTGCCCTTGATTTGTTTACTCAAATAAATAAATAAAAAGAAGACCAATAACAATTTAGCTGACAGAACTGTTAGCTGTGGGAAGTCTGTGAAGTGAAGCTAATGTGAATGTGTCCCATGAGTTTTTCATATTAATCCCAAGATTCTGTTACTAAAAAAAAGTCAAAACCAAGCTGACCTCAGCTCACCCTAATTTGCAATCCAGCAGCTCCACACTCTCACCCAAATATGGTTTCTTCTGGCACGAATAAAACTAAGATGGCGACGTCAATAATGTAGGCCAATAATCAAGGCTTCAAAATGTTTATCCACACACCAGTGGTGTCACAGTGGATGTACACTTGATTCTGACAAATGAATCAGCCAGGTCTATTATCAGCCTGAGACGTTTGCCACCACCCCATTATAATGGAGGTGGAGGGGATTTCTTTGGCTGTGCACTATACTGTATATTATATAGAGATAGAGAAGTCCAAATTCTGGCTCTGTCACATAGATTTGCACTCAAGAAGTATTTTTATTTGCATCAGGTATAACTTTATTTTTTCTTTTCTTGGCAGAAAAAGCTTTTATGCTGTCCACCCAAATCCCTGTTTAGGTTTATTTATACAAGTTTTCATGAGGTCATGATGGCTTTTAAGTAGAGAAGTTTAAGTTATGGTGATTATGGTTAACAATACAGAAGCACATATATACATACTTCCAGACATAGTTCATCATGTTGGACACACACACAGTGGTGTGGTTAAAGAAAAGAAAAAGCTTAGAGAGGAGAGTGGAGTTTGACTTCATAACACTGAAGGGCCATGGGTGTTGAGGAGGGTTGCTGTGGATGAAGGCAAGTTGGGAGAGGGTAATCAAAATGAGCAGTGAAAGCTTGTTAGACGTGTCAAAGTCACTCTAAGCCGTACAGTATGTATGTACCAGTGGTGTGGACTGCAAGGAATGTGTATCTGAGCGAGAGATACGAAAATGAAAAAGCTTTCTTGTGTGCGAGAGCTCAGAAAAAAGTACAGAAAATGGATAGTAGGTTGGGGCCAGGTTGCTAACAGTACATTTGCTGTCAGTACATTGTAAAGATAAAGTAAAGATATACATATACAAACTTGACACTGTACATCTGTATGTATCCAGATATCCATCAGGACTCTACATAGTCACCTCTTACATTTTTGTAACATCCTTGATGTAAATGGTGAAGGACACTGTGTGTGTGGTATTTACACTAATGTCTTAAAGCATCATTGTGTAACTTTTCTACCATAATAACAGATTATCAATTGTTTTGGTGCTACACTGACTTGTAATCGGGTGAATGGTGTGTAGGTCATTTATCTATTTAACTTTGTGGTACAATCACCTGCAGAAATTACATAACATTTAATGGCAAATCACTGATTTTGGTGAAACTGGATCATATTTTGTGGTTTTTCCCTCTGATGTCCTCCAGCTGCTCGGCATCAACTCCCTGTGATTTACGGAGTTTCTGATACAGTAAAGTAAACTGCTGCCGATTGTAGCTGCTGTTAGCTGATGCTAGCTCAGTTTGGTTGTCCAGACTGTAAGCTCAGAGCACTGGGGAACTGTTTGTACCACAGACCACCAGGACGAGGAGGTTTTAAGGTCCAGAACCAGAGCTGGGTGAGCAGACAATGTAACCGTGCTCAACATAATGGCAGAGGACATTGAAAGAGGAAGTATGGAGAGACATGGAGAGATTAAGAGCAGAGCAGAAAGCCACTAGACAAGAGTAAATCATGGGGTGGCATTTAATCATTGGCAAGAGCAAGTAATATTAGCTGGCTACTATGCCCTGTGTTGTTGCACTTGTTTGATGCACTCTAGGGAGAGGCACTAAAGGGAGGGGTGTTGTTAGGCTTTTTCTTCAAATATCAACAATCCAGGACAGCACATTGCACCTTTAAGTTCAAGTTACAAGCACTTTTACTGAGAAGATTCAGTGAGGATTGTTACAATACAAAAAAACTAGACTTGTAGAGCTGCGGCTTCTTAATGTGGCAGGGCTCAGTGCTTCTTTTAACTTGTCAGACTCGGGATAGTTTCCAAGCAAAGACAACCAACGATGTCACTCCTCGTTCTTTTTTTTGTCACAAATAATCTTTTTTAGAGATAAGATGACATCATTAATAAGCTCTGGAGTCAGGCAGAGGGCTCGCTCTTCACTGGAAAAATGACTCTGTGGCATGGGTGAAGATTGTCAGTCAACATCCGAACAGACAGTAGTTAACAGGGCAGACCCTTGTCACAACACCGATGACAGTGATGGCAAAGCAACAACGTCTGACTCCAGAGTGTCTCCTCAGGTGATAGATGACAATTTGAATGACCTTCATAATGATCCAGAATAGGCAGAGGGACAAGTTGTGTCAGAATCTGATGCAGAAGCTGATATTTCAGTTGAACCAGTGAGCCTTTTGGACAGCTTGGGCTGTATGCTGACAATCTTCCTTATCTTGTTGAGGCTGAACCATCCAGAACTGGGCAAGGATACTATGACTATCCTCAAAACACTGAGTATTAAATCCATGAAAAATGTGGTGGTATGGAGTACAGAGGTATCTTGACAGCAGTTTGTTAAACTGTTCATTTAAACTGCAGATTAATATTGATGGGCCACCATTATTAAAATCACCTTTGTTAAGAGCTTTCAATTATTAGCTTCTTTGTTATAGGAAACAAAAAACACAAATGCAGCTAATGGATTTTTGTGAGACTCGACATTAGTTACAGCAGCTAAAGAAAGGAAAGGGCGTGGATCAAACATTTAATATCTTGGATATAATAAATTCTGCCAGTCAGATGATTACAACCAGAAGACATATCCTATAAATAATTACATGTGACCCACTTACTTTTGCCAAGAAGAGCCACATGGATTATTTGATTTAAACATTAGTATGGTAACTCTGTGCCCCCTAGAGTCCATAAAACCTGCATGTTTATGTGTAATTATGGTTATGAAGAATTGAAAGTTTTTACAGCTCTTGTTTACTCTGGATATTTATTGTCTCTTGACCAACAGGGTGATTTCAGGTGTCTAAAGAATCACAGATCTCTCTCAAGCCCGTGGTTCTATATTATAAAGTAGTTGTCAGGCCCTAATGTTTCATATCCATAGTATAGGGTATATACTGTATGTGGTGGTGAGGTCAGGAAGTGAAGGTGGGGTATTATTAATACAATTAGTATGGCAATTAGTGAAACATTTGATTGATCAAACAGGAACAGTTTTGTAGTAGTGATTGTATCTATGTTTAATCTATAATGTTATGCATAGATGTATTGACGTAAAAATGTAGTGCCTTTTGGGTTACTGCATATCCATACATAGTTATCTGTCTTTTGTAAGTTCACTATTGCTAACTATCCTAAGGTCAGAGCTAATGTATTTGGTAGACAACTGCAATTCTGTTACCTACCTGCTGTTGCTACAGTGCTCACAGCTGCTTCTGAAATCTAATAAAGACCGCAAGACAGGCCATGATTTTCTGAACACATATTTTGAGTCCTCTTCAGCTGAAGCTTCCCTCCCTACCCATTTCTTGGTAATGTCTGGTCTTCATCATGGAAAAAAGGTTGTTTCACCACAGTCGTTTCTTGGCAAAATGAACAAGGCTGCCACCTGAACATTGATGATTTGAATCATCAGACAAGTAGCCCCCCTGAGTCATGCAGTTTTATGAACCCAGTCTCCAGTCAAAATTACATACCTGCCGTCAGAGGAGGTGAAGCAGCTGCTGAAAAGCTCTCAAGACCGGTGCGGCTCCTGTGGGTGCTGTGATCCTGTGCTGTGATTTCACAGACCTGATCCAATGAAAGGAACAGAAAACCTTTCATCTGTCTGTCGAGTCGTTTCTATAATGCTGTCAGTGCCTGTCAGTGACAAAACCGACCGTTTTTAATGGACGTATTTTGACAATGCGCAATTGTCGGCAAGGGTCACATTGTAGCCCATTTCACGGCTGCAGTCACTCAAGGCCGAACCAAATTCAAAACTTTTTGTCACCATCTGTCACTTTGACACAAAGAAAAAGGTACAGGTTAAAAAATGCTGTCTTCTGCAGTGCAAGTCAACACACAACCTGATTAATCTCAGAGTCTTATTCTGTTTCCCTTCTGCTCTCTGAGATCATTGATACCACTTTTTTATACAACCACACCCATGATTCGATCACCTTATTTTCATATGTCTTTTATATGTTATCTACCTAGGTGATCAGGTGACAGAGACATCCATCAAATCTCTATTTTGTGATCACAGTCATTTGATAACATAAACATTAGTCTAAGACAGCACCTGTACTTTGTGAATTCCAAGAACTTTACAAACAGGTTATCAGTGACCATCAGTGCCCATGAATCAACACGGCAAGGGTATCAGACCATCATGAGCAGGCATTAGAGGACAGCTGGTTCTCTTGTTTGTGAAAATACAGAAGGTGCAAGTCCTTCCACAAACTGTGGCTCAAATTGAACAGGTCATCCAGATATTGGAGGTCACTGGTTTGATTCCGGGGTCCTCCAGTGCGGTCAAGGTGCCCTTGAGCAAGATACTGAACCCTAAAGTGCTCCTGATGGCGTTTATATAGGTGAGCACAGAGTCAGTGTGGGTGCTTTGGACAGGAAATGCTGTACTGCTCCTGATAAGCAGGCACCTTGCAACCTTTTACCATCAGTGCTTGAATGTGTGTGAATGTGTCAAGTGTTGTGAAAGTGCTTTGAGTGGTCAGTGGACACGAAGAAAGGCAGTGCACTTACTAAACCATCCCCCAAACCAAACCTCTCTACGGGCAACTGCTGTAGCTTTATAAAAACAACAATCTGACACCACATACAGTATGGCATCAAGGAGAAAATGTTTGAACAATAATTATGACTCACTCATTTTTTAACGCTACTTTGGCTTTCAACATACAAACTACTTCATTAGGAGTTTGCCAGCCTTTTTTGTTTTGACCATTTTCACATAAAATCTGTGCTTGAAGTGAATTAGAAAAGAAAGTGTCACTGAAACGGTAAGGTTTATTGCAGAGACATGACAGAATGAAATAATAAGCATCTCACAAGTTTACATTAACCTTGTGGCAACATCCTATTAAAATGTGAAGCATTAGGTTAGGAACGTATGACAACATCTGAAGGATTAAAATACAAATAAGAATATGAAGCTGAATGAAAGCTGACCTTTTCAAAGAAGAGGTCCAATATGAAATGAATCATCAAAGCCAATGAGGAGATAATGACATTTCATTAGGGTTGTCAAATGAGGGCCTCATGAAGGCTTTCTGCAGGAATCACTGACATGTCAGCAAGTCATCTACAATATTCCTGTTCCACATCTAGTTAAACATCCCAGCTTCTTAATTGTGACAACTTTCTCTGTTTGGTGTCATCAGTTCATTATAATTGGGTTAAAGACATGACCTTAATAAGGTACCAGGTTGATAGTCATTTGTCAATAGAACAGTAATCAGTAACTCAGACATTTATTTTCTCAGTTTTGACATGTGATAAATTATCTATTTATTTAATTCTATCTATCTATTTTCAGTGTTTTTCACATGGTTACATTTTGTTTCTATTTACATTTCACACAGCGTGCAAACATTTAGGGAAATGGAGTCGTAATAGACAGAGAATTAGGTTGGGAATACGTAGCCATATACTCTTATTCTCGCTCTTTTTTCCCTCCGTCTATCTGAATTATATTCATTCAATATGCAGCAGGAAAAGTTCAAACAAATAGCTTTGAAATGGAGATATCTAACCCTGCTGCCTATGTTGTGCTGTGAAACTCTTCAATCACCTGCACTGTAAATTGAAGCAATACACCATAAAGTGAGACATAGAAGCTTAAAGCAATGTAGAGCAGCTGTTGCCTTTTTTTTTCTGTGTTTAATATTCTGGACAGATTTTTCATTTCCTCAGAAACAAACACTCTAGATTGTGTGTCTGTGTAAAAAAGTAAGTTAGAAATAAAGTGCTGTAGACTGTTTTTCCCAGTTTCTTTGGTGCGCTTTAGATGTATTCTTTAGTTCTCACCACTGCAGCAGATATGTCATTCCTGACAATGTTCCTCTATTGCAGTATTAAAGTTATGTGCACATCCTTCTAATATTTACTGTGGGACATCATATTGAGGATTGGTAGCTGTGTTCAACTTCAGACCAAAAACATTTACTTTTTTTTTTTTTTATTGTAGTAAGGTGTCATTTTAACATTAAAGATGAATGGGGATGCAGGTCTTTAGCCAGCATTCATAAGATGCATTTTAAAGAATTCCAATTAAGTTCATTAAATGCTGTCAGATAAAACAGAACTGCTAGCAGAAATAACAGTTTTATCTATCTTGAGCTTTCTTAGGGTGCATTCAGAGCGATCAGGGTTGTGCAGAATAAAGGCTGCTGGTGGTGTATCTATTTGTGCTGAATGTGACCTCTGAAAAAGAATCAGGAAATAACTTTTGATTTTGCTGATTAGCTGGGTCTATGGATGCCAGTGCTCTCTCACTCTCATTCATCATCTATGTCTCTCGACCCAATGTCTCTCTCTACAAACAAGACACAGAAGCGGGGTATGTGAAAAAAACAAAGCCAGAATACAACAACAACATGGTGATTAGTTCATGAATCCACCTAAAAATGATATGAGCGTCTGATTGGCCGTTGGGTAGGGCTCAGTTTTTCCCAAAAGTTGAATCCAGCTCAACTTCTCTGCTGCAGGTTGCTGCTCTCTGCTTTTTTGGAGGACATCCCTGTGGCCTGCACCACCACTGCCAAAACACACTACACCCACTCAAATGAAGGGAAAAGCCGCAGCACTGGACCCTGTCTGAATGTACCCTTAACCTCTTAAGCCACCACAATTGAGCAATGCTGGGATTGCTCTGCACCAAAAAGCATGGAACACTACTAATCACGTAACAATACAGTCAGGAGAAGCTCTGCTACAAAAAAAGTCATATTTACACACACCAAACACAACTCCAACACCAGATAGAGATAAAGTTCACATATGATGCTATGCTTTGATTTAGATTTGGAGCTGCTTATTGAGATTGAGATACTCAATTAATTTTTATTCGGCAGAAATGAAATTATTTCATTCATTTATGCTGTGTTCTATTTATACTGATACTTACACGTCTGAACAATGGTCACAAATGTTCCCTTTATTATGACACCAAAATGAATCAAATAGACCTTCTATTTGCAGAGATATATATGATATAATATTAATTTATGGTATGCCATTTTTTAACAGAGGCCAAAAAGAGGCTGGTGCTTAAGAGGTTAACCTGGCCTTTTTCTTTTCTGATTCTTCTAATAAAATGTATAATGTTGGTCTTGGCTCATACATTCTATCACCAGAACAGTCAACAATCAATAGGCGCACTATCTATCCGTCAGTTAACCATCAGTTGCCTGCTAACTCCGGGGAGGTCCAAGAATGTGTCTCAGTCAAAGAGCAGCTTGACCCCACTTGTACTTGTACTATCTACACAGGTTAAACAAACGGATGATGTATAACTGCTTCCACTAGCCTCACATATAGCCACTAATTAACAACGCAATTTGATATGGGATCATCCACTGTGTCCCTTGATCTCAAGAAAAAACAATGCAGCTTCAATATGAATTTGTCTGTGAGTAAGAGTGCAGGGTTCCTACAGGGTGATCAACTAGGAACACGTTCAATAACTACTGTTTGGGTAAACTCCAAGTCCATTACACAGAAGGCTCAGCAGTTTGTCCCAACAAGCTCAGAATTACTTTTTGTGATACAAACTAAGGGAAATTTCTCCAAGCTTACAAATGGACAGACTGGTTCAGATCAGAGCAAATAATAAGTATCCTCTTAGTGCTTTTAGAGTGCCACTCCAGACTAAATTATACCTGGCAAACTTACACAGATATTTATAAAAAGCTGCCAGAGCTAGTTCTTTTACCCAACCTTCGATCTAAGGTCATTCTGCAGCACTTTAATGTTCTCTCTAAATATCTAGCTTTCCTCCAATGCTTTCTGCATTACCTCCACCTCGATTAAAACATTTTACAAGAGAAGAGTTGAACCTTTTGTATTCTAAATACTCAACACTGTGGGATTTAAACTCCAGGAACGACCAGACAGAAGTTAATTTGTCAGACGGTTTCACTGGCTGACAATGTTATCTCTGTAAAAAAATGAAAAACGTAAATGTAAATGTACTTTATTTATACAGCCCTTTACAACAGACCTTTCGGTGTACCAAAGCGCTTTACAGCAGGTAATAATAAAAACGTGGACGAGTTTGCCTTTTCAGTTTTGCTAAATTAAAATTCCTGCTGTAGGATCTGTTTGCCTTCACATAACCCGAGGGAGACAGCAACATGTGCTCTGCGGAAGCAAGACTTATTTAATATGTAATATGTAAGCAAGCTTCAAGCCCTAACCCTAACCCTCTAAACCATCCAATCAGAAAAAAGGAAAACATAGCCATCCTTTCGGAATCACTGTAAATTCACAAATGCTGCCAGGGGCAGAGAGCCTGGCCTTATTGGAAACGTGTTTTTATGTGAAACGGGCCTTTATGGTTAAATCTTCATTTATGCAATCATATTTTAACAAGACAGGCCCTTCTGTCTTCTCATCTTTATACATTTGATTTGCTATCAATGTTACACTCCTGCAAACGCTTCCTTGCTGTCTTGATTAAATCAAGGTAATGCACATCTACAATGTACTATAGCACAAAAGACAATCACTGCAGCGTAATCATATTATACTTTGCATCTGTTATCAGGCCATCATTTTAATTTGTCCAATACTCTGGTTTATGACTAAACCTGCAAGAGTCACATTACATTCTCTTCAACCTGAGCTGTGTCCTGTTTAGAACAATGAGCATATGTTAGCACGCTAATGTTAGCATCTCTGTGATTTCCAGAGTTTCCTGATGGACAGTAAAGCAAACTGCTGCCAACTGTGGTTGCTGTTAGCTAATGCTTGCTTAGTTTGTTTGCCAGGTATACAAGAAGTTTTGAGTTCCAAACATCATTGGTTGTACCTGTGGTGTTTGCATCATAGGTGTTTTGGACCACGTGCTTACTGTTTGGCTATAAAATAAATATATATATATGAATAATATAATCATAATCACTACATGTGCACAACTTTGATGTTCAGCTTGATTATCAATAAAATTTTAAAAATCCAGCACCCAAGTTAAATTATTACAGTGCTTCAAACAGCATAACCTCAATCTTTCGCCGTAACCTTTCTGTGTGAAGTCTTAAGGCAAGGTTTATTCTTTTTGTGTACAGTTATGGATATGAACGGTATTTCTGTTGGCCTTAAAAGGTGATTCCCAGAGCAGCAGAGTGAAAACATGACTTTGTTCTTGTACTGATGGTATTAATGCTGTGGAAAGGTACATTATTCTGCATGCAGCATGTGAGCTGTTTGTAATTTCACCCACGCTAAATGTTGCACATTAAAATTGATCTGTACAGTCCTTTGTGCATATTGCCAGTAAAAATTACCCAGATGTTGCAAAATAAGTTGTCTGTTATTGTACTTCTGTGCTGCTTAATAAGCAGTTAGTTAGACTTATTGAACTCGTCTTAAAAAAAAGTGGCTGAATTATTATTCTGATAAAACTCTGTCTGCCTCACATACACTCACATTGTGATTGTTATTGATGTGGTCTTTCGTTATAACAGATTGTCACATAATTCCACCCCCTGATTCTTAACGATCCCTCTCCACTTTGCACCAATCAGAGCAGAAAATTGTAGTAAAATGAAATTTGAATAAATAACTGCCAGCATCTGTCACACAACAGCATGCAGGAATGTGTGTTCTAATAGATTGAAAGAGGAGTGCATCAGGAAAAGAAAACCATGTTTGCCCTTGTCTTCTGTATGATGGGAGCACTGAGCTGTCAGTAAGGGGGTTTAGGAAAGAAGAGGATAAAGGCAACCCTAAGCTTATTAAAACACGAAGGTGTTGAATGGCCAGATTATGAGAACTCCTCCCTAATTTCACAAGCAAAGCGGAAACAGCGCCATCAGTGCAGACCAGATACGCCCCAAACCGGTTTTAAGCCTCTATCATCATTCAGCAGGCCACCTTTTCATTTGCATTATCTGTTTCACAGCAGTTAGACGAGAGAAGAAACCTCTCAAGGCATTTCCCCCCCTCTTTGGCTTAGTTTGGTTTAGTTTCTGTCTTTTTGTCTCTGTCTTTCCCATCCTCACTCCTTGTCTCCACACTGTCTCAACATCTAAATCAGACGTTTCAGCAGCGAGCAGCTGCTGAGTGCTTCAATAAAGCTCCGTCTATAACTGGAGGCGGAGATGAGGGCAACCGCTATGACACAGACAAATAATTGCTGTAAACTTTTCTTTTAACTTCTTTGATAAAGTCGCAGTGAGAGACAGAAGAGCTGCAGCTTCAGGGCTCCCACACTACTATCCATCATCCTATGTGGTCATTAAATAAAAGCTCTTTGCACTGTCAGGTGAACACACTCAAAAAATTTTAAACATAAACATAATATGCATTGATTTCATTATGCAGGGTCATGAGGTTTTAGGAAAATACATACAGGAGTATACATTAGAATTCTAAAATGTCATGCCACGTGAGCCTCTCTGTGGGTTGTTTCTCTGTTTCAATAGTTATATTTTGTCCAAAGTGACTCACATTTTCCTCCATTTCTAAGTCAGGACTAATATAGTGCTCTTCTTAAATACACTTAAAAATGTGGAGTGAATCAGAGACCAAACCAACCATCTGATCATCAGTACTGACTACAGCCTTATAAACAGCAGACTTTCTAAGGGCTTGGATAGTACACAGCCTTCATTTTAAACTTAAGCAACTGCATCTTTGTGAATACAGTCAAGCAGAGCTATTAATTAAATTTTTTTTTATCTTAGCCTGCAGATTGGGGCAAATTGGATAACTATCCAGTGTACATGGAAGAAGATAAACAGATGGATTCAGACTACTTTAGAAGCTGGTTTAAGATTCATCATAAATCTAACTCATTAATCGAAGCAAACCTCTCAGCTCTCAGCCAAAGCCAACAGCCGCCACTACTGAACCCTGACATTGCGATAAAACCTAGACAGATATGTGTCCATTGCTTAAAGTCAATAGACTCTACGTTAATGTAACATGTTGGAGTGTAAGCCACAATCTTACCCACATGCCTCCTGAAGTGATGGCAGATTGCCACCAATCACCTTCTCAGCAGAGCAAATGACACGCTGCAGTCTGCCCTTGTCCTTGACGGTGGCAGCAGTGTACCAGATGGTGATGAAGGAGAGGATGAGGTGTAAAAGTGCACCATCACTGTCTTTGGAATTTCTTCAGCTGCAACAGGAACTACATCCTCGGCCTAGGAAATGGAAAGACTCCGCAGTCCCAATTGGGGAGTCACACAGGGTGATGGCTGGTGGAGGAGAGGCTGAGTCCACAAGCATCTCCACTGTCTTCAGAGCATTGAGCTCCAAGTTGTTCTGGCTGCACCAGGTCACCAGATGGTCAATGACCCACCTGTTGGCAGAAGATGGACTGATGAGTGGACATGCAGCTGTTGGTGTACAGAGAGAAGGGATGCAACTGGAAGTGGGTGCTGACGGTCTGGGTGTCAGAGAATCACCTGCTGGTGGATTTTACATGGATACAAAACACTGACACATGTAGACATCTATGATTAGTGGCAGTATGTGAGTGCTGTATGTACATGTTGTGAAATATTTCTCGATTTCTCTATCCATGCTGCACAACATCAGCGCAGCATATCTCTTATCTGACCTTGTGTTCTTCCCATTTCATTCTTGGTACCAGCATATACCTGATGACTCCTGTTTTGTTCTCATTTATTTCTTATCTCGTGTTTTATGTAAATTGTTTGTTCTTGATTATGTAATCGTGTGCTGCATTAAAACATCACAACATTGTTGAACTGAGCTCTCCTTTGTGTCATTTTGTTCTCCAAGCTTGTTGTAGCGGAGATAACAAATCCCAGAATCACACTTCCACTGTAAATAAATGTTTGCTCTTCATTTGGTGTACAGATTATTATTATGGTGTAGAAAATTATTGACTGAAAAATTGTTAACAGTTTATTATCTGCAACATGAATTGTAATTGTATAACATAACTACTGTCAGAACTAAACACAGAGTTGTAATATATCGGCATATGTCACCCAGAGCAACAGTATATGTCGCTTTTGTTTGTTTGTTATTTCTGGCACAACACTTAGTATGGAGATATACTTTGAGGCAACTCCAACTACAGCAACTACATTATACTGAATTCTCTTTTTCTCCACTTCTCGTGTTTCACTTGAAGCTAAGGACAGCAGTGTTGGTTGACTAAATTAACTCTAACTTTTTTATAATGACATATACAGACATTTATGATCCTCAGTGGATGAAGCTTACTGACTTATCCTCTGACTTTGCAACTAACACCACAAGTATAGGTACTGTAAAAGTTTCAATTTCTGACCATCTGGCACCATTTCTCATATTCTCATTATTTCCAGAGGATGTATCCCAGTCTCTTTAAAGACCCTGTGATTTCCCCTTTATCATCACCATTCTGTTGATTTTTGTGGTTTTGAGTGAAATATCTCGACAACTATTAGATGGTTTGCCATGAAGTTTGGTGTACGGTGTCATGTCCCCCTGAGGATGAATCATAGATGGTCCAAAACTTTGGTTAATTTCAGTATATTGAAATGTTACACCTGCCGAGAAGCCGTGTGTTGGCATTTGGCCCAAATGACCAAATGACCTCATACAGCAGAGCTACTCATGTAGCTGTATTTGACACTGTCACTAAGACAATAAAATGAAATAAATTAAGACATAAAACAACAATAATACCAATCATTTGAGCAATTGATTAAATTAATATATTTTAGGGTTAAGTTTAGTCATAGTTGAACAGACTGTTTTGACAGATTTGTAGTCTTTTTTTAATCTGCTCGTTAAACCAGCGTTCTTATTTATTAGTTGTGATGTACTGCAGTCCTCATCTCTTATTTTTAGCCTGTAGAGTGTGTAGACAGACATGCGCTACCTTCCTGACATATGGTGTCACCAGCTGGGTCTTTTGAACCCACATATCTGTGGTGTCATTTCCTCTGCCCCAGCTGGAGAAATGCCACATATGACATGTGAGACAGCACACAGTATTCTGTATGACAGTTATAGTTCTTTATTCAATGGAAGCGTGCTGCATAATCTCAAGACTGTGTTTGTATACATGTGGCCCTAGAACAGGTGTATGTAATCTCATGTTGCATGTTGTGTGTGGGTGTCCACTTGGCTGTTTGTTTGTCGGTTATCTGTTACCTATGCACATGCACCTGTGTGTTTGGTGTTGTGCATCCAGATGTTTCTTTTTACACGAGGAAGAAACATGAAGAAACCAGTCACCTTTCATCAGCTTTTGCTGTTTCGCCAGCAGATGTAACTTCAGAGTCTTGCATGAAGCTACAGGATATGTGAGGGCGGATCACTCTTAATAATTTACTTTTACTTTTCCTGCTCTACTTCTGGGAAGTGCTGGGCAGCCTCTATATTTCTAGAACAACAAATTTCTTAAGATTGAATGTGTGTTTAGTGTTTGAGGACCCTGTAGTCATTATCATGTTGTTTTAATGTTCCTTGCTGCATCCATATCTGCACTGCCCCCAATATGTTGAGGCATTATGGATTAGTAAATGTAATGTCATTACAGGATTTTACATGACATAACAACGGACTAAATAATGTGTTACTGGCAGCGCTGGTGCTGGCAAAGCAACCACAGTGCTTAGAAACCCTCTCTCCTACAATATGTTCAAATATTTATTTTTGCCAAATGTGTTTTGAGGAAACCAAATTACTTTCTGGATTACAGTACAGGAACCATATATAAGGTTTACCATAGCCTCCATGCTAATCTGCACAGAACAAATTCTAGTGAGAGGATCAGCTGCCATTTGTAATTACATAATTGCGGATGTTAGTGGGTGTCTGTGCGAAGGATGGCATAAAGACCAGGCAGAGTCCCTCACAGCCAATGTAAGATATGACTCCATCACAGCTGCCAGAGACGATCTGCTGCCATTTTGGCTGCTCTGTGCGAGTTCACTAAGTCCATGTCCAACTCTTTTAAAGCACCCAGATTCACAGTATAGCTGTTAGTATTTATACATTTTTTGTTGTGCAAAAGGAAAAAAAGCACAAAATTTTGATTGTAGCTCATGAATACTGCATTGACGAGCATTCATGTCTGTGGTCAGATTAGGGTTATTATAGAAGAACAAAGCAGGGGGTCAGCATGGATCACTTAATTAATTGTTCTCTTACCTTAACCATGTCTATATTATTGTAACCATGACAACAAAGCCCCTTGACCTTAAGTACCACTATGTTTCCCTAAACCTAACCAAACCTTAAAGGACCAGTGTGAAGAATTTTGTAGCATCTTGCAGTGTAGCCACTGATCGCAACCCCCTCACCTCACCTCCTTGTTTCCAGTGTGAAGGAGAAACTGCAGTGGCTGTGAAATGCACAATTTAGAGCGAGTGTGTAGTGTTAAAGATGGCAGACTCCATGAAAGGCCACCCTTCCAGAGAGGGGTCTGTAGATATAAAAGGTTCATTCTAAGGTAACAAAAACACAAAGATTCTTATTTTCAGGTGATTATACACTAATCGAAACATAGAATTATATTCTGTAAATACATTCCCCAAAATCTGACACACTGGACTTTTAGTCATAGTGTTGTCACATCAAGAAACAGATTAAACTTTCTTCAGTGATTCATTAAGGCTTTGAAAGGTGAAGAAAAGCTAAGGGCATCAGAAACTGTTGATGTCCAGAAATGTTGAACGACTTCTTTTAAAAGGCTTATGGAAAAATTAAAGTTTTAGTTCAATGTTGTCCCCTCCTTCACTTGAAGTCATTTCACTTTTTTGTACTTGTACCACTCGTATGTTTGCTGCCAAGAGCAATAGTCAGTGCTGACCATCTTTTTTGAACTGCACTCTGAGCTTCCGCTTTTCTGAGGAATCCAGCAAGGCCTTAGACCATGCTGACTCACACAGTTCCTTCAGATTTTTCTGTGGAAATGTACACTTTGAAGCTCCTTGTTCCATCTCGTATAAAAAGAAGCTCTACCGGGATACAGATCTGGGAACTTACTGAAAGTCACTCTTATGTATTGAGTTGTTTTGTGGTGGTACTGTCAGCCTGAGCAGGTCCTCCTCACAGTCTCAGCTTGCCTCTCAATTCAAGATTGTATTTTAGCCTTCAGGACAGTTGTTGAGTGGATGCTTTTGGTTCATTTGCTGGTTAACTCTCAAAACAGCAGAATGAGTGGGTATTTACAAGACTTGAAAATCGTCTTAGCTGGAGAATAGTGTATATCATCAGATATACTAACCTCTGGTTCTTGGCTCGTACCAAGTCATTCAAACATAAACATTTTTGGTGCAAGCTATCGCATCAGCGCACAATCAAGCCTTTGCAAGCCAAAAGGGACAACGTGTTGAAAAGACAGGTGTGTGTGTGTGTTTGCCTCCTTTCACTCTTCCTGTCTCTTTGTCTTAAGGTTTTGGTCTTCCTCTCCTCTTTCGTGGCTGCTCGTCCTGCTGTTGTGGCAGCACAGCTTGAATCTTCCGCTTCGTCTCCCTTTCTCTTTCTTCCTCAAAGCATTTTTTAGCAGCTGGCCTACAGGCGAGGCACTCTGTTATATTTTGCTTTCTTACATTCCTGTAATTAAATAAATGTTTGCTGCTCCCTAAAACAAGCAGCTCTACAAAACTTGGGTAGAATTAGACAAATGTAGAATAATATGCATGAGGAAAATGCTAAATAATCATACAGTACTTGATTTAAATACTTGATTTCCATCTACCTCATATACATGAATACCTGTTACATAATTAATTCATTTTAGCAGACTTTGCACTCTATGTTTACCTTGTTGAGCTTGTTGTCTTTGCATTCAGATGTATGTATGTGTATGTATAGTGAGATCAAAGTAAAACTAGAGTCAATGCTGCAGTGGTAGAGAATTAAAGAATTCTTAGCAGATGTATGGTGAGAGAAGCAAGTGATAAAGAGTAAAGTTAGCACATGGTTCTACTAGTGAGGATGAAAGAGAAGGTGTGAAACAGCATAGACCAGGAGATCTCTGTTTGGGTTAACAAACCCTGATGTTTTTGTCAACCTAACCAAGTAGTTGTAGTTCCTAACCTAACCAAAACGTAATCTAACTACATTGCAAACCCTTTAAACTCATGACATGTTTTTCAGGCAAGCTTTATTTTGAAAGTCTAACCAGATTATTAACTTGTTGTTAATCTAACATGTTGACTATGCTTTTCGGTTTTAACCATTATGACATATCCTACTTCAGTATTACTCTGACTCTGTCCACATTCCAATGTCTACAGATTATCAGGTACATCACAAAGATCAACAGAATCAGGTTGACACACAAGATATTTACCTTGGTGTTTTGGTGCACAACAAACATTAAGTTGAAAATATATATAAGAGGGATTAATAGAAAACAGACACTCAATCTGAAAACACAGATTATAAATATATAAATACTGTATAATATGTTATTTCAGTGAAATGAAATGAGCTGTACATTTTTGTGCAGGAATGTGCAACATATTCACCAGGATATGTGTAAAGTATGCTGAATATTTTCAGCATAGATATCAAATGGGAGTAATACAGAAATATGTTACAGTGTCTCTCAGCAAAACAAGTTTGTTTTGCCCCTCGTGGAGGTGAGCGGGGTGGGATTACATGAAAAAAAAAAGAGTTTTCAGTGCAATACTTCTGTCTGAATATTGATTTTTCTCTTCTGTGAATGGATTTCAGAAGAAAGTCGTGATGGAAAAGATTGAAGGAAAATTCAGAGAACACGTCACACTTGTTTTCTCAAAGATCCCTCCTTGTCATATCTTAAGAGATGCTTAGAATAATAATGTATGTGTGGTATGTTTCTTCCTGCCAAGAAGACAATATAAATCTGTGTAATCTCAAATCTCATTTCAAGACTGTCAAGTCTCCTACTTCACTGAAAAGCCCACTCTCAGTGCACTAATATATTACAGAACATGTGTTTGAAGGCTTTCAACAAAGTTGAACTCCTGTACACTCATTTCAAACATCTGAAATATTTAAGAGTGAAGGCTTTATAAAAGTCTGGACACCTCCGTCCTCACACAGTGAGGTCTGGTTTTAGATGTCAGCTCTTGAATTCTCCTCCACCTGCAGGATATATAACATGTAGCTTCACCTCATCAGCAAAAAACAAGCCTTCAGACTCTAGAGAAATCTCCCCCTAATTGTGATAGCGGAACCTAAAGTGAAGATCCAGCGAAGTCAATAAAGCTGCATGCTGCGTAATTAAGTTTTCAGTCTTTGAGATGTTCAACAGCGGATGTCAAAATATCTGCAGAGTTACTTGACTCTGATTTGAAAAACAAACAATATTTTGCTTCCTGCACTTCAACTGTTTCTTCTACCTTTTCTTTAAATCCCAAGACACACATTTATCTTCCAAGCTTTGTCTGTCCAGCCAGTGTAATCCCTTTTGGACACACACATACACATACCTGTCATCTGAAAGACAGAGTTGGGTAAAGCTAACCGTCTACAGTGTGTTTTCTAGATGTATGCCTCTGTGTGTGTGTGTGTGTGTGTGTGTGTGTGTGTGTGTGTGTGTGTGTGTGTGTGTGTGTGTGTGTGTGTGTGTGTGCGTGTGTGTGTGTGTGTGTGTGTGCTCATACAGCGGGTGGCTCTGGCTTCTGGAACAGCGTAAAATGCTGCTCAGCAGGTGGTCCCTGTCGGACTTCTTGTCCATCACTCTCTCTTGCTGGTTTCGCACAAATGCTCTGTGGTTAGTGTAGTTCCTAAAATCTGTTAAATGATACAGGTAGTTAGTAGGAAGTCCAACACAGCCACTGTAACATCCATCTGTTCCAGCAGCCAAATGAACAAAGTGTTGTTGCAGAGATGCTCTGAATACACCTTAAACTGTATGCTGCACATTAGGGCGAGTCTCTTGAGTCCCTGGTGTTTCCAGCTCTTACTCGTCCTGGATGGATTGGTGCGTCTGAATCTGGGTCTGTGCTACTGAGTCTGAGTCTGCAGGAAGTTACGCTGACCCACTGTCAGCTCATCTGAGTCCTGACTCCTAAAGCTATTGCTAGCGGTACCAACTACTACATATTGATAGTAGCTGGATTTCTGGCAGCTTTTTAGGCGGATGGATTGGGACATGTTGTAATGAGATTGTACAGGTTGAAAGGAGAGTAGTGAATGGTGCACTTTATCATTTTAATTTGTATATGTGGCCCGTTGTTAGGCAGGTGTAGGAAGGGTTATCCTGCTGAATCACAATTCATACACCACTACTGATGAGGATTAACGGTTACTGATAATGAATGGATGGATCTCCTACTTGGTGAAAGGAGCTAGGGCAGTTTCAATGAATGGCAAATTGGCTTCAGAAAAAGTTAGCCAGAACTAGCATTACCTTCTAATAATGGTACTACTTTCCCTGAGTTATTAACTCCTGTTTGTTCACCCTCAGCAAGTTTAGTGATGCCAACATTATACTGTTGTGTGTTTACATTTAGTCATTTAGCAGACACTTTTATCCAAAGCGACTTACAGAGAAGGGAATAATCAAGGTGTTTTGGCCCCCGGCATATGTAAATCCAGGCGTGCCCTTAATGGACTGGACCTCAGCTGTGGAGGTGTGGCCCCCGATGGTGCAGATCCTGGAAGCCGAGAGGACTGGGATTGGCGCGGCATCCTCTCCTGACCGGCCAATCTGTGGGACCCAATCTGGGCATCCCCGGTTATTTAAACTTGGAGCTGTCAGGCCGGAACTCAAACAGGACTCATCAGCTGAGGTGTCAGTGAGCAAATTTATTTGGGGACAACAAAACCTCTCGACAGAGTGATACAACACAACAGGCTATGAAAAACTAACCTAAAGGAGTCTCCCAGGTGGGACAACTAGGCCACAACTAAAGTAAACAAAAAACACTCCTAAGAAGAAAAAAAACTCTATACTGGTTATGAGAATTTATCAAAAACAAAATCACTCTTAAGGAGGAAAATCAAAAGGCTGCGAAACATTAACTCAAACCTCTACTAGAAAAACGGGGAAGAAACAAAAACTCTCCTGAAAGGTGGAGGCTAGACAATACTATACACAAAAACAAGAAACTGAATCTCTACAAGGGAGGCTGACAACAAAACATCACTCTTTCAAGGCAAAAAACTCACAAACATACACACTGTGACTATGATCAAGACTTGGAGCTGGCTTGGGTGAACGAACATAAGACGAAACACTTTGGCACAGGACAAAGGGAGACACACACAGATGGGTAATGGGGAACAGGTGGAGACAATCAGGAATCACAGCAACATGTGTCACACAAGGGAAGGGCAAGTGTCCTGAAACGAGAGGGCAGGTACATTTCAAAATAAAACAGGAAGAAGACAAAAACACACCAACATATCACTTTGTTGTAACAGGTGCGCCAAATCGTCGGGGCCGCTTGTTTTTGTCTTTGGTGTTTTGTGAGCTCACCTCTTTATTCAAAATTGTGAACATTAACTCTGGTTAACTGATGTTGTTTAAGCAGGTTTTGTTTTGTGTTTAATTACTGCGACTGGGCAAGGTGTAGTTAATGTGTAGTACTGAGTAGACATAGAATATGATTAGAATTCTGTACAGTATATAGAATTCTGTTAGATCCATTAGTGCTGGTTTTGATGTGTTTTTGTTATTGATAATTAAATTAGATAGTGAGGTTAACATATGCCTGTACAAGGGCGTTCAGGTAGGTAGGTGCAGTACTGGAGACAACTTTGTAGGCAAGCATTAGTGCTTTGAATTTAATGTGTGCTGCAACAGGTTGCCAGTGGAGCTCGATGAGCAGCGGGGTAACATGTTTAGAAGAATGCTATTAGTTCATAAATTTTTCAGTCAGTCTTCAATGGGGATGGGATGGATGACTTGAAGCAGGATTTAAATGTAGATTGCTATGAGGAGCACACACAATGATCAAATTGTATCTTATGTATTCTTTGTAAACAATACGTTACTATAGCAACACATCATAATGTGTGTATCATTTTGCCATGCCGCCATTGCGTTGGACTATGCTGTGTTTCTGGTATTGTCCGCCTGCCATCTCACTGAATCCAGGGGAAAGCAGCTTTAACCTTCAACCGGTGCTTCCTGCCTCGTGCATTTCAGTGGATTTAGGTTGACTTAACAGCTGTACTGCATCCTTCAGGCCTGTTTTGTAGGTAAAGATCTGACAAAGATCGACTGTGGGTCAGAGAGATGGCTTGAAAGTACAATATTGTGTATTTAATTAAATGAATTAAGAAAAGACAGACAAAACAAGAGCAATGAGGAGGACATATAGAGGTCCAGTGTTATAGGTACATTTACATAGTGATGACTGATTACAGCTCTGATGACAGGCAGTCTAAAGGATATTGAGTGAGGATGTCCCGAGTCAATTCACAGGATCATT
Source organism: Collichthys lucidus (assembly GCA_004119915.2). NCBI lineage: Eukaryota > Metazoa > Chordata > Actinopteri > Sciaenidae > Collichthys > Collichthys lucidus. The sequence continues at coordinate 28,568,708 of CM014089.1, read as the reverse complement.
ATGCAGGCTTTTTGATTGATCTGCAGCCGTGATATGATTAATCATACGACTATGGTGCAATTTCAATCTTAGCAATCCATTGAGCTCCAGTCCAGCTTTCAAAGATTACCGTTTATACTCAGTGGGTCCATTTCTGTATGCAGCATATGCTGAGGCATGCTGTGATCTTTTTGTCTCTATTTTAGCTACACTTCTCAGGTGCACCATAAATTCTGAGTACTTGTGCTCAAAGTGTTTTTGAACCTCTGTGTTTTATTTACTGGCTGCCAACCAGTTACCACACCTCTCTCTGAAGCGGCGGTTCTCAGCCTGGGGGTCAGGATCCCCATGGGGGTTGCAAGATAACTTCAAATGTTGTGAAAAATGGAAAAAAAAAAACATAATGTGGCAAGCAGTGTGGAGTGAGCAGCAAGAAGAAGCAGCTCTGAGCAATGTCAACCCTTTAGTGACGTTAAAAAACACCGGGGACAACAATTTTAAAACAATAACTATATACTATATGTCACATATATATGTTGTCATGCCCACTTAGCTCAGTAAGATAAGTATGCTTTTTCTATGTACTATTGTTCTTTTAGGCCTCAGGCAGACATGTTAATTCAATAAATCTAAAAACTTATTAAAGGCAAAATCAATTTAGCTGGTCTGTGGGCAAACTAATCACCCTCTATGAGTTTGGTAGCATTTATGTCTTATATCACAATAATCCCTGAATGGTCTTAGAAGACCAACCTGATTATTCTGGGAGGTAACAGCACTAAAAAGGTTGAGAACCACAGATCTAAATATATTATGCATCACTTTATATGCAGTGGTCGAAAAATAATTGTTTTAGTGAGCAACTATGCAAGTGCGTAGTGTTACTAAGAATTATTAGCTGTAAAATGTACTCAAAAGCCAGAAACAAATATTAAAACATTCAGTATTTGAGTGAAAGCATCACCAGGTGCCGAGATGAACAGATCACGGACCAGATGTCACCTGGCAAGTTTACTTATAACAGGTGGCACAGAAAAAATGCTAACTACAGGGGCTAGAGAGTTTGAAAAACACCTGGGTCAAATGGGCTTTGAATTCATCCATGCTAATGACTTGGTGCACAGGAACCGTTTTTCTAGATGTTGCTCGGCAGATCTGTAATGTGAAGGTTTTCATGTTCCACAAACTTTATTCAAAAAACATTTAGAGCAGGTATTTTATTTTAAATATATATATATATATATATATATATATATATATATATATATATATATATATATATATATATATATATATATATATATATATATATATATATATATATATATATATATAATATTTACATTTGAAATCTTTACACCTGAAACAAATTAATATTAGGGTTGAATATGTTACTAAACAGTTTGCTTATTAGAATTAGATTTGTTATGTGGTGCTCCTTTATGAATTACTGTATGTTTCATCACATCACTACACAAAATCCCTGGAGACACGAATCAGCCTTTCCTTTTTGAGTCATTCTACTTGCACTAGATTTGTTTTCCAGGGTTCCTCAATAGTTTGACATGGTTTGTTTGTAGTGACTATATCATACAACATTAAGATATATATCTGTTATATTAAATAATCTAAATAAGGTCATCATCTTCCATTGTTGTAGCCCGTTAGAGAGTTCTCTGAGCATCATTCAAAAAACTAAAGTTGGCTGCAGATTTGAGGATGAGGTTTGGTAGGTCTCTGAATAGTCTATTTACATTGATGTTTTTAAAATTTCCTGGGAATATAGGATGGGTTGGGAGTGAGTTGCTGCCCCAAGCAAAGGAGTTCAAGTATCTTGAGGTGTTTTCTTTACAAGTGATGGTCAAATGAAGCGCAAGATAGACTGGCGAATTGGTGAGGTGACGGCGGTATTGCAGTTGTTGTACTGGACCGTTTACTAGAGTTTCTGGCGTAGAGGGAGCTGAGCTGGAAGGCAAAGCTCTCGATTTTCCAGTCTATGTACGCTCCAGCCCTTACCTATGATGATGAGCTTCGGTTAGTGAGCAGCCAAAATGAGTTTCCACAGGGTGGTTTGGCTCAGCCATAGAGATACCCCTGGACCTCACCAGGCACAGCCCTGTTGTGTTGCAACTGTAATGCTCTCCATGCAGCATATCTCACCAGAAGTGTTTCCAAAGCAGAATGTTTTGCCCACCAGACATTGTTAACTTGCTCAGATTTGGTCATTACTTCTGTCGTTTATGTGCTTTAACCATGAGTAAGTAACCTTTGCAGTTAAATTAGTTAAATTACTTTCTGCTGTTTAAGATAAGATAAGAGATAAGATAGACTTTATAAGAGATAAGATAGACTTTAATGATCCCAAACCGGGGAAATGTATTTGTTACAGCAGCTCAGATACACAAGGAGGATAAGAAATTACTCAGAAATAAGTCAGAGTTGTTCATGATGGATGTCACCTTTGCTAACATCCTCTTCTCCCTCACTTCCTCTATTGAGTCTAAGGGGCAGACAGAGCTGGCCTTCTTGACCAGTTTGTTGAGTCTTTTGCTGTCCCTCTCTGTGCTTTTACGATTGGACATTTGCACAGGGTGTTTTATTTTGAAAACTGACCAGACTCTGTATGCCGTTTCTGGCCAGCTCAATCAGAATTGTCTGATGTCATTGTCTAGGAGAGCCATGATCTGCTCTATCGCAGCCATGAAACCATGGAATCCAGCATAAGGGGGTGACGAGCTTGGACATAAAAAAGATCAGGATGGAAAATGGATGTATGGTACACATAAAAACGACCCAGCATTAAAGTTCTTGTCAATGAGACAGGATTTTATGGATGCCTTTGATTTTTGTTGTCTGCTTGCTTCTTTTTAAATGGACCATTTGTTTTTATTCCAACATTCGGCATCAGCAGATACTTACATTTATTTCCTCTAAATTTTATAGCAGCTCCATAACTTACATGTTTCTATGAAACTCTGAGCCAGAGTCTCTAATTCTCTACAGCTGCATTTCTGTCTCTGTTCAAGTAACATCCAAAATGATAAACACAGATATGTGCCAATGTGTTTTTCCATTGCCACACAACACATTAACTAGACAGTTGCTACTGGACTGCACTACTTAGCTTAATTTACCATAACTCTCAGAAGAGCTGAGTGCCAGCTGTTAAGTTGCCTCTTGATTTATCTTTATATCAATTTAGCCATAAACAGGAGAGAAAAGAGTTTATTTGTATGTAATTCATTAACAGAAGATAACAGCTGAGGGAACACTTCTTGGATTCACATGTAAATGATTAAAAAGGGGGACAAAGAAAAGACAAGAGAGTCCAGCAAAATATTTATCTGTGGATACATAAATTTAACTGCAAGATGAGAGCTGAGGAAATCTCAAGACCCATCAAATATTCTGTTGTAAAATCAGCTGTTTTTACAAATTATTATGAAGACAATGATATGAGCTTGACAATTGATAGTCATGTACATGTGTAATAATGATTCAAGTGGCTATACAGCAACACAACACAATAAAACATCCTTTAAGCTGCAAAAAATTATAGGAGGCATAATAGAAGATCCAGAGTGGTAGGACAAGACTGAGCTGGCGGTGGCAGGGAAAATTTTTGTGAAGCACCGGGAGAGCAAGGTTAGACAGAATTCATAAAATGAGTTCATAGAATTTCAAAAGGTTAGTCATTGTGTTCTTAGTATGAAGCAGCTGGACAAAGAGACAGAAGTATGGAGCAATGAACTGGTATTTTTATTCAGCATGGGTCGACTGGATGATCAGCAGGTAGCAAGGTGATAGTCAGTTAAGAGGGAGAAGGATGCGCCAAGCAACACACACAACAGAGAGACAACAGGGAGGACTAGGCAGGGACGAAGAGCGTAAACTGGTGCTTTCTGAGTCCCACATGTTTCACACACGACCTATGTGCAAAAGCCATGATTGTTACTGTATGTACCATTGAGGCTCAGGAGGTAGAGCAGTTTGTCTACTCTACACTACTCCGATAATCAGCGGTTCGTTTCTGCAGTCTCTTCCAATCTGCATGCCAAGGTGTCCTTGGGCAAGATACTGAACCTTAAATAGCTCCTAAGGCTGTGCCATCGGTGTATGAATGCATATGAATGATTAGTTCCCAAAAACTGATGGCACTGAAATTTAAACATTGAGTATTTATCCTGGATCAATTCAGTATATGGTAATGTACATCACATTAAATAATTTCCTCTTGGGATTATTAAAGTATTTCTGATTCTGATGATTTCTTAGAGAGGAGCAGGAGTGTTTCTTCAGCATTCTCATGAGGGAATTAGTTGCGAGGAGTTACATTTTAATGTGAGGATTCTCACTTAACAGCACCCATCTGTCAATCAAAGTAGCCACGTTGCATTAGCTATAGAGACCAAACAGTTTTTTGTACCAGGCTGTATATATGTTTATTTCTGCTGTGAAGTTGGACATTTTAACATGGAGGCTTATGGAGACTGACTTGTTTTGTAGCCAGCCTCAAGTGGACATTTAAGGAACTGCAGTTTTTGGCATTTCAGCACTGTCTTCAGTTTACGGCCACGGAGGTTGCCACTTGGCTACAGCTGAGATTCTACAAGTTGAAATTCTTTTTACACAATTATGTGTTTATCTAAAAGGTGTTTCATATTTAAAGGCCAGGTCTGGTGATGCTGATGTTGGTTGGTTTATTTTTTCAGCTACAGTCCACATTGAGTAAAACTATTCTTAACCTAGACACTAAAAAGGCTCAAAATAAAAAGTACATTTCCCAACAGCCATTTAAAGATTGTTCTCTCTGCAAGTTTCTCCTTTATAAATGTAGATCTTTGTTTTGTTGAAGACTAAAAACATGTTTGTCTGTTCAGCCAAATAATATTTCAGGAAATATTTGAGTTGGTTATTTATGAGCAGTAGGCTCTTGTGAAACTTTGTGACACCTGCTTTAGAAAGGTGTTGTTAAAATAAACTTCCTTTAGAGTCAGGGCAAAAAATATAATGAGGCTGCATCATCATGGAATGAAGAACAACAAAAAGTGAAAGGTTGTTTCTTTCTTTCTTTATTCTCTCTTTCTCTCTGGTCTCAGGGTAAACATCTAATTAGTGCATGAGGGATCCATGCAGGTCCTTCATTGAGAGACATTGGGACTGAATCTGCTCTGTTTTCTTTAAGAGGACAGAGCTGATATTCTCTTTTCATTTCTCTCTTTTTATCACCGTAGACTTATAAAAGAAAATAAAATCAGACGAGTATTGATCACAATCATTAAATAGACCAATGGTATTGCTCTAAATACCAATACCAACCAATGAACTAATGTTTTACTGGACAAATAAATGTCTTTTTTTTTACTGTACATAAAAAATAAAACTTTCTGCTTGAGTGATAGCCCATATATTCATAAACGTGTTATGTGCATCATTAATTTCTGTCACACCGCGGTGAGGTCAAGCTGGGTTTTTGTTATGTCTTGTCATTTCCTGTTTTATTTTGATAGTTAACTCTCCTCTTGTTTCAGGTCACTTGCCCTTCCCCATGTGTCACCGGTCTGATTGTCTTCCCCGCCCTGATTGTTTCCACCTGTTCCCCATTACCCTGTGTATATATTGTCTGCGTCTCCCTTTGTCCTGTGCCGCAGTGTTTCGTCTGTCTCAGCGAACCAAGTCATAGCCTTGCTTTTGAGATCTTCTTGTTTTTTCCTCGTAAGAGTGATTTTTTGTTGTAATTTTGTAGCCTTAGTATTAGCGCCATAGTTCCAGACATCTTTTGTTTCTTTCCTCGTCAGAGTGATTTTCTGTTGTATTTTCTTAGCCTAGCCCTTTTGTTTCAGAGAGATTAGTTTAGAGTTTTGTCAGAGCGTCCTTAGTTTATGCCCCATTGTTGTTTTCCTCGTTAAGAGTGATTTTGATTTTGTTTATTTTTTTATTTACCTAGTTCAGTGTTTTTCCTCTTCGGAGTGATTTTTTTGGTTTCTCCTTATTTAGGCCTACTTTTACAGCCTCATTCTTTCGAGGGTTATTGAAGACCAAAATAAAAGCTTCTTTCCGCCTGAACTCTGCATCTGAGTCCTCCTTCGAGTCCCGGCCTGACAATTTCCTTCTTTGGGGCCAGAGAAGGTAAACAAATTGTATTATCTCTGGCTAGTTCATTTCAGCTTTTTCTAGTGCTTACTTTTTCACTAATTCTGGTGAAGCTGGATCATATTTCATGGATAAAATGTTTTCTGGTGCTCCGCCTCAACTCTCTGTGATTTACAGAGTTTTCTGATGGACAGTAAAGTAAACTGCTGCCAACTGTAGTTGCTGTTAGCTCAGTTTGTTAGCTGGGATGCTCAGACTGGTCAAAGTGCCAGGAGAGTGTCATTGTATCACAGGTACTTTGGACCACTGGGAAGAGGAGGTTTTCAGGCCCTGGGAATGCTGACTGGGAATGGAGCCAGTGTCATGCCAGAACTGTAGCATCCATGGAAATAATGACAGAGGTGTAGAGACCAAAGGGACGTTGACAGAGGAAGAAAAGAGAAAAGAAAAGGAGAGAGTGATCAAGCTGCCAAACAAGAGTAAATCTGTGATTGACTTTTAGTCATTGGTGAGAGCTCGGTGAAATAAAAGGCTGAAAGACAGACACCGAGCTGGGCTTCTTGAGGTTAGGGTTAGCTGGCTGCTATGTCTTGGGTTTGGCTGTTAGCAAAGTTGTCAAAACGCTAGTTTTTGATCATAAGTAACGTAATAAGAACAAATACACATGTACAGATGTCCATATTTACCACGGTGATATTATACTGGGGGTGCTAAATCATAAAACAACAATGTTGATTGAAATGTGTTTTAACCCAACACCAGTTTCGTGGTTATACAGCAGATTCTGTACTGAAAAAACTGTAGTTTCATTTGATTTTTAATTTTATAGACACAACCTGATGTCAAAAACAGTGTTAGAACACAAGTGATAAAATGAGTGATGGGAGCACCTGAGCAGCAGGGGTATGGCAGTTAGAGTGTGAAGTCAGAGCCATGATTGAGCTGTGAACAGTGGATGGGTGGGGAGCACTCATTCAGCTCTGTAATCCAGGTCCCTTCTCTCATTACTGGATCAACAATGAAACCGCATTCTGAAATGATCCTCCCAGGTGACCTTGAGCCTCCCATCGCTTCCACCTCAATTTGTATTCATCGGCAATTGCACCTAAGCCCAAACAGCAGTTACTTCACACTACATCAAAATGGCATGTAGGGCCACAACACCTCATCTCACCTCTGTGGAGTACGGACGGGGAGGAGGTGAGACAGAGCAGGAGTGAGAGGATTAAAGAGACGGGAGGAGAGAGAGGGAGGTGGAAGGTGAACAGGGAGAGTATGAATATTGAATGCTTAATGTAATTTCATTCATCTGTGCACATGTGTCGATGCTGTGAAAAGGATATCAGGGACAGAAAGGATTCACAAGGGCCCCCCTGCAAGTATTGCCATAGACCCCCCTAGATACTCCAACGTGGCCCCTGCACGCCACCTTGTCCACTTTATTAAATGAACTGCTGCTGTACAGTGTTGTGAATTATATGTTTAATAATGACTGCTGATTTTACCGTACACTGCTGACCTTTCTTTTCCATTTAAAATTGAAAGTAATGCATAAACCTTTTCTTCTTCAACACAGATTCCCTCATGGATTTCTTGTCAGGTTTCCTGTAGAATCATGTAAAAAAAAAAAAGGTTTTTAGCATTGCAAACACAAAACGTTAGTGTAATATTTACCTCATATATACTGAAGCCTGGCACGTCATGTAACCTTGAAAATTGGTACACGTATTTATGTGTTCAGGATCATTTGTACTTTTTTATATTAGCGCCATCATCTTGTTAGCATTTGAGTGCATCTAAGATTTTATTTTATGACCAAATACCTGAACAAAAATCTCGATATTCCCATAAGCTTTAGCACAGTGGGGCATCAGTACTGCTGATTGGAACTCATTAGGTCAACACCCGGCGCATCTCATTGGTTGTCATTATCGTTTATCATTCAGACACTGTATTAACTTTGCCTTTCTGACAAAACAAGACATTTTGACAAATTGAACGCACAATCCTTATTGTGAATATGAGAAGCTTGTAAGACATCCAATCACTCCCGATATCCCATCACCTCATCAGTAAGGTGAGTAATTTACATCAAATGTTCAATATGAAAATGCCCACAAGGTAAAATTGATGGTTTCAATTATTGTATCTTCATACTTTAGATTTTGTTTACATTTAACACATTTAACGCCATTTAACCTCCTGACTACCAGCAGTTCAAATTTGTCCTCTGTGGAGGACATTTGTAAACCTGAATATCTCCAACCCACTGCATACTACTGAATGAACTCAAGCACATTTTATAGGAAGAGGAAAAGTAAGTGCATATTACTTGTTACTGAGCAAATTTTGGCTTGAAATGTTGTTGGCATATATTATAAAATTTGCATGTACAAGTACATATTTTTTGCATGGACTTGGTTGTTTGAATGTTGAGTTTCTACAGGATGGCCTCTCGTACTCGGAAGTGGACAGTGCGTGCAGTTTTTCACTTTTTTGACCTGGCAATCACCAACTCATGGCTTCAGTATATGTAAAGTTGCCCCCTGCTGGCTGGGAGAAGAACCAGGTTTCCATGAGTTGACACAACAGTATAAGAGTGACTGCCAATTTTCGGGGAAAAAAACCACAGAAGTTCCATGACTTCAAACTGCTCCTTGGTAAAGCAGGAATCGCAAGTGACAGCAAAGATGACTACACTCCACCACGTCAAAAGTAGAAAACCACAGCCAAATGCAGCTCTGAGACACTATGGCGTCATCCATCTTCCAGAGATGGTGGACGAAACACATGCATCAAGGTGTCGCAGATCCGGCTGCAGGAGCAAAACATATGTGATGTGCACGAAGTGCAAGGTATTCCTTTGTGTTTCCAAGAAGGGGAATTGCTTTTTTTCAAGTATCAGACCAACTAAGCACAACAAAGGAAAACAAAACAAAACAAAAGCTATGATGGACAGTTATGTGGATGCATGTATGTATGAAATTAACTCATTCTTTTGTTGACTTTTTGTTATTGCCATCAAAGTTCAGTTGCACATGTATGGCGTTCAGATGTCCACTGTAGTGGACACATAATATCTTCAAAATAAACAAAAATGTTTGCAGTCTTCTAATTACCTTACAAAGACTGGGGAATTAAAAAAAATGTAATTGGATTTTTCCTGGTAGTCAGTTAACAATCGCATTCAACTAATCTGATAAATATGTCCCTGAAGAAGGTGCTTTTGGTCGAATTGTTGTGTCAACAGCCAAAACGCATCTATTCGAGGATTTGATTTGTATGCATGATGCACAATAATGGTGCGAGGCAGATACCTAGTTAATTATTTTGAATGAGCAAACCAGCAGGTGCACAGTGTACCTGCACAGTATAATGCTGCCTCATACGATGTCCTTGCAACACATCTTGTCACTGTGAATCTTATTAGCTTCAGTTTTGTTGACATTGTTTTAGAGGTGTGTTGATTCAACCCTATAGCAATTTTCCAGTTTGCCGTGGTGTTATATTGGTATATTGGACAGAGAGATGTTTTGTTATATTCTATAAATTGGGGCAAAGCATGAGAAACACACACAAACACATACTGGTGGAGCCGATACCCTTAGCTACTGCTGTCTCACCTGCTTTTTTTCCACCACAATTTTAGTAACAGTGGAATGACTAAATGTTTAGCTGAGTTATGACCCCACGGCATTCTTGGGATACTTTTTTTGTCTAAACTTATTCCTCCACCAGACAAAAATCAATTGTAACCCTTCGAGCATTGACTGCACCAACATACAGTGAGGTAGCAGCAACTCTTTGCTCAGATCGAACTCCAAACTACAGTACATCCTTACATAACGCTTCAGGATGGTAAAGAGGTCTGAACACACTGCTAAAAGCGAAAAGACTTCATTAAAAAATAATATTGACAGTTATGGTTTAGCTTTATAAGACATGGCAAAGTGACTGCTGAAGAGATTTCCTAAGCTGCATCACTCTACTCAAAAATATATTGTGCATAACTATCTGCCAAATAAGGCACTTTAATAATGGCATTTAGTGTGGGACACAGTTGTATTTTTGATGCTCTGAGAAGTGTGTTCACACACACACACACGCACACACACACGCACACACACACACACTTGTCTGAAAAGCCCTCTGAAGCCTCAGATGTTCTACGCCACAGGGATTGCGTGGGTATTTGTGGACCGCGAGGTGATAATTATAATTTGCACTCTGCAGGCTGCTGCAGAGATGCAAAGACCAGTAGGAGGCGTGATAGCAAACAAAATACAAGTTGAGATGAACAGCAGGGTTCATATGGAGGCCTGGAGGAGACAGAAGTGCATGAGGAAGTTGTTAGAAAGACACCAAAACAGAGTGAAACAACAATCTGAATGTGAGAAAATTTGCATGGCATAGTTTAGCTAGCTGAGGTGAGATATGATAGAAAACATAGATGCTATGTGATGTATTGTACTGTGTTGCAATGGAAAGATCATCCCAATATTCATCACATCACATAATATATAATATATATAAAATGATCAGAAATCAGTCTGTTGTTAAGATGCATTCAGACATAATGTAAAGCAGATGTGTCGTATTTGACGTAAATGGGAAGACATGAACCTGAATGGACATTCATTCTCCTGTGAAGACTTGAACTGAGTCAAATATGCAGCATTTCAACTGAAAATTTGAGTAAACTTTATAAGTCTGGCAGAAGAAAGGGAGTGACCGGAGACAAATGGTAGGAAGCACCGATTTTTCTGGTGACTTCTGAGATGTCTGTCACATGAACAAACTGTTATCAACCTAGTAACTTATTTGCTACCAAAAGATCCAAAATCAACAAATTTAGCAACTTTGTTGAGCTACAGCACACTTGAAGAGACTCATTACTACTCCACAGTGAGTACACCACTCTCTCTTTTTGTCACTCCTTTTTTTTTTGCGACAAATCATGACTTTTGGGGCAAACTTCTTGTGGATGTGTAAGCAGCACCATCTCCAAGGCTCCCAGATAATGTGGGGGTGAGGTGAGGGTTATTCAGTTCAAATTCAGTGAATGCTGGACCTTTAATCAGTTAAATATTCTTGTGTAAATATGCACACAGCTTGTTCATGCTGACGCCTGATCTTTTTTTTTTTACACACAGTTGGCTAAAAAACAGATTATATCACATATGTGTGCAGAGCAACACACACAGCTATGCAACATATGTTAAATACTTGAAGACATCAACCATATGCAAACTGCAATGCAACGTCATCTGTTGATTTTTCAAGCAACCTTTAGCTCCTTTTTTTCTGGAAAGAGTGGGAACACTGTGAACAGTCCAGTAGTTTGGCTTTTAACAAACGTTAAACACAGAGAGGTGACCTGAAGCACATGTGAACACGTGTGTATGATAATGCTTTAGTTACTTTGGCTTCATTAATTCCACAGTTTGGGGGTGGAGTTGTTTTCTGCATTGCAAAGACTTGGACTGCATCAGAGCTTAACTAGCTGTTGATGTTCAGCAAATACCTGTAGACCCTCATGTATGTCACATTTTCTGTTTCTGCACATATTAAATATAGACTATGTAGCAGCTTTGAACCTCTTTAAAGACTCTCTTTTAACAAGACCATGTAACAGAGAGTAATGTAACTAGTGATGCTAAATAAAATACAGTAATTCTACGGCACCATACCACAAAATGATGGTAATATGACCATTTACAGTAAAACTACAGTCAAGTAAAATAATTCTACTATTGCTAGATTACAGTAATATCATGGCATAACTACTGTAATGTCATTATAAAGCTGGCATTATACAAGGATTAATGTAATGTAAGTAGTACAGTATGCAGTTATTTAATGTGAATGTATTGTCAAATGTGTACTTTTATTGTTTGTAGTAAGTAATGAGTAAATAATATTGATTGCATCTGTATGTAAGATGCAATGTGCACAACACATACAAAGTCAGTCAGGCCTTGAGATTCCAACAAAAGTAGTGGAGACAGAGTTCCTAAAAATGTTTTTTGTATGTGTGAAAGGAAGAAGATGCAGACAGAATAAACTTTGCTGCTTTTGTCGGATTAACTTTTACTAAAAAAATCTGCTTTTTGTTTTCTTCTTTCTCTCACTCCTGCAGTCAAACAAACACACACTCACAGACTTTAGGTCACCACATGAAGCCACACAAACTGTCACTTTGCTTCCACAAGTCATCTGTTGCCACTCCACACCACTCTGACTGCATTTCTAGACATTTCCCCTGCATTGCATCATGTGTGTCTGTAGCATTTATCGCAATGTGCTTGTTCCAGGTCAAGTTTTGAATATTAAGAAGTATTATTGGCTTCTTGCACCTGTGCTAGTTGTCAATACTAAAAAAAAGAAGACGTGTGTCTGACACCATGTTAGCCTTTTCATGTATTAGCATCACACATCACAAGCTGCCACATTTTACAAGCTTTTTTTTTGCTGTTTCAAATGAACAGTAGCTCTTCACACCAATCAGCCTCATAAATATATACTTAGATATATATAGTATCATCAGACGGATAGACCTGAAAAAGTTTGGAGTGAACATATGTTGTGCCGCTTTATCAAACCTTTTTTGTACATTACACATTGTCTGTCCAGTTGGGAAGGTTAATTACATCCTCTGCCTCTCACTTATCCTGCCTCCAACTCAATCAGCAACACTAAAGCTACCGACACCACACGATAACACTCTATTCAAATGTATTATTACTGTACTATATTTTATTGGTTTATAATACAGGGACAAGTAGTATTTTAATATGATTTCTGCAGGTTTGCTTGCTTTAAAAGTTTACAGGAAAGTAAAAAGTAGAAAGTAGAGAATTTTAAAAAAAGATACCACTGAACATAAACATACATTTAAGCAATTGGTGGTGTCATGAAAATAAATAAAAACTACCATTATTTTAAAGAAATGTGTTACACCCATCCAAGAGACAACATGTGTTTGGAAGCTCTGGATGAGTTGATTATGTTGACCCTTCTGTGGTCTTTGGTCTTTGATCCATGGTGACTTTTCATTTATCAAAATGCCTACATGCCTAAAAATGACAGTCTCTGTTACACTCATCTCAAATAAAATTGATTACTTGATTACTTACACTGAATTATGGACATTTTATTCAGTTTCTCCCCACCTGTGACATTGCTGACAGTTTGATGATGCTGGTACTGAGTTGGAGTGAAGTTGACTAACAAGGTGAAACACAGAATTGGGTGATAATGTTTTGCTACATGCTTTACAACCAGTCAAACCAAAAAAGGGAACCGTAAACTTAAAAGTAGCAATAGAAAACTAGAAGAATGACTAGAAAACACAGTGAACTGAAAGAGTTAGAGTTTTATTAAAAATACATGTGGCCCCCACCTCTGAAACCTCCTTCCATTTCATATGGAAAATCATGCTAATATAGCCAGTCAGGTCCATCTTCATGGATGAAATGATACTGCAGAGGGTAACAGGAGGTAACAGGAAGTAACAGCAGGTGGTGATAATGTGCACTAACAGGTAGTTGAAGGCTGCTGTAGACTTAAGACGTTCCTTTTTGATAGAGCTTAGTGCTGGCTGAGGTGAGTCCTGAATCATCCCTAAGTTCTCACAGGTTCTCATGGATCATAGCTATGGTCCTACCTGACGCCTACTACAAACACAGATTGATATTTTTATAATCGTTCTTATTACAATTAGTCATATTTTTATTAGAATTATAGTTGTAGTAGTTATCATTATTATTAGTGCTGTAGTCTGACCTCCTTTTAGCTCCATGTTTGGTCTCCACCATCCCTTATGGAAAATGCTGCCATTTCGTGTTTAGCAGGTTGTGTACAGTAGATTTGTCAGAGCTTTCAATGCCTTCCCAGAACCATTGGGGATTTTAAGGACTGTAGTATTGGCTGTAAGCTCACAGGGCTAATGTGATGCAACACATTATTTTGCCTGTTGTTAATACAAGAATACAGTCACTAAACAGCCTTTCCGACGTCTTTTAACAAGATGGACATGGGTTTTGTTAAATTTTATTTTTTTCATGCATTCATGCATACAAAACTCTTACTGAAAGTAAGCAAAAAAGTCATTTTAGTCAGTTTCATACCATTAAACTGTCAGCACACTGGACCTCCATATCACATGGCCTTGGAGATTAAATAATTAATGCAGTGATACAGCACCCGGAGCACAGGGAAAGAAGTAGTGTTCATTTTGCATTCCTTGTGAATACGACATGTATTCTTCTTCTTCCTCGCCTTTGAAAGCTCTTCAAGGGAAATTATAACTTTTTTTTTAACAGATAATGAATCAGACTTTTGTTATAATTCAAACTCTTGACATTTTATTAACTTCACATCTCCTCTGAAACAACAAAATGAACAATGTGGAGGATAAAACATGCCAATTTCAATTTGTGCTTTCGGTTGATGTCACTCTCAGGCCAGTTTCAAATATTCTTATATCCACTCCTCCTCAGTCCAACTTGTCTAATTTAAGGAAGCACAGTAGTGTACCATAGTACAGTTTGTGTGTCATATAATGCTATGTAAACAGAGGGTGGACTGCGCAACTAACAACAAGCTAATAGCCTTCGACTGATCTGCACCTACAAATGTCTCTGTTATATTTCCGTTTGACAAGTCAGAAAGCTCAGAATAGACACGCATGTTCAGAACATGCTTCTCCTCCATTTTCTTTGTTACCAGCGAGATAAGTCCCAACTAATATATTATTGGTTGCCCGAAAAGGAGCGACAGCAGTTCATAGATTTTAAACTAGAAACGCCTGGAGCAACCACCAAACAAGTACGAGCACACTGAAAGAAAGGCGCTGGGTTTGTACACTCTCTTCTCATTGGAAACATATGAAGGGGAGGAAAAAAAACTCTGTATTGACACAAGCCCAGGGGCTTCACTTTAGATGTTGAACAAATAGGTTACAACGAAGGAAAAGATATGGTTAGAATGAGGTGGTTGGAGTAGTCAGGTGATGTTTAAAGGAGGGAAAGGATGAAGAATGAAAAGATTTATTGAAAGGATCTGTTTCAACTCATGTTTTCATGAATATTTATTAATACTGTTTTTTTTGTTTCTTTCTATTTTTAAGAAAGCCTGACTCGTCTTTCTTTACGCTATATCTCTCACAATCCACATCTTTGCACTGATTACATCACTTATCACAGTGAGGATGTGTCACTGTGTCAAAACTAGAGGTGAAAGAATGAAGAACAGGTGGTGCTTCACTGCAATAGTTGCAGACTTCACTGGTTACCTTCTTACTCGACAAGCTGTCACGGTTCAAGAAAGGTAACCAGGAACATGAGGAAAAGGATCTAAATGCACACTACAGAGTCAGGCCTGGTGCAGAACAATAGGTGAATATTGCAAACTTGTGTCTATAAAGACACGTCTATAGTCAGGCTGACATAGTTCAAAACTGGGAAATGCAGTCCAAAGAAAGAAGCAGGCTTGAAACAGTCCATGAAACAGGCAAGGTCCAAGAAAAATTAGAAGTCAACTGAGAATCAGAGGAACAGCTTTAAGTCTTGAACATAGAATGAAGGCGAACTACGACGGAAAGCAATGAACACAGGGACTACATACATAAGTGAAAGCAGTACCAGCAAGGCAGGGATTGACAAAATGAAACAAGAATCGAAAAAAAACCATGACACAAGCAGACAAGCTATAAGCATACTGACGATGCAAAAATGTAAACTCACTCATCTCCTGACAAAAAGGACCAGGACTGTCAGTTGTCCTGATTTGTAGATCAACAGCAGTCAGTGCTAACCTCTGTGGCAAATGCAAAGCTTGTCCTTTGGCTCCATGATAACAAAAGCCTGTCATTTCCTGTGAATCCTTTGTGTGTGAATCCGTGCAGTAAAAGCGACTCTGCCAGTAACAATGAAAACCAGGAAAGGAGATTGAATAACTATTGAACAATCTACAATACAAAACTTATGACTTTAATTTCCGTGTCTTGATACACTGGGAGGGATTTTGAAATGAAGGGCGCTTCTAGGCATTATAGTGAACTATAGAACAAGTGCTCTGGGGTACTATGGGGTCAAAATAAGGATAAAATACTGTAAGTATGTAACATTAGTTTAAAAGAAGACTATGTTGACTTGTGTTTGTTTGACCCGTCCATCCAATCTAACTTCCTCTAATTGGAGATCTACTCACTGTTTATGGATGAATGAGTACAGAAACAAGGAAAAATAGACTAAAACTGCTTATGATCAATGATTGATTATCAATTGATTAATATATTGATTATCCATTCTTGTTTTACCCTTTCACCTAAGAGTGTAAAATGAATACAAACTGAAATTAGGTATAAGTATCAGTACAACTGTGGATGATGACTAACTACTATATTTAACTGTGTACTTTTTAAACAAGTGTGTTATATATATATATATATATACACACACACACATATCTGGGAGCTGTGCACCTTGAAACCCCCTACAAAGACAGAAAGAGAGCATCTATGAGTTTGTCCATGACTCCGAACATCCCTGTAACAATATGTTATTTTAATGTACATAGTGTCTGCCTCTACTCATCCGGCTTTGAACGTCTGTGGACAGATGGCATGATCCAGTGCTTAATAATTATTACTTAAGGCCTAAAGCTATGCTAAATTAACAGCATAGATGCTTTTATTAGGTAGGTGTTACAAGTGGCTTGTTGGATCAACCATGTGTCATTCAGCGCAGCTCAGCTTAACACAGTCCATGTCTTTGACCATTTTATTTTAGCTGGGAGGTGGCAGAAGCAGGGCTGCCAAGATGACAGCAGCTAGAGCCATCACACTGAACTTCATAAGAGGTCTTCAGAAACCTGTGGGTGACATCACAAAGACTATGCACATGTTTTATACAGTCAACGCCTAAATCAAATCACCAACCACAGGATATTTGTTGTTGGTTCCCATACTATAATACATTTTCTGTAAATAAAAAAAGTTGACTTGATTGCCCAGTGAAAAACTTATTAATTTAGCTGACTTCACTGTTGTAACTCGCTGCTTCACTTGAGACAACAACTGTTCCACCATATTTCAAATTGTCCTCTTGTGTCCGCCCACGCAGCATCCACCCACACACCTGATGACCAGCATCACTTGCTGTTGAAGGATTGTTCGTGTGAGTTTTAATCATAGCCAAATGTGTGGGCCATGACAGAAACTTATGGAAACAGTGCAAAGTGGTATTAACATGTTTAGCGTCTATGATGAGTGTATCATTTGTTATTTCCCCACACTACCTATTAACAAATACAATAAGGGTGACTGTACTTTGTTTGTGTTACATGAAAAGTGAGCTCTGAATGTGACAAGAATGTTGAGCAGGTTTAAAACAGTTTTCCTCTCTCATACTCTCAGATGCTGCCGTTCTCCATCTGTCTCTCTCCTTCCCTGAATAGTTCACCTGATCCCTTCAGCAAGATTTTATTAGGTTTAAAGTTCTAGACATATTTCTAGTAACCTTTCATATCTTTTTAAAATCAGTCACCAGGGTCACCAAAGTCTGCCGCTTCGTATCAGTCGATACAAGTTTAATATCTACTGTTGCTGCCCTGCACTGTGACAACACATTCTAACAAATATCCAACAGAGATAATGAGATTTTTGATTTTCCCCTAATATTGACAGGATTTAAGAAATGAAGAAATAATTCACAGATGATGCTGAGCTAAAGATAGTTTGCCAGGGGTCTCAATGGAAGAATCAAACGGTACAAATGAGTGCCAAATCTTCAGTAAAAGACTGGGGAGACTTCCTTCATGCTACATGACACTGGTCATTATCCAGGATCACAAATGTTAGTTCCAAACCCAAAGACAGACAAAGACCTAAGGACAACAGCTGGTGATATGGAGGTTGGCTGCTATGCACTGATTATGCGCATGAGTACAATAAAATGAGGGAAAACCGGACTCCCGCTCTTGTGATATTGCTTTATTATTTCTGCCCAATCAAAACCAACCCACTAGAAAGACCTAAAGCTCACACCCTTATATCGAGTTAGTAACTTGATCTTTAAGGGTGTGAGGTTGGCAGATGTTGGTCAGAAAGGAAGGAATCAAGGAGCAACATGTATTTTTAGGTTGTCCACATTGTTATCAAAGTTGATTTTTACTCCCTCTCCAAATAAAATAACTTTATAAAAATATTGGAACATAATTTCTGCTAAACTTCCATTCAGATCTCATTCACATTCAGTCCTTTACCTCATGCTGTTTTTTTGTGTTCTCCCACACTGCACTGATATTTCAAAAATGTGAAATGCCTTAAAAGTGACCTCAGGCATGAACAATCGAGATAAACTGTAACTTCATATCCTGACTCACTTTTCAGATTGGATTTTTACTGTTTCTATAAAGTGGCTTGTTTTACTTACCTTACAGAATTATCAGTGTGCCCTTTGGTGGTAAAAAATATATTTGTAAGTGTGATTCTGGGTATCAAAGGAGTGCTCATGATGTTGAAGACATTCTGTCATTTCATGTGCAGATGGACTGGTAGCTGGAGAGGTGCCAGTTCAGTTATAATAAAGTATAAAGTATAGTATTCTACATTTACAACCACCATCTATCACACAGTCTGCTGTGTTCAATCCCTTTACAGTGGATATTACACCTCCCTTACTTCAGTTATAATAGTCAGTGAAACTGAAGAACCATGAAGTTAGCAGTTCCCAACACTTTCAGAGTCATGTAAAGCCTTTTATGATCATGAAGTTGCAGTTGGTATTTATTATGGGTGAATAGTGTAAATTGTATATATCTTCTGTAAGAGTTACATTTGCATGCTCACACCACACTCAAAATACACAATATACAGTAATATGCAAATTAGTTTCACTGGTTGAAGTGTTTTGTTTTGTTCTTGTCTTTAGAGGATTTGATTAGAAGCTGCACTCCTACAAACAGTCCTTTTCAAACAGAATTAGAGGAGTAAATCCCAGTTATTTCTAACTGTCATATTTCAAGCATCTATGTGTGATTACTTCTGTGCCGTCCAACAGTAATCATGAAATCCAGAGACAGCCATTTTAAATTGTTATGGCACGAATCGGAGAAAAGCGCAGCAGGAAACAGACAGCAGTGATCAATAGTGTTTTCAAAGATGGCTCCCCTCTGGAGAGTCAATATGAACAATACCAAGGCCTTCGCAGACCTAAGTGGAATGAAGCCATGAGTAATGTGCTATGTCTTGTGATGATGTCACAGACCTTGGACTTGGAAATCAATTTTTCTTATTTGTATAAAGCAACATTGTGTAACTTTTCTACCATAAAATATTTGTCATTTTGATGCTACATACTGAAAGTATGAATGATGTCTGTGTCATTCCCACTCTGCACCCCATAGGCCTATTCTCATACTAACTTAATGTTGTGCTCCAGGTCGGGAGAAGTACGTAACACTCTACGGCACTAAGTTATACCCTACCAACTATTTCAGTGATATTGGTCAAACTGAATCATATGTCCAATGTCAGACATGGACAGTAAAGTGCTGTGAACTGTAGCTGCCTTTAGTTTAGTTTGTTAGCTGCCTGGAGTACGAGCTTAAAGCACCAGGAGAGTATTATGGCTTAATCCCACCAAGCACGATTGCACCACGGCCAACGGAGTTGATCAAAGTCATTCTAGACAATGACTGTGATTCCACCAGAAGTGCATCAAGTCGCATCAGAAATGGCTCCTCACTCTGTGGAGAATACACAGCTGTTTTGTGTAATACACAATGTAACAATGTATTACTCATTTCCAACTTGAATATGCTACTAACAATTCCAAACTCTTGAAGTTTATTATCATACCAGCATTTTTCCAGTCATCTGTCTATGGACTCAATGTCTCAATCTCACCAAAAGACAGCTCAAAACAAGCGTTATGTTTGTTAATCCAAAAATCAAAAAAATTACTTGTTTCTCTGTGAATGTCGAAATAGGAAATGAATATGTAATATGTAATATGTATATGCTCAGAAATGTGAGCACCCAAGATGAAATTATACTGTGGGATGACAAAATTGCTTAAATAACATTATCCTATTAACATAAATACAGCAGCCATTTAGCCAAAGCAGAGAGCTCCAACTGTGAGTATCCATTTCCATGTTTAACTTTATTAACCCTACTCTCTGACAGAATTTTATCTTCCAACTACTCACCTGTTTCAATCGAAACACGCTACCTTGAACCCCCACCACCACTTTGAAAGCTTTGCAACTATTTGTTAACTTTGAAATAAAGACTGTTGAAAAGTTAGCTAACAGGACACACTGTGCCATCTACTGGAAGCAACACAAGCCCAACTGGCCATCAGCCAAGACAGTGACATTTATTCTAAAAAAAAAAAAGTCCATTGCCTCAACCTACACTTCCTTTCTCCAGAAGTTTCTTTGGGACCTATCACAACATGACTAAGGTGATTCATGAACACCAGCAGAGATATGACACGGTTTTGACATTGAAACTGATGCTGAAATGTTAGTCATGCGCTGACGACAAGCACAGCAACGTAGGAAGCAATGATAATCCAAAAATTCAGACGACATGGAACGGCTCGGTGAGAAACCCCCAGTGTCGTCAAAGCATGTGTCCCCAGCGAGGAGGGGTGCCATAGAAGAAGAGAGAATTGTTATTTCCTATTAATTGAATTATTTACTTGTTCTTTTAACTGACAAACACTGTTGACTGTGTTCAAAGTATCAGTGTGGTATATATAAACCAATAAAGACGGAGAACTAGAAACATAAAACAGGGTGACTTATGTGCAAAATAAATGGAGCAAAAGCATTGTGTTTGTTTGTGCTTGTGGGGGGGTTCATAGCATTGTAGTTGCTCCCGGGAAATGTAATCCAAAGTTGATGAAGTTAAAGAGTGAGTTTAGGTTGATCTAGAGTGAGAAAGTCTGCCGAAAAGCACAAACAGGCAAGAAGGCTGAATTAATGTTAAATGAATTCTGAATGCACTAAATGTTTCATGACCAACCAAAATAAGACATTAATTTTACAATAGACGACAGTGCACTTCACCTCACCAAAGCTGAACCACATTGGTAGTCAGACAGTTTTTTTTTTGTCTCTGTCGTAGCCATTGGCAGCAATGCAGTCAGGGTTATGCTGAAGCACTCTCACAATTCTGCACAGAACTAGCAAAGACCCCTCGAGGCATTTTTTAACAAAAACATAAAACTTTTTCCAGTTCTGGTCATGAGGAGGCCAGGGCTTTACTGAGTCAACATGTCAGAGTGTGATGCATGTGTGTAGGTTAGTCTCACCACTGACATATAGATGCCTGCTCAAACCGAGCAGTGATGGAGCAATTTCTAGAGTTCTGCAACCTGACAAAGTATCATATTGGGTGGACGACATTTTGATACATAACCCACTTCAGGTAACTTATTGTTGTAAATATGTCAGCCTCACTGTCAGCATCCAGATGTGTCATGGGAGTGTAACCAATGCACTGTGTTAGCCAGATAAGTTAACGGTCATTATTGATTGAAATACAGGAAAATGAGTGTTGTTTCACTTCCCCAAGCCTGTCTGACAAAAATAGACCAAATGCATGAAGATAGTGTTGCCATGTAGGAGTGAGATACTTTGCCCAAAGCTTCCATGCACATGGGATTGTCTTTTCACAGCTACACACAAAGCATAAAGCAGTATAGTATTGCAAATGAAAACTTCATTATCATGATTTATACAAAACTATATTCATTCCATAATAAGATGCCGCAGTGGTCAGTGTACATTAGAAGCTTTGGCACCGTCAAACCTTCAGACAAAAAACAACTATTTGCTTGCTGTCAATCATAAAGGTTGAGGCTTCCGAACTCTGAGGTCAGAATTAGGGGTGGACGATATATATCGAATATACTTGTTCTCCGTGAGATGTATGAAATGACTATATCGCGACCATTGAGTACTTGTCATGTAAATGTTTTATTTTAATTCTCCGGAGTTTTGCCTGTCACTCACTCCTGGCGCTGCTCACAGCGCGCAGCACACTTCCCCGCCCACCCAGAAAATTCCCCTGCGCGCATGCGTACTTTCTGTATCAAGTGAGGAGAGAAGTGAAGTGAATAGCCCAAGCGAGTTAAATGAAGATGGAGACGGACGTCTTGGTCCAGAAGAAAAACAGCGGCGGTCACGCCGTCTCTCGTTTTCGCGTGGTCACGTCAGCTGCTCCAATATTTTCAAGTGCGCCCTTATTGCCGACTTTATGGCAAATACTTTGAGAAAACTGGGAAAGTCAGCGCTAGCTTACTGCAGCGTGTGGACACTTCCGGTTTTCAAAATAAGACGTGGGTGTTAAATGTATTAAACGTTTATTTATAAAATATGAAGAATGGTTAAAATTTGATTTATAAAAGTGTGTCTCATAAGCCAAGTATGATCCTGCACTGCTTCAATGCTCATATGTACATTATGAAATATATTAAAAATTCATTAAAAAATGTGTTAAAATGCTATAAAAAGAGTGTGTGTCATATAGCAAGTGTAGCTCGACTGTTCTACACTGATTTTGAGCCAATAGGTCAAATGACCTGGAAGCTATTGAGCTTTAAAGCTCATATTTACATTATGAAATGTATTAAAAATTCATAAAAATATGACAAGTCTTAAAATGCTATAAAGAAATGTGTGTCTCATACAGCAAGTGTAAATCTACTATTCTACATTGATTCTGAGCAATCACAATGCTATTAAGGTAATAATGACATTATTATTTATTATAAATAAACAATACAAAACAACAACAACAAAAATATCGAGATATATATCGTGTATCGCGATATAACTTAAAAATATTGAGATATTGGTTACAGGCCATATCGAGCAGCCCTAGTCAGAATTATTCTTTAAATCCAGTCCAGTGCTTGAATAGTGAAAAAATTACAATGGCCAAATCATTTAACGTATCTGAAATCAAGAATTAAAGACAAGACAAGCTGTACTAAAAACTGCTGCAACTTATACCGATGCCACTCACGGGAGACTGCAGCCCTGGCAGCCTCCAACTTCTCATGCTAATGCAAGTATCCATTAGACATTGTGACGCTGGCAAAAATGGCAGTGGATCATGGAGAGCGAGCCAGAACACGACATAGCCACCGGCACTGGACATAAATCTTTTCCCACTGGACTTAACTCCAAGTCACAGACTTAACTCACACTGTTTTCACCAGAGAAAAGATTACCAAACACTACTATTACCATCACACTTCTTTTACACTAATACATTGGACAGCCACGTCAAGTTTATGCGGTCTACCTCAAACCAACATTGACAATGTCCCGCAGCATGCCCACACAGGACATAAACTATTTTAAGGCTCTGACTTATTGGAGTGATTAAGGAGTCCTCACAGTGTGGCGTGTTTGTGTGGCTACAAGATAAGCAGTGGCATGGCGGTGCTCCCTTAGAGGCCTGTATAATTCAATCTGCTGAAGCCTCAAAGACAGTGTGTGTCTGAAACACTGTCTGCTGCTGAAATCAGACGGGGTAATTGCTTACAGGCAGTGTTTGAACTCCAGACACTGGAGACAAGGCCGTGTTCTTGTCCCTGTTGCCCACACTGAATGCCCACTTTCAGCCTTTTGACTCAGCAGAGTGAATGTCTTTGGCTCACAGGTGTGCATGTGCAGTGGAGTTGTGAGCTGCAGGTTAAATAGTCTTTTCAGTGTGACTGGTGTATGACCTTTTCACAGTCAAAGTAAAAAATGACCTGGAGTTAACACCACACAAACATAATATCAGCATGTAAAGTAAAGCAAGTAAGTCTGGTGATCATGTTAGCAATCAGCTGCTACATTCGGCAGACCCAGAACAGCATCAGTTTTACTTTGTTATTTTCTGACCACCTCATGAATGTAAATCCAATGTTCATTTTCCTGTGTATTTCAGTCCTCACAAACTGATGACATGTTTAGCTGCTAAATGTTCACGAGCTATAACTGTGTCTGTCTGTGATTTAGCATCAAGCAGGTCATGTCCAGTGGCTTTATCAGGGATTATTGACTAAAAAGAGCTGCCTTCTCCTGCTGGAAGTGACAATATATTAACTCAAAACTCACCCTAAATTCCAAACCGAAGGGACAAATTTGTGGTAATGGGTCAGACAGAAGTAAGACTAAAGCTGTAATACAGAATTGACTGACAATTTATACTACATGCTTTAGATAACAGTCAAACCAGACAGGTCATTTTCGACCCTAGTGGACAAAAGGTGGATGGCAATCCAGAGGACATTACGAGGGCCACGAGACCCCTGACACTGAATCGAAGTTCAGAGGCAGAAAACCAAAAGGGCTGAGAGGAACTGCAGAGTCAGTTGAAGATTCTTTTCTGTCATCATAAAAAACATATTTTATATTACATGTAGTCATTTGATCCATTATAATCCATCCAAGTATCGATTAGTGCAGCTTTAGTGATTAATCTTTTAAGAATCTTGGTATCTTGAATCATTGATTGCGAAACATTGTCACATTAATTGGCTGAAAAGAGAAGCTTGAACTCAGACTTGACTTTCTTCACAAACACAGAAACGGAGAAAACAAATGGTCCGGTAAAATAGATCTTAGCAATTACTACTACTAACTACTCGACACTGAACACAAAAAAAAATGGATATCTATACCATATGTTCTAGGGTTGGGATGATTTCTTTCTCCTGATTCGATTCTTATTATTTTTTGGATGCCGATTCAATTTAAATTGCGATTCTTTAATATTGACAATTTTTGTGATTTTTTTGTTTGCTTTTTGAACACCAAACCATGTGAAAGAGTTGAATGATGATGATGTCTACAGACTATATCAGGAGTCATATTTCCTCCAAAAAATGCACGTCACATATAAGTCAGTTTTTAAGATTCATTTAGCAGCAATATATTTGAACTATTCTAACTGCTAGATTTGAGGTAAAAAAAATAGTATATACAAAATATAATATAATATAATATAATATAATATAATTTATACTAATCCACATCTGAACCTTTCTAACAGAATTAATTAAACGTATAGAATTCCTGATGTAAACTGCTACATTTATCGGCACACAACACAAAGAGGAGCCTTTAAATTAACATACTGCATAATGAAGTGAACCTAAACTTTCTTTTCAAAGCCTGGACTCCGTCCCGCTAAGGCTGGATTTCTTACCAGCCGGCCAGTAACACTTGTCATGTTTCCGCAGTACGCTGCATCTGTATTACAGAGTTTACAAATAGCTTTCGACATGTCCAGTTCTGCTTTTCCCTTCAAAGCAAAACATCCAAAATATGCTCACACTTAAAACGTGCTACTGGAGGTTTTTATCGCCGTGCGTTTTTGCAAGTTGTCCGCCATTCTCCGCTTTCTGTTATTTTTTCTTCTTCGCTTTCTGTTTAGGTTTTACCCGGAAAAGGATATGACATCACATTGCTAGGTATTCGAAATAAAACATTTCGCTCTCCGTGGAGAAAAGTGGTAACGTTTTCCCACCTAGGCTTATGAACATAAAGCATTTAAATTTTAAAAAATCAATTTTTGTACAAAAAAAATCGATGTAAAAAAATCGCAATACTTATGTGAATTGATTTTTTCTCCCACCCATAATATGTTACAATCTTTTTTTGGAAATACTTTGTCTTAAAACTAACCGTGGGAAATAAGGTTTGGTTGTTTCTCTGTAACTTACAAATGGGATACATATCACATAACATGCATGAAAACAGCCACACTGATTATTGTCCAACATTGATCAAGCGGCAACATACGTGGCATCGAAGTCCCAAAAAAACTGCAGTACCTAGAGCGGCCACTTGAGGCTGCTTAGAGATGGCCGAGGCAGGTCTCGGCAGCCAGAGCCACCACACAGTTTTGCAACAGCTCTTTAGAAACCTGTAGGTGATGTCAAAGAGGCTACGTCTATGTTTTATACGGTGTCAACCCAGAATGACTACAGAATGAGTGCATCGTGACTACTAAGGTGTTTGTATGTATGATGCATCTGGCATGTGACGCTGGTTATCTTGGTTTAAATGACATGATGTCACTGTGTCTTGGATTTTACAGCTTAATCACAATTTTTAAACACAGTTTGCGTCTATTATTCAAGTATTACAACTTCAGCTGATTGAGTCTTCTGTTAACTGTCATCCTTTATTATCATTTGTATCGTGTGTCATTCAGAATGTTTTTGCTGGAATCTTGTGTCGCATCATGACATCATGACAGCCATCTTATTATGGCTGTTGTATCTGCATCCAAATCAGAGATACAAGCAAGAGACACACACACAAAGATCCTCTGCTGCTAACAATTCTCAAGTGGATTTTCACTTCACTTTATTTGTACTTTATTTTTGTCTGTGTTTATTCACCTCAAACAGCGACTGCACCTGTACCACCCACAGAGACCTGTGAACACTCATTAAACTGCACTTTTACAGCAATTTACAGTGGCGCTCGCTGATGAAAATCTCACTTTTCACGCAGTGTGGTGGTCTCTGTAGGAAAGGAGGAGGGCTAGATTTAAGTTTATATTGCCCACAAATTCGAGTTCATTTCTTTTTCTTTTTCTTTTTTCTTTACAGCAAATACTGCAGTGCTAAACTTCACCTACAAAACATCAATGCACAGTAGTAGATACATACAAGATGATCTGGGAACAATAGTTTGTTCATTTATTTGATTTTAATGCATTAAAATAACATCGATCACCTCCCATATTGGACTTTATGGCAATGAAAACTTGTGAACAACCATCTAAATCTATATCCATACTGGTACACCAGTATGAATATAGATTTAGATTTAGATTTAGATGGTTTATTGTTGATGAAGGTGAACCGGAGAGATGAAAGGATAAGGGTCGAGAGATAAAGGGGTCGTAGATGGATGGATCTAGGAGTTCGGAGATGGACTGGTGTCCATCCCGTAACCAGCAGGGAGTTGAGACTCTGGGTATGGGAGCCGTCTGTTTGTTGCTCTATGGGATCAGAGCACCAGTGGTAGAACACAAGGGAGAGAAGGGGGAAAGAAAAAGGAAAAGAACAAGTGGCTGGAGGAGGGTGTGAGTGTGAGGAAGTAAACAGAGTACTTCAAGTGCAGAAATGGGATAAGCTTATGGTGTGGTCTTTGTTCCAGAACCTAATTATTAAGACCACAGTGATTAAAAAAGATGAGTCATGTTCATTGTTACAGTCCAGCTCTCCAGGAGAAGCAGACGAAACAGGATGGAGTTTAGTAAAATGAATTCTGAAGCGAAAAAAAAGGAGACAGCCTCACTTAGCTGAACTACTTTGTGCTTAATCATCAAAACATGCTTGAAGCAGCTTCCTGGTAGATTTAGCAGAGTCCTGGTAGATCTAATTCCACAAGTGTGGGGATACGAAGTGTACGGATGTACGGTTACAGAAAACTAGACCTAACCCTGTTCCCGGGTATGTGTTCAGTAGAGTGCCTCAACGCTTCACAGTTAATACAAAATTCTAGTCTCTACACAAGATCAGTGTTAGCTATGTTAGCAAGTGCTTAGGCTAAAGCTATCTGTCCACCAGGAAACTATAAATCACAGAGAATTGAAGATGAGCAGTCAGAGGACATCAGAGAGAAAAGTGGAAAATATACTTTCTATTAAATCTGATCCAGTTTGTCCAAAATCACTGAATAACGTTATAAAGTTGTGCTTTTGTACAGTACAGTAATGAGTGAGGCCCGGCCATAGTTGCATGTAGCAGCCCTCAGAATCACTCATAGACTGTATCAAACAGGGATCACTCCACTCTTGTTCATTGGATGTAAAATCAGTACATGCCCCAAGTACAGGATGAGTCATCAACACTTTTTTATCATTTACCAGGAAATGACAAACTAAAATATTATGAAGAATACCTAAATGACTTTTGACAGATACTGGAACATAGGTGATGAGATGTGATGAAAGACTTCATGGGGACTTCCACCCACAATTATCATCATCAGGCCAAGATTTGCACCATATTTTGGTCAAATACCTGCTAGATGAATGTGCGTTTGTCATACTGTCATACTAACATGAAAACATGAAAATAGGATGGTAAACATGGTAAACATTATTATGCTGACACTGTCATTCTTAAAGCCTCATAGAGCTGCTAGTATGGTGGAAGTCTTGTTCAACTTATGCAGAGGTAATATAAAAACAATTTTCAGAAGCATGGGGACATAAAATCCAGGTAAAAAAATCAAGTTAAACCCAATCTGCTCCTTTCAAAGAGGAACTACAGCCAAGCTAAAAACGCCGCCTGTGATGCCATCTAGTGATTTCAACATGCTCTGTGTTCTTCAGCTAAAAAAAGAAAATGATGAGCCTCCGGTAGGATAGGAGTTGAAGAGACTTCTGCTGCCTGTTTATGTGTGAAGACCTGTATCCCAACAGGCGTGTGATTCTCCTGAAGACAAAACATTCACAAACAAATTCTCACAAATTTCTCTCCTTCCACTCATCTCTCACTTGCTCTTTTACCAATCAGTTATTTGGTGAGCAATTAACTATGTCCATGACACGATGGAGGCAGAGACTTTGTGCTGGTTCATCTCTGCCAAAGAAACTGTGACTAATTCACCCAAACAAGCTCTCATCGGTCCGTCTCTGCCCTTTGTTACTGCGCACTCTCTCACTCTTTGCACCATCAAGCGTCCTCTGAAGCACCGCAGGTCTAGCTAGCAGCTTTGACAGATAGCTGCTTCTCATGTTGGCATAAAAACAACAGTGCAAAGGGCTTCAGCACCATCCACAACAAGTGTGTGTGTGTATGTGTGTTTCCCAGATTAAGTGTGCGTTTACAGAGCTTCGTCCATCTGTGTAAGAGTGTGCATCGTCGCTGAGCTGAGGAAACAACATTTAAATTTCTACAAAGGAGCAAATCCCCAGCGCTCATTCATATTCCCAGAGAGCTCTTGTACTCTCCTTCCCATCTGGCCTTTGTGATCCAGTCGTTCAACTGGATCCCCCTATTCCATCCACATTACACTGAATCACAGATTGAGAGGGAGGAATGGAGATGGAGCAGGAGGAAAAGAGGAAAACTGATCCATGGGGAGACATGAAGAGATACTAGCTGTTTCTAAAGAGAATGTAAATAAGAAGGTCGGTTTTGAATCTTTTTTTTTAAATCAGGTAACAGATAACAGTCTGATAGTTTGCTGAAAACACATAAAAGAGATATAAAGTTAACACACTGTATTTTCTGTGACCTCGTCAATCCATGTAGTTGAGAATTTATTTCAAATTAACAAAAAAATGAGTCATCCAGTACAGTGCTTTTATGACTTTAATAAGAAATGGCAAAGAAAGGAATACCTCCTGGAATAGTTCAGGCCCCCAGTCATATGTGGAGTCCAAAATCCAGATGAAACTGTTGTCATAGCAGCACTGCATTAAACCCAATCCTGCTAAAGTGCAGGCTTTTTTAAATTCATTCGATTTTTTTGGACAATTCATTCAGTTTTATTCTTATTTGTCTATTTCGAGAACAACATCACTGTCTAATGAAGACCGATGGAAAAACAATTTTTCTCAGAAACTAGCTTACAAAATAAATCTAAAAATATCCAAGGGTTCTATCTATACTACATACATGAACAAAACATCTTCTCATTGGTCAATACGAGTAGGAGAATAGGAGAGACAGCAATGATATATTCTTATTTTTGTTTTTATCATATTAATTTATGATCAATTATTTTTTCTTATTAATAAAATTTAAGAAAAAAATACTGTTTCTTTTTGCCCCCAGGGAACAGGGAATGTAAATATTGTTGGAAATTTTACAATATGCGCTTTACCAGACACACACCTCTTCTCTACAACACAATACTTTGATTCACACAACACCTCCCCCTATCAGATGCTTCTGTCTCCACACTCAACCCACACAATCTGTGATCACTGATTCACCTGCTTAGCATTCCATCACTTATTTCCACAGTAAAACGGTCACCATCACACCCCTCAGCTGCAAAACCACAGCTCATGATTTCCTTGCCACCCCCTGCCCCTAATTTGAATCCAGATCCATGAACAACAAAACATTTTTATCTAATGATTATATCACTTTTAACAGATTACAATAATGATTATAATAATGATTTTTATCAAAGTGTTAACAGAGTTTGTTTCTGACAAAATCTTTATTTTAGATGATTTTAATATACATGTATGCTGTCCTTCTCAGACTTTAATTACCTACTTTAAACACCTTGGACTCTTTAACATCACTCAAGGTATACAACACATGCCAAGTGCCACATCCTCAGTCTGGTTTTTCATCACAGTCTCAGCCTTGACATCATAACCAATTATCCATCTAGTATAATTTTATCCCTCATATCTTTATCATACTGTCCGTCTCCATGTTTTTAACTCTTTTTCTGACAGTTTTCCAAACTTTTTTTATGGCTGTGGTCGCCTGTGGTGTACCGCAAGGTTCAATTTTGGGTCCCATTTTATTTTCTATCTATATGGTCCCTCTAGGTCAGATTATCCATCATCACAATGTATCTTTCCACTGCTACACAGGCAACACACAGTTATACCTCCCGCTAAAACCTGATGACCCTAGAAGCTTAGATGCTGTGTTTGACTGTCTGATCAACATAAAATTTTGGATGCCTAAAAACCTCCTTAAACTCAACCATTTATAAAATTGAGATTTCACTTTTAACTCCCTCACATTCCTCCTTCTATACAGAAAATACCCTTGGTCCAATGTTCACTAGCACAAAGCCCTTGTAGGCGCCAGAAATGTAGGTGGTTTGTTTAGTTCAGACCTCAGCCTCCAACCACATATTAATAAAGTTGTCCAGTTATGAACCATTGCCAAAATCAAACCCTTACTCCCACACTCCGACTATGGAAAAAAAAATTACACTTTTATGTTTTAAGAACTGAATTTTTTGCTATTGATTTTAAAATTTTACTGATCAGTTTTACAGTTTTTTTCCATTTGCTTAAACACAATTTTGCAGACTAGGCTGGTTTTATCAAAATACTAACACAGCTCACCAAACCACACACCTAAACTGCAAAACACCTCATATATTCCGCAAAATGAAGCACAGCAACCAAAATCAAACTTTTGCACCAGATGGCACACACTTCATTCATATTCGTAGATTTGTGTCTAACCAACTAGACACTGTTGGGCATAATGAAAAGCACTCTCATCTTTAGTATGCTTTGCCATTATACTAACATAGTTCAAACTGTAGAGAATTCTTCAGATTGTTCACATGCACAGAAATATTTGCAGATACACACAGGTGCTATTGAAATATTTATTTTATTTATTTTTCACCAAACAAGTCAGTGCAACATATGCACAGCAGATATATTTAAAATGGAGTGAAATAAAATATGCTCACAAAACAGTAAGCTGAAAATTACAATTGCAGAAAAAATGTGCAGAAAAAATAAAAAATAAAAAAATAAAGAGGAAAGCAAAATAATTAGACAACACTGCTCTACACCGACCTCTCACTCTTCCTCTCATTCTCACCCTCCTTCTTCCTCTTCCTCTCTCAGCAATGTCCTCCAAAGATGCTCACCTATGGTCTTTTATTGCTTACTTCCTGATTGAAGTGTTAACAATTACATAACACCATGTTTGGCCAGGTGGCACATATAGTGGCCAATGAACTCATGTAGTGTCATTTTAAATGGCAGTGTTGTGAAATTGCAAACATGTGACTTTATGCCACATTGTTGTGTCTTATGCAGAGAACTGCGTTTAGTACACTTAAAAAGAGCCACTTCGAATTGCAAAATGTGTGTAAAGCAGAAAATGTGTTTAAAGTTTTGGAGATTTGAGATGAGGTTTTGCTCCCTGTGTGCCGGTTTAAATATTTTTGCTATCCATGTCATTTCAGTGTGTTAGCAACTGGACAAAACTGTAAAGCCCAATTGAGTCTGGCCCGTAATTACAATATATTGTCAGTATATATACCCTCAGATGGGACATTTCAGGTCAAGATTTAACTAGAGGTGACTTTACCTCCACCATCAGGGCACCGACTTTGGAACGACCTAACTGAGGAGATCAGATTGAATAAAACTCTTTTAAAAAACTAATTAAAACTTGTTTTTACATTCTTGCCTTTTTGTGATGTCATCATTTTTATCATCTCTTTATCCTTTTACCCTTTAAGCAAGACATGACTTTTTGTTGTCAGTTTTCCCCACATCTCATATATTCTTATGCAATAATTCTTTCATGACTGTTCTGCTACTTCTAAGCTTTTAGACATTTTTTTTTCTCCTTTGTCTTTGTTGAACGTGTTTGGCCTTCTGTTGGGTTCTCTGCTCTATAAAGCACCTTAAATCCTTGTATTATTAAATGACTGATGATCATTATCTCTCTTTCTGTCAATGATAGTGAAATGCCCCAACAGAGAAATATTAGGCATTGTGAATGTGAGATGGTGCTACAGCATGCATGTGTGTTAAAACACTTTTCAGGAGCAGAGTAGGTCCTTGGCTTCATCTCACACTGAATACTAAAGCAAAAAGACAAAAAAGGAATCAACTCAAAAATTCTATTAAAATAATTAAGAGACCAACACAGCCAGAACTTAATGACATTTAATTGGACATTAAAATGGAAATCTGTCATTGGCACACTAAAGCATAAAATTGAATTACGAACTGTTCATGCTCTGTTTATGAGATTTTTGAGAATAACTTTTCCTTTTTCATATCAGGTTTAAATAATGGGAAGTGTAGTTACAAACATAAGAGCATGGTTATCCCCCAAACAGAGGTAGATAAATAGAGGTGACAGACTGTAAACACCGGGATAGCTCCCTGTAGTAGACAAAGGGATATTTACTGAGAAGTTTACTGAGTCATTGAATCACTGATTATTTTGTTGAGCTGGCTGGTTTTGGTTTTGTAATATCGCTTTTCAGAGACCAAAGCCCCTTTCTTGGGGGATGAATGCACATTCGAAGTCCCAAAATTGTCATATCTTCAACACAGATTTAAAGTTTAACAGCAGAAAACACTTTTGCACTCCATTACTTTCCAGTTTTAAACCCATCTGGCTTCTTATTTTACATCACTTCATGCAAATCTGAAGACCTAAGATTGAACTAGTTTAGGTTTGTATTAGGAACCCTGCAGAATTGATATTGGATGACATAAACCATTGATTCCCAACCTTTTTCCTTAAGGGGTCCCTTTTTTGCCCTTGAGTAAACAGACATGTGACATTTTATGGATATTTCATATTATATTTTATGTATAACAATAACAGAAGAGAACAACTGATTAACTGTACAATTAACCTAAATAGTGATGAAATAACTGCAGGTTTGTGTGAAAGCAGTGATTTAGGTGACATTTGAGCAGATTGCTTCCTGTGACTATTGCATCAGAGATGGGCTTTCATGATATTTTAGGGAACTTTTATACAATTCTCTGTCTGTTTGATGTATTTTTTTAATATTTATTTCTAACAACCATACATACTTTAAAGGCTTCTTTTTTGTCAAACTCAGTGTTTTGTTCTTCCTGCTGATTGATGCTTTTGGGTCGTTTTAACTGCACTTTTCTAATGCTGGATGAGGCTTGTTAGCAGAGATTGTGAAAAGTTTCTCAAATTACAGCTGAACAATTCACTAAAATATGTTTGTGAAAACATTTGAGGAGAGAAATACTCAGCAATGCAGCAACAGGATCTTGATTTAAATTTGATCAGCAATGCCTAGTTTGACAGTTTGGCTTGAGTTTCGTGAGTTTGTTGAGCTTGACGGACTCACAGAATGACCTGTCAGTCACAAGGTGGCGATACGCTAAAGCATACCTTGCTTTATCATCTATTTTAATTTAAATGGCACCATAATTTATAAAATGAACATCATGATGTGAGGAAGAATACTTCTCAACTGAGAACTAGACTAGTTTTTACAGAAGACTCAATACAGTCAGACCTTATTGTTGCAGCCAGTGGAGCTACCCCTTTAGAAAGATTAGAAAGAATTCAGTTTTAAGATATTTGACAGACACTGAAGCTCTGTCTAATAATTGCATACTGTCAGTGGTCCCTAGCAGACGGGATCGCCCCAAATCCTGGATACTAAAATCCCATAATTCATTATTTTTCATTAGGAACTTGTCTGAAGCCCACATTTAGACTTCATGGCCTTACTTACATTTCTATTCTCCAATCCTGAGCCAAGATAACCCGGATGACATCATCAAAGTTCTTTTGTCAGACTTGTCAGAATGGCTTTATAAAACGGCTTTTATGGTCTGAGTAGCAGTCGTGACAAGAAATCTCATTATTCGCTAGATGAATGCATTCATGGCACTATTTAATCTCTAATTTCAGTGTTTTGCCAGCTCAAAATTGATACTTCGTACTCAGCTATTAGGGATTTAACAACCCATATCATTAGGACAGGGACTTGAATGTGCATCCAGTAGCTATAAAACAAAATAAAAAAAGGAAGCAATGAACTGAAAAGGGAAAAACAAAGATGAACATAACCAGGGGACTTGACAGATTCAATAACACTCCTGCTTGTCGACTTCCTCTGAGTTTTGACTTGTTTTTGAAAAGAGGAGAAAAGAGGCATTTTTCTCCTTAACAGTGTCTTTGGAAGGAAGGATCTTAACAAACTTGCCAAACTGTGTCTGTCTTTACGTCTGTCTGCCAAGATGGGAGATAACTCCCACTGTTTGTGTGTACACTGGCTCTTACTGATCCCCTGCAGTGTCAGTGCTGAGAGAGACAGAGCAAGTGAGCGAGATCACGGAGGGGATGGAAGAATGATTAAAAAATGACAAAAAAAGAAGATGGGAAAGGAAAGAAGAACCACAGATGAAAAGAAGATGAGACAAAAAAGTAAGAAAAGAGGCATTTGCCTTGGAGGGCTTTACAATCTGTACAGGGAGTGACACCCTCTGTCCTTAGACCCTCTTCTTGGACCCTCTTCTTCTTTCTTTGTTCTTTTAAAGTTTTTTTTATAAGTAAATTATAAGGACACAAGCACACATACGGCGTCACCTTAAGGCTGAGGTTCTCGTGGTTTGGTCGCCAACGGTTCCTTAACATCAGAATGGGTCGATGCAGCTGTGTAGATAATCTGGTTGCCTTTGGTTGTGTCTCCTCATTAAGACTCGGCTAAGCATTAATTCTCTTGACAGAATATTTGGTCCCTGCTGTGTCTTTGGTTGCTTAAAGCTGTATTAATTGATTCTTTTTCCACCAGGGGGTAAGGGGAAGTCCACAATACACTGACACATATATCCCTTAAAGAAATGTTTTCCTATTGTGTGTCCATTCGAAATTGCATTCGGGATCACCTGACGAGTCCGCTGTTGTCCTTTTAGCTTTGATTTTGTCTCCACCAAGTGTAAAACTACTGCGTCCTCACCCACTGGTTTGTGGACAATCATTTCGAAGCCTCGAGATTGCCATTTTTTGAGCCAGAAGTTACCATGTTTAGACAAGAGAATGGAGGTGGTGGGTGACGTAATGCAAGTTTGCCTGCGGCTGCTTCTGACTGATTCGGGCAGGAATAAAATGTCATCTTGCCTGGTCTGAAACGCTCTGGTTAAAATATGTTTCTGAAAACATTTGAGGAGAGAGACAGTGAAGCAAATGTTTACTGCACTAATAGTGTGCTGCTTCCTGATGGCCATTAGAAAGAATGCAGGTTTAAGACAATCGTCCAGACCTTCCAAATGTTAGTGAACCGAATGGAGCAACTTGTGACAGTAATAGTAATACTCAAGGCATATTTTGGCACCCAAAAACATTGTCCAATCATTGACCTGGGTATCGATTCAACATGTCTTGTTAAGGAGCAGTTTGTTCGCAAACAATCCGGAATTCTGCTGTTCTAATTCAAACAGATAAAACTAAAAGCTGATGGAAAACTTGTGACATTTGCTCAACATGTCGACCATCGACCAGCCATACAGTCAGAGAGGATAAAGCTGCCCTCTCCGAATGTCACATTTCTGGTCAAAACGTAAGTGTTGCCCAAGACCAAATGTCAAGTCTACGATCCCTAAATCCCAAGAGCCTGCTAAAGTGTGTCCACACGGGGACAGAAAGGTATGGGCCTCGTATTATTACCCATATATCTTCTTTCTGGTTTACTGATTAGCAGGTGTAAGGCCTGAGGACTGCATCGCCCCTCCACAGACACAGATTTCACCTTCAAATCTGGCAGCAACGTGTCCTGTAAGTGCGTCACATCTGCATCTGCATCTCAATATTTAACTGCTTCATGCGTTCACTTGCTTTATTCGCCCAGGGCGCAAAAGTGGCCAGGACCGGCGCTGTATATACAGCATTTGACAAGGACAAGCTCAATTAAATCAGATGTTTTTTTTTTTCTGTAATTAAATATAATTAACTGAAAATATATCTGTGAAGTATTTAATTAGCAACAGAAAAAAAATAAACATAATTGGTGTCAAGCTGGAAGAAAACATGTATTTAATCACATATTTATCATATCTCTGTAACACCTCACAAATCTCAGTTTGCCAAATTACATTAGTGTGTTTGGAGGTTTCAGCAGGTGGCCTAAGCTCCCAGGAGCTGCAAATTATATAGAAAAGAAGTATCCAAAAAAGACAAAAGGCAAATGTTGGTGATTATATTCTCTTTATATTTGGATTTAATTGTCTCTCTTGGGTAAAGTGTATATAGCTAATGGAAGGTGCATTAAGAACTTTTCAGCTAAGGAGGCAGAGAAAGACTTTCAGTGTGATCAGATATAATTGTTGTTAATGCTGGAATATGATCTCCTCCCAAGGGTGCCTTGTCTTCTATTATTTATAACATACATTTTTAGACTTCAGACACTGTGCATTTAATATTTTTGTGGTTGATCATTAAACTTCACCTGATTAATATTGATCACTTGTGTGTGTGTGTTATGTATGTATGTATGTTCATCTTGCCTAAGACATGCATCTAAGATCACGGAGGGATTTGTAGTTCTTTGTTAGTTTATAATGCTAATGTTTTAATACAAGATTTATGCATTTTCCTCTTCGTATTACTCAATTAAAAAAAATACATACTGTACATGGGGAATTCTGCACTTTTGTGCACCTGGTGATTGCATTCTCTCATATAAGGAATATTTTAACATTACATTACAAATCATGTAGATGTCGTACATATTAAGAAGCTGCAACAGTCAAAAGGAACAAAACATTTCCAACCATATGTTCCATTTCACAAATAAACACTGGCCTGCTTCCACCATAAACAAACCATGTCTCTATAATAAGGCCCATCGGATGTGATATGTGTAGGTCATCCAATCATAACGCAGCATGGCACATACCATGGCTGCCAAAAGACACATCAAAGCTAGCAGTTTAGGCAGAACTGAAATTACAAAGTGAACTTTTGCTGAGAAATAAACATAAATCCTCCCTATTTGTTTTGACTGGATCAAACATTAAAAATATTCACGTCTGCCGTTGTTGGTTGTTTAATGCGCCAAACAACCCAGTCCCATCGGTACACACTACGTTACTTGTGTCATGATCCCAATCACAGGGTAATGTTTGCAGTGCTCTTTTTACAGGGCTGCTGCTTACTATGTGTTTCCAGAATCTGGTCATTTACCAAGAATACAGCACGACCCATGAAAGAGAGAAGAGAGCAGCTTTGTTGAAATAGAGGAACAAACATGTAACAACATGTGCAGGCCTAACAGGGGTATGACGTGCTACAGTTTGCATACCACAGAGGTTTATAGGATGTCTCTGAGCGATTTTGACCTTGTCCACAAACATGTCCAGACACTATTTTATCCTATAAAATATGCAGCATCGCTGCAGTAGCATCATAAATTAGATTTTTAAAAAGTGAAGAGAATTCAGAGAACTGATACCACAGTATAACATAAACTCATGTAGGCATTGGTAACATGATTTACAAATGTGAATAATGCTCAAATTGTTTATTAACTGTTTATTTCACAGTTTGAAATTGTTTGTGTGTGTCAGAACTCATATTGATGTGTTTATATAGTACTTTCTGTTATTAATCTTCTTTATGTATTTAGTATAGAATAGAATAGAATAGAATAGAATAGAATGCCTTTTATTGTCACTCTATGCATGTACAATGAGATTAAAAGCCAGCTCCAATAACAGTGCAACAGTGAAAAAATTTGAACATAAAAATATACAATATAAACATAGGCAAGAAAATATAAAAAGTATACAATATAAACATAAACATAGGCAAAGAAAAAATGAGGTAGGGTGTACAGTCCTGGGGAGTATGTACATTTGCCTACAATAGATATGGTGCTGTATTGTTTTATATATATAGAGTTATATATATAACTCTCTCTCTCTCTCTCTCTCTCTCTCTCTCTCTCCATATATATATATATATATATATATATATATATACACACACATACATACACATACATACATCTCACATGTATGTATGTATGTATGTATGTATGTATGTATGTATGTATATATAATTTTTTCATATTATTTTTATTTATATTATTTTATATTATTTATTTTATATTATTTATTTCTAAATTTCGTATTGCTTCTTCCTCTGAACTTACATGATCTGCACTAAGCACTCTGTATCAGCGACCCTCAGCTTCATCCTCATGACTTACAGTCGGACACAGAGATGTTCTGACACAAAGTCTTGGCAGAGTTTCCTAATGGCTGTAGTGTGAGATCATCTTCGGTCCATTAACTTACCATGAAACCAAATGACCTTATTGCTAAAATGCTTTCTGCAGTTTCAGAGACTGAACAAGCGCAAAAATGACTTCTCAACCTATGAATCATTTGTCAAATGGATCTGCAGCACACGGCGGCACTGCTGAAATTATGTCCATAATGGAACCAGGCAGTTAATGTTTTTAACATTAATAAAGGACAAAACATGATGGGCCAAATTATGTTGGCTGTCCTCAGGAATTAGTCAGTGTTCTACATGTACACTGCATACATGAACAAAAGCTTAACTGAAGGTCCACTTACAAGCCTTTTGTGGAGCTTTCAGCCACATCTGATAGACTTCAAGACTTTTAAAACCAAAAGTAGGAAGGTGGATCAGATGAAGGAGAAATCCACTGCACTCACCGGAATATTAGATCACTCTGATTGTAAAAGTAAGTTATGAAATTGTGACGGTTCCCTGTGCAATTGAGTGTGTGCTCCAATACCCAGCTGATCGGTGAAAACCCCTGGGCCTCAGTTAGGGAGAGTATGAAGCTCCACCCATTAACTCTCTCTCTCTCTCTCTCTCTCTGGCAGGCTCCACTCATGCATGCACGTGCACTACATGCACCTTCACCACTGATTGACTGAATAACACACCCAATTGTTTCTTCGGTTCGTTTTTGGTTAAAAAAAAAAGTTTGTTGTTTAGTTCTTTACAATAAGTCCCTTCAATTTTGTCCTTCAATCCGTGTCTCCCTTTTGTGTCTGTCATGGCTCTAGAGCCGGATCGTGACAAAATATTCACATTACAGCCAAATTTAACATTTGTTTAGAAACTCTTGTAGTTTGAACTGGGCTTTCTAAACTTATTTTGAAAGATACTCTAAGGCCTTTACTCCATCAGGCATGGCTCACTTCTTCTGAGATGCTTCTGAAATGCACAGTGGCGCTTCTGGTTGGGTCACAGTCAATATCTAGAATGGCAACCATGGCAGCCAAGGTGCAGCCAGAACACATCGTGCCCAATGGAATCAAGCCTTACACAGAAAGTTTTTAGTCTGGCCACTATAATGCTACAAACAAGTTATAATC
This sequence comes from Collichthys lucidus, assembly GCA_004119915.2. Classification (NCBI taxonomy): domain Eukaryota; kingdom Metazoa; phylum Chordata; class Actinopteri; family Sciaenidae; genus Collichthys; species Collichthys lucidus. Next base: position 28,528,774 of record CM014089.1, on the reverse strand, counting down.
CAAAAGTCTTTATAAAACATACTCTTATCATCAGAATATCTTATATTCAGGCAAGCACTGCACTGCACTGGAGTGGCTGGTGTATGTCCACTCTGTAATCAGTTAATGTATTATATGTACCTCCCTCTAAATGAATGGTTCAATCAGTGTATGTTAATTATTAGATTAGTTTCTATGCAACGGTTACTTTTCAGCTGCCTACAGGTAGTGCAGTACTGCCTAAACAGATGAATTGTTGAAGTAATAGCAGTATTAACCCCATTTGTTCTCACTCTTTGTGTGCATTTTTTCCTTCCTGGCCCCAGACCTGCAAATTACCACAAATTAATTTAATGTGCCAAATAATTAAATGGTCTTGAATTTTAGCCCTATTTTAAACAAGGCATCCATGTCAGGTGATAAAGACAATAAGTACTGGTGTCCCAAATTAAAACATATGTTTCATTAAATAACACAAACCAGCTGACACACAATAGAGCTGAAGCTTTGCCTGTCTGAGGTGCAGTGGCAGCCCTTACAGTTAAAGGAGCACTCCACTGATTTTCCACATTAACTTCAGTTGACTGATCATGACTTATCAATTGCTCAGAGGAGAGGTTAAGACTTCAGATTTGAACAGGAGGTCTGTTTTAAGATAGAGGTGTGGAGTTTGAAATATGTGGGTATTTATTCAGCATGGTCTAACTAAAGATGTCATTGAGTTGTTGGAATATGCTTTTAAAGGGATGATCACATGACTTGACGCACCCACGCACACACAGGTCCAAATACAGTGAAAACATTCTCATGTTCAGTATTGGTTGTACCACATTTGCTAAGCAAACCAACAACAAATTAGCTTATTTCCATACACTGTATGTCACTTTCTGTTTCCCTTTGAGGACTCGTACTCACACGTATGACAGCACCAGACAAGCATGATATTCTCCTGGGCTTCGACTTCCTCCACAGATAGAGCAGCTGCAGTGTTAATAATTTAAAAGGGTTATTATGATGTGAGTTGTTGCAATATACAGTTACTTCCCCATCTTCAGGCCATATACTGAATAAGCCAAAGACAAGTGCTGCTTCTGGCAGATTCACTTGTAATTTCCAACATATTTAAACACACAGCTCTCGATGTAGAACTCTTCTATAAAACATCTACATTTATAAAACAATAATTCTTTCATAGATACATTTTTTATTCTACCTTTTTTCAACCAGCTCATTAGAAATCCAGCTCTGATTCACAATGATGACATGGCTAAGTGGCAGCAAGAGGAGACAAGTCAATACAAGACAGTAAGACAAATACAGCAAGTGCAGGAAACCAATATTAGACTAATTAAAACACCACAATGTATACACTATAATTAAACCACCACAATATATACACTATAATTAAACCATCACAATATATACACTATAATTAACTGCTAAACAACTGCTGGGGCTGTGTCCACTTGTGTTGAATGTAAGTGCTGTGAAACAATCAGAAAATAACTGTTTATTTCACTGATTAAACGGCTTTAACGAAGCCATCGCTTCTCGACTCTCTTGACCAAAGCTCTCTCTCAAACCATCAGGCACAAACCGAATAAAACTTCTTCGTGCCATTATTGCGTAGTGTAAATTGCAAGCCAGACACAGAAAAAAGCTGGGTTCATGAAAGGGGTATTACATGATGTAGGCCAAGAAATGTGAGCCAGATCAACAGAAGTCTTTAATAAGTGTGACTTTGAAGTCTGGCCCAGAGCTGTTTCATGAAACAATGTGTGACTGTGAGGAATAATGAAATTTGGACTTGCAGCCAGACACAGAAAAAAGCTGGGTTCATGAAAGGAACAAAGTCAGAACACAACAGGTAGAGTTTAGTCCATGAATCCTCCTGGATAGCCACAGTGACATTTCAGCCTGACTGTGGAGGTTTGACTGATTTGATTAATCGATTAGCAGACGCAGCGCAGCGGTTTTTTCAAAAGTTGGATCTGGCACAACTTCTTCACCGCAGGTCGCTGCAAAAATCAATTGAAGAATTGATAAACCTGGTCTTCACTGCAGTGTTGAATCCTGTCTGAATATGGTTTACTGGCCAAAGACTTTTGGAATGACCATACTGATGACTTTGCTAGAGTGAAAATTATGGTTACTGATGGTGGTGGAGTGCATGGTGATGTGGTTAACCAAGTGATGACCAGTTAACCAAAGAATCGAGGTTACAGTGATGAGTATTGAAAAGGGCACCAGTAACAAAGTGAATAGCAGTATGTTAGATGACAGTTTATTGAGGAGATTTTTGGAGCCTCCATAGCCCAAGATTTGAAGAATTGGCAATAACAAGGTGAGTTTTGCAGCCTGGATAAGAGATATTGTGAGTTGATGTGTGTTAAAAAGAGAGAACTGTTGAGCCAAACACCCAGGTTTTTTAAATTTAATTTACAGTCAGTTACATCCACTCCCAAGTTCTGCAGGTCCACATCAATCATTACATGTTATCATGCTACTGTACACTAACTACTCGAACTAATGCCATTTTGGATCCTAGCAATGAACCACTTAATATGTGTGTGTGAGCAATGGATAACAAGACTAGAATTCTAAAAAGTGGTGGTGCAACAATATACAAAATTCACAGTTCAGTTTGGTTCAATACTTTAGCATCATGGTTCGATATTTATTCTATACAAAAAAGAGAAATTTTAACTTGTAGTTTATTGCAATTACCAACACTTGTTTCAACTGAAAAGTACAGTTTTTAACTTAAATTTCATGGTCATACTTAACACAAAAACCAAAGTAGTTTCAAATGCCAGATCTGAAGGATGGTGGAGGATCTTTGATTTCAGGAATATTTGGCATTAGCCATGTTGCAACGAGCGAGCTTTGCATGTAGCTTCTGTCTCAGCAGATTGGTCTAAATGAATGTTGGAGGCGCAGCTTAGTGGATCTGTGCTCGACAATGTAGCCTAAGGTGGAGTAGTCGAGCACAGATCCACTGAGCTTTCAGCACAGAGCACATCGTCAGAAGTTTATAAAATAAAAAAATTAATATAAAATCTTTTGTGCATGAACAAATATTTGAGAGTTCATGGCCACACAGAATCTGAAATGTCCTCAGAGCATCCCCTTGGGCGTTCTACAGTCACATCAGTTCCCGCAGACATTCCTTATAAGAGGTATAGACAACAGTACAGGTTGTTGTCCCCTGGCCTTGTGTTAGAGAGAGCAGTTATTAAGAAAACAACAAACGATTTTTTTAACTGAATGCAATCCGGCTTCATTTCTGACCTGTGGCACTGAAGCAGCTGGAGCTATTTTCCAAATAAGGGCCAAACAATCTGAGACCTTTGTTCTGGAACTCAAACAGACTAATAATTTTGTTTCTTTGTACCATTTTTTACAACAGACCTTAACATGAAAAATCCAGGTGCAAATAATAATATAATGATGACACCTCAGTTCCATTTAACAGCACCACTACAACATAAAGTCCATCCGTGCTTTTTCCTGCTCACATATCCTCCGAAAAAGGTTAAAAAAAATTACCCAATAACTGGTCACTTCACACTTGATAAAGGAAATCTGGATTTCTTATTTGCTAATCAGTTCTGAACATGATGTGATTTGATGAAGCACAAAATGTAGCTGGAGGAGAAGCATTCAGGTTATTCCGTTATTTAATTATCATGACCCGTAGCTTGTCTGAAATTAAACACAGATGTGTTGTGATAGCTCAGTTAGTGTAGTGAAAGAACATTCCCTGAAATGGAAGTTATTTCTTTGCCGTTAATCTGATAGGCATGAAGTGCTCCTACTTTTAATGAGGCAATAAGTGATACATGCTCTATGCAAAAAATGCATGTTTGCATTCTTGGTATGGCAAAGCTAACAGCAAATATGATAAATAAAAAATATGATAATTAAGATGTGCCAATTAGTATGTATTAGCAACACTATTGACTGTTGTCAGTGCTCATTTAAATATGGCCTATTAATTGTATTGGACCGGTCACACAGCAGCATCATGGCAGGAAGCTCAAAAATGTATTAATGATGGCTGCATTCCACTTAGAGGACGTCCTGCTTTTGTGAGTGCTGGTTCACTGTTACCAGGACACTTCACTTGCATCTGTGTGACACGCCTGTCACTAACACAGCCAAGCAGCCAATGAGCTGTACAAGTGTTTTGTGGGCAAAGCTTCATGGAGGCGGCAACGTAGGCATGCAAAGCATCAGTCAAGTGGACAATGAGAGACTTTGTTGTACAAAAGGAAGAAGAAACAAAATGAGATAAGATAAATGAACTACAAACAAAGTTTGCTGCTAGAGCAAAGAGTCAACAACAGACTACAACAGGTTTCAATGACGTACACAACCTCATCAACAGAAACCAAAATATTCTTTTTTTTAAATATATTTTAACCTCTCATAATCACGATTATTTTTCCTGTGTTTTTTTGTTCACTTTCTTTCCTATTACTTCTGACCGTCCTACATATTTAGATAATATGAACTGTTGTTACAGATGGGATTTAATATCCTCCAGGGCCTTTCATATCACCAGGGGGGTATTACATGATGGAGGCCAAGAAATGTGAGCCCTATCAACAGAAGTCGTAATAATAATAAGTGTGACTTCGAAGTCTGGCCCAGAGCTGTTTCATGAAACAATGTGTGACTGTGAGGAATAATGAAATTTGGACTTGCTGTCAAATGATTTAAAGCCACATACAACAGGTCTGGTCACTAGTGGCAGAAAGGGCTGCAAAAAATAGAGTATCTAGAGTGAGCCACAGAACAAGAACTAATAATGCAGTTCGAACATTATGTGGATGATGACCAAAACAGGAGCACTGTTCCTCCATCAATAAAAAGCAGAGGTGTACTCTGGCAGGGTCCCAACAGCCACACCAATCTGCATCAGTTCTGAAGTCAAGCCTGGAATCATCTCATCATTCTTAATTTGCTGTAACAGACTGATAATTAGAGTAAAAACACTCTCCACTCCAGATTATTCTGTTTTCCTCAGAGGCAGTCAAAAAAGGGTCTGCAGCAATGTCTGCTGCTATGAGGGGCTGTACTAGGCTTTCTGCTAAATGCTAACAGCATCCATATGCTGGTAAGTAATAAAACTATTTTTATTCATTCTTGTCGTATACAGATGAACCATACAGACAATATGCAGGCCAGTATAAAGTGTAATGGTATGGTGTCCAAACTTTTTTTAAGAGATTTGACAATGTGAAGATACCCGGGAGGCCAATACTAACATTTTAAAAATGAAAAAAATACCAATTAAAGTTACATGCAAATGTTTTGTAACAATTTTATTTGTCACTATTATCTTTTTCTTATCTTTTTTTAAGTGGCAATGTAACCAAATCTAAACCAATCTAAAAACCAGCTCTGCCTTTCTTTCAAATCTTGAGTCAGATAACAGAATAAATTGTATGGAACACAAAATTATTCAGAAAGTAATATTTTGTGTCACATCTACAGATACATAACATCAGCAGTTATGTCCGTATTGGTTAACGTTGAGTGCATTCAGATGCTTCATTATGTCAATCAAAAAAGCCAAATCTTCCAGCCATACAGTATATGACAATCCTAGGCCATAAATAATATCTTATAAAAATGAAGCTTTGTGCATGGAATCTGACCACAGGCCATGATTAGCCCCCGAGCCGTACTTTGGAAATCCCTGGTGGTGTCTGCAAGCTTTACTATACTTTCATCTTTGTCTTTAATCTCAAAAGTAGGGGAGGAGCAACCTGCATCGTCTGGTATCTAGATTCTTGTCTAATCAGCATAAGGTCTGTGAAAAAATGTGTACATGGGTATGTGTCCTTCAGAGAATGTGTCATTCATCCACTGACCTTTTACTAGGAAATGTTCTTTTCCTGCTGTTCTTTTCCTGCTGAATAGATTTGCATAGATTTGTTGGTATAAAGCTATTGGATCCGACTGTTCTGCTACAGAGATTGAAAGTTCAGTCTGTCTAGATAGTGATAGAAAACTTTTCTTTTATTCCTAAACCTAAAACCTTAACCTGACAAACATGGAACTCGTGGAATGGATTACAAATGTCAATTTTGCATCTTTAAGTTATGTACATAAATAGGACCTATTCACTTTGAAACAAGAGAGCATTATACGGTGTACAAGGGATAATGACTCAACAAACCAGGTAAGCTCAGAAATTTCTGTTCTCTTAAGTTTTCAGGAGATGGTAGTCCACCAATGAGTTAGGTTTTGCTCAAGGTTTCTGCCTTTTTCCTTTCCACCATCGCCAAGTGCCTAATCATAGTGGGAAATTCTGGTTCTCTCTCTGGTAAATGGAGAGTATGGTCTGGATGTATTCTATATAGAAAGTGTCATAGAGCAGTGAATATAGAGCTTAGCTGACAACTCTTGAACGTGTAGAACATCTATATTGTTATCAATAGTCGGTGATATAAGAGATTCTAAATAAGATTCACTTCTCTGCCTGAACTAAGACAAACTTTCATTTATTTAGTAGTAGTTAACAAACCTGATCTTAAACTTGTGTGTTTTAAATTAAATTTAGGATAAACTATTTAAAACAAAAAACTGTAAATGTTAGCAATGTGAACACAAATAGTAAGATCAGTGCCAGTCTTGTGTTATACCATGAGAACACTATTGCCAACTTATATTTAGCAACTTTTTTAGACCCCTGTAGCGACTTTTTTTCTTCCTATTGTCGGCCGTGGGCCCCTCCCCGCTGCAGTCAGAGCAGGATAACTCCTCTACATCAGGACTACAAATGAACTGTGCATGCGCTAACAACCCGAACACCCCGGAAGAAGAATTCATTTTGTGATTAATGTAATATCGCCATTTTCTAGTTCTCCTGAATCAAGCTAAAGTCTTGTGATTATCAGACAGCTTAAGTTTAGCTTATAACCGGCAAAATGGTGAGACTATAAGAGTTATCTTATTTTTTTAAATGCCAATATTTGTCTGCAACTGTACTGACTGACAGATTATAGACGATGTTCAGGGATGGCATCGCCAAACCAGCTAAGCTAGTTAGCACGTGTATATTGTTGCGTGACGATAGAGATTATAATCAGTTATTTTGTGAACAAACAAACAAACTAGCTTCTCTTATCTGGACTTACGTCATGAGGGCATGTTTTTATTTTGACCAGTTTACTGGTTTGGAGATTTTCTATACGATATATTTTCCTGTTATGGTGGAGGAACGCTACAGTGACAAGTTTCATTCAATGTTTATTTTTCTTATTTTAATTATTTCCTACAATGTAGATAGCTCGAAACAAAGCATCGATTGAGATTATTCAAAGTAGCCACCTTTTGCCTCCGATCAGTTAATGCTGAGATGTGTGCTGCTTTAACTCTGTAACATTTATAGGCTCTAATCTGAGGTGCTATTAATTTGTGATTTCTGGGGCTGCTAACTGTAATGGGGCAGTCCTCATTGGAACCAGTTTCATCATAGTGTTTGATGTGTTTTTGTGACTTAAAGGTTCTCACCTCTCAAAGTCTTCCAGATTGACTGACCACTATGTATTAAAGTAATGATAGATGTCGTTTCTCTTTAGTTGAGTGTTTCTTGCCAAAATATGGATAACTATAGCAGTTAAATAGGGCTATTTACTGTATGCCAAGACTACCTCTACCTCTAGACACAACTGATGTGAAATAAGTCTTATGATTAATTAACTATAACTAATTAACTATAAAATTTAAGAAAACACTAAAAACATAAAACACTTTCTTTTGTTCACACGTATTGTTTACCACATAATTACATATGTGTTAGCTCACAGTTTTGAAGTCTTCGTTGTTAATCTACAATGTAGAAAAAAATAAAATAAGGAAAAAACATTGAATGAGGTGACTGGTATATACATCAAGATTAGGCAACATTAAATGAAACCTAAAACAGAACTTTTTACTTTTTAATGCCCTCTGAGGCAGATTTGTGGTTCCTATTAGTCAATATGAATAAAACTGACTTTTATGTGTCGAGTTGGGTTTGTACTGGGTTATGCAGCAACCTCTTAAAGCAGAGGTCTTCAACCAGGGGTCCACAACCCCTAGGGAGCAGAGGTACTTGCAGGGGGTCCACCAATTTTTTTCAGAATAATTGACAATCTTTACCGAAATAATGGTGAATGTGAGGGTGCAGATGATTGAGAAACTACAAACAGCGGAGGCATTTGCCAAATTTGTCCAAAGACACACATATCTTGGCATTTAGTAACCAATAATTATGCAACTTTTAATCAATCATAAACACATATAGGACAATAATCCAGTATATAAATAGTTTAAAAAAAAAGAAAAAAAGTTGAGAATCCCTGTTCTGTTCGTCTCTCGTCCAAGGGGTCCTTGGGCTGAAAAAGTTTGCAGAACCCTTAAAGGTTTTCTTAAAGTTAGCAATTATTCACTCTGTATGGTGCTTAGTCTTATTCAAGGACTACAAATGAACTGTGCATGCGCTAACAACCCGAACACCCCGGAAGAAGAATTCATTTTGTGATTAATGTAATATCGCCATTTTCTAGTTCTCCTGAATCAAGCTAAAGTCTTGTGATTATCAGACAGCTTAAGTTTAGCTTATAACCGGCAAAATGGTGAGACTATAAGAGTTATCTTATTTTTTTAAATGCCAATATTTGTCTGCAACTGTACTGACTGACAGATTATAGACGATGTTCAGGGATGGCATCGCCAAACCAGCTAAGCTAGTTAGCACGTGTATATTGTTGCGTGACGATAGAGATTATAATCAGTTATTTTGTGAACAAACAAACAAACTAGCTTCTCTTATCTGGACTTACGTCATGAGGGCATGTTTTTATTTTGACCAGTTTACTGGTTTGGAGATTTTCTATACGATATATTTTCCTGTTATGGTGGAGGAACGCTACAGTGACAAGTTTCATTCAATGTTTATTTTTCTTATTTTAATTATTTCCTACAATGTAGATAGCTCGAAACAAAGCATTGATTGAGATTATTCAAAGTAGCCACCTTTTGCCTCCGATCAGTTAATGCTGAGATGTGTGCTGCTTTAACTCTGTAACATTTATAGGCTCTAATCTGAGGTGCTATTAATTTGTGATTTCTGGGGCTGCTAACTGTAATGGGGCAGTCCTCATTGGAACCAGTTTCATCATAGTGTTTGATGTGTTTTTGTGACTTAAAGGTTCTCACCTCTCAAAGTCTTCCAGATTGACTGACCACTATGTATTAAAGTAATGATAGATGTCGTTTCTCTTTAGTTGAGTGTTTCTTGCCAAAATATGGATAACTATAGCAGTTAAATAGGGCTATTTACTGTATGCCAAGACTACCTCTACCTCTAGACACAACTGATGTGAAATAAGTCTTATGATTAATTAACTATAACTAATTAACTATAAAATTTAAGAAAACACTAAAAACATAAAACACTTTCTTTTGTTCACACGTATTGTTTACCACATAATTACATATGTGTTAGCTCACAGTTTTGAAGTCTTCGTTGTTAATCTACAATGTAGAAAAAAATAAAATAAGGAAAAAACATTGAATGAGGTGACTGGTATATACATCAAGATTAGGCAACATTAAATGAAACCTAAAACAGAACTTTTTACTTTTTAATGCCCTCTGAGGCAGATTTGTGATTCCTATTAGTCAATATGAATAAAACTGACTTTTATGTGTCGAGTTGGGTTTGTACTGGGTTATGCAGCAACCTCTTAAAGCAGAGGTCTTCAACCAGGGGTCCACAACCCCTAGGGAGCAGAGGTACTTGCAGGGGGTCCACCAATTTTTTTCAGAATAATTGACAATCTTTACCGAAATAATGGTGAATGTGAGGGTGCAGATGATTGAGAAACTACAAACAGCGGAGGCATTTGCCAAATTTGTCCAAAGACACACATATCTTGGCATTTAGTAACCAATAATTATGCAACTTTTAATCAATCATAAACACATATAGGACAATAATCCAGTATATAAATAGTTTAAAAAAAAAAGAAAAAAAGTTGAGAATCCCTGTTCTGTTCGTCTCTCGTCCAAGGGGTCCTTGGGCTGAAAAAGTTTGCAGAACCCTTAAAGGTTTTCTTAAAGTTAGCAATTATTCACTCTGTATGGTGCTTAGTCTTATTCAAATATTTCATTTTCTTTTAACATTGAGTGTGGCAGACTTTGGGATAAAAGTTCATGTCAAATAACAAACTTGCCTTTCTAATATCAAATATTTTCACACTCAGGTTCGAGTCATACCTCCAGAGGAGTCCATTCCGGTGTGTATAATTATTTCTCCATTTTGGCCTTATGTTGTACTGCAGCATATTTGTTGTATAGTCACACACACACACACATACACACTCGGCTTAGAGATCTAGTTGGTCTGATGAAAAACAGTTGCCTTCAATCATAGTATCACGCCGCATTATTTGGCAGTAACGATAACAGCGTTATAATGATGGGAAGAGTAATCAGTTAGATTACTTGTTAGTGAAAAAAGTAACACTGTTACTAAAGCCATTATTTATAGCGCTGTTATTCCCATCACTGCTCTCTATGATGCTTTTACTTATTCAAAGTTCTTATTCAAGTTTTTGTTGAAATGGACCAACATTGAGTGTGGCAAACTGTAGGAGGACAAATGTTCATATATTCATATATGTTCATATATATAATGTTCATATTGTCCTGTTTATTCACACTCAGGTTCAGGAGTTATCTACTCCAGTAAGTATAATTATTTCTCCATTTTGGCCTTCATGTTGTACTGCAGCATATCTGTTTTAGTCACACAATATGTATTCCTGATCTGTTTATCATCATTCCTTCCCAGGTCCAGTGTGAGACAGACCGTACTGGTTTGAATGGAGTTGTGGTGTATGATGACCAAACTTATGCCATAACTTTTGTAAGTACATACACACTGAAATGCACATCTATGTACCTGATCTGTTTTACAATGAGAGAAAATGATTTGTTTCTTAAGTTTTTTTTTTTTTTACTTTGACTGGTTGCACTTACACTGCATACTTCTCACCAGTTCAATCACTAAAGGTTTAAAGAGTCTTAAAGTAAAATTGTTGGTAAGTTATAAGAAAGAGATTAAAAGGAAAATGTTGTTTCTATCTTCTTTCGTAAACTGTTAAACATCAAATGACCAATGTGGTGCTCCTGACCTCCAGGTTGGGAACCATCAGCCCAGAAATCAGCCTTTATTTGCAGACAACACACCCGTTGGATGTGAAGAATTGGAGTGGCAGCTGAGCACAGGTAAAAAGAGAGACAAACCCTCTATACAGAATCATATCATCTATAAAATCTCTTCTTCATGTGAATATATTTTTACTAAAATCAGAGTTCAACTGTTTTCAGAAGACATACATGATCAGGAGCAGAACCTGGAGTTTCAGCCCTCTGTACACTTGATGTCTGACGGGAGATATAACGCACAACTGAGCCCTTGTCCTTTCTGCCTGACTGAACCCACAAAGAGACTGACTACTCTTTGGTAATCGCAGTATGACACTTCTTAAATCCACAGTATAGACACTCACAGGTCTCACCAAACGCAACAAACTAACAGAGATTGAATATTGGCCGGATGTGTTATAACAGACTATTTCTTAGCCTTGTGGTACAGGCTGGCTGCAGGCTTATGGGTTTATGGTTAAGGTTCACCTCCATTCTGGGAATGGGACATGTTAAAAGTTTGAGTCTACTATTTTATTGTAGCATAGTTCAAACTGGTTTATGTATCTTACACACGCAGGGTAAACATTTGGAGGATCTTTGTTCTCTGAGGGTTTTTCCCAGGCGAGCTGTCTGCCCATAAAGACTTCAGGAAGCAGAGAGGCAGGTAGAGGAAGTGCAGAGTAGGTGGAGCTTTTTCAAAGTGGGTGTAGAGCCGAGGCTGAAATACTGTAAGGCAGATGAACAGGTAGGTTGCAGGTGTGCCGGTAATCACACACACACATGACTTTATCACAGTCATCCTGTCTCCTGAAGGCCTGTCTCTCCTCTTGTCCACAGGAGGAATAAGAATGCCCGATGGGTGGTGATACTCGCTGGTGTGATGCTCCTCCTGAGCTTTTTGGTTTAATTCATAGTTTGAAATAAATACATTTCAAACTTTCTTCAGTCTTGTCATGTTGTCTGTTTTGTCACACAGCTTAGGATTGAAGGTCAAATGAGATCATACCTGAATAATCATACAAATATTATGGAGGGGGGTATTTTACCCCGTATTTAAATCTATTTCAGGCTTTGCTTGGGAGATTTAGAACATTAAAGAGTTCAGCCACATCAGATAATTTTAATGTGCACCATGGATCATAAAGGCATTATAATATTAAACAAGGGCTGTCAAATTAATGCATTAATTTTGATGAATTATAGAAAAAATAATGGAATAAAAAAAAAAAAACAGATTAAAATAACACTGCATCCACTAGTGCAGTGTTACTCAAAGTGTGGTCCCGACCTCAAGTGGTCCGTGAGAGGATCTCTTAAAATATTCGAATTTCCCACACAAGTTTGTGGAGTCCTACCTAGGGATACTCGATATATCGCGGCTTGTTCTACGTGAGATGTATGAAATGACTATATCGCGACCATCGAGTACTTGTCACGTAAATGTTTTAAGCCGTCTGCATTTAATTCTCCGGGGATTCGCCTGTCACTCACTCCTGCTGCTCACAGCACGCAGCACACTGCCCCGCCCACCCAGAAACATCCCCTGCGCGCATGCGTACTTTCTGTATCAAGTGAGGAGAGGTGAAGCCAAGTGAGGTAATTGAAGATGGAGACGGACGACTTGGTTCTGAAGAAAAACAGCTGCGGTCACCTCTCTCGTTTTCGCGTGGTCACGTCAGCTGCTCCAATATTTTCAAGTGCGCCCTTACTGCCGACTTTATGGCAAACACTTTTAAAAAACTGGAAAGTCAGCGCTAGCTTACTGCAGCGTGTGGACACTTTCGGTTTTCAAAATAAAACGTGGGTGTTAAATGTATTAAACGTTTATTTATAAAATATGAAGAATGGTTAAAATTTGATTTAAAAAAGTGTCTCGTATGCCAAGTATAAAAAATATGAAAAGAGTGTGTGTCGTATAGCAGGTGTAGCTCGACTGTTCTACACTGATTTTGAGCCAATAGGTCACAGGACCTGGAAGCTATTGAGCTTTAAAGCTCATATTTACATCATGAAATGTATTAAAAATTCATAAAAAATATGACAAGTGTTAAAATGCTATAAAAGAGGTGTGTCTCACAGCAAGTGTAAATCTACTGTTCTACGTTGATTCTGAGCAATTACAATGCTATCATGGAAATAATGACAATATTTATTAGAAATAAACAATACAAAACAACAACAACAAAAATATCGAAATATATATCGTGTATCGCGATATAGCTTAAAAATATCGAGATATTGGTTACAGGCCATATCAGCCCTAGACCTACCTAACATTTTTAGAAGTGTAAAGCGAATTTGTTCTCTGAACAAAAATAACAGACAAATATTTTTTTTTAAATATGTATAATGGATATATGAAGATAAATCTGAATTAGCAGTGCCCAAATTGTTGCCTAAGCAACCACGGCGTCTCCTATAGACAAAATCATTCCACTGTCACGTCAGTAAGTAAGGAAAAGAAAGCAAGGAAAAGAGCAGCAAAAGCTGTGAACTTTAACTAAAACAAGGCACGGAGAGGATGGGAAACAATGATGGATAGGTGGCTGAAGACGGGGTCAGGTGGTCCCTGAAATTTTTTTTTTTGACAAAGTGGTCCTTGGTCTGAAAAAGTTTGAGAAACACTGCACTAGTGGAATTATGAAACTTCAGCCTACTCTCCAGTACAGTAGGTGGCAGTAATTCTCCTTAAGTGCTCGTTGCCATTCGTCATTAAATGAAAGAAGAAGAATCAGGCCGCATGGTACCTGCCATAGACATGTATACGTAGGCTGTGTCCGAAATCACTCCCTAATAGGGATGGGACATGATTTTCGAATAGTCGAATATTCGTGACGAGTTCGAAACATTCCCGAAAGGATGGCCCGTTAACCGCAGCAATTGCCGTCATATTTGGCGAGGATTACCGCACACAGAGCGCAACATGCGTGACTGAATTGACTCAGTACTGCCAGGATACATGCCCACCACTCCACACTGACCCGATGACATGGTGGAAAGACAATAAACAGAAATACCCTCGCCTGGCAAAGTTGGCCAGCGCCTACCTGTGTGTGCCAGCAACGTCCGTGCCATCGGAACGTGTGTTCTCCGCAGCCGGTCTGATTGTCAATAGGCTGCGTACCCGTCTCCATCCCGACCACGTCGACATGTTAATTTTTACAAAATATGTCTTAGGTTTATTCTACTCTGTTCGAGTGCTTTCAATATCGTTCCCTAAACGGGCAGTTTCACCCGCGGTTGCTTCTAACAGACGTAAATAGGAATAGTAAATATAAATAATAAAATTGGAAGCCTATATTATTGTTTGAGACTGTTGGCTATGTGATGTGAATGGAAGTTTATTGTGTATTTGTTTATCATTGTTTATTGACTCATAAAACCGTTACCGCTTTCACCCTGTCTGTCATGTGTGCGCGCGTTTGGGTGTGTGTGTGTGTGTGTGTGTGTGTGTGTGGGGGGGGGGGTCTGTCGATTTTTCGAATCGAATATCGAATAGTGTTTAGCGAATTTCGAATAGTGTTTTTGATCAAAAGTCACATCCCTACTCCCTAACCACTATATAGTGCACTATATAAGGACAACGCCATTTTGTAGTGTTGTTCGAATGTTTAGTGTCCACTATATAGTGCACTGCATGTATCCCACAATTCACCGCGAAATGTTGTAAACATCCGATGGTCACTAACCGAAGCAAGATATTCCATCATGCATTGCCAGAAGTTCTCTGGGCGCGGAAAGGAACATAAATATAGCAGACGGACGGGAGTCAGCAGGGGGTGTAGTTTGACGGAGGATGGTTTATTAAATTAATTAAAGAAAATGATATCTACTTTAATTAAAAAGGCACTAATTTGACGACGTCTTGCTAGTCTTAGAAGAGCAGCGCATCTTCTCCTTTCTCTCTCTCATTATTCTAGTTCTCCTGATCATCAATAATTGAATTATTAATGAAACACAAACAGCCAGACTGACAGAAGACGGCATTTCTATAGAGCTACGGGAGTTTTCTAGAATAACGGTGTGTGAATAAGTTGTGGAGTAGTACAACAGTCACGAGACCAGTTTATTGTATTGTTTATTTTATTACACATTTCAAAACTAGGCAAAATGCCTTTCTACATTCATTTAAAAAAAAAGTGTAAAACGAACAGCATATAATTAAACATTCCAGTAGATTACACTGTAACTTTGTTACTAAAGAGCCAAGAGAATAAAATATAAAAATGTGCTTAAATAGAAAATAAAAAACGAAAATAACGTACGTAACGTAAAAACGTACAAGACAGTAATCAAAAGACTGTAATTTAATAAAAATGCAGTAGTATTATGTGAGACGACATTAAAGTTGTAGGTTTTAATTGTGCGACAGCAATGACGTAATTACCGGCGACAAGTGTCCGAAAGTGTACAAACATTTCTTCTGTTAAGCTTACTATATAGTCCACTACATTTAGTTCCCTATGTAGGGAGTAGGGAATGAGTGAGTGATTTCGTACACAGCTAATGTGTCAGCTCACACAGTCTCCGTCGGCGCTACGTCATGGCTCTGGAACGACTGTGACGACCAGCAGCCCTCCACAAAACATACACAGAGCTTCTATTTTTCCCGGACGCCAGAGCACGGTGCATAAATTCAGCACAGAGCAGATTGTGTGGGGAAGGAAATCGGCTACAAAATACAAAATAAAACCCCAGTTGATTTTCAAAATTAAATACTCCACCACTGATCGAGTTTCATTACAAGAACACGTCATAATGGGCAGGCCGACCTGAAGTCAACAGGTGAGGGGTTTTCAGGCGTAATAATTTATGACACCTCACATCCTTTTTATAAGGACACCAGAAAAAAGATGCTGCACGGAATGCCATTGCAAAGAGAGTACAGACGGCAATATCGTGCAATTATGCGTGAATTCGCAAGCTCTCGTGCGTTCTTGCGACACTCTGTGGCCAGCGGAGACGCACCTGAGCGCATCACAAATGGATTATGTGTAAGTTGGTGGATGGCGGAGTACGCAGTCATTCCGGAGCGGAGCTGTTCTGCAGCTGTTCCGCATGCAATACACGGTACAAGTATTACTATATGGTTCCTTCAGAAGTGTCAGAATGACTGGTTGACCAACCTCCAGACAACATGGAAGCCCAAAGAAGTAAGGGGTTGAATTTTATGACTTCTGAAACCCATGCATTGCTGGATGGGGTGCAATTACACTATAAAAGTTTGTTTGGCACTTTCAGCACCCCTGGCCAGACCAATGTGTCCACAAAAAGTAAAGCAGAAATTTTGGCTGCTATAACAGCACAAATAAATGCCACTGGCAGTGGCCGACTAAGGTCTGTGGAGCAGAAGCAACTTCTGTGGAAGAACTTGAAGCAAAAAGCCACCAAGGACCAGGCAGAGGGAAAAAAAATCTAAACTGGGAACAAGCCCCTCAAAGGAGAGACCTAAAGGCCCACTCACACCGGAGGCGTTACGGCTGCGCCGCGGTCACCGGAGCAGATTGCTGCCAGTCTAGTCAATGAGAGCACTCACACTAGGCGCGTCTCAGAAGTGTCCCAGTGTCCCATGGTGCGAGCATTCTGTAGCATTTCTATTTTTGACGCGAGCCGCTGCTAAATCTCAAAATAAAAAACAATACGTAGTTCATGTAGCTTTTTACAACTTCACATCAACGTTACGTCATGACCGGTGGCAGACTGATTGTTGAAGTGGAACAACACACAATCATTTATGACAGAAGAGATGGTTTTTATAATCTCCTCCACGTCGGAGAAGCAAAGTCAGCTGTTTGTTGTTGTTGTTTTCTTTATACACAGTTTATCGCGGGGTCTCGCGTATGTCCAGGATGTTGCGTGATCCCGTGATCTCGCGTGAATACAGCCGGCTCGCGACGCTGCCGTTATGCAGCTGACACGCGCCTGTTGTGAGTTGACGCCGAGCAAAGGACCCAGCTAAAACGCGGCGCAGCGGTCACGCTGCCGTTACGCCTCCTGTGTGAGTCCCGTGTAACTGTCTGTTTTCTAGATTATGATATAATATCATACCACATATCTATAATACTGAGTATTAAATTGTCACCAATTTAAGCTATTAAAAACAGCTGCACAGCCTTATGGAGCTGACTGAAATGCAGCACTTGTTAGTGCACACAACCAATGGGCCCTGAAGTTGAGTAAACTCAATGAGGCTGTGCACTAGATGCCTAATTAAGTTTGTCAGTTTTCATACTTTTTTTAACAATCCACCTATATCCCATATTATGTTACATTAATGTTAAATGTACTCATTTCATGTCACTTTTTTATTTTAAATTTATTATTATTATTATTTATTTTTACACCCTCCATGGGATTTCGCCAGCCAGTATTGAGGTGCCAGCTGATAAGCCACTTATCTTCTCGTCTGAGTGTGTGTTCCTCACACCTGTGGAGGCTCCAGAGGGTGAACCATCTACGAGCACCAGCATTGCTCCACCCAATCCACCACAAGAGGTTCGTGGGCCAGAGCCAGAGCGTCAGAGACGGAAGAGGCATGCCGGTGATGAGGATGCTTATGAAAAGCTCCTTAAAATGGAGACAGAGAGGGCGGTCAAACAAATTGAACTGGCCAATGAACAAATAAAGCTGACGCTGCTTCAGCAAAAAGAAACAGAACTGAAAATAAAGCTATTAGAAAAACAGCTCACTTCTGACCTGAGCTGGGTTAGGTCCTGTTTTAGTTAGTGGCCACATTATTTGAAAAATGTCTTTGTTTTGTTGGAATTAAAGTTTGTTTGAACCCTGCATTCCCACTGTCTTTCTGATGTTTTGGTACATGCAAGTTACAATGTTTGAAACTAGAATTTGAGAAATAGGTCTGTAATTGTTAGTCTTCAGAAAGTAATGTCATATATTTTACTATGCTTTACATTTCTTACAATTAGGCTACTTTAATTATTTAAAGTTAAACACTGACACTTTAGAGTGTAATAAACACTTCAAGGGTAATGAACATCTTGAGTAACAATATCCAGAAGTGTAGCTGAGACTTTGTCAATCTAAATGATCCTGAAATTTTGGTATCAAGTTGATCCAGATATCTGCCTTAACTTTTGAAATACCCAAATCCAGCCTTTTATCTGTATTCAAGGCAGAATTCTGATCTGCAGGATCAGGTCTGGATCTGTGTTGAAATACCCAGTTTTCAGATCAGATCTAGATTTAATCCAATCAGACCAGGATAATCCTGGTCAGATTGTAAATTGTAAATACTAATATAAAGTATTTAGTCACTGTAAACCAACTGATGTTTTTTAGAACTGACTAGAATACATCACACTTGTAAGCTTTAAAATAAGTGAACATTTTAGATTTAGCCATATTTGTATTATAAAATATGGTAAATGGACTGTACTTATATAGCGCCTGTCTAGTCTTTCGACCACTCAAAGCACTTTACAGTACATATCTCATTCACCCATTCATACACTAATGGCATTGGCCGCCATGCAAGATGCCAACTGCTCATCAGTTTGAGGAGTTAACCATTCATACACACAGTGCCAGTCCAGGCCACATTTGCGTCTTAGGCGAACTTTTTCTCGTGCGCCCTAGATGCGCCTTGCGCCCTAGTCCTAGATTGCCGCCTGGGATCAGTCTGTTCGCCGCCCCCCTCCACCTTGCTCCCGGGGGTGCCCGCTCCGCTAACTTGATAAGCGGTATAGAAAATTGGCTAGGTTTTTTTTCTTTCTCGGGCGCTCGTGCGCCCCTCACAGAGACTGCGCCCTGGGCGGTTACCCACATTGCCCATAGCTAAGACCGGCCCTGGGTTCGAGTCAGGCACTGACACCTGCAGCTTTGTAGAGCCCGAACCCATATCCCAGCCCGACATTAAAATGTGCGCATATTGCATAACAGTCAAGAATGAGTCTAGATGCCCCTTTTGTGCCAAACACTAACAGTGATGGACTCATCTTAATTTGAACATTTTAGTAGATGCAACTGGCATAAAATCAATTTATTTATATTGAAATTTAACAATTGCATGTAGAAGATGACAGAACATGTCAAAATAGGGCGTACCTGCTATTAGTAGATTAAAAAATGAATTCAAGTCATATTAAGTGTGTATTGAAACAACAGACAAGACACTTAGCAAAGTTGCATTGAAGATGAATTCATTCAATTCAGTTCAATCAAGACATTGTAGTATATTGTCTTCTAAGTCTCATTCTCCTCAGTTGCTCTACCGTGGGAGTGTTTACAGTGTACCATGTGTTGTATGTCCAGACCTGAATGGTTTATGACTTTTGGAGAGGATGTATGTCCTTGAGTGTTTATGCCTTTTTAGGGAGGATAGTATGGGGCCCCTGGGAACTTGCCCCTCTTCAGAGTTTTTATGCATGCATTCTTGGGGATATAAGACCTAGCCCAGAAGGGGAAAGAAGTTAATTGGGGAAACATATTGGGACAATTTGGCATGAGGCTTGGAAGAGATGCATCTCAAACTCACTTGTTTCTTTGAATAAAGTCCTAATTATTCATGTCAAGAAGAGTTGCAGTTCTTTTCTTTTCAAGTATCCACAGACCGACTTCGGCAGCCACGGAAAAACCACTACAATATTTAATCAAAATGTTAGCTGTGGAACACAAGTGAACTGGAATTAATAAACAAAGAAATATTCCCGAAATAAATAGAAAACGACTAAAACTGGACTCAAACACCCCGTGTTCACGTTTGACTAAAACTAGACTAAAGTTTTGAGACTTTTAGTCGACTAAAATATGACGAACAAAAATGATTTGTGAAAGACTAAAAGTGACCAAGACAAAGAATGAACTTTGACACAAGACTAAGACTAAATTGAAAAATGTGTGACAAAATTAACACTGGTTCAAACTGTCTTTCACCAGTTTTCAGTCCAGGGCTTTGTGGGTGGCTCGATGACACACTGAGGCCACCCTGAGCATATGAGCTACTGCGACAAGTGAATTTCTTATCTGTTTCTTTTTTCATTCTTATCTTATCTAATCTTATCTGACAACCAATTTCATAAACTTGTTGATATTCAGGAAACACCAAATATGTTCATGTTAAAAAAATCAGGATGTTTAACAAAGGTATCAAAGATTATAGCCTTAATTTACTGTTGTTTTTCAATCATCAGAACTTGAATATAAAATTATTAAATGTAAATATATTATATATAATATAAAAAAAATAATATTTTAAGACAGAAATATTTTTTTAATTTTATTTTATGTGTATTTTTTCAGAATTTAATATCTGTGGAAAAACGAAAGCTCTCGGAGGAAACCACAGCGACACTGTGACCTTACTGTTGTTGCAAGGCCACAGTGAAGTGTTGCATCACATCCAGGTTGATGTTACTCTGGGGGAGTTTTTTTTTTGTTCATTTGAATGTGGAGAAACCGAAGCACTCGGAGAAAACCACTGTGGAGAACACTAAAGCACCTGTGCAGACCTGCGGGATAAGATGTTACTCTGGGGGTGTTTTTTTGTTATTATTTAAGCGTGGAGAAACCGAAGCACTCGGAGAAAACCACTGTGGGCATGTGTTCACCCCTCACAGCTTCAAGGTCAAGGTCCAGAGTTGAACGCTCTGAAGGGGTAGGACATGATCCTGAAGAAGGAGTTGAAGAACCCCCTCACGCCGGTCTGTCTGGGCTTCACTAGCTGCCTTTTTATAGTCTCTGTGACATGATTGTAGACGACCTGTGAGTCCTGTGACAGCAGTCTCACAATCAAGATCCTTTTGCTGCCCATCTTTTTATACAGTGCTTTGTGCACTGCCTTTGCGGTTTTCTTGATTTTATCACCACTTGGCTTGACAAAATCAGAGTCTGCCAGTTTGGTGCAAAGCATGAGTGCCAGTGCTGATGACATGTCGTTGATATCCTTGCTAACGTAAACCCTGGCCTGTCAGACTGCTGACACCATTAACATATAAAACGGGTCTATATGTTCAGCTGAATGAGGTTGTTTGGCAGTCACGTTAGGTAGTGGTACCTCAGGTACCAGTGTGTTTGAATCGTTGCTGACATCTGATTCAGAAGTGATGGGAAGTGGTTTTGACTCCTTGAAGGGCGTGACAGAGATATCCTCCTCCTCATCATCGCTGACATCTGATTTAGAAGTGATGGGAAGTGGCTTTGACTCCTTGACGGGTGTGACAGAGATATCCTCCTCCTCATCATCGCTGACATCTGATTTAGAAGTGATGGGAAGAAGTGGCTTTGACTCCTTGACGGGTGTGACAGAGATATCCTCCTCCTCATCATCGCTGACATCTGGCTCAGCAGTGGTAGGTGGTGCTGGTTCCTCGGGTTCCTCTTCGGTGGGCTTGGGAAAATCTATTACAAAGTGCTTGATCCTTTCTAAACTCTTTACCGCTATGTTTCTTTGGTTGTGCTCTTCAACCTCCAACACGAGCCACATCCACAGATTCCACATAAAAGAACTAATGGCAGAGTTGATCTCACTGAACTTAACAGGGTCATCGTCTGGTCCAATCATGTCAAGAATGACTTTCGCAAGCTTCTCAGAAACCATCTTATAGTCACTATCAAAAATGCGCGATTGAGTCTCTTTGAAGACGCACTTCTTCTGGTTACTAGGTGGGATCAAAGCCTCAACTATCTCAAATGTCACCGGTACTATGGCATTCAGTGGTGTCTTCTCTGCAGAGAAGCCGTTTGGCCCGTTTCTTAACTTCACTATGCAGCTGACAAGACCCTCTTTGATATATGTGCAAACAAAAAAGGTCTTGATTTTGTTCAACAGGACATTCCAAATGTAAATTTCAGAGAAATCTGTGTGAAAAAATCTGAGAAAATTGAGAATGTTGGTGTCCTCAAAATCAGGATCATATCCGCTTTGATGGTCTGAGATTGATGGGCCATCTATTAGTTTCTCGAGAAATCTGAGAATGTCATTGTCCTCAAAATAAGGATTGTATCCGCTTTTATGGCCTGAGGTTGATGAGCCATGTGGTTGGTTAAGGCCAAATGCCTGTTTGTTAGCCCATATGAACCCTGCAATATCCAATGCAGCCTCATTCCTGACACTGTGACCTTACTGTTGTTGCAAGGCCACAGTGAAGTGTTGCATCACATCCAGGTTGATTTTACTCTGGGGGAGTTTTTTTTTGTTCATTTGAATGTGGAGAAACCGAAGCACTCAGAGAAAACCACTGTGGAGAGCACAAAAGCACCTGTGCAGACCTGCGGGATAAGATGTTACTCTGGGGGTGTTTTTTTTTGTTATTATTTAAGCGTGGAGAAACCGAAGCACTCGGAGAAAACCACTGTGGGCATGTGTTCACCCCTCACAGCTTCAAGGTCAAGGTCCAGAGTTGAACGCTCTAAAGGGGTAGGACACGATCTTGAAGAAGGAGTTGAAGAACCCCCTCACGCCGGTCTGTCTGGGCTTCACTAGCTGCCTTTTTATAGTCTCTGTGACATCATTGTAGACGACCTGTGAGTCCTGTGACAGCAGTCTCACAATCCCTTTGCTGCCCATCTTTTTATACAGCGCTTTGTGCACTGCCTTTGCGGTTTTCTTGATTTTATCACCACTTGGCTTGACAAAATCAGAGTCTGCCAGTTTGGTGCAAAGCATTAGTGCCAGTGCTGATGACATGTCGTTGATGTCCTTGCTAAGGTAAACCCTGGCCTTTCAGACTGCTGACACCATTAACATATAAAACGGGTCTATATGTTCAGCTGACTGAGGTTGTTTGGCAGTCATGTTAGGTAGTGGTACCTCAGGTACCAGTGTGTCTGAATCGTTGCTGACATCTGATTCAGAAGTGATGGAAAGTGCTTTTGACTCCTTGACGGGCGTGACAGAGATATCCTCCTCCTCATCATCGCTGACATCTGATTTAGAAGTGATAGGAAGTGGCTTTGACTCCTTGACGGGTGTGACAGAGATATCCTCCTCCTCATCATCGCTGACATCTGATTTAGAAGTGACGGGAAGAAGTGGCTTTGACTCCTTGACGGGTGTGACAGAGATATCCTTCTCCTCATCATCGCTGACATCTGATTCAGAAGTGATGGGAAGAAGTGGCTGTGACTCCTTGACGGGTGTGACAGAGATATCCTCCTCCTCATCATCGCTGACATCTGATTTAGAAGTGATGGGAAGAAGTGGCTGTGACTCCTTGACGGGTGTGACAGAGATATCCTCCTCCTCATCATCGCTGACATCTGATTTAGAAGTGATGGGAAGTGGCTTTGACTCCTTGACAGGTGTGACAGAGATATCCTCCTCCTCATCATCGCTGACATCTGGCTCAGCAGTGGTAGGTGGTGCTGGTTCCTCGGGTTCCTCTTCGGTGGGCTTGGGAAAATCTATTACAAAGTGCTTGATCCTTTCTAAACTCTTTACCGCTATGTTTCTTTGGTTGTGCTCTTCAACCTCCAACACGAGCCACATCCACAGATTCCACATAAAAAAACTAACGGCAGAGTTGATATCACTGAACTTAACAGGATCATCGTCTGGTCCAATCATGTCAAGAATGACTTTCGCAAGCTCCTCTTAGTAATCTTATAGTCACTATCAAAAATGCGTGATTGAGTCTCTTTGAAGACGCACTTCTTCTGGTTACTAGGTGGGATCAAAGCCTCAACTATCTCAAATGCCACCGGTACTATGGCATTCAGTGTTGTCTTCTCTGCAGAGAAGCCGTTTAGCCCGTTTCTTAACTTCACTATGCAGCTGACAAGACCCTCTTTCTTTATTAGTTTCTCGAGAAATCTGAGAATGTCATCGTCCTCAAAATAAGGATCGTATCCGCTTTTATGGCCTGAGGTTGATGAGCCATCTGGTTGGTTAAGGCCAAATGCCTGTTTGTTAGCCCATATGAACCCTGCAATATCCAATGCAGCCTCATTCCTGTTTTGGATGATGTGCTGCATGTGTTCCTTGCATTGAACCTGTGGACTAGCCTTTGAGAAAATGTTTATAACTGCTTTCGTAGCTCTGCTTATGAAGCTCTCAGCTGCTGTTTTTTCACTTTGAAAATTATTTCTTGTGCCCCTGCAGTTCTTCGCCATGTGTTTTCTCAGCCTGCAGGTGAGTTCTGAGGCTTCAGTGGCCTGTGGTTCACTTATCTTGCTTCCCTCATCCATAATCCTTGTTTGACTTGTTGCTACAGACAGTCTGTAATCCTGTTTGGACTTGGAGGATGTACGAGGTTGTCTTTAAAGAGACACTTTTGTTTCTAAACCTTGTGGAAAATGCGCAAAGCGCGCAATAAATGGATTTTCAGTTAAAGTCATCAAAGTTTCGGCATCAGTTTCTCCGGTTCACGTGTCTAACAATCAACAAAATTAGCACCAGTAGCGGCTGAAAATGGGACATAGCCACTACACCCTGACCAACACTCTGACCAAGACTGCACAGTAAACATTTTCAGAGCTCATCTATATTTCTCTCTGTTTATTCTGAATATCATTGACTTAAATTGGATGCGCCGTGCGCCCTAGTCCTAGATTGCCGCCTGGGATCAGCCTGTCCGCCGCCCTCCTCAACCCCCCGCTCCCGGGGCGCCAGCTCCGCTAACTTGATGAGCGGTATAGAAAATTGGCGAGGTTTGTTTCTTTTTCGGGCGCTCGTGCTCCCCTCACAGAGACTGCGCCCTGGGCGGTTGCCCACATTGCCCATAGCTAAGACCGGCCCTGCATACACATTCACACACCGATGGCGCAGCCTTCAGGAGCAATTTGAACATTTTTAAAATAAAAAAGTAAAACTATTTTTATTGGCTAATGTTGTTTGCAGATAAACTATACGGACAATATATGCAGGCCAGTGTTAAGTGTAATGTAAAGGCTCATTCATCATCCTACAAAATAATTTCCTTGTTAAATAAATATCATCATTGCTTCACAAATTTAATAAATGCATGAACAGGTAAGCCAGAAATGAGAATCTATTGTGGCAGCCTGTTCTTACTCCAGTTGTCAAGAATGGCACCTTGGTCAGTGGCTTTATACTTTGATGCTCTAGAGTCATTTTTGGATGTGCTTGTCTGTTCAAACTCATAAAATGTGAAATATTTACAAGCATATCTATATTTTGATTGCTCTCTTGTTTTTCAAAAGCAGAGGAGGGACAACCTGCATCTGATGGTATCTTGAGCTATCTCAAATCAAAGAGACAGACAGTGCCACTCTTCTACAGAGAAGTTGCACCTAAAAGTGCAGTCTGTCTAGATGGTGATAGAAGTTTTCTTTTATTCCACATAAACCTGAAATCTTAACCTACCAAACATATTTTTTAACAAACATGGGACCAATAGAATGAACTACAATTGTGGATACTACAATTCTTTCAAGGGTATTTGGGACTGCTCTGGGTTGCTTGAAGTCCTTGGACGGCATTTCTTCCAATGATTGTTACAGTCAGTACTAACAGGCTGAAAAAAGAGAAGAAAGGCTAATTCAGAACCAAAGTCATGGCAACACAACTGAGGACTATTGAACAAAAAGGTGAAAGATGATGATCATCAAAGCCACTAAAAGTACTGAAGTGAAGACCCCCTCAGCTGATGGAGAATTGAGGGAACAGGCAATGATACTTCAGCCTAAAACAAGCCAAACTGTACAAAACAGTAAAGGTTCTTTCAGTTTTGCTTCTTTGATTAACGTAGAAACAAAATTCAAGTAAAAATGTAGTCTTTTAAGTTTCTGTGGAAGCAAATAAGAAGATTCAAGCATTGATCATATCTGACAATCTTTTTACACAACCATGGATTACCAATCACTCCAAAACAAGAGATAAGGATACATTGTACAAGAAATACGACTTAAAATTCCAGGTAAGCTGAAATCATTCAGTGATGTGCAGTAGATTGATTCATTTTCTCAGAAGTTTATGGGGTCTTTTAAAGTTTTAGTCAGAAACACAGACATTAACAAACTAACCATTTATTACCAACGATATTCAGTTACAGATAACTTTTTTAAAAAGCTTGTTAAGGGATCTATCAAAGGATCTACGCAGCAAGGAGGACAGTATTGCTAGAAATGAAACCCACAAACTTATAATGGTACAGTCAGAGATATATATGAACATACATGAACATAGAGCTTAACCAGTACTGACAACTGAACAACATCTAAAACAATCGATGATGCTTATCAATAGTCTATTGGTGAAATCAGAAATTAGTTTCAGTTTCCTGCCTGAACACAAACCTTTATTCAGTACATTACCAAACCTGATAAAACCTCATCTTAAACTATTTTAAATCAAATTTAGGGTAAATTATTGCATTAAAATGTTAACATGAATAATGCAATAGGAAGCTGGGTAAAGATCTCGTGAGTACAGCCTGTTGTATTGTTGTTGTATTGTATTGTTAAAACTGAAATAAAAATACCTACCGTATACAAGTTGTTGTATTAGTTTGTCCTCCTGTTATTGACATAATGCGCAGATATAGATATGTGTTTTCTGAAGGTAAAATTCAAACATCATTTTGGAGCAATTTGACATGATTTTGACCCCACATCCATTCCTCTTTGACGGAACTTAAAATACATGTGCGTGTTTAATTATTTCTGATATATACTATACTATACTTCCATTTAAAGATGGGTAGTTTCAGACTATTCAGGCTCGCCATTCCTGTTTCTCACTGACTCACATGAATGTCCTGTGTTGTCTTTGTGACATTTTGTGTAAGCAACACTCGAGCAACCCCACTTCTGATTAGCTTACCATCAGGGACGGACTGGCAATCTGGCATACCGGGCATTTGCCCGGTGGGCCGACGTGCTATTTGGGCCGATAAATCCAGATTTTTAAATATTCGTCTGACCGGCCCATAACGAGTAGACCACGCAGCCCAAACACACTGTTGAACAACCACTCTGTACGCTCTGGTCCCGCCTACAGGCACACACACAAAAAAAAGGCTGTGCAAGACTTTGTTTTCTTACCACCGGCCCTTACACGCTGACTGACAGGGGACCGGCCCAATCACATCATGAAACACCTCCCCCCTTTGGCTTGACGCGCTGGTGTGCGTGTGAGTTTATTGATGGGTGAAACGCTATCAGATAAAAGATGGAGAGAAAACTTAAAGGTGGCGCAGAAAAACGCGATAAGAAGAAACTTGCTCTTCGGGCAGATGCTGTGAAGTGTGTTAAAATCACAGACATGTTTGCCACGCTTTTAAAAATTATATCATTTTGTCTATGTTATGTGAATGCAGCTGCACGTATCTGTACATTCCAGTAATTGTAGCCTAGGCATATTTAAAGCCACCACCACTCACCAAAAATGTGAGTGAAAAGTGAAGAGTCAGCACTCTCAATTTTTTTGTTCAACTAGTAGTCCTCGGGTAAGCTCCTATTTAGGCCTAGAAAAAAAAGGGCTGTTTTATGTAGCTAGGTGGCTAAAGACAATGTAAGTTAGCCTACAAAGAAAGAAAATAGCACTTTTTAAAATGACATATTTTTTTTCTTTGCTAGTGTTATGTCAATGCAGCTGTGTTTGTTTATATAAATATATTATAAACAGGCTGTATTCATGTCCTGTTGAGCTAGGTTGTTTAAAGACTTGCACAGTTGCACTGAAAAAACTGAAAAGGTGTGTTATCAAATGTTGTGGGCCGGTCTGGACCAAAATGCCAGGGCCGATTTTTTTTTGTCCCAGTCCGCCCCTGCTTACCATGGCTTTTTACTCAGCCTCTGCCAGTCGTCATCATTTATGCGATTGTCTCGTGCTCCTGTCCTCACCAAGGAAGGAGGAACAAGAAAAATCTTTGCTGCTCGGCTTAGAGATCTAGTTGGTCTGATGAAAAACAGCTGCCTTCAATCATAGTATCACGCCGCATTATTTGGCAGTAACAATAACGGTGTTATAATGATGGGAAGAGTAATCAATTAGATTACTCGTTACTGAAAAAACGCAGTTACTAACGCCATTATTTATATATTTCCATCACTGCTCTCTATGATACTTTGTCTTATTCAAAGTTCCTATTCAAGTTTTTATTTGTTTAAAAATAAAAAATAAGTTTAAATGGACCAACATTGAGTGTGGTAGATTGTAGGAGGACAAAAGTTCATATATTCATATATGTTCATATATATAATGTTCATATTGTCCTGTTGTTTCACACTCAGGTTCAAGCCATACCGTCAGAGGAGTTATCTACTCCAGTGAGTATAATTATTTCTCCATTTTGGCTTTCATGTTGTACTGCAGCATATCTGTTTTAGTCACACAATATTCCTGATCTGTTTATCATCATTCCCTTCCCAGGTCCAGTGTGAGACAGACCGTACTGGTTTATATGGAGTTGTGGTGTATGATGACCAAACTTATCCCATAACTTCTGTAAGTGCATACACACTGAAATAACATTTATGTACCTGATATCTGTTTTACAGTAAGAGGAAATTAATTGCTTCCCAACGTTAAGAAATGTTAAAAAAAAAAAAAAAGGTCAAAGTCAGTGTTTATCATTTATATCATGGGTCAGTTTTAGAGTGGTCTGTACTGTTAGACCAGTCCTTATTTTACCCTCTAAAAAAAGTTTGACACTTTCACACTTTCTTCCTCCAGGCTAACTAAATGCAATGCTCCCAATAAGTGACATCTGCTGACCAGTGGCACCAAGTGACAAAAAAGGAAACATGGTTCCTAATTTGTGGTTTGTTAACACTGTTGAGAAGAGACTGTACTGGTCTGAATAGTTTTGTGTGTGATGATCGAACTTATGCCTTACAGGTACAATAAGTAAGATATTTACTAAAACATAAATAAATAGGCTATGTCATCAGAGATTAAGAAAACATGCTCTACTAAAATACAAGCTTTTTGATAAATTACTATTGTATGTTTATTTTGAAATTTGCCCTACACGTTTCATGCTAAAGGCTCCAGGTTGCCAGATATGAAACGTACTACAGCCATGAAAGCAAATAAAGTGAACCAACAGAGTGAATGTTAGATTCTGTCCAACCTAAGAAGCTCCATGGGCAGACATGGTAAACTCTGTAGATATTGGAGATAATTTGAAAGAGCTCAAAAGGACCCAGAGCGCCTGTTTTTTTTAATGGGTTTCCACGTGATTTCCTCTGTGGATCAAAAAATATCTCCACCATCATCACCGCTGTCTTTTTAATCGTGTGGACTCCTGACCCACAGTGAAAAGTGACAAACACATTGTAAAAATTACCATCCTACCCAGCAGAGGCTGTTTTCTGGGACAGAGTTCATCGTAATGTTGGTATGGAGGACTGGGCAGGTTGTTGCTTTAAACCCTAGATATCTGTATTCTGCACAATTTTACATATTGTACCTTTAACTTCTATGAGTATAGACACTGAAATAGAATAGAGTAGAAAGCTTTTATTGTACAACAGACATACTGTAAGCACAATGAAATTACAGGGGGCTTCAACAAGGTGTTGGTCCTAATATAGGTAATAGTATAGTATAGCATCAGTATAGACAAAGATAAAACCACAATATAAAGTGTTACGACCCGACAAATGCCTCCTGAAGTCCAGGATGATCTCAGTCTTTGTGGTGTTCAGGGCCAGATTTTTCACTGCACACCACGCGGACAGCTGCACGATCTCATCTCTGTAGGCTGACGCGTCTCCTCCTGAGATCAGCCCCACTACAGTCGTGTCGTCAGTCTGAGGTCAGACATATAGTTCTGTATTGCCCGACCTGAAGGCAGTGTTGCGGTCCTTGAGGAGCATCCTGACCTGGCTGGTCATCCAAGGTTTCTGGTTGGAGAAAATCTGTTTATCCACTGTGACATCCCCCATGCAAAACTTGATGTAGGACACAAAACAACAAAACACACCGAACATTTATGTACCTGATATGTGTTTTACAATTCCAAGGCAAACATTTTTTTTGTTTGTTTTGTTGTTTTGTCTCCTTAATGTTTAATAGTTTTAATTTAACTGTTTTTATCTTCTTTCCTGTACTGTTAATCATGGAATGACCTCTCTGCCACCTCTGTGGTGCTCCTAACCCACAGGTTGGGAATCAGCAGACCAGAGATCAGGCACCTGTTGTGTATGGAGAATTGGAGTGGCAGCAACCCACAAAGAGAGTGACCGTTCTCTGGTAAATGCACTATGACACTTCTTAAATTTATAGTGTGGACATTAACAGGTCTCACTAAATACTAGGGATGTAAACAGTTAATCGATTAATCGGTTAATTGTTGAAAAGAATATAATCGATTAAATTAAATTAATCGGGTTAACTAAATCTTAGGCCATTTTCCACAGAAGTTTTTTCAGTGAGTTTCCATGGTGTCGCCAGTTGAGGGCCACAGCGAACGTACCTGAACGTAACGCAGCGTCAGACCCGGAGTGGAGTATGGAGCATTTCAAACTAAGCAATGATGACAAAGGCTGTGTCCGAAATCACTCCCTAACCACTATATAGTGCACTATATAGTGACCACGCCATTTTGTAGTGGTGTCCGAATGTTTAGTGTCCACTATATAGTGCACTGAATGTATCCCACAATTCACCGCGAAATGTAGTGAACATCCGATGGTCCCTAACCAAAGCAAGATATCCCATCATGCATTGCCAGAAGTTCTCTGGGCGCGGAAAGGAACATAAATATGGCAGATGGACGGGAGTCAGCAGGGGGTGTAGTTTGACGGAGGATGGTTTATTAAATTAATTAAAGAAAATGATATCTACTCTAATTAAAAAGGCACTAATTTGACGACGTCTTGCTAGTCTTAGAAGAGCAGCGCATTTTCTCCTTTCTCTCTCCCTCTCACTATTCTAGTTCTCCTCCTGATCATCAATAATTTAATTATTGATAAAACACAAACTATTTTATTTTATATTGTTTATTTTATTACACATTTCAAAACTAGGCAAAATTGCTTTCTACGTTCATTTAAAAAAAGTGTAAAACGAACAGCATATAATTAAACATTGCAGTAGATTACACTGTAACTTTCTGTTACTAAAGAGCCAAATTATAAAAATATGCAAATATAGAAAACAAAACACAAAAATAAAACGTACAGGACAGTAATCAAAAGACTGTAATTTAATAACAATGCAGTAGTAAATGGAAAAGTATTACGTGAGACGACATTAATGTGGTACGTTTTAATTATGCGACAGCAATGACGTAATTACCGGTGCCAAGAGAAGTGTCCGAACATTTCTTCTGTTAAGCTCACTATATAGTCCACTACATTTAGTTCCCTATGTAGGGAGTAGGGAGTAGGGAATGAGTCAGTGATTTCGGACACAGCCAAAGACTCTCAGTGTAAACTCTGCGGTGCTACGTTTAAGTTCAGCAGCTCTACGAGTTCACTAAGATACCACCTTCAAAACCTGCAGCCGTGCTAGCAGTTAGCATTAGCCACTAAGAATTAAATACATGCTGATTGCTAACATGCTAATGCTAATTGCTAGTGCGTCATCCCTATCTGCTCCTGTGTCTAAATAAACATGCTCAGCACACTCGTCACTCTCAACATTTCTGCGGGACATTGTTTTCTAGAGGCCCTCTAATTTTACTGTCACCTTCCTCAGGGATGATTGCAGCTGTGTTCAGTACTATATCTTACTGTAAGTTTCCAGGGCTAGTAATCTTACTGTTACCTTTCTCAGAACAAGAGAGTTTATAAGTGCTGCTGCTAATGTTTCAAGTGTTTCATCTAAGTACTTTACCAGATAATTATATGTAGGATTAATATTGTGTAGGCTATGCCCATATTGTATAGCTTTAAAAAATGTTTTATGTTGCTTAATGTTTCACATGCAACAGGTGAGCCAGTGCACAATAATTTTTATTTTTTTTATCCATTTCAATTTTCTGTGCAGAATTTATTTTGGTTAAATGCCATATCTGTACCGTATCCCAACTGGTACAATAAAACATTAGTTGAGGAATATAAAATGCATTTTTTTTAGTATATAAGCAATATTTAGCTTTATGTTAAAGACACCGTGAGAAATGTATGTTCTAAGAAAAAAAGCCGCTTATCAGTTAATCGTTAATCGATCGATAAGGTCAATCAACTAACAATTAATGAATTAATCGATCATTTGCATCCCTACTAAATACAGCAAATTATTAGAGACTGAATTTGAGTACAAAGAACAAAGTGGTTCATTTGAACCGTTTGTACTATTTTTACATTTTTATTCATTAGTGCTTTTACATTTTGGCCAGATGTTGTATAACATTACACTATTTCTTTGCATTTCCTTTACATAAGACAACGTTTAATATTTTCCAGGATATATTTATTATTTATTTATTTATTTATTTATTTATTTATAATATTTTCAATACAAAGTGATTCTATTGTCTTTATCCTCACAATAGATTTGTTGAGATATATGTTCAGCCTCCCCTTTTTTATTTTGCCCATTTTAACTTATATAGCCAACCCAGTACAGGCAGGCGGCAGGCGGCCAGATTTATTGTATGGTACTGATGGAGGTGAAATGGAGAGGAGGTAATGACTGGTGGAGGCTAAAAAAAAAAGATAGGAGATGGTGCAGTGTGGCTGACTGAAGAAGTGCAGGGAGGTCAGACAGGCAGATGTGAAGTTTGATTACTAGACTGAATTATCTTAGAATAGTCTGATTGTCATCAACTCAGCGGCTTGTCTATTGTCTATCAGGACATGTGAGCACATGCAGGTCCAGTCTACTCTTTTACTGTAGCATACTTTAAACTGGTTCATGTATCTTACACGCAGGGTAAACATTTGGAGGGATGAGGTCACACAGGATTTGTTCTCTGAGGGTTTTTCCCAGGCGTGCTGTCTGACTCTGAGACTCCGCCTCTTCAGGAAGCAGAAAGGCAGGTAGAGGAAGTGCAGAGTAGGTGGAGCTTTTTCAAAGTGGGTGTAGAGCCGAGGTTGAAATACTGTAAGGCAGATGAACAGGTAGGTTGCAGGTGTGCCGGTAATCAGAAGAGGGAGCACCATATCTACACCACACACACATGACTTTATCACAGTCGTCCTGTCTCCTGAAGGCCTGTCTCTCCTCTTGTCCACAGGAGGAATAAGAATGTCTGATGGGTGGTGATACTCGCTGGTGTGATGCTCCTCCTGAGGTTTTTGGTCTAATTTATATTTTTTTTAAATAAATACATTTCAAACCTTCTTCAGTCTTGTCATGTTGTCTGTTTTGTCAAACTGCTCAGGATTGAAGGTCAAATGAGGTCGTACTTCGTACAAATATTATGGAGGAGGGTATTTTACCCTGTATTTAAATCTATTTAAGGGTTTGCTTGGGAGATTTATAACATTAAAAGAGTGCAGCCACATCAGATAATTTTAATGTGCACCATGGATCATAAAGGTCTGTTTTGCCACAGTCCTGTCTCTGTATCAGGGCTCCATTTTCCTAATCACAATCAAACAAGTCGCT
Source organism: Collichthys lucidus (assembly GCA_004119915.2). Classification (NCBI taxonomy): domain Eukaryota; kingdom Metazoa; phylum Chordata; class Actinopteri; family Sciaenidae; genus Collichthys; species Collichthys lucidus. The sequence goes on along the minus strand of CM014089.1, from coordinate 28,495,158 downwards.
TTTAGGACAGATTATCCCCCTTTTGAGAGATACAATACACGTGAATCTTCTTAGTGTCAAAGAGCGCTCCATTTTTCTTACTTATCCACAGTCACTCCCAGTTCTAAAGTTGAATATTACATAAAGTGAGTCTGTTTGACTTCTTCACTTGCTAGTTGCTAACTTTTAACTTCCGAAGCCAGAGCTGTGTCATTCAGTCAGCAGCTCTTTGTTCAAAGACTGAGGAGCTGGAGTGGGGTTTTTATTTTTGCCATAAATTTATTTAATTAATTTAATGTATAATGTGTTTATTGGTGGCACACATTGTAGAAATAAATAAAAAGGATCCTTTAGTTTTTTGATTCATTAAGTTGTGCCAATTTAATGCGGAGTAGGGGAATATAAGTTAAGGAAGGGTTGAATAAAATAAGAATAGAAAAAAAAACGTTTAGCTCCCATCTCTCTATCTCCATCCCAGTAATTTTCATACAATCCCTAAGTTACAATATTCAGAAGCCCTCCTGTTTTGATTGATTCTTGTTCACAATAAAAGTTTCAGCAGGGTTAGAAAATAGTTTCAAATAAAAAAAGTCTAACATCAGGTAGTTTAAGATGGGGCTTCACGCTGGAGAATAAACGTCTTTGTTCTGGACAACATATAATTTGTGGAATCCTGGAGTAATAATTACAACTCATTATGGTTCCCTCCCAATATGAGAGTGAATGCTGGCAGGTGAGTCTAGACTGAGTGTGCAACACTGAAAAGAAATGAAAAAAGGATCCACTCAAAATAAATGGACACTCTAAAATGTGCAGTTTGATCTTGAAAAATAGACATTTATTAGGCACTGAAATATGGATATTTCACACAGACCTACAGACACCACTTTCTATTTTTGCAGTGCGGATCATGACTTTGACGGCCTGGGGGACAGAAATCAGTAGCTCTGTGAAAAAGCCATTATGTGAAAATGAAAAAGAAAAAAAAAAAGATACACAACAATAAAAATGCAGATGATGACAAATCCATGGAAACTGAATCTAATCCCACCCAGCAACATAACATACCAGAACAGCAGGAAGGGGTCACCTCTCGTAGCACTACAGAGACAAAGGAGACAAAGATACCTGGTATGCTGTCAGACCTTTCAGTAGATATTTATTACTATTCATTACTTTAATGAAAATACAACGTTATGAACACATGAAGTCCATTTCTGTCATGATATTATTAAAATTAGACTGAAATTAAAGTTATAACAAAATTATGAAACAAGTTGCTAATTTAGGAAAGTTGGCATGAATCCTCATTGATTCAACAAGATTCATTAACACTGCCATTAGCTACACCTAATGTTAAACTGCTCTACATTAAAAACTAAAATTAGGAAGCAGAGAGAGAATGAAGTAGAATCAAAATGGAATCACTAAATGTGCCTGCTTCAAATAAAAAAACAATAACTTGATTCATTTTTAATCTGAAATTTTTATCAATGTTAACTATGGGGTGCCGTTTGTAAAGCGTCTCGCTCTGAAAATAACAGCAACATTTTGTCACATTTAGCTAAAAACGATGTTTAAAAAACTGGTTTGAATTTTTGAGAGTCACTTTTTTGCACATTTAGAACAATATTTGTGAACTTAGAGATATGTTAAATATTTAAATCCAAATGTTAAATGTAAGATCTAAATGCTAAATATAAATATAAATGTTAAATATAAACCTAAATGTTAAATATAAATGTAAATGTTAAATATATACCTAAATATAAATGTTGAAGCTAAATGTTAAATATATATCTAAATGTTAAATATAAATCTAAATGTTAAAGCTAAATGTTAAATATAAATATAAATGATAAATATAAATATAAATGTTGAAGCTAAATGTTAAATATATATCTAAATGTTAAATATAAATATAAATGTTAAAGCTAAATGTTAAATATATATCTAAATGTTAAATATAAATCTAAATCTAAATGTTGAAGCTAAATGTTTCGGGTGAAACTAAATATTTAGCTAAAATGCAAATTCCAATGACGGTAACCGGAAGTGCCAAAATAAAAGCTCGAGAAGGTCAGAGCGTCTTTATAGTGGCAAATAATGAATAAAACCGATCTTATCCAGGGAAATGGACTCTTGGACTTGGATTATCGTGATAATAATTAACTAACACTTTGACTGATCTGTCATTTTCGCGGTGTAGGATCGTCTACACCCGCCCGCGTTCACCCCTGTTACGTCCCCAGTTGGGCCAGGGGATGAGGGAGTAACATAGAATTAAATAACCGGGAGTCCTGACAGAAAACGATAAACAAGGTCACCAGCAAAATAGGTTTATTTGTAAAATAAAGAAGAGAACGAGATAACTCAGGACCACCCCCACCCGGTCTCTACCACACAGACCGACCGCAGGATGAGAGAGAGAGCCGGCTCCACCTCCTGCCTATATATGCCCCGCCCGCTTAAGTGGCCACAGGTAACCCAGATCAGTCATCAGTGCGCAAAGGAAAAGGGGCAGAACCTAGAGGGGAGGAGGAGAGGAGAAAAAGAAGGCGAACACAAACAATAACACAGGCCAGCGGTCGTAACAACCCCGGTAAACACTACGGTCGGACATACCTCTGCAAACATGTCAATAAATGAGTCAAGTCAAAGTGATCCCCCTTGTGGCTGGCCATAGTGGCTACAGGTTATAAGTCCCGCACCCTTCATAATAGTGACACTAAAAACTAAAGTACTCTTCAAATAAAGTTTCTCCAAACGTGTTTGTTCATCTTGGTAGTTATTATCACGATAATCCAAGTCCAAGAGTCCATTTCCCCGGATAAGATCGGTTTTATTCATTATTTGCCACTATAAAGACGCTCTGACCTTCTCGAGCTTTTATTTTGGCACTTCCGGTTACCGTCATTGGAATTTGCATTTTAGCTAAATATTTAGTTTCACCCGAAACATTTAGCTTCAACATTTAGATTTAGATTTATATTTAACATTTAGATATATATTTAACATTTAGCTTTAACATTTATATTTATATTTATATTTAACATTTAGATATATATTTAACATTTAGCTTCAACATTTATATTTATATTTATCATTTATATTTATATTTAGCATTTAGATCTTACATTTAACATTTGGATTTAAATATTTAACATATCTCTAAGTTCACAAATATTGTTCTAAATGTGCAAAAAAGTGACTCTCAAAAATTCAAACCAGTTTTTTAAACATCGTTTTTAGCTAAATGTGACAAAATGTTGCTGTTATTTTCAGAGCGAGACGCTTTACAAACGGCACCCCATATGTTAACAGCTGTCAACCGTAGCTGGCCTCTATCACACCCATGTAGAAAGTGATTGTGTCAGTCTGTGAGGAGACATTAACATTACATTACTTTACATTACATAACATTACATGAATCCAGACATGAAATTATACAGGATTCAACAAGTATTTGCCTGTTGTGTTGTTGATGCACATCAGTAGAACTGAAACAGACCACACCTCTCTCCAGCAGAAAAACTTGAATAAATGTGGCATGATGCCATAGCAACAACATGCCATGCTCAGGATGGGTGTAAACATGAAAGACAGTGATGTAATTAATGTAAGACAGGAGTTAAAAACAGAAAAATAATCAGATGTTCTCCGCACTACAGCAACTAAATTTTGTCACCATAATCTGAAAACTCTGCTGTGAGTCATACCTGTGACCTGTCATTATGGATCATTAAGATGTGTTATATGAAGAGAGGAAGGCGAACTTGATGGACAACTCATCAACTGAAAGCAGACAAGTTTGTTCTTGCCATGTGTTGCAAAAAAATATTCTTGCAACATGTTTTGATAAAGGGATAGTTCCGTTTGGGGGTGTATGAGATACCTGCTCTTAGTCAGTGTTACCTACAATAGACTGTGGTCAGCGAGCTCCCAGTTTGAAGAAGCAAACAGGAGGACCAGCACAAAAGCAGAGCAAAGCTCTGCTTTGGACAGGGTCAGCTGAAAACAAACAAACATTTTAGCCACATGAAAAAAGAAAAAAAAATAGCTGTATTATGCCACAGATCTGACACCTGACCATTGACTACGGAAGTTAATACATTGACTATGGATAAGTATTTCATATAACCCCACTTCAAAGAACCTGAATTATCCCTTTAAGGCCGGTCATATAGACTGTTAAGATCAGGCTTACTGGAGGTATCAGCGATAACTTTGATGCTGGGGTCAAAGTGCACCCACATCCTCAACATCCTCTACCAAAGCACTCTCGGTGAAAAAAGCTAAGACTGTACTGTAGATCATCAACTGTTTACTTTAGAACCTGGAAATGTAGCAAGTACAGAGAGCAGACTGAGAAAGACAGAAGGAAATTCGTATTTACAAGGGCATATTTGTACTAGTAGATTAACTGGTTAAACCTGCATGATCATCATGGAGGAAACTGCATGATTATCTGCTCTGATTGTGTGCACCCAACTCTTAATAGGTGAGGCTGCCAGTCACACTGACAATGACAATCACAATGACAAGATGATTTTGACAAAAGGTAAGTCACTTCAATTTTCAAGCTTTTAAGGTATGTTATATATGAGTGTTTTCAATGTAATTGTCAATCTAACCTTTTTCACTAGTGTATTTTTCAAATATGTCACCTGCATTGAGATAGTGACTATATTGAGGGCAGTTTTACATGTAATTACTGTAGGTGTAACTATTGGGATCTATTAAAGTAAAGGCATCAGGGAGTGCCCAGTTAAAGTTGGTGCCTTGGATTATATGGCTTTAAGTATTTAATTAGCTTCAAAGGATTACTCACATTCATGAGCAACATAAAAAATAATAGTCTCCTTGATTTCATAAGTCAACCAGTCCAACCAGTTTAATCAAGCACAGACAGTCAACTGGGTAAGTCTAGCTTTAGAAGAGGTTCAAGGATTTTAGGAGCAGGTTAACTAATTTTTTCTCTCAGTCACTCATTTCTGATTAACATTTTTATAATTTCCTTAAAGGCATTGGACCAAATGGAATGGACTGTGGATACTGTAATTTTTCTCTACAATTCTAGTGTATTTGGGGCTGTTGTGGGTTCACTCCAAACGAATGACAGTGATACTCCAGCTCAGTACAAGGCAGAACCTTACAAAACATTGGAGTTTGATTACTTTTTGATTAATGGAGGAATCACACTCAAATAGGATATGAGTTTTAGTTTTTGCTGAAGTAAATAACCAGAAGATTCAACAACACAGAGCATATTGGACATCTTTTTTACACAACCATGGATTACCAATCACTTCGAAATGAGATCAGGATATGTTGTACAAGAGATAGGACTCAACATTCCAGGTAAGCTGAAATGCTTCAGTGGTTTCCTCAGAAGTTTCTGGGTTTTTGTTGTTGTTGTTGTTGTTGTTTTATTTATCTTTTAAGTTTTAGTCAGAAACACATGGAACTGATTATTTGTTTTACAATGGTATACACTATACCTCTGTACAATATATTTTATTTTATCATATTTACTATTGCTTTTTTTGATATTTTATTATGTATAGTTTGCTTATAGTATAATTTCCCAGCTTGTGATAAATAAAGTATATCTATCTATCTATCTATCTATCTATCTATCTATCTATCTATCTATCTATCTATCTATCTATCTATCTATCTATCTATCTATCTATCTATCTATCTATCTATCTATCTATACAGGCTTTTTAAGGGAGCTCTCAAATGATCTGAACAGGACAGAGGATACTGTTCCTAGAATTAAAACCAGCAAACACATAATGGTACAGAGTCATAGATAGCTGTGAAGATACACAAACATAGAGCTTAGCCAGTATTGACAATGACTATCTAGAACATCTGTAATGTTGAAATCTATTTATAATCAATAATGTGAAATCTGAGATTCTAAATGATCTAAACGATGAGTTCCCTGCTTGAAAACAAACCTTCATTTATTCAGTACATTAACAAAACTGATCTTAAACTTATGTATTTTTAATCAAATTCAGAGTAAACTATTTAAAACATGGTAACAAGATGATGCAATGGGAAGACAAACCCTCAGTCTCGCGTTGTATGACGAGAATGACTATTTCCGGTAAAGGCAGCGTGCGTTGAGGTTAACAACACAAAAGGTTGAAGTTTTCTTGCAGCACAAATTCTGCACATAAATGAAAATGGTAAGATTATTGGGGTTATCTAAGTATTTTAAAAGGCCTATATTTGTTTGTATGTATCCTAAATGACACAGTATTGACAATGCATTGGGATTTATCTTATGCCGTCAACAAACCAGGGAAGCTAAACTGTTAGCATTTTTATATTATTCACTGATGTCGGTGATTTTTTAATCTTAACATAACAACACTTAGATAAACAAACTGGCTTTACTAGTTCGGCCACAGTTCATTAGGGTGTGACATTTGCGATTGTTTCTATTTTAAACGTTAAACTTAAAAAAAATGTTTGATACGATCTCCGGTCATGGCGGAGGAAAGCTGAAGTCATATTTTATTTAAACATTTTTAACAAATGGACCCATCATTTAGTGTGGCTGAGGATAAATGTTCATGTCAAACAACGAGCTAATGTTATTATTAATAATATTTTCTTGCTGCTTGACATTCAGGTTCAGGTACTGCCAGAGGAGATTTCTACACCTGTAAGTATAATTAGTTCTCCATTTTGGCCTCCATGTTGTACTGCAGCATATCTGTCGTACAGTATAGCCACACTGCACTGTTTCAGTTTCACATAGACACACACACACACACACATATACACACATCAGAATAACAGAAATATGTATTCTTGATCTCTGTTTATCATCATTCCCTTCCCAGATCCAGTGTGAGACAGACCGTAGTGGTTTGACTGGAGTTGTGGTGTATGATGACCAAACTTATCCCTTAACTTTTGTAAGTGCATACACACTGAAATGAACATTTATGTACCTGATATGTGTTTTATAGTAAGAGAAAATGAATTGTTTTCCAACCTTTAGAAAAGTCCACTTCTGAACTCATGTCACTGCTTTTGTTTGTTTCTTTAATGTTTTAGAAAAAAGTAAAATTATCAGTAATTCACAAGAAAAGTGAAAAAATATGAGAAATATTTGAAAAAAAATGTTTTTATCTGCTTTCCAATTGTATCATCCCTCTTATGACCCCTCCGTGCCCTGTGTTGTGCTCCTGACCCCTGATTTGGGAACCACCAGCCCAGAAATTCTTCGTCTGCAGACAACACACCTGTTGTGTATGGAGAAGATGAGTGGCAGCGAAGCTCAGGTAAAAGACAAAGCATCTATACAGAATCACATAATCTATTAATGATCTTATTCATGTGGGTTTATTTTACTAAAATCACAATTCCCATGTTTTCAGAACAGATACATCATCAGGAGCAGAACCTGGAGTTTCTACTTGATGACTGGTGGAAGATATAATGGACAACGTAGTCCTTGCCCCATCTGCCTGACTGAACCCACAAACAGAAACAGAACGACTGTTCTTTGGTAAGTCGTACTCCACAGTACTTACAGGTCCCACCAAAATCAACAAATTATGAGACTGAATTTTAATACTAAAAACAAAGTGAGTAGTTTTATCCCATTTAAAGATCAAAGTCAGTATTTATCATTTATACAGTACAATGTTTCTTTTGACACTTTTACATTACATTACATTACATTGCATTTAGCAGACGCTTTTATCCAAAGCGACTTACAGAGGAGGACATAAGCTAAAAAGGTGTAAAGGAGCACAGAGTAGTTTGTTAGTTTTGTTAGGCAGAGAAGCATTCTCGAAAGAGAAAGGTTTTTACAAGTTTTTTAAAGGTAGAAAGAGATGTTGCAGTTCTTGCAGCCGTTGGTAGGTCATTCCACCATTTGGGGACAACCACAGAGAAGAGTTTAGAGTGACCTCGCTTTGCGAGAGGCAATGGTACAACTAGACGGTTTGACACTTTCACACTTTCTTCCTCCAGGCTAACTAAATGTAATGCTCCCAAAGAGTGACATCTGCTGACCAGTGGCACCAAGTGACAAAAAAAGGAAACATGGTTCCTAATTTGTGGTTTGTTAACGCTGTTGAGAAGGGATGGAGTTACCTGTTAGAAACTCTGTCAGCAGTTTTCATTTGTTCCAGAAAGTGACTGTGAAGCTGACTGACTGAAGAGTTGGCAGAAGTGTTGAGTCCTGCCACAATAAGAAAACAGCAGCGCTACATTTAGATTTATGCTAATGGCAGTTTGTTTGTATTGTTACACTCACACACCTGAACAGCAGTGTTATATTCAAGACCACTTAAACTGAGACCAAGTCATGACCGAGACCAGAGTGTACCAAGATTAAGACGAGACCAGTGGGTTGGGATGAATAGATTTCCCGAAGAGTTTTGGTAGATTGAACAGATTGCTAATATTAGCTAACTAGCAATGATAGATAGTAGATGGTCCCAGCCAATGTTTGGGTAATTTAGTGATATCCCTGCATCCTGATACCTTCAAAAAGTGGACTTGAGACCAAGACAAATCTCAAGTACTTTGCTAAGTAGTATGATGTGGTTTCTTGGTCAGCCATGTTTTTGTAGTTTGAAAAGAATTCTTAACTAAAGAGAGGCAAATTCATCCAAAGATAGTCAAGGACTAAAAAACCTCGTCCAACATCTCTGTGGACACATGCACAAGAAAATGAAATCATATAAAAGAGAACTGGTGTTGTTGTTGTTGTGTCAGTTTTTAGACTAAATATATATATATATATATATATATATATATATATATATATATATGTTTTGAGGCCAATAATCAACAGATTACTCTGAAATGTTTATTACTGATGAACTTACAGAATTTATGAAATCATGAAACTGTGTTATTTTGACTTAGAGACATTTGAAAGTAGTAATTCATTAATTAATCATCTGATCACACTGATATTAATTTTAAATAATATCTTTCTCATCTATCATGGCCTCTTTGGTCCTCTCAGCTGACTCATTGCTGGCTGTTTTTCAGGGCGGACAGAGCCACCAACGACGATGGTGACTTTCTCAGGTCAGCATCTTTTCTGAGCAGCCTTGCTGCACTCTCTCACTCACTGCTCACACTCACAGGGTGTTTGACATTTTGGCATGTGTGTGTGCTTAGAGCAGCTGAGCTCAGCTGAATGTGTGTGTGTGGTTGCACAATGAGCTGAAAAGGCTGGCAGTTGTATCTGTATTTATGTATTTTAGGGGTTATAACTCCATATATCGAAATTGATAGTCTCCTAAGGTGGTTTGCATCCCCTCAGGGAAGACCGTCTTCAGCAGAGAAATGATTGGATGTCAATACAAACATAAAAACTAACTGTTCATCTATGGGTGTATGGTTTATTAGGCACCTATAGCTAAAGCTAACAGAGGCTATTACAACAGTCCTGCAATAAATCCTTCCTACATGAAGGTTATAATGTTTTCATTATTCATTCATCAAAATGCTCATAAAGTTAAATCACCAGCTCTCTGAAACTGCTTCAACTAAATTGAAAATTATACTTTATGCAGGTAACATTTATTACAGGACTGATTAGTTTGAGCTCAGTTCAGACTCACACACGTGTCAGCTCACAAATCATGTCAGTTTTCATTCAGCTATAATTGTTTCCTCTTTATTTTCACGAGAGGACTTGATTGATGAGTTATAAGGTATTCAGGACATCATCAGCTGTGTAAAACAATGGGAATGGGCTGTAAATAAAACACTGACATATAATCACACTGAAGTTGCTATGAACAGTTTGCATATTCAACTGAGACTGAGTGACATTAACATTAATTTGTCCAATATTCAGTCTCCTCTCGTCTCTGTTTCTGCATGCTAAAATGCCAAATGCTAAACTACATTAACCGTACAAACAGTAGCAAGCTGAATTATGTAGTAAGCTGAGGTGTTAACTATGACACAAGTTAAACATATTCAGGCTTCTTTTCTAAGCGTTTGATGCATCATTTTACTCTTCATCGACACAAATCAGTCCAATCACATGTTGCGAACTTCGTTCTGGAGAGCTATGATAAATGATGTTGTGAAAAAATAAATACAGCTAAAAGTAACATTCTTGCTGAAAATTAAGCAGAGAGAGAAAAGCTGGAGGAACATTTTTAATCAACAAACATTATACACTGACACTGTCCCATAATGAAGGACATGTTGGCATGACTTAAGTTTTTGACTAAATCAAAGTCAAATGTATTTCATTGACCTAATATTCCATCCATCAATTATCTGTAACTGCGTATCTTTATCAGGGTCACGGTGGGGCTGGAGTCTATCCCAGCTGACTTTGGGTGAGAGGCGTTGATTTAATAATATCTATGACAAATAGATGTTGCAGATTTTCTAATGTATGTGTAAATCAGACCAAACATAAAAACCTCATCACCAAGTGGTCTGTTGTTGTGACTTCATTATTCTCATGAATCTCATTACATTGTCTCAGAACAAAACAGGGAGAGATTACCTTCACCAAAATGAAGTTATGGAAACAATTTGATAATACAAAAGTAATTTTTAGTAGACAGAGTGATGCTTAAGTTTGTGCTGCTATATTTAATCGCACAGTTTTGTTCTGTGACATCAGTTCTTGCACATGTAACGTCTACCCTCAGCTGAGAATCTCCATCACTCATCGAGAATATCGTCACAGGCAGCAGATTTAAATCTTAAAATCTGAACCGAACCTCCACTGGACCAGGTCCGATGATGATGTCAGTTACCATGGTGATTGAGCCAGGTTAAAAGAGAGAAACCTTAGTAACATTAAAAACACAACATTCCTCACATTAATCTCACTTTGTAGTAAACTTCTTATCTTTGAGTTGTACCATTACATTTATCAGCATATAACCATATGAGCACACGTCTTCATCGCAGTCTCTCTATATCTGACCCCCCCCCCATTAGTCAATCAGGGAGATAATTAAGTGAGCCATCAGATAAAGAAGACTTTAACACTACATAACTCTAACCTGCTGCTAACTCTATTTAATCATTTACAGGCTGAATACATTTTGCATGACATGCAGGGGGGTGTTTTCATTTCATTCCATTTGTATTCATTAATATTCAGGGGATGTCAACATTTTTAGGTTGTTCATTTGTTAAGCCAGAAGAGACCAGAGAAGTACAGAAGTATAGATAAGGAGAGAGAGAGAGAGAGAGAGAGAGAGAGAGAGAGAGAGAGAGAGAGAGAGAGTTTTCATCAATCTGATAATATTTCTATTTTTTAATGTAGACAGCAGAGGAGCAAAGTGCAGACGATCGCTAGAGAGGTTTATGAGTGGAATCAGTGTAATGTAAAAAATCTCTAGCATGAATCACTTCAAACTTTTCACTTCTACCTCAAAACCATATTTTATTTTGTCTTATTTTATGAGCTGGGCAGCCAAGTGCTGCTTAATTGAGTCATATAGAACTGAGCTACAGTTCAGGGCTTAGAAAACATATGAACACTATGTATAAATGTAAATACACTGATGAAATGTACCCCAAACTAGTGAGTTTATCAGTGAAAAGAAACAGGAAGAATGTCTTTTTAAATGTAATGAGGAAAATTGCTTGAGAAAACTGATACAATTATTGTCTTTATAATAGATTTGAGAGTACAGCCAGCAGCCAGTTAGCCTATCTTAGCATAAAGGGTGGAAATTAATAACTGTAAAAATGACAATATCAGACTTTTTCTTGGTCAGGAGTGGATCTTCTGAAGTCTTGACATCACTGTGAGATTTCTAGGTGGCTAGATGAGACCTTCAGCAGAGATTGGCTGTATATAGGATTAAGTGACATGAGACTGATGTTGACCTTCTCATCCAGCTTTAAAGCTACACTATGTCAACTATGTGTCTAATGATCATCTTTACCATTTTGTTTCCCATACATTGTTTCCAGCTGTAGCAGGCAGCTGTTTTTCAGTGGAAAAGCTCTAATAAACATCACCAGTCAATACTAACTGCTAACTGTTCGCTAACATGTTAGCAATAGCAACTTCTGTGTGATTATATGATACTATTGTGTTTAGTGTTTATTCCCCTGCCAATAAGTGGCCAAAAAGGTGACTATTAATATTCATATTGAAAATCTGAAAACAAAAAGTTACGAGGTGATAAGCTATTCTTCAAACTGGTAAAACTGAGGGGGGATGGTAAACACACTACTCTCCTCTATCCTGAAACATCATGGGCACATCAAATATCTGTTTTAATCTCTGTTAGACAAACAACTTGTTACCACGGTTACCTCCTCTCCAAAAGCAACAATAGCTTAATTTAAAGGTACACTGTCAGATTTAAGGGTCTGTATTTATAAATGATCTTATTCATAACAATGTTTTCATTCATGTATAACCTCTCGTCTTCTTATACGCAGGTGGAGTCAGAATGGACGATGGATGGCGATTATGTTTCTGGCACTCATTATTATGATCTATTTTGTTTGTACATTTTTCTTGTATAAATAAATGTAATTTGTAATAAATTATATAGTTAAAAAATTCTTGTCATGTTTTTTTATTTATTTCAGGTATAATGTGCATAGACAGTATAAATAAAAATGTAGTGTCCCTGACGTCACCCGCAGGTTTCTGAAAAGCTGCTCTGAAGCTCTGTGTGTGGTGGTTCTGACTGTCGCCATCTTGGCAATAGCTTAGCATAGTATAATAGTAGATATATTGTTGTCATGAATGAGGAAAGAAATTGTTTTTTATACCAGGCTTTAAACATGTTTATTTCTGCTGTGAAGTTGGACATTTGAACATGGGGACTTCTGGAGCCTCAAGTGGCTGTTTGAACTACAGATTTAGCCACTTCTGCATTGGCTTTACTTCACAGCCACAGAGGTTGCTGCTTGATAGTGAGTGTATTGGTGGCACTCATTGTGAAAATTAATGTTAGATTAAAAGTTGTTCCAATGTAATACTGAGCAGGAAATTATAAGTCAAGGAAGGGTCAAATAAAACGTTAACAGAGCCTTGATTTGCTCAGTCCCATCTCTTAATCAGAATTTCTATAAAGTAAGCTTCAGTAGAACTGTTGCATAGGCTGTGTGAAGTGTAACAATACAATATCTGAGACTGTACACACTTGTACACAATGTATCCAGACCTCAGATGTGTTATTTAACAGATCCAAAAGGTCACACACAGTCCAAGTTTACACAGTAAAGCAGTCATGCTCCTGATAAATCCTGCTCCATCAGAGCTGTATACAAAATGTACTTCACTCAAGAATGTAGCACCAACAGAGTGCAAGTTTTTGAATTTATAAATTATTCTGTGTCAGCGGGGGAAGGCTGTAGAAACAGCTGTTTGTGGCTTTCAGTGCTCTTTCTTGCTCAGATGATGTGTCCACTCAATTCTGTCCTCCAAAAATATAGGAACATATTCTGTTCAAACCTAGACCCTTGAGTAGCACTGTAATAGCCATGTGTCTGTGACATTGATTCATGCATGTGAAAGGCCTTCATGGCCTTGCACCTCCTATGCGATGTTCCTGTCTACAATATTTATTCACCTGCACTGATTTATTTATGAAACCCTCCAGTTTATCATTGATTCTTGTTTACAATAAAAGTTTCAGAAAAAGAAATAAAGGACTGAGTGAGATTACCTGGTCTAACTCTGAAAACATCAAGCAGTTTGAAAATGGGATTTCACGCTGGAGAAGAAACGCTGGTGGCCATCTTTGTTCTGGACAACATATAATTTGTAGAATCCTGGGGTAATAATTACAAATCATTACAGCTCCCTGATGACACTAATCCTGAGTAGAGAGGACAGGATTAGTGTCATCAGTCTGTGGAGGCTGGCAGGTGAGTCTCTGGACTGAGCACAGAACATTGACAAGAGCTGAAAGAGGTAGCATGAACAAAGCTCAAAAACAGACTGCTGGATGCTTCACTGAAGGTAGACGATCAATGGCACTAGGCTGTGTTTGCTGAGAGAAAAACAAAATGATAAAAAATGATGACAAAGAATGGCTTTGACCCCTAACCTGTAAGTCAACTATATGTTTGTTCGATTACTATCTCAAGGGTACATGTGAATGGAACCATCCCCATCTGCAATACAGGTACAGGCTGATGGAGAATAGGACTAGCTAAGTCTAAGCAGAATTTGAATATGTTTTGAGTGTGTTCACAGTAGAAAAATGACAAGATAAAGGACACCCAAAGCTTCTTCTGTCAATGTCCTCTTCGATCTCATCTCCTCTGCCGTCCAAAGAGGTTACTAATCCTGGTTACATTGCCTGCTAGCCTGGCTCAGCATTTACATATGACCCGGGTCTGAAAACCTCCACTTCCCGGTGGTCCAAAACACCTGTGGCACAAGTTGCTGACTCAGTGCTCTGAGCTTTCAGTCCAAGCAACACGGCTCACAAACTGAGCTAGCATTAGCTAACAGCAGCTATCTTGTCAACAACTAAAAGTCTGTCCCAGATTTACAGCTCCAGTTCTGGCACAATATTGACTCCCGTCACCATCAGAAATATCCCAGCTTTAAAACCTGCTTTTCCCAGTGGTCCAAAACACCTCTGGTACAAACTCTAACACTCCCCTGGTGTTCTGAGTTCATAGTCCAGGCAGCCCGGCTAACAAACTGAGCTAACATAAGCTAACAGCAGCTATATTTGGCAGCAGTTTACTTCACTGTCCATCAGGAAACTCTGGAAATCACAGAGAGTTGATGCGGAGCAACTGGTGGACATCATATTGAAAACCAGAAAACATTTTCTCCATAAAATATGATCCAGTTTCACCAAAATCAGTAAAATAATTGTTGGCATGTGACTTAGTAAAGCATTACGTGATTCTTACAGTTGCTATTACTTGTTGAAATGTCAATTTCATGAATGAATAGTATGAGCAGCACCTCAAAGTGTCATACCTGTTATAAATAAAGTTTTTTACAGCAGCAGCCTACATGAGATGTTGAACCCGATAATTTAAAGCCTCTTCACACGACACACTGCTCACCTACGTGTCTACTTTAATAACCTGAGCTTGATTCCATAAATTCCACCAACGCTTTCTTGGCAGCGTAGGAGAACATTTTCTTCTTTTGTGTGGGTGGTGAAGATGCGGCCAAGCAAGATATGTCTTTACCGCTCACAAAAGTTACAAATGCTGCACTTTTCCGTCGTCACTTTATTTTGTGATTATGGGTGAGATGTCTTAAAAAGCTGAGGATGACGTGTCCTGAGCTTTGGGTTGGACCTTGTGTCCAATGTGTTAAAAAGTATTTATGAAAACTAGATGGAACATTTTCACTGAAAACAGGAAACGTGCATGTGCCGACTGCCTTCCTTTGTGCTCCGAGGTCATATTTTCTTTGTGATGTGCAATGAATACCACTCATTACAGACACAATAACATTATTTACGCTTTGAAATCTGGTCTACGATTTCAAAGAGAGACTCCACTGTATTGGCGACCATTAGGCAGTGCATACACTGAGGCCATTCAATTATTCATCAAAAGACTTTCAGGTGCAGAAGTGTGGGGCTGGAGAATGCAGGAACAGATGTTGGATCAGTGTACAATGAATGTAAGGTCAGCACCGAGAGTAAGGTCTGACAGGATTTCAGCTTTTCATACACACTTCAAGCAGAAAGACTACTGATTTACCTTGACAAGCATGTATATGTCATTGCATTGCATTTGGCAGTCGCTTTGGATAAAAGCGTCTGCTAAATGCAATGTAATGGAATGTCTCTCTTCTTTTGTTCATATCTATTCAACATTTCCCTTATAGTCTATAATTCACTTCTTCTGCATCATAAAAGGTCACCACTATTTTGACATTTCTCACAGAAATCTACAGCTATCAAGGATGTTTACAATGATGACAATGGAGTCGAGCGGAAGGGTAAATTATACATACTGTCCATACTGGACCATAACTATTACTCCAGAAGGTACTCATGGAAAGTGAAGGATTACAGTAGCTACATTCTAATCCTGGCAGTCATGTTTCAATTACATCCCAAACACTGGCACATGTCTCATTTTGACCTAGAGAACCTGCTCTTTCACCTCCCAGTGAGTGTTGATGCACACAAATCGAGATAAAACGGATTAGAAATTATTTTTTATCCCGAGGTAACCTTTTTTCCCATGATGCTTTGTGCATATACAGTACAGTGAAATAAATATAGTATAAACATACCAAACAAACATTCGCCTCAGGTATTCTTTATGTCAATTAGTGTGTGGTATTTTAATTAAACACAATATTATTTAGGGATTTGCACCATGTGTGTGCAATATAAACTCAAATAATAACTCAGCGCCTCATTTTAATAACAGAGTCATAGTAAGATGAGATAGTAATGTTGTATTAAATAAAACTTTACTGTGATGGTACTGTCAGCCCCGCCGACAGGGGGGGACTAAAGGGCTTTTTGTCCCGGGCCCTGGGAATTCTGGAATAGAGGGGGGCCCATAACTGGGCCCCCATGAAGTCGGGCTCAATTATGATACGTTCACTTCAAAATGTGTTGGTTTTTAGGGTAGAAAAGTGCTTTAATTGCATTCAAACAATGACTTATAGATGTTTGCCTTCATTGCCCTTGAAAAAACGGCCAATAACCCCCTATCACCCCTATTCCAAAATGGTTTGGTCTTTCTAGAAAAAAAGACGACAGCATTTGATAAGTGGTCAGTGTGCGCGAGCCTGTTAGTAAACATGCACAAGTCGGGCGCGGCTGCCGGTGGACGCCCGCGTCTCCGCGCTGACCGCGCCCCAGCTGTGCGCCGGCCCCGGCAGGGAGAGGAGAGGGTTCTTCGGGTGGACGGCGGGTCGCGCCGCTGGCCTCCCCGGCTCCTGACCCACGGGTGAAAAGTGAGCCTCTCCTCCCCGTCCTCCTCCTCCTCTGGTCGAGGCGGGGAGGGAGAGCCACGCTCTTCTCTGGGCCCGCCCAGAGAACCCCTTTCGACTACGACCTCAGATCAGACGAGACAACCCGCTGAATTTAAGCATATTACTAAGCGGAGGATTTTTTTGTCCCGGGCCCAGCCAAACCTGTCAGCGGCCCTGGGTACTGTACTGTACTGCAAGTTGCAATTAAATAATATTAATTAAATGACTGGTGTGTATGATTTAGTGGCATCTCGCACTGTAGCTACCAACTGTAACCCTCTCCTTCCTATCTTTGTAACAACCCTGATGATTCTGACACAGATTCATTCACATCTTTGATTGTAATAATCTTTGCAGAGTAGTTTAAAAATGCACATAAGGGGTGCTAGAAACTGAATATGATGCCGGCCGGCATTGGCGCATTAATCTACAGCATCTATGGCCACCACTAGTCTTTACATAATTACTGGAGCGAATGAAAATAAAAGAGGCCTTTCACTCCAATCACAAGGCTACTGTATAGTTCACAGTACTCATACAGTACGAGCTGCATTTTCCGCTCTGATTTGTGTGACACTGGGGGGGGAAAAGCCCATCAAGTGCAAACAAAAGGTTGAGCAAGGAGAATGCTTGTGATATGTTTGTGGGGTTTACCTGGGCTAAAGCGTGCCTTAAATACCTACATAACAATATTGGAATATTTGATCACAGTTTGATCGTTGTGAGACGCCATTTAAAGAGTATCTGGTGATTACCAGCCACTTTGGAAGCCCTTTGTGGTGACAATTACGAGTGAATCAAGTGTGAAATAAGTCAAGTATGTTTGGTTTTAATAAAGTTTGCAGTATACGCTTATGAAACCATCATGTGTGATGATGTAATGACAGAGACATATATTTATGAGAAGTCACGGACTGACCTGTGGTTTTAATGCAAACAAAGTTATTTACAAACTAATAAATTATTTTTGCAATTGTTGCAAATCAAACAAAACAAACATAAAATAACACTTCTAATAATAATACAATAATATATATATATATATATATATATATATATATATATATATATATATATATATATATATATATATATACATATACATATATATATATATATACACATATATATATATATATATACATTGCACAACAACTTTGGGGCAAATGTCATCATCATTGACCATAGACTAAATAGCGTAAAGTGTAAATGGAAAGAATTACTAGTGAATCAAGTATGAAGTCAAGTATGTTTGGTTTTAATAAATGTTTGCAGTATATAGGTTATGTTTTTATTCTACATGGACACCACTGTTTATTTTTCACTATGCCCCCCTTCATTATTAATAATACACTGCACAACTTTAGAAAGTCCAGAGATAAGTCTGTTGCAAAATTCCATGGTGACTCTCGTTTGCAAACAAAAGGTTGATACCTACAGTACATATTCAACAGGAGGTATTATGCTATTCTTCAATTCTTTTTGCAAATGGAGGCACCGCAAATGGAGGCACCGTTGCAGCGGAATACACCGACCTTTAGAGAAAAACGCTCGCTTCTGCAGCTCTTTGTCACGCACAACAACAACACCAAGCCCTCCCCTCCAAATAAAAAAAATAAATCCTCGCTTGTATCTGCAGGTCTGACACAGGCCTGGCAGCCCCCAGACGTCCGAACCGTTTTTGTAACTTTTTTAATGGTTAGTTTTTTGTTTACATGCAGATGAGTGAGAGACAGTGCGCGAGCACAAGAGAAGATACGCTTCAGTAATTATGTAAAGACTAGTGGTGGCCATAGATACTGTAGATTAATGCGCCAATGCCGGCCAGCATTAGCGCGACCAGCTGTTCCCGGAGTAAACAAAGGTAGCTGTCCAGGTGGAAGTGGCATTTAAAAAACACGAGAAAACTCAAAAACTCTCATTGCTCAACAACATTGCTAAAGAGATCAGGTCTCCACAGAGTTACAGCGAAGAAAACAAAAACGAACAAAAGAGAAAAAATCAAAAAGTAAAAAAGCGACCTCAAAGGCTGGAACAGCAGCATGCACGTTAAAGCCAATAACGGCCCACCACTAGTAAAGACAGAACAGCCTAGATGTTGTTGATTTGGTAAATGGTGACATGTTGGATATACATACCTTAAATTTAATTTCAATTCATGAACACGCTCAAATCATACGGTTACTGTATAGTGTGCAGTAGTCAAACCAGCTGCATTTCCGCTCTGTGATCTGTGACACTGGGAGACCAAAAAGCCCATTACTGTAAGCGCAAATGAAAGGTTGAGCAACGAGAATGCTAATGAGGTGTGTAAGCTACGTCATCTCCAGGTAGAACAACTGTAAAGAACTCTGTGAGAGAAGCGCCATCTCCTGGTCATACCCTGTAATCACATGAATGGGTGGAGTTACAGAAAAAAATAGACACGCCCAGGAGAAGGAGGGGGGTCTCGCCGTTCACGGGACTTGGCAAGCAGCTGGCTGGAAGTCAGCTGGAAGACGGCTGCCATTCAGGTGGCGTTCAGCTTGAACAGGAACTTTTAAGTTGCTACTACTGTATGTATTTAGACTGTTTTTCTCCCATCGACCTTCATCAAATAACTTTAATCATTTCTGCAGCTAAGCTGTCAACCTGTCTCTTAGACCCCATCCCAACCAGGCTGCTCAAGGATGTTTTACCTCTAGTTAGTCATTTTTTATTGGATACGATTAATCTGTCTTTATTATCAGGATATGTACCACAGTCCTTTAAGGTAGCTGTAATTAAACCTCTTCTTAAAAAGCCCACTCTAGACCCAGAGGTTTCAGCCAACTACAGGCCGATATCAAACCTTCCCTTTGTGTCTAAGATACTTGAGAAAGCTGTAGCTAAGCAACTGTGTGACTTTCTCCATAACAATAGTCTATTTGAGGATTTTCAGTCAGGATTTAGAGTGCATCATAGCACTAGTCAAAGTTACAAATGACCTCCTAATGGCATCAGACAAAGGACTCATCTCTGTACTTGTCCTGTTAGATCTTAGTGCTGCATTTGACACCACTGACCATCAAACTCTTTTACAGAGACTGGAACATCAAATTGGCATCAAAGGAACCGCCCTAAGCTGGTTTAAATCGTATTTCTTAGATCGATCTCAGTTTGTTCACGTCAATGATGAATCCTCCATGCATACCAAAGTTTGTCATGGAGTCCCACAAGGTTCTGTACTAGGACCACTTCTATTTAGTTTATAAATGCTTCCTTTAGGGAACATTTTTAGGAATCACTCGATCAATTTTCATTGTTATGCTGACGACACCCAATTATATTTATCGATCAAGCCTGATGCAACCAATCAGTTAACTAAACTCCAAGCATGCCTTAAGGATATAAAAAATTGGATGACCTATAATTTTCTGATGTTAAATTCAGACAAAACTGAAGTTCTTGTAATTGGACCCAAACACTTCAGAAACTCTCTTTCTAGAGACTTAGTTACTTTAGATGGGATCACGCTGGCCTCCAGTTCCACTGTAAAGAATCTTGGAGTTGTTTTTGATCAGGATCTGTCCTTTAATGTCCATATAAAACAAATTTCGAGGACTGCATTCTTCCACTTACGTAACATCGCTAAAATCAGATGCATTGTCTCTCAAGCGGATGCAGAAAAACTAGTCCACGCATTTGTTACTTCAAGGCTCGACTATTGTAACTCTTTGTTATCAGGCTGCTCTAATAAGTCTCTTAGGACTTTGCAGTTAATTCAGAATGCTGCTACACGTGTTCTGACAGGAACCAAGATCAGAGATCACATCTCTCCCATTTTGGCTTCCTTGCATTGGCTACCTATTAAATCTAGAATAGAATTTAAAATTCTCCTCCTTACTTACAAATCTCTTCATGGTAAGGCACCATCATATCTAAAAGAGCTCATAGTACCTTACTACCCCTCTAGAACACTGCGCTCTCAGGACGCTGGGTTCCTTGTGGTTCCTATAGTCTCCAAAAGTAGATTGGGAGCCAGAGCTTTCAGCTATCAGGCTCCTCTTCTGTGGAACAAACTACCAATCTGGGTTCGGGAGGCAGACACGGTCAACACTTTTAAGAGTAGATTTAAGACTTTCCTTTTTGATAAAGCTTATAGTTAGGGCTGGCTCAGGTCATCCCTTAGTTATGCTGCCATAGGGTTAGACTTCACCCCCTCCCTCCTCCCCAGGGTTATGCCTAGCCTGGCACGGTATTGGTTAAAGATGTAGTCACATTTCCCTTACCGAAAACCCTTTTTTTCTCTCTCTCTCTCTCTCTACAATATGTTTGTGTTGATTGTCCTGTACACGTGACATCCATTGCACGTCTGTCCGTCCTGGGAGAGGGATCCCTGCTTTGTGGCTCTTCCTGAGGTTTCGTCCACATTTTTTCCTTGTTAAAGATTTTTTGTGGGCAAGTTTTTCCTCACTCGAACCGAGGGTCTAAGGACAGAGGGTGTCACTCCCTGTATAGATTGTAAAGCCCTCTGAGGCAAATGTACTTTGTGACTTTGGGCTACACAAATAAAATTGATTTCATTTGATATGAACAGAAAAAGTATGCCTTATATAGAAATCATCTGGTAACCACTTATTTTACTGCACCAGCAGGAAGGCAATCTGTGTTTGTTCTTGAGAACACAGGTACATGTGTTCCTGCTTTGCGCATTCGGGTCTCTGGATACACAAATACATCAAAAGAGGATACTAACAATCAGGCGCGCAGATAGGTTTGAGAAACTGGGGGGGACGAAGCTGCCCCAGGTATTTATTCATATTTACAAAGTAAAATGCACATAAGATGTGAGCATGTGGCATAAAATTTTATTCTTTCTTAACCAAACAGAATACGTACTCCAACAACATGAGGGAACATACCTCACGGCCTCTATATGTACATGAATACGGCATCTACAATGCCTGATGTGTTGTTTTCGGCAGCCACTCCTTCACTGTGGACAAACTAGCCAAATACAATAAAAGATTTAAATTTTGCACAAAGACAAGCTCGAGGTAATTCGGCTGAGATTATTATTCTCTTTGAAAGATGGCGAGGGTGGAGGGCATTTTCCATTAATTCTCTCAAGCTTTGATGAGTTTATTGATACCAATACTGTGATAACTTGTTTGTTTTTTTAGGATTTGTTTTTAGTAGGATTAATATAAGTTTCATATGAAAGGGTTTTCTGCCTTAACTGTGTTTCACAAAAACAAAAACTAAACAGTGACTGCATTGTGACAGCATTATCACATCCTGCTTTTAAAGGAGAGATTAGACATCGGCTAATGGCCACAGTCTGCAGCTCTCAGCCCCCACAGTGGCTTAACTTCCAACTGTAAGAACAGTTTGTAGGAGGTCTGTCCACTGAATATTCGAGTTAATCAGGAGAAAGAACATGCGGAGCCGTGACAAAAGAGCCACAGTAAGACTCTGACACATTTTACTGATTACTTCCTTTCAGAAAGACCGTCTGAAAGGCTGTGTGATGGCGAGGTAAAGTGGAGAAAATATTATAGTGCACTATACAGTAATTGATTTTTTTTTATGTGGACCTGGTCCACAGCAGTGCATGGCTCTCTTTCTGTGCCAATATTTTCTGTCTGACCACTGTCTACTGTAGATAACGCACTGACTATGCTTAAGTAACAGTTAGCCATCCGTGTTCGTACACTAACATGAATGAAAAAAAAAATTGGTTTAGTTGCTGTACGTTATATATATGTATACGTATTTTAATATTTAATTACTTTATATATATATATATATATTATCTATAACTCTTAATCTATCTGCCAACTACTCGCAGCATCTACTTTTTCTGCATCAGACCAGACAATGTTCCAGACATAACTATAAAAATTGAATAATTCTGTAGTCTCTACAACTAGACATTCTTGCAAGATGGGATACTTTGGTGGAAACCCATGGAAATAAATTGTCACTGAACATTTCATGACACACACACATGTTAATTGCTGAGATTTGTAAATGTTGATAGATGTTGCATTTTCTAGACCTGACTTTTAAACGTGATCTATAGGATACATTTTTAGGCCTTTCTGGTGTCAGATCAGATCACGTAGATGAGCGCCTGACAATTTATTTTTTAAATACAAATTCATCTCACTATGATTCTTTTAAACATTTTCACAGTCGAGCCCAAGGTGGCACCTTCAGATTGCTTGTTTTGTCTGACCAACCATTCAAAATATGTTTCATCCACTGTCAGAAAAGGGCTCCAGGAAGCAGTAAAATATTCACATTTGGAGCCAGGATGAAAGCTAAAGTCAGTTCTTAACATTTTTCAATCATGCTGATCATTTTCTGTTTCTTTAGATCAATTCATTAATAATTCCAGCTCCTGAAGTGTCTGCTACAACATTTGGAATGGCTTATTTGTTGAAGAGAAGACACTTTTAATCACTTTTTTTTTTATTTTAATCACACTACACAGTCTATATGTGAGGAGATATTAGTCATTAGTCAACTCTAATAGATCAATGATTGCAGAGGTTTCAGAAAGATTAATGATCGCAAAATGTGTCTCTCCTGGCCAAACTGTTTAACAGAACATTTTAAATTGTATGCACCAAAGATTTAAAAGGCACCTGAGCCGATAAAAGGGATACTGGACATAAAACATTGAAATGCTGTTAATGTAAGCTTTAAAGCTGTGCTCCCTGTGCTTTACGAATTGGCTGGAAGTCTTTTTGAGAGTGATTGTGAGTGATGAAAGTGGTGAAACAGCCATCCTTCAGTAAAGCACTGATGAGCGCTGCTGAAACTTCTTCAAAAGGGGTTCCACGGGTGCTCTTTTTCTGTAGCACGGCCAATTTCTTTTTACTGACATGACCCGTTTTTGATGAAAAATTCCAGAAACGGCAGAAAAGTTGCCCTTCTACATCATGAAAAACAAAATGTCATCGACTGCAAGCACCCTGGTTTTAATTGGGCAGCCCACACTTCATTGTAGCAGGATGAATCATGCCACTTCTTCTATACCTCAGTAGTTATTTCACCAAATGATATTCTCCTCTTTCTCCCTCAGTACACATATACTGTGACAAAATCTCCATCACAACACTCCACTCGCTGTAATTGATTCTTGAACCAGCTCCTTCCTGTACTCAAGAAGACAAAATAGTCTAATGATGTGTGGTAAGTACCACCTTTGTAACTGTTGAGATCACCCCGAGAGAAAACAGACGCATTCAGAAGTCCTTTTATTCCTTCAGCGAGGACGAGCTGAGTTTGTCAGGCTTCAGTCAGAATCTGCCGGGTTCATTAAGGTAAAGAGTGGCTGAGAGACGTGTTGCAGTCATTACAATTAAAATAAAGTGCGTCTTGACAGAATGTGACAAAGTTATTTTTCCGACCTCACAGCTGTGATACGAAGCAGTTTTCATGAACCAACATATAGAGGGACCTGTGAGCCGGAGCACTGTCGCATAAAGAAGTCATTATCACGTTCACTTTTAGACTGACGGTTCTACACCTGAACTGTATGTCACACTGAATGTTGTGTCAATGCAATTTACACGATTAAATAAAGCACAGAGATCATTCTCAATGTCATGTCAATTATCACCACACGCTGACAGGAAGTGGTGTGGTGTGAACGCTGGAGATAAAGATTATCACTCGTTTGTCAGTCAGTACTCATAACAGGTTATCCCAATTCATTTGATGCTTTACAGTATGATGATATGTAGCACCTTTAAAAAAGAGTAGCTTAACACCATAGTTTAGCTTTGAACATATTCAAGGAATGGATTTAAATCCAGCCCATATCTCAGACACCTCCGCACGGTGGTCATCCAGTTGTTATGGAGCTGTAGTTACATCACTGAGTCTTAATATCTATGATATTTATGCCACCACTACGGTTTCACACTCACTGCGTTTGTACGTATATAAGCAGGTCACAGTTGGATTTCTGAAGTAGTTCAATTTTCCCAAAGCCTTTTTCTTTAATCCACGCAGTGTATATGTCATTTGGTTTCTACTCTGCTTTATACAAGTGAAAACGTGCATGGCTTCAGACGGGGAAAGTAACACTGTGACAGCTGAGCTGTGGGATATAAGCAGAGATCAGAACACGTGCTTGTATTTAAAATAATTCCATCAAAGGTGAACTGATTTTTTTTTTAAAACCTAACCTAACAGTAAGCCACACTTTTCAAAGTAAAGGTCAGTGTTTGAAAAAAAAAAACAAGATCTGCCATACATGTTGTCCAAAAATAATCAGTACATATAACTGAGTTCAAATTGTTTATTTAGTCACTGTTACTGTAATTGACTCTGTTGCCTTCAGAGTGCCTTAACAAACAAGAAGGTGACACTGCCACCTGCTGCAACTGCACCTTCCATGACTCAACCTAAACACATTGCTTCTCTATAATATCTGACATTTGAACATCATGATGACACATCTTAAAAATTAGATATCACATCACTGAAATATGACTGACATGCTATTCATTTAAGAGAAATACAACAAATTATATTTTAAAAGAGCTCATCACAGAGAGACTTTACACACATGATGTGAAGTGAAGAGAAAAAAGGAGAGGATAGGCTGCTTTTAGGGATGGATGAGAGAGATGAACAGCTGGACAGCCATATCTCAACTAAACTATTAGAGAATTGTATTCAGTGTAAATTGTCTATATAAATAACTCATTTACTGTAGTGTCAGTGCTGTGCCAGGTGGAGGCAAGGAGGACAGGAAGACCAACAGCCTCGCAAAAGCAAAAAAACATTCCTCGCCAACTACTTTGTTTGTTTCTTTCTTTTAAAAAAACACCAACTTTAGAAACAGTAAAAGAGTCTCTTTTTTAAGTGCTCTCCATCTGTTCACATTTATTAAGCAGTGGAACAGCAGATACAGGCTTCAGGCACTCAATTCAACAGTCAAAGGAAAAGAAAATGTCCAAAAAACATGAAAAGAGACCGCACTAAGAACAATTGACTGTTGTACCGCCACCGGGGGTAAACATTCATTTGAAGCATTTTCATTTTAGAGACGGATGGTTATTCTGCAAGTCAAAATTTATCAACATATATTCTGTAATTACACATATTAAGGTTCCAAGCAAAGTCCAGTAGATGTACACTCACCATTTCAGGACCACGGCTACTTCATTTACACCTCAAAAGGACTGATTCTCATTTTAATCAGTGAAGTGACAGCAGCTTTCTCTGTTACTGAGGAATTTAAATTTTAAAAAATAAAAAGCTTATGTAGCTTAATTATAAGTGGGGCTATAAGCTCATATATTCATTAAGGAAATAAAAGTTCAGTACATTTCATCATAGAAATTCATTCTAAATAAGAAGTAAGCTTAAGCGTAAGTTAGCTTGTCTTGTATTTTTTTATGGTGGAATACTAGCAGCCAAGCTAACTAGCTTACAAGAATTGTGGCTATGTAACAAAACAATCTGATTGTACAATTTGAACGCTTGGAAAAAAAAGCTTATTTCTATTATTTTATTGTACTTCCTGGTGTCAAAGGTCAAAAATAAACTTTAAGGCTCAGTTTTTAACTTTGAAATTGAGCGAGGCTGAACATCTAACATGTATCTGCCACTCAACACCTGATATAATCTCTCTGTGAAACGTTAGTTAGTTGCTTGCTAACTTTAACTGTAAACATGATTCACTTTTGCTCTAAATTGGTAGCAGAGTTTAAGTTTAAATGTTGGTTTTGTGCTAGTCTCCAAAATAACTATGTTAGGGGCAGAGATAAATAAATAAATAAATAAATAAATAAATAATAAGGCCCAACGATCAAACTCCTCCAGTCAGCCTGAAATGTGACTTTCAGCAGTTCCTGAATAATACCCCTTCCAGTTGTATTCTGGCTTTATTTCATGGAGCCTTCTTCATCTGAGTGTGGCTTGCAGTCCATGCTCCAAAATAGTGACACCAAAAAATTCCTTTGGTTTGCATCCGTCTATTTGAGAGAGAGAGCAGTGGTTGGACGACATAAACAATGAATCAGAGAGAGGGAGTCTAGATAGCGATAGTGATTGTTTCCTAGTGGTTACGTTCATCACAAACATACACACCCACAGCACCCATCACACTGCTGCAGATCTCTGTGGCAATGCGCACAACACCTAATTTGGGCACACATCCCACACTAGGGTAAGAAAGACTTTAGTGCTCATTACATTGTACAACAATACTAACATAAATAATAATCATTACACTGATGAAAATGAAAATGCATTATGTGGTTTGGTTTTTGGAGATGTATTAGTGACCCCTACATATGTGTGATGTTTCTGCTCATCTCTCAAAATTTACCAAAGCAAAGGACATTTCAGTAAAGGAGCTTTGGGCAATACACTTATTAACTTTGTTGCTGAGAGTTAGATGAGAACATAAAAAGATACCTCTCATCTGTTCAATATGAAGCTACAGCAAGACAGGTATCTTAATTAAGGTGGGGAAGGAAACAGCTGGGCTGGCTCTGTCCAGAGGAAACACAATCCGCCTACCATCACATCTGAAACTCATTAATTAACATGTCGCCTTTGTTTCATTTGTACAATTGTACATGGAGTAATATGCTGGACTACTTCTTGGCACAGTGCCTTGGTGGGAACAAGACTCAAGACAGTGCAGCACATGATATAATAGTGAACATCTCCTAAACATAAACATGTGGTATTGATCAGCTCATTGAATTTTCTCATTTCATTTTAAAATATTACTTCAATAAAAAAAGCAGCACTAATGGATCATTTGACAAGAATCTAAGAAATATGTCAACTTGACAAGTCATAATTCAGACCTGAAAGCACTGCATCTGTCATTTTCAATGACAATAGAAAAAAGAGTCAAAATTAATTGTTGTTTTGTCTGTTTCTTAAATAAATAATGAAGGACACTAACTGAATCAAAAGCCCTACAGTCTCAGCTGTATCATGTTTTGTTTAAAAAAAAGTGCATCATGGCCACCGGTATTATCTGAGAGCATTAGATGTCCCTACTGATGTCTCTCGTTGTCAATGTCAGGATGTCCTCTAGTCAAATTGACCCTGTTTTTTGTGTCAGTACCAGTTGTTCTCTTATCATCTTTCTTACTAGACGTGCAAAAAATCCACTACCGATACAGAAGTACACCTCTAATAATTGACAATGACATCAGTCTAAGCTTGTATTGTTGCCATACCATCAATATTCTCCTCCTTTTATTACACAATGAGACTGCTTTAAAAAAATCCTATCTTTTTGTTGAGAAATTACCAGACTGTCTGGGTACAGTATGTCCCTTTATAGAGGGTGGACCATCCATTTTTCAGAGAATGAATACAGGAAAATCAATGGTTTAGCATATTAAGTCGGGGATAAGAGGGATTTCTGCACTCATAAAAACTAAGATTAAAAGTTTAGAAAGTACTGTGTAGCCTGCACCGTCATTCTGACAGTAAAAAGAAACGGAGTGCAGTGCTGACAGGGCAGCAAGCGAAATTACAATGTTCATTAAGTTGTCTCTAAATCCTCACTCAGCTGGGAGCAACTTCTGACACGCTGGTTAATGCTGCTGTACATCACACACACACACACACACACACACACACACACACACACACACACACACACACACACATCTGCACATGTCATGTGAACACACACAGAAATAGACAATAAAATAAAACAACCTTGTGTAACTTTTCTACCATAAAATATTTTTTTATGATTTTATTCATCATTTTAATGCTACACTGATTTGTAATCAGGTTGAGTGGCGTCTCTGTCATTCATACATCTGTTCTCACTTTACTCTTTTCTCTTTACGGCAGGTCAACTCTTTACGGCAGGTCAACTAGGTCATATTTTATGGAGAAATGTTTTCTGGTTTTCTCTCTGATGTCCTCCGGCTGCTCCGCTCTCAACTCTCTGTGATTTACAGAGTCTCCCGATGGACAGCGAAGTAAACTGCTGTCATGGATCATAGGCCAACACACACAACGCAGTCTTAAGGCCTCAGACTGCTAAGTCACCTGTACTGTACACACACAAATACACCTTAAGTCCTCAGGGTGTGTTACATATGTTTAACCGTCTAACTATTTATTGCTTTAATCATTAGAACTAATAATACAGTGATCAAGTGTTAGTAGTTGTGCTGTCAGTCATATATATGAATGAAGTTTTATAATTAGGTTCAGGAACAAGGTCCACGTCTTGGATTGTGGCGTAGTCTGATGCCACTGTGGGTTTTTCAGCCGAGAATTACTCAGAGAGCGATGACGTTTAAACTGTTTTATTCCAGTTCACGACACAATCACACCTCAGTCGGTGTCGTTCGCAGGCATATTTTCTGTTTTGTGCTGCCGACACCCGTGTCGTGTCTCTCTCTTATTCCCAAGTCCACCACGCTACTGTGTTAAAAGGAGAGAGTGATTAGTTCAGCAGGATACAGGTGTGTCACTCTCACCTGAGCCCTCTCCACACCTCTCTCCTGCAGCTGATGCACCACACTCCCTCCGCATAGATTCATCCCAGTTCCGTTTCACATGTACTTAAACACCAGGTCATCCGTTCACTCCTTCTTTGATGCTGTGTCACATCGTTTTCACACTAACCTTGACAGCGCAAACTCCCGAAGCCGCACACTCCAGACTCCCCATGATCCCTGCCAGGCAGACACCACGGTCGCTTTTAGCTGTTTGTATCCCCCAATGCTCATGGCCATATGCGTCGGACAGCTCTCAGCATCCATCCCTCTTCTCTCAAATCCTAGCCTTCCTACTTTCATCATCCACAGCAACCTCAGCTCCTCCAGGCCATGGCCATCTTCTGGACAGCACTCTTGGCAATGACCAAGAGTGGCAGGTTCAGCTAAGAAGTTGGCACGTTCAGCGAACCCCCCATTGCATGCATCCCCCCTCTATCCCCTCATCCCCTTTACCCTCACATCTTCATCCCCTCTACCCTCCTCCTCCCCCCATAACCTATAAGTTGCCAGAGCTTCTCTTCTCAGCTGTAAGTCACCACTTTTCTCCACAGCTCCCCCTACAGCCAGTACCAGCAGCCCTTAGGCCACCTATCCTTCCTACTTCTTCAACAGAAACCTCAGCTCTCTCAGGCCACAGCGCTTCCCCAGGCCCACGGCCATCCTCCAAACAATTCCCTTAATAGCAATCAACAGTGGCACGTTCTGTCAAGACACAGGTTTCCCACATTTTCTGGCAGGCCGGACGTGGCCCACAGGCCACCCATCGACATTCTCCGCTTTAGGGTCAAATGATCAGAGAAAACCACAGCACCCTACTCTGACAACAGTGCAGCAGCAGAAACCAATAATGGACAGTCCCACTGCCTTCACATCATGCAGGTCACGATGGCTCATCCTGGTTCCAGCACAGCATCAATTCATCATTCGAGCATCACACATCCGGAAACCCTTCGGAAACCCAAAACACTCCACTCTAGCCTTTCAAGATTTTATTGCATGATCAACGCATCCTTGTATGCATCCCAAGTCCAAACTGACCTAACTAACTCTACATTTACGAAACGTATCCAATCATCATAGTAGCCACCATCCTTTTGGGGCCAAATGGTCCAAGTTCCCATTCACGATCTTCAACAGACTCCCACAGTCGGAAGACCTTGTCGCCACATTAGAAACAATCCAACTACAGCAGAAATGTGCATGTGATGCTCTCCATCTGAACTTCTCTTTTGGAGAGACATAGAACTATGGAGAGACGGTTCCTCCACCCAGAGTCTCAATTCCCACGTTCCATCCAGTCTTTCCGATACCGGTCAACCTCCATCCAACAACAACAGCCCTGTTTTCTTCTCCCTCTGACCTACATCCCTGCATCCCCTCATCCCTTCATACCCTCGACACCTCCGGCCCTCGGCGCCTCATACTTCCGAACCTCAGCGCTTCATACCTCCAACCCTCGATACCTTCGACCCTCCAGACCTCCATATCTTCGGCCCTCCATACCGTCGATCATCCATACCTTCGACCCTACATTCCTCTATACCATCAACCCTTCATCCCTCCATACCATCTACCCTTCATCCCTTCTTCTCTTCTCTACAACCTTTTCATCACTTGCAATAAACCCATCTAAACTTGAGTCTATTGGCATGGTCCTTGTTAGTGAGATATATATAAATAAAACACAACATAAGTGACTGGCTGCACACAAAACTGATCCATGATCCATCTATTTCAGCCAAAAATAGTAAATTAGCCGAACCAGCAAAATTTTAACATTAGCAGATTCAACAGAAATAGTCCTACAACATCATTGGGACACTTATGTGGTTTTAGATCCAAAAGCCCGCTCTCCTCTGTACAGTCATCATATTAAACCCATATTAAATAAATGGATGTGCGTGGCCCAACCAAACTCAGGAGAGGTGGAAATCTGTATGAATGGGAGGGTGGGAATGGCAAACATCTGCCAGACAAAATAAAACATGAGCCCATACAGTAGATTGGTCTGGTTTCCTGTTGACTGCAGAGAATCCAGGTGGAAAATGTTGCTACTGTTTCTGGTCTCTTTACCACGATATTTCCACTTCCTGCTGCCATTTCATTTTCAGCTGAGAGAGATTCAACATCATAACTGTATAAGCAAACTGCTCTTTCCACGCCTGTGATGGTTCATAAAAAGTGGCATGCCTGCAGGGCCAAGTCTTCATTTGTGCACATTGTCTCACCTGCCATGCCGCATCCTGCCAATCGCTGTTACAGCAGCAGCCATACTCATTGTTTCCCTGCCATTCACCTGATCCCCACACCAGTGTGTGCACCTGCTTCTTATTCCACAATTACCCACCAAGTGTATATGCCTGCACGTTCCTGCCAACTCAGTGCTGGGCAGTTAAGTTTTCCACGTCAGAGCGTTGCAGGCTTTTTGTCTGGATTCTGCCCAGTTTTTTAAGCAATGTCCTCCTCTCTGGACTGTTTGCCTGCTTGTTTTTTGCACCATTTCCATTCACCACTGTTTGTTTTGCTTGATTTGACTGTTGCTGACTTTTACCTGCATCATAATTTCACTAAACGTAGTCCATCAGCTGCATCTATATGGTTTTAGATCCAAAATCTTGTTTCACTGAGCCATTACAATAAGATTATTTCAATCTTTTCTTTTACAGAAAATGTAGTGTAAAAAATGGAAATAGGTTCAAGTACCTCGAAATTGTACCAAAGCAGTGTACTTGTGCCACACTGCAGTATTTCTGAACAGTGACTAAATCTGCATGCCACAAAAGTTTGCTAAAATTATTATTAAACTCTTGTTGCATGGAGTAAGTGTGCAGATGTGAGCTTTTGCATTGATGCTGTTTTTTGATATCCTTAAGCCTCATTGCTGTGCATATAATTACCCTCCTTCCACAGTGATAATAATTACAGTAACTTTAATGTGACACTTCCTTATCATTCATGTAGACTCACCTCCACAGTATGTCACACCATTTTCGCCCTGGCTCCAATACATACATACATCCTTCAATCAATCACAGCCAATCAACCACATTATCAGGTGAAAATTAGTTCAAGAGATCGATCATTGAGGTCACATCAGGAGACGTGCCTGGCTTTTCACTTACTGCACATACGGGGAAAAAACATAGAGGTCAGGAAACACTGCTTGTGATAGCAGATGATCCATTTTTAGAAAAACTGGTGACAGTATTCTACTCTACCTGGCAATGGCCTCTTTCCTCATCCAGCAATGCAACACTGACAGGTTTGTCAGGCTTTAAAAGGTCTCCTGCAACAGTTTAGTTGTTGCAGCCCAGGGGTTCTATTTTCATTTTAACCAGACACCCAGCAGGAGGTAGACTGTGCCGGAGGCAACCCAAGCTCAGTTCTGTCTCCAACTGTCCAAATCACGTTGTAACCACTTCAACGCCTTTATCAAAAGATTGGTGCAGGAGAGGAGACAATAATTCAACAGTGTCGCTAGCTTGTCAACCTGTGCTGCAGAAGGGCAGAAAAGTCGTTGGACATTTTCAAGGGTTACACATTGGAGGTAGATGCAGCACACAGATGGTAGGGTACAGCTCTTGGTATACATTACTTACTGCAGGTACAGGTACAGGTGGACAGGAACCAGCAGTGTAGAGTAACACAAGCAGACAAATCTACTGTACGATCAGACAGAAGGTCAAGCAGGTACAGGTCAGGCACAGAGAAACAGATGTAGGTAGAGGTTTGCAGAAAATAGGATGCAGGTTCTGAGGCACAAAGGCTAAAATAAGCCAAGAAACACATGGAAACATGACCTAACAATGTGGCAGAAAGTGTGTGGAGACCTGGGCTTGAATGGTGATGGAGCCAATGGAAAACAGGTGAGTGCAGGTGTGTGTGACAGTTCTGACTGTAGTGAAGCAGAATCAACAACAACAACGACAGGAAGTATAAATATACAAGACACAGAAAGGAGAGTTACAAAATAAAACAGGAACCACAAAACAACAATAGTTATTACAGCATCCCAACAATCCATTCCACTTTCATATAGAGAACGCCCACATCACTGAAACTCCAGTCCATGTTTTCCATGCGACCCTGCTCTCTGCCGCTTGCGTGTTTACCTCTGAAGTACACAGAGCCGAACCTCACAGTGGCAAAAGCAGAGCGCAAACGCATGGGTGAAGGATGGACATTAGAGCCTTTTTCAAGTAAGTAAGCATTCATCACTGCTGGTAGTAACACTTAGCTAACCACAGAAAAGTTCCATGTAATTAATAAACCAAAATGTTCCGTGTTTGAATCCCAGCTGGCCAGCTCTGAAAGTTCCTAGCTGCTGCTAGCTAGTTGAGATGACTTCTGTTAACCATTCCCGCTATTCGTTTCCTGACCGTGGTCGGGAAACACAGTCTTCTCCAGGGCCGAAGTAGTTTCTCCGGGGCGAACTCCCAAGATTCGACTCCACACTAGTGATGCGGGCGGTGCGGGTAGAGAATGTTCCAGTTTATTGGCGGGGCGGGCTGGGGCGGGTCGAATAATGTATATTGGGAATTTTTTTTCCCATTTTCTTTAGCCATAGTTACTAGTTACTCCTCCAAAAAAGTACCTGCGTTAGTAACGTAATTACTCTGTTGTAGAAATAACTCGTTACTGGTAACAGACGTGGATAAACGTTTTCCCCCAGCAACAATCTGCACTTCACATATACATTCTTATCTTCATCTCAGTATAGGTGAAGTATTGCTGCAATTGTTTTTATTTGTATTTTAGCACAATTTAACTGGTATTGTTTAGCTGGTAAAGCAGCTGAAGGTGTATGGAGGCGTCGTCGTCTTAGATTAATCAATTGATTGACAAAGCTTTAATTGGTGCCCGGAAAAAAATTCTTTTTTTCCTCTATGGGCTAAGCCACCCCAGTTTCTTAAACCTAGTGACGTCCCTGGTCCAATTTAAAGCAATATATGCAATATGTGATCGCGAATAGACATTGTCTTTTACAAAATGCAGCGTTTCAGTAATTTCAGTACAAGATTTTGAAAAATATATATTTAATAAAAACAATATTGAACAATTTGAAGACACGAATGAACCAAACGTTACAAATTTATTTAAAACCAAACTATTTACTGTTTACAACTGAACAAAAACAATCTTAAACAATTTGAAAACACTAATGATACAAATAAACAAAATTACAAATTCAAGACATTATTAAAATCGGTTTATTTGACCAGAAAATAAAATATGAAAATAAAATCCTCTGCTGCAAAGACTTGGGAGATAAAGGCAAATCAGTATTAATATACATAGATAGATAGCCTGCCCATAGATAAAATATTTAGCTGGCTTTTCACAAATCAGCCTTCTCCCCCCTCACTTGTGTGTGTAAAAGTATATTTTACATTGAACTAAAAAAATATTTTAAAACTATTTATAATTTCACCTTAAAGGGTACAACATGTAAGACTGCTTGAATTTCAAACAGTGAAGCGAGGTATCCCCTATCCCCTAACAATGCTCAAGCAGGGTGCCAGGTTGACGCTGCTGAACCTTCACTAGCGCAGGACGAGCGAAACATAACGTAAACGTAACTGTCTAACCTCTGATACTCTACCTGTTGTGTTCTGGCTTTGTTTATTTTATGAATCAGCTTCTAAATCGGAGTCTGACTTGTAATTTACGCTGTAAAATAGTGACACAAAGTTTAATTTAGTTTGTAATGAGAGAAAGAGAGGTCGAGATACAGAGAGAGATTGTTTAGCGGTTACGTCCAGCACACATAAACACAGAGAGAAGGGCTGCGCCAGCTAGTGGTGGCGCTTCCCCACTGACTTGCTGAGGCAGTTGCCGGTGTCTGAGGCAGCATGGCATACCTGGCAGGTGGTCACACCCAGACACCTGTGTTTTTCGCACGTGTACGCCGTTACCGACACACGTAAACTCAGATCTGACTACATATATTCCCTGTCATAGCAACAAGCTGCTGTTGCATATAAGGCCCATCTCGTGTCCCGTTACTGGTGGATTTCTCCCAGGAAACGAGAGCAGTCTAACGTTACATGCACAGACATTAAATAACACACATGACAATGATGAAAAACCCTAACGTGATTATGTTACTACACAATGTAAAATCACATTACTGTGCACTAAGTCACCTACATTACTGTAATTACTGTATTATTTTCAAGTCTCTGGCGCTAGCCTCAGACAGCAGCAGCTGGGCATTTGTTTTTATTGTATAAAACAGTCGTCAGTGTTGCATTAGACTCATTGGCAGTAGCATTTCCAGTACGTGATTTCTGAATTAATTTTGTTTTAAGTTTTTTTAATTAATCTCTCAACAATTGCCGCTGGGTAGGGCAGTCGAACTAAACACACTATCAGAACCTTCTACGAACAGCTGCACTTCCAAACCCCCATCTCCTCCGGTGACTGATAGCTGTCAAATACTATCAGTCAAACTGAACACTATCAAGACAGAGTTTGTGCACTATAAACTATGAAACTCTCCCAGCTGCTGTAACGCCGCTTGTTTTGTTGTTTTTTTGTGTACCTAACCTCTACGCTTCAGGTCTTGTAGAGTCCATCTCTGTCAAACTGATGCGCTCCCTTGTTTCCATCGTTGTAGTGTGCTGTGTTTGCCACAAATTTGTTTCATACCTGGCAACCCCGGATATCGAACATGGAACTAATTGGTCAGAATAACAAAGGCCAAAACATACTGTAAACAAAGAGACGGGCTAGGCGGGAAATTTGAAAATCAGATTTTTGTCAACAAGCAAGTATTTCAACTTAGCATGTTTCCTTAAAAACTGATGATATAGCATATTAATTTTATATGATTTAATACAGTGAATATCTTACATATTGTATGTTTAACATCATTATAAAACTATACAACTTTAACTTTAATTTAACTGTAAACCTTTTATTTACTTATTTATTATTTGTGTCTGGTGTTATGGGGAGGGGAGAAGGTTGCAAGATGAGTTTCAAAGGGTATTATTTGTCGGGTTTCTTTTATTATTTTATTAATAGCATTTATGCAGCATCTGTAATACAAAATCAATAACACTGTCAGACATTGAAAAGGGGGACAGGAGTAAAGTGAAAGCAAAACTGTTAGCTGAACGTTCCACAGTTTGGTTTATTTAACTAAAACTTGTTTGGAAGTTAACTGGTCATAATACCTTCTCTAATATTTATTAGAGCTGTGAACAAGATACATTTCTACACCCACATTTCTTGCCCACTGTCAGCTGGGATCGGCTCCAGCTCCCCACAACCCTGATGAGGATAAGCGAGTCCAGAGAGTGGTGGTTTTGGGTACACGACTGAATGAGGTTCTTCTGGTAAATGATAATTATTTACAATAGGAAACATTTCTGTGGTCTTGTCAGGTGGTGATGACTCTACACTCTATGTATTGGATGCTTAACAGATTGTACCAACTTGCTTTCCACCTTCTTGGTAGTATGTAGTCCTAGGCTCTTGAACTTGCAGCTTGCATGCTGTTGGGCCGCTA
The DNA here is from genome assembly GCA_004119915.2 of Collichthys lucidus. NCBI lineage: Eukaryota > Metazoa > Chordata > Actinopteri > Sciaenidae > Collichthys > Collichthys lucidus. Next base: position 28,458,263 of record CM014089.1, on the reverse strand, counting down.
CCTTCAAAACAGTGGCTGTAATGAGACATAGCATAGCACTAATAGGTGATAGAGAATAATGGAGAATAAACAGACAGACAGCTTAAAGTCAGGAATGAGATGGTTGCTTTCCCGTGAGCAGATACATATCTGTCGCTCATGCTGACTGATGTACCGACACGTCTGACTTTAGTTTTAGAAGGGGTTATAATCCATCATTTAAATCGACTTAATGAGGAATAACGAGACTGAGATGAAGCTGATTGCTAGCTTGTTCATTTCAATATGTGTGAGCAGAAAAAGGCAGACACTGTTCTGTCACTTAATGCTGAATCAGGGTGGAAGTTTATTTATTTTTGAGTGACACATTGTTGGTTAAATCAACTTAACAAGGAGCTCCGGGGCAGAGATCAGACCATCTACCAGCTTGTTAAAAAAAAAAAAAACAACAACAACAAAAAATTCGACACATTTCAAAATGATCTGATTAAGCTGCCACACGAGGAGGATCGCACGAACACAGTCTGACTCAACATGCACACAAGTTGTTGGTTTGTCGCATTAGCAGCAGTTGCTCCTCACTCGATGTGCAGCGTCTCCATCAGTGTCTGACACGACAGCAAATGTTTGCAGATGTGACCTCTTCTGTGACCCATCTGCTGGAGCGCTGTTCTAACTGAACACTCTGATGAGACATTTAACGTGTGAAACCAAAAACCTCTGCTCTGTTTTCAAGTCAGAGAGCTCACGGAGTGATGGCTTTGGCCGACGCCATCTTGGCAGTCCAGCCTCTGCTGCCTCATGGCTAATCTAAAAATGGAGATCATTGGTGAAGCTCAGGGGCAGGCTGAATGAAGCCTGGTTGCTCAAACCAGATGCCTGTGACGGCACTCACCTGTCAAAGTAGCCACACTCTTGATTCTGCATAACTTTAAGCCTTGATAGAAGCCTTGAGTTCTATATAATATCACCCTCAGTACAGTCATGAAGAGGGAAATTAACCAAAACCAAAACTGTTTTTTTTGTAGCAGGCTGTAAACATGTTTATTTCTGCTGTGAAGTTGGACATTTTAATTTGCTTATGGAGATTGACTCATTCTGTAGCCAGCCTCAAGCGGTCACTTTGCATTGGCTTCACTTAATAGCTACGAAAGTATCAGCATGTTGAATCACCATGTTTCTATAGTAACCTAGAACAGAGTTTTGCAACCATGCAAACACATTATTTTTGCCGCTTTACTGAAACACTAACACAACCACTGTATATATTTTCATTTGTATATTTTTCCTTAGTCTTTTAAGTACATTTATACTGAAGCCTCTTCAAACTTGTTCACCTCATGCATTTTTTATGTATCGTATACCTGTCGTCCATCATCTATCCATCCATCCATCCATCCATGCATCTATGTCTCGTCTCCAGAACAGTAGAGCTAAAAGAAATTTTATTTTATATAACAATGATTTCATTTAATTTTACAGCGTGGCTGAAAGATTTAACAACAACCTGGCCAGTGTTACAGTGACTCTGTTAAGAGGAAATACACCAATTTTACACATCAAAGTGTGTTTACTGGTGTTGGGTAGCACTTTGAAAAAAATGTAATAAAGCCTTTTGTGACTCCAGAGGGAGCTGAGTGAAATCTGATGAATGTCCTCAGATCACATGAGTCACAGTCGTTTGGGTCTGAAGACAATTTTTAAAAATGAAAGAGCTCAAACTGAAACGCTGTGCATGGATTTAGGAGAAAGATTTCGCACAACCAACCCGTAAGCAGCACATTATTACTACATTAATTTATTTCATGTACTGTAGGTACATTGAGTGTAGCTGTTGCCTCTGAACTGATATGAAATATGTAGATCATCACCCTAAACTATAGTCTCAAAGCTCTGGTGCAATTTCGTCCTTGTTAATCTTGTATTTTTAGAATTGACAACCTTACAACTTCACTGCACTCTGAACTTTATTTCAGCGTTGTCAACAGCCACAAGTGAACAAGAACGTTCAGACAAGATATTCGCACTGGGAGACAGACAGGATGGCAGAGGAGCAGAGAGAAGCAGCATGAGGTATTCTTAATTAGCTGCTGATTGACTGAGAGACAACCGAGCCCGTTAGAAATGGAGGGCGAGGTTCAAACAAAAAGCCAGGTTTATCAGCTTTTCTCAGAAGTGTTTGTGTGAACGGAGAGACGAGAGCGAGACAAGAAAGGTGTTCATCTTATCTTACAGAGGTCAGCTTTCGCAAGGAAATACTGTGGCAGGAACGAGCCAGAGAGGGATTAGCTTCAATCCTAATTATGGGGACGGCTGGAAATGATGTCCCAGCCAATCAGTGTGGGAGGTCACAGTAATTCCCGTTTGTGTCACAGCAGGACATAAAATGGAAATTGGTCACACTGATTCTTGGGAGGCGACCTCCAGCGTAAAGCAGCTATCTGCAGACAGGAGGAGCGTGTTTTAATCATGTGCTTTGGAGTGAGCGGCTGACAATGAATTCATATGCAGGATGTGTGAGAAGCAGACAATGAATTCCATATGTTGTTTTTGTTTATTTGTACACTGGAGTATTGTAACAATTTCCCCATGGGATTATTAAAGTATTTCTGATTCATGTCTACACACTGTCAAAAAATATTTTTTTCACAGTAAAAAAGTGGTAGCTATATGGTTGCTAGAATTTTACTGTAATAAATACGGTAGAACTTTTTCTGTTATTACAGTACAAGGATATTAGTACAGTTGATTTTACAGTTAAGGTTACTGTTTTATTACATATTTGTATACTGTATAAATACCATATAATTAAAATAAAAAATACTGTTTGAGTGCTGCATAAATTCAATTTTGCCATGAAACATTACATTCTTTACCTGTACAATTAATAGTCTCTAATATAAAGCACACATCAGAGTGGTTGCTTTATTACTTTACAGGAAAACTAATCCAGAACAAAAGGTAAGTATTTTCAGATCTTCATAGTATATACACATCTTTTACACATATTCTGTATATCTTCCAGTGCTGACATTTTGCAGACCTAATAAGCCTTTTATAATGAATTCTGTGAGATGAAATGAGTAATGAATGATGACTAAATACTGTGATACAGAAATGACTGTATCTCAGCAGCTATCAAGAGTTATATCACACGCTCAGGACCATTAGATTTACAACTATAACATAACAACTTTAACTTCAATAACATGTATGTGAATCTGATATTTAACATGTTAAATGACTTTACCAATTAAGGCATGATAAATACATGAAATCATGTGTAGCCACATGTTGTGACAGTTTCTACAACACATTTCGGGTTTCCACCTTTAACAGAAATAAATCAGAGTTTTTCTTCAACATACTAAATATAGTAGTTAGTCATTAATGGAGTGTTAAACAAATAGATTCACATTCTGACAAATACACTTATTAACTTTCTTTCCGAAAGTGGGATGAGGACATCGATATTGATCATGTATGTACATGGAGTACGGAGCTGGAGTCAGGACATAGTTACCTTAGCTTGGCATTAAAAAACAGAGGCAGAGGGAACAGGCTGGCTGTAGTTTAAACTGCTTCTTACCTAGAACTACTCTATAGGCTCTGCAGGGTTGACTGACACACAATCTCTAGTGTAGATCTCAGAACAAGCAATAAAACCAAAAGAGGAACCAGGAAGTTTTAAACTGTGGACAGTCTTGGCTACCTCTGACCCCTTTGTGCTAAGATAGGCTAACTACAGTAAAGTAAATGTATATTTTTCCTGAAGGAATTCTTTGAAGAATGTAACTTTGTAGTGTACCAATTCTTATTAGAAACTTTTTCATGGTTTGAGATCATATTTCATGTCTGCCCAGAAAATCATACTCGACTTCATCTACACATTACCTGCTGATTATGTGGAGCCACTGCAAGGCTGGGGAGTCACAAACAATCCCCCAGCGCCACCTAATAATATTAATGGTGTTGGTACTGCTCTTCAAAATGAGTTTAATCTAAAAAGTGATTGGATTTCAAGTAAGTAATTAAAGCAAGTAATTTGAGGAAGTAATTGAACCTTATATTGGGGCCAATTATTCGTGGTGAGCAGAAGCTTGTTAATTGAGGTGCGAAGAAGGCAAGATCCATTATCACACTGAACCGTCTGCTTTAATAAGGAAGCCACAGTTGTGTAACCACGGCAACACTGGCTCCATTGGAAGGGAAGTGAGAGACTCGTTAAGGAGCAGATTTGCATTTTTTTTTGCTTCTGATGATGATTGGCTCATGAGTTTGCATACATAACTAATCTCTTACAGTACATTTATAAGACTAGTTAACCCTTTAACTCTTTGAGCAGGAGAACACACTTCATCGACATGGCCATGCTTGTCCAAGTGTGTGGGGTCAGGAGGTTCTTGTGTTTTATTTTCACAAGGAACTATACAAACATGCCTTAAAATCCCAATGAAACATAAAGCAGAGTGCTGTTTGCTTCAATATTCAACATCAACAGTTTCCTGTAAAAATGGTCAGATATTGATTGTCTAGTGCAGTGATTCTTAACCACGGGGCCGCAGCCTACCATTGGGCCACAAGCATCATGTAGAGCAGTGATTCTTAACCATAGGGCCCCGAGCGCCACCTAGTGGGCCGCAAAAAAAATCAGTTTTGTACGTGTGGGCCGCGAGGGCCGCGGGACGCAATAACAACTCCCGACCATGTAGTGGCGCTAATGCATCAGTCAGTTGTTACTTTAACCAGCTCCATAAATAAGGAGAGGAAGACACTCAGCTAGCTGTAAACAAACAAGATGGAGAAATATTTAAAACGAAAAAATGAAGACGACCCCCCACCAAAAAGTACATTTTTGCGCAAGTACAATCCCGACTTCATTAAGTACGGCCTCGTAAATGGAGGTAGCGAGGCAGTGCCGAGAGCCCAGTGTGTGGAGCGTGGGTTAACGCTGTCTAACGAAGCACTTAAGCCGTCAAAACTACAGCGACACCTAGAGACCAAGCATCTGACGCTTGTGGGAAAGCCGGTGGCATTTTTGTGGATGTGCACACACATCAGGCTTTGATTCATGACATGTTTAACCTTGACGTCAACATTGACATGTTCAATAAAAGTCTTTGTGATGATCATATTTTGTGATGTCATTTTATTGGACAAGGTTTTTGCTCAAACCAAGAGTGAGATCATTATAAACCTATACAGTGTATATATATTAAATAATACATATTAAATAATATATAAAATAATATAATTAATAATAATAAATAATATATATTAAAATTATATTTAATGGGCCCTGGGCCACTCTGTACTGAAAAAAATGGGCCTCAGGGTCAGAAAGGTTAAGAACCCCTGATGTAGAGGACTGCAAACCCTCAGTTTTGCACCCTTGTCTTGTTATTGTTTATTTGTCACAGATATGAAGAGCAACTTTTGGTTCTGCTGTTAAAAAAAATGAAGACAGCTGAAGCAATTATTAAATATAACATATTTTTTGGCCTTTTAGAAGCTTTTTGATTTGTTTTTGATAGAGACAGCTGAAGAGTGACAGGAATGTGGAGAGAAAGAGATGGTGAACGACATGCAGCAACAGGGCCACAGGTCAGACTCAAACCCTGGGCCGCTGCTGACACATCTCATCAATTCTCTTAAGGTCATGTGTTTTATTTTTCTTCATTTTATGATTCATGTTTCCTGTTTTATTGTGAAACTTACCCCTCCTCTCGTTTCAGACCGCTTCACTTCCTGCCCCGCCCTCATTAGATTCACCTGTGTCTTGTTACCACTCTCCTCTCTTGTGTATTTAGTCTGTGTTTTCCTCCTCTCCATGCCTCAGTGCCTTACGTCCCAGCATTTTGTTTGTAGTGATCAGATTTTCTTGGGGGTTTTTTTCAGATTTTGCTGACCTCTGCATTTCCCTTTCCCCTTTGGATTTGTTTGCCTTGTCTGACTGATTACCGTGTACCGAACCTTCCTTTTGGCACTTTCATTTGAACCCTGAACTGTTTTCGAGTCGTGCTTTTGAGTCCTACTTTTTGAACCAGTCATAACAGCTGCTGAGCCTTGCTCATTATGCTCTAGAAACTGAGCTATTTTCATGAATTTAATTTAATTACATTTGTTTATTTTATTTAAACTAACTAATTTGAAATAACTTGATTTGAATGTATTTATCGCCAAATAATTGTATTTAGCAAATTCATTCCAATTTTTTTTTCTTTTGTCCCTTCTTTCTTGCTGTAGTAAAAGCTCATTATTAGTTATTTTTGTGTAAATAAGCCTGACTTCAGCCTTTAAATCTGTTCTTGTAGCAGTTTGATTTGTTCCATGAATTCCATGAATGTTGTATGTGCAGTTTTACATACACGTAATAAAAAAATGTCACATTGTATCATGTCATTTGAATGGCTCCGGGCCATTTAATGCTTCAAAAGTTGGGCCCCGAGGTCAGAAAGTTAAAGAACCCTTGATCAAGTGTCTACCTTCTAGTATCTGGAAGGTATCTGGAAGGTAGACTCTACCTTCCAGTGAACAAAATGAACCCAGGCCTGAACATAACCTTCAGAAACAGTGGTGGCCAGTTTGGGAAGGGTACAGTTTACCTAGGCACTTGTCTGTCCAGTTTAGATCTCTGAGCTCAGGACAGTTAGCAGTCTTTCCATCATGAAAGTCCTTGAATCACCTCAAAATGTTATTCCCTGTTGGACCTTATACTCAAATCACCTGCTGAGTCTGGTTATGTTACTATCAGTATTAGCTACTTCAGTAAGCGGTTATTTTCCATCAGAAAACTCTGTAAATCACAGAGTTGAAGATGAGTAGCCAGAGGACGTCAAAGGGAAAACCAGTAAATATATTCTCTATTAAATCTGATCGACCAAAATCACAGAATAAAGTTGTGCTTTTGTACAGTAATAAGTGAGGCCCAGCCATAGATGCATGTAGCAGCCCTTAGAATCACTCATAGACTGTATCAAACAGGGATCACTTTGCTGATATCATAAGTAAGTAAGAATTTCAATGGATGCTAAATTATGATACACCAAAAAATTCTATATTATCCCCTATTTCCAACTTTTAGTCTTCCTAAGGGCCCTCTTTGGTTGCATTGTTCTTTCTTTCTTATTCTTTCACCTCTTTTAGATTCTTGTCCTCCTTGTGCTCTTTGTTAGCCTCCATTTTCTGATTGAGCTTCTTCTCTACCATCTTACTGAAGTTGTTGTTCTCCTTCATAGCTTTCTGCAGCACTTTCTTGTCATGCTCCAACTTCAAAGCTAAGTATTTCAGAAAATCGCAGTGTCATGGTTCTTGCGTCTCTCCTCTGCAGCGCCCAGCTTCTTCTTCTTTCCAAGAATAGCTGATGCTTATCCTTAGGACCGAGTGTTTCCGTGCAGGGTAAAGGATATAAGCATGTGTTGCAGTGCTGCGTACAGGTGGCAGTCACAGATTGATATAGCAATTGTAGAAAATATTAAACCTAAAATATTTCAGCACTGAAGGTTTCTCCTCACACAGCTGTGCCACCACGTCTACAACAGGCTGTGGTTGTCTGCATACAGTGAACACAGTCACACTCTACAATGAGAAAAACTAGAGTTCCAAATAATTCTGAGCTGTCCGAGCCACCAACAGAGACCCTAAAGCTGATTTCACTGTACAGCAACTGCAGGTAAAGAGGGAGGTGTTGAATCAAGTTTTTCATTTTTGAGTTGAATCAAATATAATTAGTAAAGGTGCTCATAACAGCAAATTCCTAATTATTACTGTAATTATCTTGTGCATGATTAAATGACTACATAAAAGTTTTACCAGTCAGAATCTTTGCAATTACTTTTCATTTCGTGTCACCTTTAATGTTGTGTCATCTCGTCTTAACAAGCACTTATTTAAATTAAACAAGAACACAAAATGCATTGTTTGTCATGTTAATTACTGTAACAATCTCCTGAGTAAAAAAACAACAACAACAAAGGAATCAGTGTGAGGTTCCTTTGATTACACTCAGATTAGTGTGTATTACAGTATATTTTCAGATGAAATAGGTTTTTACCACCAAGGTGATGGAGGATGATTAGTAAGAACAAACTGAAAAAATACTTCTCTAAAGTTTGTTTTGTACAGCAGAGTGTTGTCCCACAGTGTGCCCGATATCCAACATGATGTTAAATGGTAATCTGTTTGCTCCAGGTCTGTATCCAGACACAACCTGCCTCTGTGATGAACCTTGACTCCACACAGCCACTCTTCTTCTTCAGTGGTAACTTAAAAAAAGCTCAGTGTAACACCACAGCAAACTTTTTCGGCTTTGTTATGAAGTCTGTCCAAACTTCAGAGTATCAAACTATTTGCCTAAACTACTTGCCAGTGAGTGTTGTTTTCCATCTTTGCCAGATTAATCAGTGCTGTGGTACACTGCCATGACTAACGTTTTCCTGTTTGGAGTGGCTGAGGCAGCTCATGGAGAAAATTACTATGTCAGCTGAGCCAACCTCGCTCCCCCAGAGTGAAGTGCAGGAGTGGGTGTGAATGTTAACCCTGCCAGCCCTTCAAACCGCACACAGTCCCACAGGCCAAATCTCATCCAGAGTCTGACTGCACCCAAACACACACAGAGTAAAGAAAACTCATCACTTGATGACTCAGATATTATTTTAGGTTAGCGTGGTGCTGTGCAGCATGATGCAGCATGTGGTAACTGATGTTCTTTAATTAAAACTCATTATTTGCTTCAAATGCTCTTTCCTGACTTCAGGTCAGTGCTGGCGGAAACACCTCAGATCTCCTATGGTATAAAACATCTAATACACAGTCAACAGCTCATTATCTGCATTAATTATGTTCACTGTGGACAGTTCTGCATCATTTGCGTTCAGTGCCAGCTCTCAGTGTGGAGGTCAGGGAGGCATTCAACTTCCTTTTAGTGTTTTTAGTTGCCTTACTTTAACCATATGGTAGTTCACATACAAAGCTAGAATTTGATAAGCAGAAAAATTCAAGACTCAAACAGTGTGTTCACTCATCAACATTCATGTCTACATTTTTAAGGTTGTACTGGCTGCAATTGACACTTCCTTTAAAAATCAAACTACTTGTTCGTTGAAGGGTGCAGAAAAGTATTTAAATCAATATCCAAAACAAATATTACTACTAACATGCAACAATTTAAGTATGCAACTATCTGCCTGTTAACATGTGGAGAATTACTTCTAACTAACTTCAGTCTTAGGACGACTGTAACTAAACGATAATAATCTTCCTCAATTTTATACAATTTTTGACAATTATCTGCATTAATAGGAGTCGAGTAGCAGGTAGATCCAAAATGCTCAGAATGAAGTGGAAACAGAGACAGAGCGTAACCAATGCATTAAGTAATGGCACTAAATGAACTCAAAAAACAAAACAAAAGAAGAGCTTCTTAAAATCCCCAATTATTCAGGGATGGCCTTTACATAATGGGAACATTATGACAACACATTAAAGCTCACTGGCAAACTTTAGTGCAGACATTGCAATGTTATTTTAATATAAGCTAGCAAAAAAAGAAAGAAAAGGAAAGGGCACTTTGCCTCTGCAGGGACTCCACTGAACTTGGTTGTAGGCTTATGTAGGAGTCGAGAATGTGGGATAAGTTTTGTTCTTCATTATACCTAATTTGAACTGTTTTCAGGTCTTATTTTGACCAGCCATTCATCTGGCTGATACAGAGGTTTCATATGTTTTGTGTGAGAGTAGCAACTCAAAAGTTCCCGTTCAAGCTGAACGCCAGCTAAATGGCAGCCGTCTTCCAGCTGACTTCCAGCCGACTGCCTGCCGAGTTCCGTGACCGGAGTGACCCCCCTCCTTCTACTGGGCGTGTCTATGTTTTTACTGTAACTCCACCCATTCATGTAATTACAGGGTATGACCAGGAGATGGCGCTTCTCTCACAGAACTTTTTTTACAGTTCTACCTGGAGATGACGTAGCTTACACACCTCATTAGCATGAGAGATGGGCTTTTTGGTCTCCCAGTGTCACAGATCACAGAGCGGAAAATGCAGCTGGTTTGAGTACTGCACAGTAGCCGTATGATTTGAGCGTGTTCATGAATTAAAATTAAATTTAAGGTGTTTATATCCAACATGTCAGCATTTACCAAATCAACAACATCTAGGCTGTTCTGACTGTAATAGTGGTGGGCCGTTATCGGCGTTAACGTGCTGTGTTAACGTGAGACTCTTATCTGGCGATGAAAAAAAATATCACCATTAATCTATTCTCAAAGCTGTTCCAGCCTCTCAGGTCGCTTTTTTACTTTTTTCTCTTTTGTTTGTTTTTGTTTTCTTCATTGTAACTCCGTGGAGTCCTGGTCTCTCGAGCAATTTAAAGTTTTGTGCTTTTGTCATGTTTTTCTTGTGGTTTTTCTTGATGTTGTTTTTTAAATGCCGCTTCCACCTGGACAGCTGCCTTTGTTTACTCAGGGGAACAGCTGATCGGCCAGCATTGGCGCAATCAGCTGTTCGGTTGGCGGATTAATCTATGGCCACCACTAGTCTTTGCATAATTACTGATGCATCTCTTCTCTTGTGCTCACACACTCTCTCTCGCTCATCTGCATGTAAACAACAGACTAACCCTTAAAAAAGTTACAAAAAACGGTTCGGACGTCACGGGGCTGCCAGGCCTGTGTGTCAGACCTGCCGATACAAACAAGAGTTTTTTTTAAATTAACAGTTTATTTGGAGGGGAGGGCTCGTTGTTGTTGTGCACGACATAGAGCTGCAGAGACGAGCGTTTTGGAAGCCCTTTGTTATGCAGGTATTTACTGTGATGCACGCTTTAGGCCAGGTAAACCATACAAACACCTCATTAGCATTCTCATTGTTTGCACTTGATGGGCTTTTTGGTCTCCCAGTGTCACACAAATCACAATGTGGAAAATGCAGCTGGTTTGAGTACTGTATACTATACAGTAGCCTTGTGATTTGAGTGTGCTCATGAACATGAATGACTCCTTTTAATTTTTGTCCATTCCATAGGCTAAATGGCGTAAATGGAAAGAATATTATAGTGACCCGGAACAATGAAGCTACAGAAGCAACTGGTTTTGCTGGACTTTATTCCTAATCTGGAACACAGGCTACTGTGGGCCGTAGCCAAGGCCAAAAAACAATAAAAACTGGCTTAGCCTCCTTGCGAATAAAGTCTTTCATGGAATGCCTAAATATATGTTTGATGGTTTCGTAAGTTTATACTGCAAACTTTATTAAAACCAAAAATACTTGACTTATTTCATACTTGATTCGCCTGTAATTCTTTCCATTTACGCTTTACGCCATTTAGCCTATGGTCACTGTTTACCAAATCAACAACATCTAGGCTATGTTACGAACGTTACGAGCGAAGTTTTCTTTAATAACAAGTTTATGTTGGCATGTTGTTGTTGTGCGTGACATAGAGTTGCAGATACGAGCGGCTGCAGCGCTCAGTGTTATCTTATCGCAACTTTTTTTTCCGCAGTTCGATGATCGACTTTGTGGTCATGTCGTCGGACTTGCAGCCACATGTTTTGGACACTCAGGTGAAGAGGTGATCACCACCTGGTTGTGAGTTGGCTCCGATGGCGGGGGAGGATGGCGGTCAGACCTGGCAGGCCTAAACGTTCTGTGCGGGTTTGCTGGGAACGTCTGGCTGAATCTCCTGTCAAAAAGAGTTTCAACTCCCACCTCCGGCAGAGCTTCAATCACGTCCCGGGGCAGGCGGGGGACATTGAGTCCGAGTGGACCTTGTTCCGTTTCTCCATTGTCAAGGCGGCTGACCGGAGCTGTGGCCGTAAGTTGGTCGGTGCCTGTCGTCAAGCTGAAGAAGAAGTCCTACAGAACCTTTTTGGCCCGTGGGACTCCTGAAGCAGCTGATGGGTATCGACGTGCCAAGCGGAGTGCGGCCTCGGCAGTTGCAGAGGCAAAAATTCAGGCGTGGGAGAAGTTCGGTGAGGCCATGGTGAACGACTTTCGAACGGCTTGAGGAGGTTCTGGACCACCATCCGGCAGCTCAGGCGGGGGAAACAGTGCACTGTCAACACTGTGTTTAGTGGGGACGGGGTGCTGCTGACCTTGACTGGGGACTTCTTGGGTCGGTGGAGGGAATACTTTGAAGACCTCCTCAATCCCACCAGCACGTCTTCCTTTAAGGAGGCGGAGTCTGGGGACCCCGTAGCGGTCTCGCCCATCTCTGGGACTGAGGTCGCTGAGGTAGTCAAAAAGCTCCTTAGTGGCAAGGCCCCGGGGGTGGATGAGGTCCGCCCGGAGTTTCTCAAGGCTCTAGATGTTGTGGGGCTGTCTTGGTTAACACTTCTCTATAACATTGTGTGGATATCGGGGGCAGTGCCCCAGGATTGGCAGACCGGGGTGGTGGTTCCCCTCTTCAAAAAGGGGGACCGGAGGTTGTGCTCCAACTATAGGGGGATTACACTCCTCAGCCTCCCCGGGAAGGTCTTTTCGGGGGTCCTGGAGAGGAGGGTCCACAAGATTGTTGAACCTCGGATCCAGGAGGAGCAGTGTGGTTTTCGTCCTAGTTGTGAAACTGTGGACCAGCTCTATACCCTTAGCGCGGTCCTGGAGGGTGCATGGGAGGTCGCCCAACGGGTCTACATGCGCTTTGTGGATCTGGAGAAGGCGTTCGACCGTGTCCCTCTGGGAGTCCTGGGGGGGGTGCTCCGGGAGTATGGGGTTCTGGACCCCATAATACGGGCTATCCGATCCCTGTACTCTCTGTGCCACCTTTATGGACAGAATTTCTAAGCGCAGCCAGGGCGTTAAGGGGCTGCGGTTTGGTGGCCTCAGGATTGGGTCGCTGCTTTTTACGGACGATCTAGTCCTGTTGGCTTCATCGGAGCGTGATGGTGAAGAAAGAGCTGAGCCGAAAGGCGAAGCTCTTGATTTACCTGTCGAGCTACGTTCCTACCCTCACCTATGGTCACGAGGTTTGGGTAGTGACCGAAAGAATAAGATCGCGAATACATTGGACGAAATGAGCTTCCTTCACAGGGTGGCTGGGCTCTCCCTTAGAGATAGGGTGAGAAGCTCGGCCATCCACGAGGAGCTCAGAGTAAAACCGCTGCTCCTCCGCATACGTTACGCGTCCGCCATATTGGATAAGGCAGATCTGCCCGTAAACTAATACAAGGAAATGGACTGAACTTCATAAAGCGCCTTTCTACAAAGTTCTTTAAGTTAATGCCTCTTATACTGTCACAATGGCAGTCGTGACTGTTGTTGTTTCTCTGTGTTTCCCCTTGTTTCCCCATCCTTGTGTTGTGTCTACTTGTCTGTGTGTTGTGGGCGTGGCCTGGATTATCATCAGATAAAGCACACCTGCCGTTCCTCACCTCACCTGCCTTTCATCAACTCATCACTCCACTTGCATATAAACCCTGGCCTTCCTCCCACTCCTTGTCAGATCGTTTGTTCAGCCTCTGTGGTAGTTCACGTTCGGACCGTCTTTAACTACTTGTTCCTTGTGCTCCTTGTTGATTTCCTGAACTCTAACCACTGATCTCTTGTGCTCAAGTCCACCACCATCTTCACCTCCTGCCACCTGCTTGCCTGCTCTCCATTCACCATCTTCAGACAGTCCAGACTCCGTGCCTCCTCCATCCATTCCCACCACTGCATCACTTCAGCCATTCCCTCCACCTCGTATCGGGCCCTCTCCTTCCCCTCTTCTCCCACATCTCAATAAATCCCATTCTCTCACTAACCGTTGTCCGAGCCTGCATTCTGGGTCAACCTGTGCAACCATGACATATACACCCATTCACGAACACACTAATATATCTGGGAAACAAATCAGCACCAAAAACAATGTATGTAACTTTTAAAGTGATGATAATAAATGTTTACTCCTTATGTAAGCACCAAACCAACGTATGTATTTTTCTAATGCTAAGTGTTTACAGCTACTAATGTGTGTAACACTGTTACTGTGATAAAAAATATTGAAATATTTATATTTAACATTTAATCTGTGTCTATAATAACCAGATCTTGAAATGTAGATGTGACATGAGGGTTTTCTGAATAAAGAGGACTAACGTTTACATTTAACTGATTTTGATTATTGATTAATCATTGATGAACATATATGTGTGTGTGTTTGTGTGTGTGAGTAACACACAGACAGTATGTCTGCAGGAAAGATGTCTACTGTTCAGTAGCTTAAGAGAAAATGTGCACTGACCAAACAAAAGTTTACGATAAAAACAATATATACAATATACCGGGAATTGAAAGATTTTATGTCATTGTTTACTATTTAATTCATTTCTGAGGAAAACGATTCCACTGGAAGTGCATTCATGAATTCACAATTTTATTTTGTGATAATAATGTATCCCTTGCATTTCCGGGCCTGACAGTGGAGGTCTGCAGTTTTATTTTGAAATGTATGCCATTCATTTCCAGGCCTGACCGCAGAGGGGCCTGGCAGTGAAGTTCTGCAGTTTTATTTTGAAATGTATCCCGTTCATTTCCGGGCCTGAGAGTGGAGGTGCGTGACAGTGGAGGTAGGTGCCTGACAGTGGAGGTCTGCAGCCAGCATCTCTTGAGAAGACGAGAGACGAGAGACCTGGACAAGTCTAGTCATGCCTTATCAGTTGCTACATGGTCTAATAAAGTGCAACTCTTGTTAGGATGAATGTCAGTGCTAACCTGAATGAATAAAGAAGAAGGAGTGTCACTTGTAGCATCTGATTACAGCATCAAAAGTATTCTGCAACAACCTCCCTGAAATCATATTTTCATTGCCTGAGAAAATGGACTCATCTCCATACAGATACCCATGAATATTCACCAATAAATTGATAATGACTTGGCTCTCATTCATGAATCTCAATTAGCATAATGGTTAATCACAGCAGTTAACAATCAAACAAAACAAACACCAAAAAGACCAACAGCTTTACAGCCCAAAGTTCATCCCCATCCTCCAGTATCGCAGGTGTTCATCCTTCATTGTTTTTTCATCCTTCCATTATTCCCCACTTTGCTTTGTGTCAAGCCAATGCCCAGCCAGCTGTTTCAGTGAGCAACTGAGCGTAGCATCACAGCAGGAAAGAATCAATCAAGCCATGAAAAAATGCCCATGTTAAAAGAACGCTGGAGAGAAAGACAAGGAATGAGAACATGAGAACAGAGAGGGGAAATAAGAGGTGTTGAGCAGGTGGACATATTGTAGACGTACAGTATTAACGAAATGGATCTTTTTTCTGTGAAGCTCATGTCTCCAAAACAGTCAGGGCATCCATCATGTTGCAGCTGGCAGCCTGGACTGTCACATGAATACTTAATAACTCTAACATTTATTCATTTGTCTTATTTTAATGGAACTGAAAGTCGATATCAGCTCCTCTTTTCACCTTTCCTGAACATTTCATGGAGTCATTCAACTTGAAACTTAAATATTATTTTCTGCATTTCAGCAAAATAGTTTGCTGAATAAAACTTCTCCTATTGATATTGTTCATTATGCAACACTTAGTTCTGACAAAGTAACTTAATTGGATAAGAGGTGTTCCATGAGTATTGATATAAAGCAGTTGTGATGGTAATCTTTGTACTATGTTACCAAGGATTCGGAAGTTCCACAATAAAGAAACTATTCTTTGAAGCAGTGTCCAAGTTTATTCCTGAGTTTGCAAAGTCAGAGGCATATCACACACACATACAGAATATTTGGAGGTGAGAGGCAACGTTTCTCTGCAGGAGGGCGTATTTGTACACAGGCTGAACGATGTGTGTGTGCTGAGACACACACACACTGCCAGTTACTGCCCAAACAATACCATACAAGAAAGTTTTACTGTGTTACACTCAACTGCAAGGAGCATCTTGTTCCTCTGTGTCGGTGTGCAACTGCAGAGACACGCAAACTCTCCATTTGGGGTAAAGTTCAGGGCTAAGGTGAAGTTCAACATTCAAATGTGTACAGCATGATCAGACAGTGTACAGCATAATCATTAAATAATCTCACAGTATTGATAAACATTACATGATCAGACAATATTAATAAGCATTAGATAATTTATTGATAAACATCAGATAATCAGACAATATAAATAAGCATTAGATCATTTCTTTTACACAGTGGAACTTTAAAACTATATAATCATGTATCATTCCACTTTACATCTGTTCTAACATTTGTCATAATAACATTACATTATCATCTATCTTAGAATGTAATGCAAAGTTTGCACCACAAAGATTAACATATTTCTACAAGTACAAAAAGACACACATATATTGACAACCATTTACTGCATACGGCCGTTAGAAACTGAATACAATTAGCTGATAATAAATCTGATTAGCTACAGTCAGTAATCAGTACACAATCATGAATTAAACTAACTCACAGCAGTCAACATCAGATAACCGTATCACACAGTTACCTGGTGTTTCTGCAGTGCTGACAAAACATTAAAAAATAAACATATTAGCAGCTTGAACTAAACTACAGCTTCATAAAGAGCTGTATTTTTCTCACGCACTAGCCTTTGCGTAGCCGTGCAAATTGAGTGTGAGTAGGAAATGCAGCCAACTGTTAATTAGCTGTCTGTCGTTTGAGTGACTGTATTTTTTGCCATTACCAAAGTAACTACCTGGTTTCCATCTTCCTGTTCGGGTAGAAAAGTGCACAGCTACCTCCAGATGGTATTAAACATGTTTAATTTTATCAGAACATCAACAAAAAGATTGATATTTATATCATTTCCATCACACTCAAGGTTGTGATCTTCTGGGCAACATCACTCCATCTCATGTAAAATTGCTTTATCATCTAGTCACTCGACAATCTTCACCTTGATTCAGAAACAATCCTACACAACAAATAAAGTACAGCAAGCCGACTATTGTTACAAAATAAACCTGATGATGCATGTACATTATCCCACAGACACACACTGTAGAATGTCATAATTAACAAATCACAATTAAACAAAGCTGTTTAATGAAATGAGGCTCAGGGAAAAAAAAGGGGATGTCTGGCACCAGGCACTAGTCAGGCTTTAAGCATCAGAATCTAACTGGGATTTTGTTCAATTACAATCAATTGAATCTAATCAGACCACACCCACATGGTCCTGAGGAAGTTTAGATTTAGTTTTAAGTGCTACATGAATGTTTTATGTTCAAGAGATATACAGATTTCTGAATTTAAGTTTTGGTGCTTGACAAGTTTTGTAGTGGGTCTCACAGATGTCCAGTGCTCGCATTTTATTGTTAAATAAGCCCATCACTCACACTGCACTTCACAGCTGATGATAAGAAGAGTCTGTACGAGGGGCTCTACTGGGTACTGAAGCTTGCTGTCATATCATTAACTGAAACTGTCGGCTGCTGCTTCTGTTGTGACCCCCACGGTTCATCTGCTCACACCGCTGTGTGAGAATCATGGATGAATAACCGGGCTACTTATGTTCCATGAAAAGATAATATAATCTGCCTGGGATAAGACTTTCAACCGACCTTCAGATCTTATCTGAATTTTATCGTATCCTTAGTGATTATTCCGAAAATTGAGATAAGGCCCAATCCTATAACTGGTAAATGAGCGATTATGTGATGCGTTTCGATCTGTGCGAGACAGGTGCAAAAATGGATGTACATTTGAATAACGTCGGGCTGCAAACAAGTTGGGGCTCTACAAAGCTGTCAATCAAAATGGGCCGGGCTGGGCCAGGCCGGGCTTGGGTCGAATTCTATCGGGCCCGGGCCCGGTCGGGCGTTTCATGCTTTACCTCACAGTGAAGGCACAGCATTGTGAGTGACATATTTATACATTTATGGATATATAAAACGAGCAGTCAGTAGTTCCTGTTTAAGAGCATCAGTGATTTTTTTTTTCAAGTTTTTTTGTGGGTGAACCGCACATGTAAGGTGCACCTGTTGGTTGAAATATTCAGTATTTCATATTTAGATTAAAGAATGTATAAATGCTGACCAAATTACTCAGCTACATTATAACAATAATATATACCACTCAATAACCAGCAGGAAATATTGTCCTAATGCAGAGCTATGCAGCTGTAAACATGTAAATGACCTCATTAATTTTAATGAAGACATGATGAGGGCACTGTATGCTATATCATGGAGGGAACAAAATCATGATTTAATTTTCATTAATTAGTTCAGTGTTTATTTTAGTACAGAATTTTTTTTAATGTGAGAGAATGTCATGCACAGATGATCAGGAACATTTATTTATACAGAACAATCTGACTCTGTATCGTATCTTGTCTACAATAAAATTCAGGATAAGTCATGTTAGGGACAAAAACGCAACATAAACCAGTTAGGTGAAATTAAAATATTTAAGTATTAGAGAGTTATTATGGTTGTTCAAAAATATATGAATAATCAGATCTTCAGGGTTGCCAGTGGTTGTGTGGCCTACAGGGCAAACTGGCAATAAAGTTGTGAAAGCTACTGTTTATGATACAGCACACCACAACTGAGAACATTAGCACAGCCAAAGCCTGAGCCAAAGGCTCAGAGCCTTCTTACTGTTTAGCTCGATTAGTGTACAAATCTGGAGTTTATCCAGAGAAGCTTTTCAAACGCAAAGAATCACAGACGTTTGTGAATAATATGTGATCTTTTCCTGAAGTCACAGATGCAAAACACTGAAGATGGATTTCACACGACAAGAGTAATATGTGTCTGTCAATCACTCTGTCCATCGTTGCTTTCAAAGTGACTTCTTGTGAGTGATGAAAGGTGGGCTAAGGCTTAGCAGTGTGCAGTAAGGAGTGATAGAAAAGACCTTTAGCTGACCTTCACAGTTGATGGAGCATGCTTGGATTTCAAAATGCGCCGCCTCTGTATTTGGTCCCTACACTGAAATCAATGATGGGTCTATCAGTGTGTGTTCATGTGTGTATGTGTGTTACTAACCTGCCAGCAGCAACCACTGAGTGACTTGATAAATAATCCACAGGTAGCAAACAGCAACCAAATGAAACTCTGACTGAGAATTCAAAAATGTGTTTTTCAGAAAATGTGCATGTTAGAGAGGTCATATGCAGTGTCATCGCTGATTTATTTATTTATTATTTTCAGACAAAATGTGACAACAGCTGGAGAAATGCGTGGCATGCACAGTTTGTGGAAAAATCCTGTAATGACTTTCTGCTCACCAACATTAGGATGGACAAAGAAATGAGACAAAAAAGGAGAAAAGGGCACTGAGCCAGAAAAATAAAGACAAGAATGATGGAAGAGATGATACCAAAGGGTGAGTATAAAAAACATAAACTGAAAAATAGAAGAAGCACTAAAATGAAGTAGTTTTTTTTTGTTTTAACACATTAACAATCAAAAGAGTTCTGCTGCCTGAGTCCAGTATACTTTTTAAATCATATTTTATAATATGGGCAAGGAAGGTAATGAAAATAACAGCAATTTTACTGGTCCCTTATTGTAACCTGTGGTTAAGAGTGAGAGCTCAAAGTGAGTTAACCATCCTAATGCTTCCAACACTGGATGAACCTAATCCAAAAAAATGTTTGTCAAATACTTCACCTCCATGAAGTTGAATGTCAAGTGCTGGTGTTCAAAGGTTCCATATCTAGTCTTGTTTACTTCTGTGACAACAAGCTTTCATTTCAACACAACATTTGGTGCATTCTGCCAGATGTGTGTGTTCACTACTCTCTTGATGCCTGCTTGCAAGGCATAAACAACCCAGTTTGTCATACAGAAGAAAAGTTGTCAATATATGACACACAGCCATATTTGCAGTCCTCAGTTCCTTGGCATTAATTTATGAACAGCTGCATTTCTACAACTTTGACAATGTCATCCAATTTCAATCAGTCAATTTACAATCCAGCATTTGTGTTACTGAAGAGTCCTTGAGCAAGACACTGGATCCCCTCCAGCTTCATGCCTCTATTCTGTGTTTGATCTTGACCTTTGAGTGAAGATGCAAAAGACGCAGAGTTGATGGAAGTAAGTTTGCACAATCCTTAACTTTAGATGTGTCTACAAACACTGTGGATACTTTAACTACCTGGAATTATGATAAATTAGAATGATCACTGCTGTCCCCAAAGAAAGCAGCAGGCGGCATGTCAGAGAACATTTTCAACAATTAAAACCATCATTATGAAAGATGAATTAAGTTGGTTCAGAGTTGCCAAAACTTTTTATTTCTGATTTTAGTTTTGAAAATACAAATAAAAAGATATGTCATCACTAGTGTTCTGATCAGCAGTCAACAGCTCTGTCCCACTGACCACAATTGGCATTGTTCATTGGTGGGAAGCCAGTGAGTCCTGTGAGTACCTGTGATTCATATTTGTCTACACTGTGGTCCATGTCCTCTTTACTACTGCCAAATGGACCAAAACAACAACAGGAGGCCAAGGATGGAGCCTTGGGGAACGCCACGTCAGATAATCAAAGGTATCACGGACCTCTACCAAAAAGTTGATAAAAAAGATTTAAACCAGTTGAAAGCATTGTAACTGATGCCTACCCACTTTTCAAGGCCATCCAATAGAATATAATGATCAGCTGTGTCAAATGCCGAGCTGTATATATAATCGAAATCAAACAATCTCCAGTATCAGCTAAGACATTGTTTGATCCTTTAATGAGGGCAGTGTCTGTGTTGTGAGATGTGATGTGAATGGTAACCTGATTGAAATGTATTATGATTATTCATAAAATTAATTAACTTTAAATTAATTTATTTTAAACAACTTTCTCTAAAACATGAAAGCTTTAATTTGACCATTGTGACTTATAAGCAGCACAGGCTTCAAAATGATTGAGCAAGGCAGAAGAGGTTGCGGTGTAGAGAAGGCTCAGTGGTTACACGACCCCTTGATTTCCTTTATTGTGCTCACAGATTATGGGAAAAGATTCTGTTTGTTTTATGGATTCAGACTAGAAAGAGCTCTGAGGTTCTGATGTTTTGTTGCAATGATGTTGTAGGAGGACCTGCCTTGTTTTACTGCTTTGTAGTTATTAGTTATTTCATCACCACACTCTCCTTTCTGTTATTTATTATTATTTAGTTATTATTTATTTAGTACATCATGTGGACATAATTGTTTTTTGGTTATTGCTAAGTGTAGATGTGGTGCTGAACACATTATAAAAGCCATCAGTGTATTGAAGGAGCAGGAGGTGCAAGGAGGGCCTTACAAATGATAGTTCTTTGAGCAGCAAGAATAAAGCCAGAAAAGAGAACAATGTCTTGGGTGTGATTGGGACCCTCAACTGACTGAGGAGGATTAAAAGATTTCACTATGTCTGTAAAATCCATAGTAAAAGAAAAAACAGTGGGGCGGCCTACCAGACTCTATCAAAGCAAGGCATAATAAAAGCTAAAAGATCAGAGAATTCCTGAATAAAACCAGAGTTAAATCACAAATCCTAAAACTAAGTGATTCAAATGAGAAAAAGTTTCCAGAGAGTATGAGGAACATTGAAAATGATCGGTGTGAATCACAGCCACTCTACCTCCATAACCTAAAAGCCAAGATTGGTGAATATAAATAATATATAATATAGATAATATTTCTTGTAATACAGAATATGAAGAAATATAACTGATTTAATTACATGAACTCATGGCAGAAAGACAATTTGCTAGATATCTAACATTTCACAACCCAGGGGAAAGGTTGATATGCAACTAGACATCTCAGTCCAATAAACTGCCAACTCAGTTGAATAGACTGAGTCTGACTTCATGGAGGAAGCCAGATAAACAGCTGTGTAGAGGACATTACAGTGGTCCCTCGTTTATCGCGGGGGATACGTTCTAAAAATAATCCGCAATAAGTAATCAGCTTTTGATTTTTTCACAATTATTATACATGTTTTAAGGCCGTAAAACCTCTAACCACACACTTTTATACACTATTCTCAGACAGGCGTTAACATTTTCTCACATTTCTCTCTTATTTAAACAGTCTCAAAGTTCAAACTTTCGCAGATTTAACATAAATAAGTACAATACTGTATTAGTAAATGAAACCGTATTTCACAGTTCCTCTGATGGTGCCTCTTTGTCCTGGTGCCGCTCCACTGTAACAGCTTTTTCCTCTGAAGGCCTTGGTGCAGGTGTTTTTTTCCCCGAGTGCAGAACATACAACGCATTTTGTAGAGTACTCCCTTAGCCAATCAGGACGCCGAACACAATGTGCGTTCATACTGTACAGTATGCTGTAAAAAAAGAAAGCATGCAAAATTACACACAAAAAAATCTGCGAAACAGCGAGGCCGCGAAAGGTGAACCGCGTTATAGTGAGGGATGACTGTACTGTAATCCAAATGGGCAACTGTAAAAGTATGGACAACTATATGTAAAAGAACAAGACAGATCTAATTTTTGAAAATAATGTGAGTTAGAAGAAACAACCTTTGTTTCATGGTCATCAAAACAAAAGCCAGAATCAAACAATACACCCACATTTCTAAATGAGAGAGTGTAGCATACAGGATTGTTTCCAGATGGTCTGTCATCAAAAGTGACCATGACAGAAGCAGCAGAAATGGCCAGACAGACATGCAGACATACAACCAGCTTCACTTATCTTGTCCTGTCCAGGTGGCCCATGTTTTAACAATTGTCCAGTCGAGGCACTGTGCCAAATTCTTTAGAATAAAATGCAGGATCATTTTACCACTCTGCTTCAAAATACGGTGCAGCACAACCTTACAAATGTCTGTGGCAGATTACGTTAAGCAAACAAAGAGCTAGGGGTGTTTTAGCATACTCGTTAGGACAGGCTTTTTGTCTCACTTTGTTGTATTTACACCTTTTGCTATGTATAATCCTCAGCTTTGACTTCAGTGGGTAGAGTGCCATTTCACGCACTGAATATTTATTTGTATGTTTCTGACTTTGTCACTCATTTCCTGCTTAATTTTTTAAAATACAGCAGCTCATTTAGTTAACTGGTGCTCTAAAATTATCACAATATTATTCATTTCAGACTACAGAGCACCATTGAGGATTGCGTAATTATGGATGTACTGTATGTGTTAATGAAATAAAACTACCATGTTCATCTATGAAAACCTTTTTCAGCACTGCCACACAGTGTATGATTTGAAGCACCAAACTAAGAGACAGGTAATTACACACTGTATATATATATATATATATATATATATATATATATATATATATATATATATATATATATATATATATATATATATATATATATAGTGAACAATGAACATTAGTGAACAATATCACATCTCCAACAGATTTTAAAATTTCATTTGAACAATGCCTTATGTGTCAAAAGAAAACATCAGTTTAGAAACATTAGAAAAGATAAATTAGGTCATATGTCAGTCTTCTTGTCTATTCAAAATTTATATGCTAAAAAAGTTAAGATTATGTAATAAAGATCTTTGGCACTGCTTCCTAATGCCAACAACCGAAACACAGCCATGCTGATATTCGGGATATATCAGCATTCCTACCTGTGTGATATTACTTTAGTATTTTTGAATATTGTAACTTTAGGACTTATCAGATTTCATCTCCTCAGTTTTCTTCAGTCATTACTTGCTGTCGCAGACATTGGGCCACAGCTTGTTCCTTCCTCCATAAATCATCTACTGACACTGTGTAATGGCACATTGTGGAATTTTGAGTGTACAGGTATACTAGCACATCATTACAACACACCAGTTTCTTTTTACCCTCAATGACCTCAGTATGCATCTTCTTTGAAATCGCTACAGGTTTCAAATTTCATCACCTACCACCTACTCAGATTTATGTTACTGTTTATTACCTTCTAAACAAAAGTGAATTTACCCAAAGCTTCCAGGCTGCTGTTTCAAGCCAAAGAGCACAGCTAGTGGTTGCAAAATTATGGGTATCTGTGTCTCCCCAAGAGAGGTGCCCTGACAGACTCCCATCTATACAAAGAAAGCTTCCATGACGGCCCAGTATATAGTAAAAGCATCGAGGGGGCTTCTCCTCTTCACACTTCTCTGATTTTTGCTCAGTTTCATAACCTCAGCTGCATACTGAATGAATTAGCCGTACAATCTACCCCCAAACCACAACTTTTTCTTTCCACTCTTCTTTTCTCTCCTAACATTTGCTGCTTTGTATGTATAAAAGATTTGTACAAAGCATTTAAGTTTTCCTCTCAAACTTCAGACGGGTCCACAAGTTTGGTTCATTAGCTCACCATCATTGCTCAAGGCAAAACAGGTTTAAAACAGTGATACCAGAAGAGGTTTTGCATGTATTAAAATTACACAAAGAAGCTCCCATGAGACTTTAAAACTGAGTTTTACCTTGTTAAAACAGTGTTTAAGTTTGAGTATCTTACATAAGGGACACTCATTAAAGGATGCTTCTGGTTTATTACAAGTTGGTTTTATTTTCATAGTTTTATTCTTGTTAGTAGAAACAATCTAACTCAAGTGAAGTGTTACCCAAACTGTCTGTAAAGATGCATCTCAGTTAAGACTAACTTCATCTTTGTTATTAACCATATTTTGCCAGTGTCTTAAATAAATTTAGGTAATCTGGTAACTTGTTTACAACCTATTCGATTGTCAGACAGCAATGTCATTGTTCTCAGCTCTCAGGATTGCATATTTTGTTGAGTTCTATCTGACCAACAGAAAACACTGGCCACAGACAGAATTATCTGTAGAGGAGAAGAGAAAAAACCCAGAGAATGATTTTCAGAGAGACTGCAAAAGAAACCCTCTTTCGTAAGTGAATGAAATTGAACACAAGAGCTCATCAAATTGGACTTTTAAGTTGTCTGTGCTATTTTCAATTAAATATGGGGTTTCAGTGTTTTGCACATAATCGCAGTTTGTTTCTATTTACATCTGTGACAGCACACATTGATGATATCAATCTGAGAATAAAACTGGCATTATGATCAATGAATGGTTTGAGTTTTTAATTTATGTAAAACATTAACTTAAAGCAGATGACTATTTATGGTGTTTGGGTGTCTTACAGCACAGTGAAACTGCTTAAATGCTAACCTTACCATAAATGGAGACTCTTACATTGGCTCCAACCTGACTAAATAAAAAAAGTAAAACTTTAAATTTAAGTCCAAGTAACTTCATTTCACTTGTTTACCCCTTCCCCATGACTAACAAAAAGTTCGATCTAATGTCTTAATATTTTAACGTTGTGCACATCATTACATTTTGTTTTAGGGTTGTGGTTCACCAAAGTAAAGTTAGGGAGAAAGACTGAAATAACTTTTACTAACTTCATGACTGCTCCACAAAGACCTTCATACACTCAGACCAGTCTACAGCAAAACCGATAAAAAGTATAAAATACACTGCATGCGGAACGACTGCGGCAACCGGCAGCCCTCTGCAACACATACGCAGAGATTGTGCGGGGAAGGAAAATGGCTACAAAATACAAAATAAAACCCTGGTTTATTTTCAAAATAAAATACTCTGTGTTTACCGCGGATCGAGTTTCAATGATCATTCATCAACTAAAACTCATGTCACAGGCCAGTTATGTAAGCACATCTTGGTGAATATAGCAGCTGACTGTTCCTGTTCCATTTGTTAATTAGTAAGCTTAAAGAAACAATATGTAACTTTGCTTGTAACAGTGATATCTAGTGGTTAAAAATGGGTACGGCAATCAAAATTCAAAATACTGGAGAGTTATCACAAGGGCAAAACAAGCGCAACATGGCAACCAATTAGTTTGTTAGTAAGTTGTGAAATTGTATCATGGATGGATTTGTTTTCAAACAAACCTCGGACAGAAGAGATGTCGCATGTTGGATAAAAACTTTTCAACAATGTTTTTTTGAAAATGTTAGATGGTGAGTTTGAATATATTTTTTTATAATCAAGTCGATTTGGAAACTGTGCCGGCTTTGTTGTGTTTTGTGTGGCTTCAGCAGTCTCATGCTTTCTCTGGGCTTTGAAGTAGCATTTTTGATCTGCTGTTTTGATTCTTAAACCATTGATCTGCTGACTAATGTGTTGTTTTAGGACAACTCAGGAAAAAGTGCTTCTACTGCATTACAAGTTATCTGGGCTCACATCGCACATCACTGTGGTGGAAAAAGGTATGATTATCTTCAGTTTCAACTCCATAAATTATGTCTATGTGTCTGTAAAATAAAAAAAAGGTTATAATAAGTTCATCTGCTCCGTCTACCAGCTGCAACTTACAGATACACATAAACAGATTTTTCATTCATGAGATGTGTGACTGTGATCCTCTTACACAAAAACAAAGCAAACATCTCTGACTGGTAAAGAATAAATAATAGATGATGGGTGATCTCAGGACATCTCTGGCCCCGCCTGGCAGCACCACCCACTTGTTTCCTGTCTGTCTGTCCATTCTCATAAGTTACAACACTCGATGCCCTGGTGCCGTCTATTCACCTTTCTGGAAAACATCCACCAGTGATCAAACTCAGAGTAACTGTAACTGCAACTGTAGTGTTTCTGGCACATGGCCTCTGCAGCTCCTCTAACAGTGTCTACTGAGACACTGTTAATAAGGAGGGCAGTTAATTGAGCACAGGTTCCCTTCCTTGTACGTTTCCCCAGACTCCCCCTGCCTCGTCATCAGCAATCAATCCAACCCTGTTTGCAATAAATAATATTAAACACTGCCCGTAGCTAATATTTTAAGCTCTGTGAGCGAGTTCCCTAAGCTATCAAGAACTTTTCACACTTAAGTAGTACTGCAGTATAGCTGAAGGCCAAAGACACTGCATCAGCTAAAATGTGAAAAGCTGAGTCTCGACATGAAATTTTCATGGTCCCCACAGGATGAATCCAAATAACTTTGAGCCCTACTTTTTCTCTGGCTGCACCAGCAGGTTCATATTTTTAGTTCAGTTGTTGGATCGATTGAAGTTTGGTACAAAACCTAAGTTTCTTCAACAATGACATTCACAAGCTAAACAGAACGGGATAAAGATCAGCATTTTAATATTTACATTTTAAGTATGTGAATACATGCTTTGATTGACTAATACTTATACTGCAATAGTAATATAGTGGACAATAAAGTTTACTGATTAGGTGAATCCATCTAGTAGAAGTTTTTAGTTCATTGATTTCCTCTATTAAATCATATACACAGTAAATGTAGTCAAGAGAAAATGTAGAAAATAGCAGAGAACATTGTCTGAATGAGTACAGGTTGGTGTGCTTGGATTTCTTTGTTAAAAAAAAAAAGACCTCATCAGCATTAAAAGGCTCCACTAATATTTGTTATACACCCTTTGGAAACAATAAAAGTCTTAAAACATTTCTAGTAGCCTTTTTGCAATCTGTTCAAACTCTTGAATGTTTGCACAATTTCTTTTCCCAATGCTAGATTCTAGTTTCCTGGTGAACCAGAAGCTATGTGTTGACGCCCAGGGCACTGGGCTACACAACCTTCTGGTGCAGCGTTGGTTTCGCTCTCCTCCTCCGTCCAGAAAGTAGCCGGGGCAGCACGACGAATCAGGATCGTAGGGAGGGATTTGAACACCCTCCCCCAGTGTTCGGCTGTGCCCTCCCCCTCCCTGAATCAGTAATGGCGGCGTGCGAGGAGTCATCATGCGTTGGGATGGAAGCGGCAATTTCAGCGGTGTTATCCAAAATACCTCAAGTTGATTTTCTAAAAGACGAGCAGAGAATGGCTTTGGAGGAATTTCTTAGTGGTAAAGATGTTATCACTCTTCTCCCAACCGGGTTTGGCAAAAGCTTGATTTACCAAATGGCTCCCCTGGTCGTAAAGGAAATGGCACGTATGGAGCACCCCATTGTTGTAGTCGTCTCTCCACTGACTGCTTTGGTAGAGGATCAGATCCGCGAGGCAGAGTTATTGGGGATTTCAGCTAAGCAGTTGGGAGGAGAAAACGACGATGACATTATCAGTGGACGCTACCAGCTTGTATTCGGCAGTCCCGAGTCATGGCTAAAGAAGAAGTGGCTGGCTATGCTTTCTTCTGAAGTCTATCGAAACAACCTGGTGGGAATTGTTGTGGATGTTGCGGTCATTGACAGCCATTGTTGTTCTCTGCAGAGGAATACCAGAGGAACTTTGGCGGCGCTTACGTGGCGACACGTCCACGTCACAAAGCTTCAACGTGAGTGGTCGAAGTGTCATGTCATTCATATGAGGTTGCTCCAACCACGTGCAAGCATTTTTTGACTAAACCACGCCTGCGGAGAGGCGTGAAAGGGCAGTGTACCAGTAGCCTGTTCTTTACAGGCTACTGGTACACCAGGATAAGATTCTAGCTTTCTCCAAACGTTTTCGTGTTTGAGATCAGGATTCATTGCAGAACAATTTAAACCAGCCAGTTTTTTTTCCTTTCAAACCAGTTTTCTTTTGTTTTTTAATGTGCGCTTTGGGTATTTATTGATCTGCAGGACTTGACCTAACGTCAATCTTCAACCAATACGTAGTCTTAGTAGGCAGCAAAGCGGCCACAGACCATGGATAGTCCACCATGTTTATACCATGGATAGTCTCTGAATTCCTGCGTTCCGCTCTCATCAGTGTCTGTAGACAAACAATATTACCATATTACACTATTGACATATTGTGCATGTATATTACACTTTTTTTCATTTGATAGATGCTGGTAATAATTTACACATTGCCTGAGCTCATGCTATTGAGTCCAACAACTTTGAATCTCACTGTCTGGATGAACCGTTATTTGATGGAAAAAAGAGATGAGCAAAGAGTTTTTTTATGTTTATGGCCCATAGCATTATTGCTGTTGACCATGAGAATAGGGCAATGGTAAATGTTGTGACTTTTATTTCTTAACCAATCATCCCAAATGGACAGCCACTGATGTAGAAGAGGCATAACCCTAGAATGCATACCTCTTTCAGAGAAGAGACATAAAAGAGATAAAGGATGTAAAGAAGAGTATCCCAGTGCTGATTAAATATTAACGACAGTATTAATCAATGTGCCAGAAGAGCAATTGGTATTGATCAAAGTTTTCACAGCGTTGTGTCTTTTTAACAAACACAGATTCAGAGGCAACAAATTTATCCACTTGAGTATAAGCAATTATTCCTCTGCATTACAGAATTAAAAAACATTATCGTACTGTAGATCATAATGAAACATCAACACACGTTTCAAAATTGCAGTGTTGAAGGAGGATGCAGCATATGAATAGGAATAGTACAGTATGTCCTAAAAGCTGCAGCAATATTTTTATAGTAACAATGAATCGAAAGACTGATGTGAAAAGTGTCACCCAGCGCTACACTTCCACTCGGCTCTCTAAAGTCTCTTGTGTTCAGTGGGATTTTAGAGTTATGCTGTTATGCTTATTTAACTTACCGTGACCTACTGCTCTGTCCTCTAGAAGTGGTAGCCATTCATACACATTCACACACCAATGGCACAGCCTTCGGGAGCAATTTGGGGTTCAGTGTCTTGCTCAAGGACACTTCGACATGCAGACCGGAGGAGCCGGGGATCGAACTGCCGATCATCTGATTAGTGTTATATGTGTTTGTATATAGGTGTTTATATTGTATATATTTTATTTGGTGACTTAAGTGTCAAGAGTTGGTGATTATTGGGGTTGGTTGGTTGGATTTCGGATTGTGATTATTGATTAAATAGTTTTACTAGTGGCATGCTAATGTTACATTGATCCAAAGTGGGGTTTTTTTATTTTTTGTATGGTAACACTTGGATCGACACCACCTGGAAGAAATGTTTCCTCCTCTGACTGCCAAGATTGCGGCAACCAGAGCTTCGCAACAGCTCTTCAGAAAACTTCAGGTGACGTCACAGAGACAACATCAAGGTTTATAAAGTCTATGGTGTATGGTATGGTATGGTATTGTATGGTCATCATAAAACTGAGCCACTCTCCTGTTTCAGAATTTAGCTCTGGAGATTGCTACTGATTCAGGATAGTATAGCCCTTTAATCACACACAGGGTAATCTCAGGACTAGCCCCGGGAGCGATTCCCACTGAGCTCTTGTTAATACAAAATTAATTGCCCTCTGAAATATGCAACCAAGGTTGCACTTTGGAGTGATGCACAGTGGAGTGTGTGCACAGCAGAATGCAGCCAATACATCATGTCACAAATAAATGTGCTTTATTTAGTAGTGAAAGAAGGTGAAGAGAAAGACAGAGAAGGAAGGCTTTACAGTATCTTGAGAGCCAAAACACTACTTATTCAGCTCTTGAGTATGCAATGTTCCCAGTCTGATAATTTCAGCAGACATTTCCATCCAACATTTCCACCCACTTCAAACACGCCCTGATGACAAGGGTTTTTTTTTGCATCAGACTTGTTATTTTAATGGCTTTGTCTGCCATGTTCTTTTAAGTTCATGAAGTTTGACCACGTTAACCAGATTATTGCTGCAGGGTACAGACTTAACATGCAAGGCCTGTCAGATCTCAGTGTCTAAAACAAAAACACCACTGACATCATATCAGAAGGATTCATATAATGCAATAAGATAAATCTGAAGAGTAACTTCACTCGTTTTCAGGTGGAATAAAATATGGATATGAAAAAGAGCTTTTCTATTTTACTTCAAAAATCCAAGTGTAGCTCAGTAAAAATAGAGCATATTTTTTATGAAATCAATATGTTACTAATGTATGTTTAATATACAGACATTAAACTGTAGTCACATGAAAGATGCTGGACATTCAACGTCTGGTGGTAACCCATTATCAGCTTTTGCACATGCGATTAAGAAGCAGGTTAAATAGGGGTAAGTGAAAGGCCTCTGGTGTCAGCTATTGATTGCAATAAATGTAACATTAACATGCCACTAGTTAAATAATAGATTTAAAAAGGATTCGTCAGTGGTATTTCCAACATATTTAAACTAACTACAGTAATAGTCTGTAATTAGTCAGTAATTGGTCTGTAAAATAGAATAAATTGTTTTATATTTCAGTCAGTCATTCACTTCACTCAATATTTATGTAAGACACACAATTCTTGTAAGACACATAACATGCAACAAAAAAGCATGAAAAGTGAAAACTAAATGTGTGGCAGTGCACACATGTACACTGTTGGGCAACAGTTGTTCCAGTGCTGTTGATATAGAGGACAACAACACAGCGTACCACAACTATCACTACGCTTTAAAGGCATTCTAACATTAACAATGCATGTTCATCATCCATCTACTGCAAAGTTACGAGGAGTTTAAAACCAGTGATGGGAATAACGGCGTTACTAACGGCGTTACTTTTTTCAGTAATGGGTAATCTAACGAGTTACTTCATCTATCGTTGTAACGCCGTTACCGGTACCAACACGCCGTTACCTCACCAAGTTACTGAACCAACCTACTCGTTTAGAAACTGGAACCTCACTCAACTCGCATACAGAAATGCCTTTTTTCTCCCTTTGGTAAGGGCGGGACACGTAATGACGATTGGCTAAAGCAGAGATTTCATGTTGAGCCAACCAGAGACACCCGGTGGGCGGGTATACACACAAACCAACACACGGTCGCGCGCACACACACACACGCACACACACACGCACACACACACACACACACACAGCATGTCAGATTAGATGGCGAGTCCCGAGGCTGAGTCTAAGACAGCGTTTTCACGGTGGAAGTATAGGCAGTATTTTAACCTCGTCGAGGTAAAAGGTAAAAATGTACATGTTACCTGCACACTGTGTCTAAGACCAAAGACTTTGTCCACGTCAAATGTAAGCAACTCGAATTTAATGAAGCATCTCTCGACTGCACACGCGTCTGTTAAGCTAGTGGCCACCGGCATGCCCCACGATAAAGGCAAGCTAGCTAACAAGGAAGGCTGGATTTTTCTGCTTCAGCTTCTACCCCAAAACTTACCACACAGCAAGAACTCAATAAAATGATAGGGAGGTATGTGGTTGAAAACATGCTGCCATTGAAAGTTTGTTTTAATTTGCAGCATGTCAAGTGTAAAACATGTCATATTGTTTAACTGCTTACATTTGTAAGTAAAGAAAATGCTTGAAGTTCAGTTGAAATTGCGTTGAGGTGCAATACATTAAAACCTGTATGGGTATCTGTTGTTTGCTTTACTCCAAATTATTTGGCATTTTTTAACTTAAAAAAGTAATGCATTAGTTACTTTCCTGGGTAACTAGTTACTTTTATAGTGTAGTAACTCAGTTACTAACTCAGTTACTTTTTTGGGTAAGTAACTAGTAACTGTAACTAATTACTTTTTCAAAGTAATGTGCCCAACACTGTTTAAAACACATGCAACAGGCAGCTAAAGCTCTCTGCGTTGTCCGGGTTACTAATTAGTTGGGTCATGTGACTGTTCTGCAGGTTTATGGTGCTGTTAATCTCTCATAGTGCAACAAAGAGCAGTGAATTGCTGATTTACTGTAGTTTAATACTGAGCATGTGAATTAGGTTTTAACTGGAGCATCACGAGGCACTAACTGCTATCTTTATTAGACTGAGACAGAAGTATAAAACTTAATGCAGTAAAAAGTTATATGTGATGGATGTGTTTTCATGGAGCCTAACATTCAGATTATATATCCATTCTGTTTCCCTGTTTTCTGTGAGAGAATTTGCTCCATCTTATTTCTATGTAACGCCCTAGGCAGTATTTGAATGGTAGTTAGCAGACTAGCTAGGTGACCAGTGCTAGCCTGCAAGCAGAGAGCTGACTTACAGCCTTCCATAAATCCAACACTTGTTACCTATTACCAAACTTTTCTTAAGTGCGAGGAAAAATAGATGGCCTTGGGTCAGTGATGTAACAGTATTTCATATTTGAGTAAGAGGTGCTGCTTGTTTCTCCTAGTACTGTATGACAAGTCCTCCTCGAAAAAGAGTAAGATCATAAATATGTTTAGTGATGTGTAATTTACTATATCTAAAGCAGTGATTAAGAAGAGTAATAAGCTTCTTTTTCTTTCTTACATGCGTCAGCAGTGTTGCAGGCGTGTAAGGGACTGGTGTGTTAAAGAGGGAGCAGAGTAGAAAGTTTTTGTTTTTCCAGTCTATGCTCCAACACTCAAATATGAGCCAATGAGTGAATATCAATCATCTACATAATGCTTTTAAACACTGTCTAATTGCCACAGTAGACACAATGGATATAATAACTGTCCAAGAAGGTGCAAACAGATTTCTTTAATTAACCCAGTGATACAATGCAGTACAAATATTAAATTATGAAACAGATACTTTTTTACATATTAAACATTAAAATATCCATGACACACTTAGAGACAGTGGCCATTTGAACCATGACAGTTACATGCTGATTTGGACAAAGGTTTCTGGACTGTTCTGTCCTTTGTTACTGGGTCATGGGAATATGAAGAGTGTTTGGAAAAGAAAAGCCAGCCACTATTTGTCTTTTATTTGAATCAAATCTGTGGTTACTGTAAAGTCATCCTTATCAAAAACAAATATTGTTGTTACTCTAATTGGTAAATAATTGGTAATTAATGGGTTTTGGCTGAGATTGCATTTTTTTATTCTCTGATATGGCAAATACAAGCAGCCATAATAAGTTTCCTCTGTATAGTAGGTGGGCTTATTTTTAGTGATAGGATGAGGAACTCATGAGTAGAGCTGCTGCTCTTTTGTGTCGAAAGGAGCCAGCTGAGGTGGTTCTGGCATCTGATCACTATGTCTCCCAGGCACCTTCCTTGGGAGGTTTTCTGGGCAAGTCCAACTGGCAGGAGACCCCGGGGCAGACCCAGAAGTCACTAGAGGGCCCATATACCCATCTGGCCTGGGAACGCCCCAGGATCCCCCAAGAGTGAGCTGGAATGTGTTGCTGCGGAGAGGGACGCCATGCTCAACCCGCTGCCACTGCAACCCGACCCAAGATCAGCATAAGGAAATGAATGGATGGATGGATGGATGGATGGATGGATGGATGTGGTTTGACTTGTCACATTGGTAAAGCACAGGTGTTACTAATAACGTTAACAGTGGCTTCATTACATTCAAGCATCCATGACAGTGAGCCAACATGCACAGACCCAGGATCTTGAAACTAATGCAGCTGAATAGATCTGATAACTGAACATTATCACTGTTTTCATTTACACATGTCCTTTTCCATGTCCAAACTCCAAATATGAAATAGCCTATAACACTGTCATGACACAGTTTGGTAAGGTCACCAACTACAGCCCTGTCCACAAAGGCTATGATTGGTTCATTGCTCTCTCTAATATAAAAATGGTGTCTCCGAGTAACCTTGAATCATAAATGTGAAGCTCATAATGATTTTCTGCAATGGTGCAATATAGAAAAGTGTTATTTATCACATCACATATGTTACACAGAGAAAATGCATGTCACATATGACACTTATTTATGAGTAGTCATTAAAATAACAGTATGGTACAGTAAGCTTATATCCACTGATCTGTCACATTACAGGCAACTACTAGTAAAGGACTATAGGCAAAAAAGACTTACTCCAGGTCACGATCTGCTGATATGCTTGTGCAGCTAAACACGTTAAGGGGAAATGTAGCTGAAAATGAAACATGCTCCCACAGCAACAAGCTGACCTACCACCATCTCAACCCACCTGTCTTGGTGTTACATTTCCCAAACCACAGCAAAGCGTGTGCCGCTAGTATTGATCTGTGATTGATTTGTGTTCCTATATACAACATAGGTATATATCCACCATTAAAATAGTCAGAACCCATTTTCAAGAAGCTTGATCTTAACTTATTTTCATGCTATAATGGTGTCCTTGGCACACAAAGTATAATTTTTCTTTTTTTTTCTAATTGCACAGTGCAGATACAGAGCACATACTACTACAGGGTTTCCCACAGAATTACAGTGTAACGAACTACATTCATTTTTTTTCCCTTCTACACACACCTACACCTCTGCCTCTTACTGCATATAGACCTGCTTTCCCCGCCTCATCCTGTTTCTCTTTCTCTCATTGTTAATGACGTAGCCAATCAGAGCCAGCATGGTACAGAATAACATCAGCACCAGCCAGGTGCGTACAATTGTCAGTCAACAGCACGGGAGACGAGAAGAGAGGTGGAGACACGAGTTAATGGAGGCATCACTCAGATTGTAGATCTGTTTTTCACTGCTTTAGATTCTACAGAATGTGTACAGAATGGAGATCGTATCATTTTAAACACATGCTACACACACAAACATACGTCCTACCACCTATCTTAAAATGCCTGCGTGAGGAGGCTCTATTGCATTGTTCAGCTTGTTCTGACATGGAGAACAAATCATAAAAAATCAAATATAACCATCACATCCCAAAACAAGGGCGAAAAAACAATACAACGAAAATTCTGACCAGCAAACTTTTTCTCCATCAAACCCAAACAAGTTTTTACTTTCTGCTGGTGTAGTCGATACAGTGACAGTGATAATGAATGGCACATTTGTCAACAAAGACAGAGTACATTACTGCATGGTTATTTCGGTTACTGATGCCGCTCTGCGTGTTCACACATGTATTGTCTCACAATGCCTGCCTCGTGTACTTATTGTCGTACAAGCTGATGAAATACTGGCGTTCCAGACAGAAAACAAATCATGTCAACCCAGAAACTCAATGACAGACACAAAGCTGTCATGCTCTAATGACTGTTTAAAAAATAGATGCTGAAAATTGTTTGTCTGGCTCGGAAATTTATGAGTCTCCACATAACAATTTCCTTTGAGAAGTTGTTCTTTTTTTTTTAATCCATAGAACATAAATAAGGTCTGCAGTAAGAACAGAGTCTGATGGTGGTAGTGATGTTGAAGATGAAAAAAACTTGTTTGTTATTCAATTCAGCACGTTTCCATTGTGTTAGTGTTATTCTGCCATTACAGTTATTACATGCGTTACAGTTATTATTGTAGGTATCTTAAAAAGAAACTCCATTTTGGACTTTACACCATTGGATCATGGGAGAAGTTTTGCCGTCAAGGTTTTGTTGGAATCCACAACAACCTCCTCGCTGCATGGACTTTGCCGCCCTTTATATTGTGTCACCTGACGTCCAAAAAGCTTTCTAACACGTGGGTAATGTTGTGAATAGGTTTCTTTCAGGGGTGTCTGGCCCACCAAAGGGTCCAATCCAGTTCACTGGATGACTTTGCAAAGTGTAAGAAATCACAGAAGTCATTCATTTCAATCCACACTTATCCTTATTAGGGTCGCAGAGGGTTTGGAGCCGTTCCACCTCTCAAATGGCAAAAGGTGAGGTGCACCACCACCACCACCACCACAGGTCACCAGTTCACAGGGCTGACACATAGCGACAAAAAACCATTGGTGCCAAAGTATCAGGATAGAACCCATTAAGACACAGAGAGAACATGCAAACTCCACACACAAAAGCCAAAGCCAGGTTTCAAACCAGGAATCTTCTTGCTGTGAAGCAACAGCGATGGACCACTGCATCGCCCATCTTTGCCTCCATGCCTCCTCCATGAATACTGATAAAAAGAGCTGATGAAATACCAACGTTGAGTAAAAAAAGTGAGTGTATGCTTATGTAGGATTTTTATCAGACTGAATTCCTATTTCATTTCACTTTAATTCTGCCTGCTGTCGTGTTAGCAGATTTCAGTATGGGAGGTTGTTTTCTTTTCTTTTTTTCTTCATGTGAGACATATTTATTATTTATTTATTATCACCTACGCACTGCCATTTTATTATTTCTCTGTTGAAGGAATACTTTTCCATTTTATAACTCATAGTTGAGGCAAAACTTTTCAAACCCCACCTTCAAAGTGCATATAAGACCATTTTAACGGGCCCCAGCGTAAGGTTTTATGATAGGGTATATGGTATTGTCTCATCACATGATCATATACAATGAACAGCATACATTATCTGGAACTGGTGGGGCTACACCTCTCGCCTCTTTCGGCGAGTCAACAATTAATCCGTTAAGTGCATGTCTTTGGACTTTGGGAGGAAGTCGGAGTACCCGCAGACCTGGGGAGAACATGCAAGCTCCACATAGAAAGGCCCCAGCTGAGGTTTGAACCAGTGGCTAACCACTGCACCAGTTTGTAGTTTTTATAGGTGATGTTCTTTTAAACACAGGTGTGTTTTCACACGAAGACGCATGCTGCAAAATTGCAGGTTTTTATGTGCCCTGATGGTTTTCATAAATGACACCACACTTCAATCCTTTCTCTAAAAAAGAGATCATGGTAAATACTAAATGTGTGTGTGCCTGTGTGTGGGTGGGGGTTGGGTTGTGTAACCACTCAAAAGACAACATATTTGTTCAGGCATTACAAGCCCAAACATTTGTCAACAAACAAGCAGCTCTAACATCGTTCTCCGTATCTCGCTCCACAGCAACGGCCGTCGCTAAGACTTGTGTGGGTGAAGGGTGAAATATTAGGTACAGTATATAATGACATCCCGTACAACACACACACAGACTGCACCCGAAAAGCTAAATCAACACTTGTCTGAAGCTTCACACGGATAATATTCACAGCTCATCTGTGGCTGCACAGGTCTTGATTATATTGTGTCCACCTCCAGTTATTGACACCTCCCAGTCATTTAAACTGCTTCAGTCTGAGCTGGGGCTAAACGAGCCATTGTCATCTCCATCACCTTTTTTGTGTTTGTAGTGTAATTTCTTGTAGACAAATTCATCCCCTGCCACTGCCTGTAAGGGACTCTGCATTTTATGTAATAACCAGCGACCCCGTGACACAAGGAGGGGGTGGCTATTGAAATGTGCTAATGAAGGCAAATGTGCCCACAGTCAGAAGCAGGATTTAGATTTCTACACTGCACGCAAACACACACATATAGTGTATATGTATGTACAAGGAGACAAATGCTGCACACATTGTGCCTCCCCCTCAGAGCACTGATAAAAAGGCAAAGTGTGGCCTTATTCTCTATCACGATTCACCACCAGCATGTGTGGGTTGTCTCCCTTTCTAGTCTTCCGTTGTTTCATTCTGCCACCTGTCTCTGGTTGCCATTTCTCTTCCTCTAATCTCTCTCTCCGCGACTCTTTTCACCCCCTTCTTTTTTATCCATTGACTTTCTGTCCATTACTGCGATCTATTCTCTCCCGTCTCTACCTCGCTCTCCTTTTTCAATTTTCTTTTTGTCTTTTTGCATAACTGTGCTTCCCTGTCCTTATCGATTGTCTGCGTCATCAGACATTTTTGTTTGAAGATTTTCTCCTCAGCCGAACTGGAGAACAGCACTAACAGGAACTAACTTCCCCCAAAGCGAAATAGACATATATTCTTATATGGTCTAAGCAACCTTTTAGGTCACACTTAGAGTCAGAATAACAACTTAAAACTGCAACTACAACAACTGAGATTTATTTTTGTTTTCCTTAGTCTGTAATCACCTGAAAATAAAAAGTATTTTGTTTTTGTTACCTTACAATGAGTCTACAGATGTTGCCTCTCCCATGGATTCCGCCATGTTTCTACAGTAGCCCAGACTGGACAAACTAAACATTGGCTCTACATAGAGAGTTTCGCATTTTTCTTGAGTTTCATGGCTGTTCATGGAGTTTCTACTTTATGTATTGAAGCAGAGAGTGAGACGAGGTTGTATTCCGGAGGTTTAAATCTATAACTTCACCACTCGATGCCACTAAATCCTACACACTTTTAAATAAGACATGAACTCAAGTCAAGAACAATAAAAAATAAAAAAAAAATCAGTAACACAAGATGACAGCAGAGGGCCAAATTGTGCTGACTGAGTTAATAAAACACAACTTTGAGTGAAAAATTCATGCTTATACAGGCTTTATTCATGTGATAGAAACTGCAAATTACTTTTTTCATTCAGCCTGACAATGTGTTTGTAGTCTTGTTAGCATAATTATGTTTGAGAGGTTATTCTACTTTCCATTTCCCTAAGCAATTAGCAGCAAATGACACAGCTAACCATCCTGCTGGTGTAATTTTCTGTTAATAAGAAGCAGCAGTTGCGGTTGCCACATACTAGGAGCAGTTGTTGTCCAGAGAACAAATAAAGAAATATGCAAATTCAAGTGTTGTGTAAGATGTCCACTTACAACCTCTACAGCTGTGGCAAACTCATTTTTCTTAACTGTTAGGTTGTTTCTCTAACTGAGAAAAAAATCACTGGGCAAAACACCAGAGGTATGAATCACTGACAATATTAGATATGTGGGCAGCGATTTAGAGGTGCAGAATCAGGCTAAGACCTCCCTTCGTATATACACAGAGGAAAGAAGAGAGTGAGACTGGAAAGAAAGAAAGTAACAGAAACTGAGGTTTAAGTTTTGAGATCGAGGAATGAGCTGTCCACACGTATGTTGTTAAGCTACAGCCAACATCTAAGAGGTACTGACAATTTGTGACTGCATAAATTTTGTGAAAATCAGTAACATCATGACTTATGGGTAATGGAGTTGTAAACCTTTGAAAAAGTTCTGTACTTTTAAAACTTAGAAGTGTTGAGGTTTCTTGCTACCTTCCTAAATCAACAGTCCACCATCATGTATCATTTCCTTTCAAATCTCCAAACAGCACATGTGAACTACAACTCTGGATGTGAGTGCAGCTTTGAGTGATTACTGACAGGATGTAATATTGGGTCACAGTGATAAATTATTAGTCCCACCTTCTCATTTGAAACTCCACACCACATGTGGCTTCTAACGAGATCTCTGCCACTTTGTCTTGGTCTTTGCTCTACCCCCATTATAACAATCAAAAGTCCAGGTTAAATTTTAAAACCTTCTCAGGGTAAGGTAAGGTAAGTGCATATCTGGCCGGACCCAATTGACACCCATGGTTTAAAGCAGAAGAAAGGATGGCTGCTCCTGCTGACAGGAGGCTTTTTCTGTTCCTTAATGAGAACATCTAAGGAAGAGACAGAAAGAGAGAGAGAGAGAGACATGGGGAGCGAGAAAGAGAGAGTGTCGGTGCATGCTTGTAGGCCCAACAGCTGGTATCACTAAGTACAGCAGCTCAGTTAGCCTGGCAGCCTTGATGCCGCCTCTGTAACAAGACTAGAATAACGAGGTACTCCACCCCCAACACCCAATTCTCACAAAGTGTGAAAGTTACAAGTCACACTGCAGTCGGCATGAATTCATCCTTGGTATATTCTCCATGTTTACAGACATGTATGTTTTCTTCTCTTTGAAATGTGAATAGCTCTTTCTCTCACAGTGGGTGTGTCAGGTTAATTCACCTGTTGTTATTCTCTATCTATATCAAGCCTGAAACTATGAGTTTTAGTTTATTCATCTAGTCATGTGACGTATGTTTTAAAGATGCTTAAAGCTATTGCAAAAGTGTATTCAACAGAAAGCAAAAAACATTTTTGGCTTATGTTGTTTATGCAAAATTTGACTATTGGACTGTTTAGCCAAGCAGCAACCTCCATGGCTGTGAAGTACCAAAAACTGCAGTTCCTCAAACAGCCACTTGAGGCTGGCTACAAAATAAGTCAATCTCCATAAGCGCCCATCTTAAAATGTCCAACTTCACAGCAGAAATAAACATGTTTACAACCTGGTACAAAAACTGTTTTGGTCTCTATAGCTAATTTTCCCGTTTATGGTAACTGTACTGAGGGTGAATTTTTATAGAACTCACTTGTTCAAATTATATTAAGGCTTGCAGGCTTGCTTCATGCAGAATTAACAGTGTGGATGCTTTGAGTGACAGGTGGGTGCCATCACAGGTGGCTTGTTTAAGCACCCAGGCT
Organism: Collichthys lucidus; assembly: GCA_004119915.2. NCBI lineage: Eukaryota > Metazoa > Chordata > Actinopteri > Sciaenidae > Collichthys > Collichthys lucidus. Next base: position 28,417,549 of record CM014089.1, on the reverse strand, counting down.
ACATCCAGCCCACCTCAGTCCCCCCACGATCGACGTCTTTGCCCATTTTTGAATTACCAAGACGGAGGCCGGATTGCCAACATGCAGTGGCCAGACTCACCACACTCTGAGCCTCATGAATGAGACCTGTGGGTGAAGTCATGGAGACTATGCCCATGTTTTACACAGTCTATGGTTTTAGTGCCCTGAATAGCCATTGTTCTAACTGCACTGATGATAGCTGTAACCTACCCAGCACTAGATGCATCAACCATGTGCCATGTGTGTATTCAACTCAGCCTCTGAGTGAACTCTCCAGTGCTGTTATCACCCTCCACTTTTCTCTCTTTTTCCTCTTAACTCTGTACTTTTATTAAGCAGGCTCATAAAGCTCCAAACAAGCAAAATAAATCATTTTCAACATGCACAGATGCATCTTTGTGTTCATTGGTTCCTTGAAAATTTGCATCTAAAATTCTCCTTGCTGGTCTGGTTAGCTGGATAACCCCTTCCAGCAACCCTGTCATATGTGTGGGAAGCCATCGAAGTATCTTGACCTTGGTCGCTGTACAAGTGACACTTACAATTTAGTTGGAGAGTCACTGTGTGTGGGTGTGAGCCTCCTGTTGAAGCTTGTTCGTGACAAATCCAAATGATGATTCCATGGTTGTCTAAACTCTTACCAGGCCAACAGAGTTGGCAGCATGTGGAGAAATAGTTTTAATATAAAAGAAAAGTTGAACAGCTTTCACAGGATTCTGTAAAATATTTATCCAAATCATCCTATTTTTGCAGTCTATTCCAAAGTTTAATGCAAGTCTCGACACAAGCGGGAATATGGATGTAAATGAAATAAACCCCAAAACTCTGCACTGAGGAGGTACTGCCAGTACTTACTGCCATGCAGCAAATGGCTCAGGCCTATCCTACATTCAGGACATGGTCAGACTATATATCCAACCCATCTACTAGACTCTGTTCAGTACTGCTGAGCTGGCAAGGGAGGCCGGCAAAATACAGACAGTTAGCTGTCCTCCATCCACAATGGTGGAACCTGCCCCCCATTGATATCAGGACAGCATAAACTCAGACAGACTGAAAACGTTTCCCTTGACCCATGAAAAAGAAAATTCACTTTCTCTGTAGTGTTATGAAATGTAACACTGTGAATGTAACATGGTTCACTTATTTGATGACACTGATGCATTTTCCTGATTCTTGCAGTTTTATGTTTGTATCCCAGACCTGCCAACACTTTTTTTTTTGCAGGATTCCTCTTGTAATTTGCGTAACCGTCTATGAAACACAATCTAACCTTTCCGTAACCGCAACCTAGCAACCTCAACCTGATTCAAAGGCAGACTGTCCAGCTACAGTAACTAAACAAGAGCCGTTATAAAAATGTCACCACAGGTCCGGCCTAAAACAAATTTAAACAGCGTTGGACTGAACAGTTTCCATTTCCTATCGTCTGGATCTGCAATTAGGCACACATGCACACTTGGAGCAGGAAGTAGAGGGAGTGTATTAATATGTGTGTTGGAGTGATGTAAAAACTTTCTTTGATCAAGAAGCCTGAAGTTAATCTACAATTCTCTGGTTTATCAGCGAAGTGTATACAGACAAAGATATAGATTCACATTCTTAAGTTGTTGAAAGGTCTGGTTTTTGGTCATGTACTTCTAATTTACGACACTATCAGCAAATTAAGTTCTGTGTTCCATCTTCACTCGCTGTGTTCTCACATCGATAATCCCTTTCCGACTTATTTGGTCTTTTACTTTAGAAATCTACATTATTTTTGAAGTTGGACTTTTTTGATGACCCTAGTCACACAAAAAGTTCCTGAACCTTCAGAAAGTACTTCCCCAAGAGGAGAGACATTCTAAGCACCTAGAATTATCATAAAGGAAATAGTCACTGGTTCTTTTGCTCAAAACTCAAATGGTTATTGTACCCTGGGAAAGTTCTTGTGGTGCGAAGAACTTTTCCGGCATATGCAACTTTTAATGGAATGCCTGGCACACTATCCTCAGACCAGTCAAAGCCAGTGCTGCAGCATCAAGATCTTGTGATGTTGAAGTTTGTGAGCACAAATCTGTAACTGACTTATGCTGATACAGTGTCAAACCTGTGAAATGTATATAGTTTGATTTCATATGGTGTATTGTCCATTCTGTGTAAGATCATGGACTGATTGGGCTTTGGGCTGCAGTTCAACATTTTCCAGTCAGAGATTAAACAAGGGGAGATATTTACCAGTGGAGCATCAATATTTTTGTAGCCTGATGTCCCAAGCATGCTTTAAATCTGACAGATTCATTCATCCTGTCTGTAGACATGCAGACTGAGATCCAGTGCATTTAACATCTCTTTTTTAATTAGTAGTGTTGTGATAACTGAGGAGGTTTTGTTACACTGCAGTGAACATAGAAGATTGTTGCGGTGGCAGTGCACCAGAGGATATGCTGAGGAATGAACAGTCATGCTGTGTTTCTAAGCCTTAAAACTCCTTAATCCTCCCTCTAAAAATATCACATTTTCCTACACTAAACATCACTGGCAAAATAATTACACATGAGTCTGAGCCAGGTGATTAGCATACAGCCCTAAAGCTGAATTGCAGCAGTCCAGCCGTTATTGGTGTTATAAAACGGCGATCTGTGAGCTGCAGGTTGCAGCTTCTTGTGTGAGGATTTTACCGTATGGTGAGGGACTGTATGGAGCACCCTTGAGGAACGTATTTAACCTTTAACTGCTTCCCTTAATGTCACCCTGTCCCTGATAAGGGCCAAAATAGTGGAGTGGATAAAATACTGTGGAGCTATGCTGCCCCCATATGGTGATCCTGAGAACAACAGCCTGAAAGGCTTTGTTTGGTTTTCTAATGATGCTTTGCTTTGTTAGCTTCAGATAGATATTGCTCTTTAACAAACATTACTGATTCAGTTTGTCTGACGTGACTTAACTTTTACACAGGCCTTTAAAAGGTCCCACATGAACGCACAATGTTTTTGCCTTTGTTTTTTACTCTTTAAGTTAGTGGAATAATGGTTTGTTGGTTGGTTGAGTTGAGAAAAGGTGATGCTATAATACTATTAATAATATTTAAATTAAAATGTGACAACACTTGCTTGATAACGCAGAAGGATTATTACTCCACACTTTACTTTTATTGTTTGCGAATTGGGTAAACATTAAAGAAAAATATTTAAATGGTAAATATATAAATAAACTGTACTTATACATATAGCGCCTTTCTAGTCTTCCAAAGTGCTTTAACATTACATATCTCATTCACCCAATCACACACATTCATACACTGATAGCTATGCAAGGTGTCAACTGCTCATCAGTTTTAGAAGCTAACCATTCACACACCGATAGCACAGCCTTCGGGAGCAATCTGGGGTTCAGTATTTTGCCCAAGGACACTTCAACATGCAGACTGGGGCTGGAAGGAATCAAACCACCAATCATCTGATTAGAGGACAAACCGCTCTACCTCCAAGCCAGAGCTGTCCAGAAAAAATATGTTTGCAATATTTTGTCTTTTTTTTACAATGACAGTCAAGTACAATGAGTAAATACAATAAGTTAATACAGTATACATCCCTAGTCACAATATGAATTAATCTGATAGGTAATCCTGAGAGGAAGCTGGGTTGACACACAAAAGTCCATTGTGCTCCATAGTGGTTTGGACGAATGGAGACTGTTTAATAAAGAGGTTAGCATAGATGATGTTAGTATCAGTTATAACTGGAGAGTATTGAAAGAAGAAGAAAAGAAGAACAACACTGAAGACTTTTTCTCAGTGGAAAAGATATTTTTAGTCTTCTTCCAACTGGCTTCAGTTAGAGTTTGTTATATGGTGATCCGATTGGTTGGTGGCAGATGGTGATAGGCAGATGGTTTTTTTACTTTACTTTTTTTTTTAGGTGCCTGCCTTTTACCAAACAGTTTCCAATAACTTTTCAGATGGTTCCGTGTAACAGACTCTAGCAGTCAGAAGAAGCTACGTTATTATCTAATCTTATTATCTATGTTGTGTTTCTTTATTTTTAGTTTAGTGAGAGTGTTTTTCCGTGACCCTCTTAGGTTCAAAAATGGTTTAGTTTTAGCAATGACACGGCCACACAAACAATATAGAATTTGGCTCTTTTCTTCGCAGAGTTCCACTTTGAACTTTGACCAGCCAGGTCGCAGTCAGATGAACAACGCGCATTTGCCTCAGCAGCCTTATGCTCAGTTTTCTTGTTCTTTAAAGTTAAAAACTTTTTATCCTGAAAAGAATTTCTAACTTATTGGAAGAACAATTTAAAGTTATTTACCCTCCACTGGCTTGTGCGTAAAAATCTGAAATAAAAAACAGCAGACGACCAACTGTGGATGGCAGTGTTATGACTTATGGAGCCTGCCAGAAATCCATTAGAGGAGGAAGTACGGTCTGTTAACTTCTATTCCCTTTATCTGGAGTTGTCATAGTCTGAGTTTAGTTCTGTTTGACCTCTTTTATGAGCCCAGAACTTTTGTTGCATATTTTGTGATTTGTTTTTTGAGTCGATTAAAAACCTCAACTCCACCTGTGCCAGCAAGCTTGATCCCTCACAGACCAAACAACCCTGCTCCCCAAAGAATACCCAACACCCATTATAGTTCTTTTTTTTTTAACTTTCTCTGCACTAGTATGAACATTAATTCAATGTGTTGTAATTTTCAAGGAAATGTCCCAGTTGAATATGAGTTGAAAATGCCTGATTTAATGACCTCCTCTGTGGAAAGGTTTGCTGTGATACATTCATGACTTCCTTAAGCTGAACTTATTAGTATGATCTGTGACAATTGTGTTTATAGAAATAAATCTTTCTTTTCACATGACACAATATGTCAATCCAGCTTCGCTCAACCTGCTTTTGCACCGAGGTGCTTCTGGCAGAGTGGATGTGCTAATGGCAGTCAGTGAGAACAGAGCATTTCTCACATCAAACTTATTATAGGCTGTGTGCATACGTTGGCCTTTAGTCACTACATGGTGAGATGTCTCACATTCTGCAGCTTATTTCACACCAAGGTTAACAGTCTCTGCACTGAAACACTTGGAGCAGAGCCTGCAGTGATTCCTGCTACACACAAAGAGACATGCAGCTTTAAATGGCAGCACTGTTAGTATCTCAGTCCCGTTCAATGGAATTCAAGGCGATCTACAAAATTCTACAAATTTAAAAAACATGGCCAAACTTCTTTTATTGCCAGATTTTAGACAAATTGGGTACATTTCTGAAAGTCATGACACTGAAAATGTCTGAGCTGCCCTGTTCTGCAGGGTTATATAAGCACCGCTGTGCCAGTTTTATTTGGCAAAAAAATCAGTTATTCATCCAGTACAATCTTGCAAAGTGGTTTTCAGTACCAAATCAAACCAAATGATTGGTGAGGATGCTTGGCTGGGACTGTGAAATCCTTTATTTTCTTTTAAACTGTTGGAGTAAAGAACCGTTTATAGAAGAGAATGTTTTACTTGTCCCAAAAAAACATGGATCAATTTCATCACATTTTCAATTTCATTTTTTCTTTTTCTCTTTCCTTTAAATCAGCAGAGAGATGTTTTCCTTCCTTCTGCTCATCAGGCTGTAATTATAGTCTTCTTGCTTTCTCTCCCACATCTTTCATTACCAACCCGCAAAAATAAGATGCACCTTCTTTCTACAAGGCTAAAACTAAGACATACACATTTTATCACATTTTTTTTCAATATATTTCAAATTTCTTAAAAGGGAAAGGTCAACCTTTCAGAAAATATTCTTAATCTTTGTGACTAAGATGTTCAGATGGATGACACATTCATGTCTGTACAGTATGGTAAATACAACGCCTCAGCCAACAGCCAGATAGTTTAGCTTAGCCTAAGGTCTGCAAACAGGGAAGCAGCTAGCCTCCCTCTGTGAAAAGAAAATCTGCTTGCCAGCACCTCTAAATATTACTTGTTTTATTTAGTTTGTTTAATCCTTACAAAACCAGAGGTAAAAAAATAAATAAATAAATGACAAGTTGTTTTACCGAGCAATATGTATTTCTTGGATGGGAGCAGTTACTCCCTGGACACTAATCTTGGCATCCATTGGCTACCATCTGACGACTTATCCTTTTGGGGTCAACGGCCAATTTTTTGGGGTTTACACTGTAGCCAGCAGATTTTCAGCAAATGAATAACAAATATCCAGGCCAAGACTGTCTCTGTGATCCCGATTAGCAACTTAATATACAAGAATGACAAGAAAGACATTTTCGCTAATCTCTAAAAACAGATATCTGTATGTTTAGCCAAAGCTGTAAATTAACAGCATCCAGCCTTCACAGGGAGAGAAAGAAACTGATCAGGAATGATAAAAAAAATAACATTTTGGGCCTGTCGCAGGACAAAAGGTAGGCCCACCTATCAGTCGAGACAACTGGCTTGTTGCACGGTTATGAAGACAACAAAAGGGCCCAGGGCGCAAATGTGGCCAGGACCGGCGCTGCTTCCACAGAATGAACCAAAATGTGTGTGAAATACAACGTCCAATATGTTGAGCCTCTGGCCAAGTTGATCTAAGATAACTCGTCCATCTGGCTACAGATCTGTCAAGTAATTTCTGGTCCTCAGAATACGTCCCATGCCCTCTGAAAGAACACATAGAAGCTGAGCTGATGCCCTGGATGAGCAGGATGAAGACTACATAATTTCCCTGTGCCTTCTAAAACCTGATAATAGAAAATTATATACATTTATGATGTGACAATGCTATGGTTAGGGTCAAAAAACACTTGCTTGGGTTTAGGAAAAGATAATGTTTTGGGTTAAAAAAGTATTTTGTTAAGGTCATAATAGTGACAATAATAAATGTGTTATTGAGCAATCCTGGTCATGCTTTACAAAAAAAAAAACAGTTGTTACAGGAAAAAACAAAGGGGGGTTTGTTGAGCCATCTATCCATCCCAACCTCCTCGCTCTGGGGACATTAATGTCAGAATTACTTCGGCCACTGGAGGCTGGAGAGACTATAAACAGATGTTTCGGAGAACCTGCTGAAACAACGCTTTCAGTCTCAGAGGAATCCACATCTGCACTCCATCTGAAGCACATTACACTTGCCTCCATCTTCTTTTCTCAGAGGACATTCTGCCTTTGGTCATTGAAGTGAAGTTATTTCAGGCATTTGTTGCTAATAAAGTCATCAGATAAAGACGCTTCACACTGATAGAGCAAACGGACTATCCTCCTCTGCCCTCATATGCTAGACCTGTCTGTATTGTTCAAGAAGATGTGACAGGTCACTTCAGGTGGCGCAGCGCTTAAACGACTGTTAGGTCGGCCACGATTGCGGCTGGAGATTACAGCTAAGAATAGCCAGGCAGGATGGTTGTTCTCAGGGTTTTTATTGTACTCAGCATGGTAAACTTTTCTCCTCATCCAGCAACAACACAAGATTTTACAAAATGGCGCCTTTTATGGTGTGTCCCCAATGAGGGAGAACCCATGTCCATGCTGCTAAACAGTCTGAGAATATTTCATTCGATCATTATGCCCATAATATTCAACAATATACAAGACAAATATATACACAATATACACACACAAACACACAACTATTTACAAACAAAACCTAATCAAAATCATAGTCCGTTACACCAATGAAATAAATAATTTCCCCAACACCCCTACAAAACACCACTTGGTTGCACCCGGAACTACAAAAATGGCTGCTGTTGTCTGGGGAAGCCTTTTGCCTGCACACCCTGGAGATAATGGAGACTGGTGAGTACCATTTCACATTTCACATTTTACACACTTACATATACACATACATTTCCAGTATATCTCAATCCACATAATTACACAATTCATTAGCTCAATCACACTATATCCAATTCAATCAGACAGAATGCACAATAAATCTTATCTTGCTCTTTTACAGGTGGAACCATGTGGCCATCACAGTACCTCCCAGCACAGCTAAGATCTAAAAGGAGACTAAATATAGGAAATAAATAAATATGCATTAATGTATATCAAAAATGTGCAAATATACAATGTGCAATGTGTGCAAAGTGTGCAAATCCAATAAAGTGCCTCTGCTTCACAAAAGTGCCTGTGCAGTTATTAAAGTGCATGTATGCTTGTTAAAGTGCATGGTGCCACGTTTCCCCAACTCCCTCTCCAACTCCAGGGAACGAAGTCCTCTTCGTTACATTTCCTCCTCCCTCTCCCCAAAGACAACAGTACCTCAATCCTCTGACATTCTCGACAAACAGTCTGCCACCACGTTTGACTTTCCTGACCGGTAGTTCACCGTGAAGTCATAAGGCTGCAGAGCCAGGTACCATCCAGCGATGCGCATATTGGCATCCCTCATGCGATGCAGCCACTGCAGAGCCCGGTGATCCGTTTCCAGAAAGAAGTGCCGTCCCAGCAGATAATATCTAAGGGTGTCGATGGCCCACTTCATTGCCAAGCACTCTTTTTCCACGGTCGAGTACCTTGTTTCCCTGTCCAGCAGTTTCCGGCTTAGAAACACCACCGGTCTCCTCTCTCTTTCCACCTCCTGCAGCAACACTGCTCCTAGTCCCACTCCAGAAGCGTCTGTCTGCAGGATGAAGGGCTTCTCAAAGTCAGGACTCTGGAGTACTGGGTACGTGCAGATGGCTTCCTTGAGGTCCTTGAAAGCTCTGTCACACTTGTCAGTCCAATGAACCTTGACTGGGCCTGGCGGTTCTCCCAACCGAAGGTGGCAGCTCGGCTTCCTCTCCTGGCTGATGTGAAGACCTCGGCCAAGCGTGCAGCTTCCTCTGCAGTCCCAGGGTCATGCTCTCTGATCCAGATCTCCAACTCTGGATGGACCATCCTCAGGAACTGTTGAAGAATGATGGTTTCTGATAGTTCTTTAACCGTTGCTTTCTCAGGCTTAACCCATTTGCAGAAGAGGTCTTTCAGACGCACATACAGCTCCCGTGGCGTTTCACCAGGCTCAATCTTGAGAGACCGGAATCGTCTCCGGTAGGTATCAGGTGTAATTTCATATTTTGCCAAAATTGCTGCTCTAACTTTGTCATATCTCTGAGTCCTTCACGTCCATCAGAACATAAGCACTGCGTGCTTTACCAGTGAGTAGGGGAACAAGACGCACAGCCCATCCATCTTTAGGCCAGTGACAGACCCGGGCCATTCTCTCAAAGGTTGTCAGGAAATGTTCAATATCATCATCTGGAGATAATGGCAGCAGTTTGGGATCCCTCTGTGGTCTGTAACCCCCACTCGCCTGGCTCATCATCTCATCTGGGTCATCAAAATCCCCATCATTGTCGTCACGACCATCATCACGTCTTTGTGGATGGTAGCTTTCCTCCATCGTGTCCAGCTCAGTTCTTTGTTCATCAGTCATCATGCCTACTTGCTGCTGGATTTGGGAGACTTGATGCTGCATGCGTCTCCATCTCTGTTCTTGCCGAGAGGATTCTTTCTCTCTTTGCTGATCTCGCTCCACTTGGGCTTGCATGAGAGATTTTACCAGACCTGCTAGTTCATCCAGTTTGTCTTCAGGTTTCTCTGTCCTGGTGCCTGGAGCACATGCTCCACTTGGGCCCTCATCTGGCTCTTCTTGATCATTTTTCTTTGCTGGCCTCGGCATCCTCTGCTGTAACGTGGATCCCACCTCTGACACCACTTGTTAGGTCGGCCACGATTGCGGCTGGAGATTACAGCTAAGAATAGCCAGGCAGGATGGTTGTTCTCAGGGTTTTTATTGTACTCAGCATGGTAAACTTTTCTCCTCATCCAGCAACAACACAAGATTTTACAAAATGGCGCCTTTTATGGTGTGTCCCCAATGAGGGAGAACCCATGTCCATGCTGCTAAACAGTCTGAGAATATTTCATTCGATCATTATGCCCATAATATTCAACAATATACAAGACAAATATATACACAATATACACACACAAACACACAACTATTTACAAACAAAACCTAATCAAAATCATAGTCCGTTACACCAATGAAATAAATAATTTCCCCAACACCCCTACAAAACACCACTTGGTTGCACCCGGAACTACAAAAATGGCTGCTGTTGTCTGGGGAAGCCTTTTGCCTGCACACCCTGGAGATAATGGAGACTGGTGAGTACCATTTCACATTTCACATTTTACACACTTACACATACACATACATTTCCAGTATATCTCAATCCACATAATTACACAATTCATTAGCTCAATCACACTATATCCAATTCAATCAGACAGAATGCACAATAAATCTTATCTTGCTCTTTTACAGGTGGAACCATGTGGCCATCACAGTACCTCCCAGCACAGCTAAGATCTAAAAGGAGACTAAATATAGGAAATAAATAAATATGCATTAATGTATATCAAAAATGTGCAAATATACAATGTGCAATGTGTGCAAAGCGTGCAAATCCAATAAAGTGCCTCTGCTTCACAAAAGTGCCTGTGCAGTTATTAAAGTGCATGTATGCTTGTTAAAGTGCATGGTGCCACGTTTCCCCAACTCCCTCTCCAACTCCAGGGAACGAAGTCCTCTTCGTTACAACGCCATAGCCTGGTAACAGGAGTTATTCTGCTACCAATTTTATGCTAACAAGGTATATCTTGAAGTGGACACCCAAGGGACACCCAAAGATCAACATGGACAAGATTGGCGTTTTATTCTTTCAGGGGCATGGTTTAGGGTTATCCTGTCCATCACCATTGACAACAACAACAACAACTGTTTTTCCTGTTTTCTACGAACACTCCAGCAGTTGGCCACTTTTGTAGATTCTTTGTGAACAAGATCAGTAGGATTCACCTTAAAGTCAAGGGACTGGTGGCTGTACAGTATTTTTTATTTTTTAACTTAGCTTCTGAGAAGTAGCAATATTTTCAACAGTCAAATCTCAGGATCTGCTAAAGACTAAACAACAGGTTCTTGTAAACATTTAACAAATCAGACTATATGAAATACAGTAGAATCTGAACTCAAACAGATCTACACCCCTGTATGGTGTTTTAATCGCTGGTGCTTTTGAGTCCATTCCCTTTTTAGCAAGTACTGACTATTTAAGTGACAAGTTACTGCAAACAGGCAGCCACTTGCCATTGATTTCATTGCAGGGATCTTTGATAGGCTTAATGATCTAAACTGGCATGTGCTGAAGTTTCTCCGCAGTTCACAATGCAGCAGTATAGCAGTTAACGTGTGTAGGAACACATCAGGTAATCACTGGTATTGCTCATGATTCTAATTAACACGAAGTGCAGTGCGATGACACATACTGTTATATAAACATGCATGTATTACACATGTCTTCTGGCATTTACAGTCCTGTCTGTCGGCAGCTTAGTGCTGATTACATACTGAGGTGTGACTCTGCCTCTGATATGTATTCACACGTCAAGTCTCCTCATTTCTCAGTATATTCTCTGAGAGAAATGTGGGAGGATGACTTCTGTACAAAGAAATTGTTGCTGCCTGTTTTGGATCCAAAACTACTAAATCAAAAACTCAACTTGGCCAAAGATACTGATGTGCCAAAAAACAAAAAGTATGTATGCAATGAATGTAAAATAATGAAACATAAAAACTAATTTTTTTCGCCACGATTTAATTCTTCCCCCAACAGTAGTTGGTGTCATTTCAGTTTGGTTTTGGATAGAGTTTGATTGCAGGAGGCCAAGAAGCAACAACAATAAAGTTGTTTATTGCAATGTTCCATGGTTGGAAAAGGTCTAAGGCAGAGAATTTTATAAAGTTGAAAAAAAAACCAAAACGAATAGAATGTCTCGTTTCAAAGTTATAGAAAATGTTGAGAAATCATTTTGTCTTTGTGTCATCAATCACGTAGCCATGCGGTAGTATGTATACAGAGACAGAGTGGATCAAGAATTAATCCCTGTGGTACTCCTCATATTAAAGGGGCTAGTAATGATCAGTGACAAGAGTGACAGCAGAGCATAGTGTCAGTCTGATTTAATAGCAGCTAAAGAAGATGGTAAGGAAGGTTTAAAAAAAATAATAAAGTCATCTGGTGGTTTGTAACAAAGATTTCAGTTTTATATATATTTCCAAAATATAAATATAAATCCAAAAAAGAAAATGTAAATGAATGTGTCTTCTCTTTGCTTAGTGTTATGCAAACATTAGCAGTTTGGTGCATCAAAAATAACTGGTAGTGGTGTTAATTCTCTAACTGGGTGCTACTGAAACAGTGAACAAAAGGAGGACATGAGAAGACCGAGTTATAGTGCACTGTTCAAAACAAAACAGGCGAGTGGAAATGCGGTGTGAGATAGTGTAAGGCCGTACTCAAGAACTACAGCCTGCTAAATAAACTGAGGATGATGTAAATTAGTTTGTATTTATATGTATTATTTTTTGAGTTGTGTCTATGAGAAACATAAGCTTCATGAAAGCAGAATTTATTCAGCACTGTATTGGATTATAGTTTTTTTTTTTTTTTTAGTCTGTCAAGGTTTGAAAGATCATGTGTAATTCATAAAATCTGAGCGGTGCCTCGTGTCTTACTCTCCATTCTTCATGCATCATTACATGTTTCTAACAGTACTTGAGGAAAACATAAAAGGTAATTTTCAGCTTGAAGACAAAAGCCTATAATAGGATGGTGGTGGCTGTAACTATGGAAACTAATAATAAAAATATATCTAAGGCATGGATATCATAGCTGAGATATGTGACATGAGGCGTCCTCTCAGCATTAACAGGATATTTTTTCACTCTTCTGACGCTCATCAGCAATTATAAATCACACGAGCTTTCCACTGAGCTCTGTGAGGGGTGACAGCATGTGCCTTTAAGATCTGCAGTAGAAGGATTTCTGTGAAAAGACATGGATCTGTCAAATGTAATTTCCTTATCGAGACATTAAAATGGTCTGCAGAGAGCAGGGCGATCTGATCATCTGTGACGCATGAGGACAGAAAGAATCCAAGCAATTATGAAGTCTACGTTGTCTTTGAGATCATCACAAATAGGTTCTGTCCATATCGAATGGAATGAATTCATTACTGCAGTTTAATTGCTGTTATTAAAGGTTTCATCATTCTGTGTAATAGTTTAATATACGTTGTAATTCAGCCAGACTCTGAATCTCAGTGGCTTTACCAACTACAAAGTGGAACCCTGCTAAGAAACAGCTGATTAAAAATCTCTAATACATTTACTTTGGAGTGTGCATGTGTGTGTGTGTGTGTGTGTGTGTGTGTGTGTGTGTGTGTGTGTGTGTGTGTGTGTGTGTGTGTGTGTGTGGGCGGCTCACTAATTTGGAAATCTTAGCGGTTGTTTACCAGGCCCAGGGTCTATGATTGCAGTACTAATAGGGAATGGACTCCCATATCCTTAGTCATAATGGAAAATAAGTGGGAGAGAATGTAGAGGCAATTCTTCTTAAAGAAGACACAATTAAACTTTGTTCTGGCAATCAGAGTATATTGAGAAGCCTCTGTGTGCACAGTATGTGCAAAACATTTCTCTGTAGACTGAAGATTAAACTGAACCCAAAACCAAGGCGTGTTTTGTTTACTTCCGTCTGATTTTTGAATAGCACGGCTCCAAAGTAAATCATCTTCTGACGATGAAATTGCACTCAAAACTTGATTCACACAGAGCTGTGTCAGAAGTGTCATCTGCCATTCAGCAAAAAGCTCTCACTTGTGAAATTCAGTCAAAAGTTTGTAGTGATCATGCGCAGGAGAGTTGCAGCAAGTCAGATGAAGGAGAGTACCGGTAAATAAACATCCTAAGAGAAGAGGGTTGCTGTCAGTAAACACCTTGAGTCACTAGAAACTAAAGACCAAGTCCGAAACCTTGGCGTGTTGATAGACTCAGATCTGACCTTCAACAGTCACATAAAATCAGTCACCAAAACAGCCTTCTACCAACTTAAGAACATATCCAGAGTTAAGGGCTTTATGTCCCAAACAGATCAGGAGAAACTGATCCATGCTTTCATCTCCAGTAGACTTGACTACTGTAATGGTCTTTTGACTGGACTCCCCAAAAAAGTATCAAACAGCTGCAGCTCATTCAGAACGCAGCAGCTCGAGTTTTGACCAGCACAAAGAGATCAGAGCACATCACCCCAGTTCTTAAGTCTTTACACTGGCTCCCAGTTAGCCACAGAATAGATTTTAAAGTTCTGCTACTAGTTTACAAATCACTGAATGGTTTAGGCCCACAATACATAAACGACATGTTAGTAGAATATAGACCCAGTAGGGCTCTGAGATCTACTGACTCAGGTCAGATAGTGAAACACAGAGACACGGTGAAGCAGCATTTAGCAGTTATGCTGCTCACAACTGGAACAAACTACCAGCAGCAACTAAAATTAGCCCCAACTCTGAGCACTTTTAAATCCAGGTTACAAACTTTTCTCTTTTCACGTGCTTATAGCTGATCTCTTTAAAGAATTTTTAATCATGTTCCAGTGATTCGTTTAATGTTTTAAACTGTTTTAAAATTTGCTGTTTTAATGATTTTTAATGATATTCTGATGTTTTTAATTAAATTTTCTTCTCTTTTTATTTTTTTATTTCTATTGCTACTGCGTGTCTTAATGTCAAATGTTTTTCCTTGCCTCTGTAAAGCACTATGAATTGTCTTGTGTACGAATTGTGCTATACAAATAAACTTGCCTTGCCTTGCCTAATAGACTGAAGTCATCAGCAATGTTTATGAATATGGGTTGTGGTGCTGAATGGTAATCCCAGCATGCTAACACGCTTGTGATGATCAACATGCTGATGTTTAGTAAGTATGGTGATTGCCTTGTTCACTAATCTAAATATTGACAAGGACATGGACAGACCTTTTAACATGGTGGGTTATGGAGAATGACTCACTTCTAGAGCCAGCTTCAAGTGGTCATTTGAGGAACTGCAGTTTTTGGCACTCGCCATTGGCTTCACTTCACAGCCACAGAGGTTGCTGCTTGGTTTGAACCAGATTATTGCAATGTGCTTCCCCATGGAGCAGCCAATCACAATGATTTTGTGGCCGAGCAACAGACTGGGCCTGATGAGTAGAGCCCAGCTGGAGAGACTGAGGTTTGGTTTTGTTCTTACTACCTCTGTGTTTCTGTTCATTGATAGGTCAGCAAAGAAACACCTTCATCCACTGGAACCAAATAGTGGATGAAGGTGTTTATGAGTTTGTTCATCCTGAGATAAAAGAAACTTTCCAAGTTTTCAGTGTGAGAAAGACACGTTACTTAAACACTCTTGGATTTCTGTCTCTCCTCCCTCCAACAGATCTGCTGTGATTTTTCTTCGTGAATCAGTCAATAGATATTAGTTTATTACTCAGAATTTTTTTAAGTGTTTATGTGCCGTCAGTCATTTCTTTAAACACATTTAACTGCTGCACATCAAGTCACCCACAGCTCTCAATGAAACCTGCATGTCTTTTATTTTCTTAGAACAGTGTGACACAAGACATCTGTCATTTTGTTAGAACACTTCCACTAAAATGTGTGATCTGAGTTTTAAAAAAAATTGAAAATGTTGAAAGCAAGTTTTGAATGTGCTGCTCATAGTCAAAACAAACATGATGGAGCAACGTGCACAATCTGAAATATTTTCAAGTGCAAATCACCAAACACATAATTACTGTATCAGAGACTAGAATTATGTCTCGGTTTCTTTGATATACATATTTTTAATATTCTTCAGTGGCTGACCATTTGAACATTTTGTATTCTACAGCCTAATAGACTGTTCCAATTCCAAAACTCAAACCAATTTGTCTCTTGTTTATACAAATATTCAAATCAACACATTTAGAGATACATGGTTTTCATTGCAAATGAATATGATTATGAATACATTTGTAAATCAATTTCTGTGTCTACTTGTGCTGCAGATGGCTGTTTTTTTCCATCGAGGCCAGTACACTTGAGTGGCAAGGTTGTGAGTATCAAAGTACTGTGATAGATTCATCCCTGATGTGTTTGCTCGTGTTCATATTGTATATTGTTTTCATGACTCAAGATCATGATGAATTTATTCAGATGTTATTATTCAAAATAGACCTGAGAAAATAAAGCGGGAACTGTCGGATAATGTTCATTTCATTGAGATGAACTGAGAAATTACAGACTCATTTTTTTCAAATTAGTGGTGGAGGTGCCAGCAGAAAACTCAGGGGATCACCGCATTCATTAGGATTCATCCTCCATAAATTTGCAGTAGTTGTTGAGATTTTTTAGTCTGGATCAAGTAGTGGCTGACTTACTGTTCTTCTAAAGTCTGGAGCATGTGCATTGTTTAAAGTTTACCACAAAACTTACTTTAGCTCAACACAAACAGCACAGCTCACATATATATGTGTGTGTGTGTGTGTGTGTATAGGATTGAGAAGTACAGTACATCCACTTGGAGCCATATCAGGATGAAATTATCCCTGGCACAAGACACCAGAATATCATCCAGTTTTCCAAACATGGTGACACCCAAGAGGGTTACAAGAGCTCATTGTTTTCGTGGCCATTATTAGAAGACACTGGAATATTGATGCGCTTCTGAGCAAGGCTCACTGAAATGGGCGGCACCAAGATAAAATGCACAGGCTCTCTTTATTACATTTAAACCTTTATTTATCAAAAACGGCCATAGGATACCATTACCACTCATCTCTGCTGGCCTACCTTGTAATCATACCTGCAGACCACTGTAGGACTTGAAGTTGAGACCTATTTTCAGTATCTGCCACTCATCCTGGATCGCCGCCATGTTGTACCCAAATCTACAGGACTGAACAGATCAAGTGAGTTTGCAAATGTACAACACGACATTGTGTCATACAGTGTCAGGACACGTGTCAGGGCTTAACACTCGGAGACTCCACCGGGATCTGGACAACCGCATCCTCAAACCACCAAATCTAGCTCACAGAGACGCCATCTGCCCTGAAGGAGTTGCACATTTTCTATCCATGACAATCCATTCTCCCTCCTCTGCATGAAATGAAGCCTTAGTGTCATCCGAAACACATCGAATGACAACACAAAAGACAATAATGCAAAAGTGTATCTGTCCATCCATCCATCCATCCATTATCTGTAACTGCTTGTCCCCATCAGGGTCAATGTGGGGCTGGAGCCTATCGTAGCTGACTTTGCTGATACCCTGTGTTTTTTCCTGCCCTTTATGTTCTGTGTCTGTTTTTGTCTGTCTCCCCTGTGCAGGCTGGGCTCGGCTGACCTATTTCTTCGACCACGCCCTCATTGATCCTCACCTGCTCTGCACTCACACCTGCATCTCATCATCTCACCAAGCTCCTGTACTATTTAACTCTGGTTCACCCTCACAGACCCGGTTTTTCGTTGTACCTTACATGGTAACTATTCCCATTTGTTGTAGATGTTTTTGGATACCGGCACCTTTTTGACTGTTCACCTGTTTTTTTTGTCTCCAGCCCTTCCACACTCACCTCGCCACATTCAGCCTATCCTTGAAGATTCCCCCCCGGACTCCTCCTGTCTTGTCTGTTCGTGTTTTGTCTCGGCAATAAAAGTCACCTCCTGTTTTTGGTCTGCGTTGTGGGTTCAGTGTCCTGCCAAGCGCAAGCTTAACACAGAGACATTATGTGAAAGTCTCTATTACAAATAATAATTAAACATTGCACAAGAATAAAGGCTATGAAGAAAAACAAATTATCAGTGACATGGCAGTTCTCAGGGGTCTGTTGTGCAATCAGGAGACTCGCTCCTACCTCCACAGACAAAGTGAAATTCATTGTTCTATTCATTGTTTCGAATTCTAGTAAAGCAAGATACTTCAACTCATTATGTAGATGATCTTAGCTCATTCTGACTTCCTGAGCGTGATAAGCAGCCCAAATTTTACAAAAAGTTCTTCCTGTCTGATGGCTTCTTCTCTCTCAACAGGTACAGATCTCTCCAATATTAAGGTTACAATCTTAACATATACCCTATACACCATAATATAAGAAGCTATGAACTTATAGCCTGTCTATATGCTTTCTTTTTCCCACCGTCACAAAAAACTATGAGATTGGTAGATTGTGTGACTTCTAGTTTCTCAACGATTAGCAGTGTGCGGTTGCACACTGGATTGTGAATCATTTTTTCTGGTTTGCATACATCTGTTTTAGATATATCAAATACAAGTGTAATGTAGAGCCCTGACCATTGTTGTTGTATGAATTTCTGAGGATATGAACAAGCAACACTTGCCTGAAAGAGTATCAGAGGCTCAATGTCCACTCAAGTAAACTTTTTAATTGCCTTCCTGTCTCCTTGTGTCTGGATGCCACAATTAATTGAAAAATGAACTGAATGTCACTGCTATACAAGGTCTGTTTACAAACATGTCTGAGTTTTCTTTTATAACAGAATGCCTTCATTTTCCGTTTGCTTCTATATCTGATCTGGCTCTAATTTCTGCCAGTTACCTCAGACAAGGTTTCATTTCAAGGTAAACAGTTCATCAAGATGACACTGTGTTGGCAGAGGACCTCAAGGTGAAGTCTTGTGTATTGTTGCTTTCAGTCCTGTTAAAATCTGTTTTTAAAATTATTCAGGGCTATACAGAAATTTAGTTTATGTGTTTCCAGCAGCGATTACTCTTTGGACATTCAAATACAGCAGTTTAAATGCTTAACATAACACAGGGGCTCTAAAGCCTCATAGCCACATTCACTGCCTTTTCCAGCAGTTTTATACTTTTCTAGTTCAACAGACAAACACTTCAGAAGGAGTTCTGCTTTTCTCATCATCAATGTTGACCTAGACCAATTTGCAGCAGAATTTCTCTAAAGCCCTCTCCATAATCAGCATCCCATCATGATAATCAGCACTCAGTGACCTTCATCATGTTCTTGAAGAACATGGAAAAGGAGAAGCTGAAACCAAACCACAGAACCAGATATTTTTAAAAAAAAGGCTTTGCCTACTTTTACTTTTACTGTTTTTATTACTTTACAGTGTCATCAAATATGCTTATGTCCTCAAAAATAACACCATACTGTACAAGCACCAAGAAATTCATGCCTCAAGTTACAACTCCATATATACTGTAAATACTGTAAACAAGAGGGTGACATACACAAAGTGTGCCTTACAGGGAATCTTTTCAACTAATGTAAGATTTTTGGAAAGTGGCAATTGTGAAAACATACCTGCACTCAAAACGTTGTATACTAGTAATTGATCAACTATGTGTGATGTGAAAGCTGGTCTTATAGAGACAAGAGTCTTTCAGCTTAATATCTTGAACTTCCAGACCTTAACTCTACCATTTCTCTTACCATTTTACATTACATTGCATTTAGCAGACGCTTTTATCCAAAGCGACTTACAGAGGAGGACATAAGCTGAAAAGGTGTAAAGGAGCACAGAGTAGTTGTTAGTTTTGTTAGTTTTAGGCAAGGAAGCATTCTTGAAAGAGAAAGGTTTCACACGTTTTTTAAAAGGTCGAAAGGGATGTTGCAGTTCTTGTAGCCGTTGGTAGGTCATTCCACTATTTGGGGACAACCACGGAGAAGAGTTTAGAGTGACCTCGCTTTGTGAGAGGCGATGGTACAACTAGACGGTTTGAATGAGCGGAGCGTAACACCCTGGTCGGGACGTGAGCCTTTAGTAAGACGCTGAGATAGCCAGGGGCAGATCCTGAGATGGTTTTGTAGGCTAGCATCAGGGCTTTGTGTTTAACTCTGGCTGCTACAGGCAGCCAGTGCAGGTCGCTAAAGAGTGACCTTTTGGGTTGGTTAAAAAACAGTCGCGCTGCAGCATTCTGGACAATTTACAATGATTTGATTCAGTGGCGTCACTAGGCCTATTTTAGGGGGGCTTCAGCCCCCCTAAAATATTCTCAAGCCCCCCTAAATAAATTGGTGGTGTTTTATTATTATTTTTATTAATTACATTTTTTTTCACAAAAAATGCCTATTTATGCAATACAAAGTGGCCAGAATATGAGTTTAAACCAATAATCATATAAACTGTCATTATTCACTTAAATATGATCATAAATCTCATTTCATCGGGTACGGTAGAGAGAGCCCCTTCAGTGCGTCATTATACAATCCATTCCACTTTTTCATATAGAGAACGCCCACATCACTGAAATTCCAGTCCATGTTTTCCATGCGACCCTGCTCACTGCCGCTTGCGTGTTTACCTCTGAAGTACACAGAGCCGAACCTTACAGCGGCAAGAGCAGAGCGCGAACGCATGGGTAATGGGTAAGTAATGTAAAGTGAAAAGGTATATTGCAAATAATGGGCAAGACATATTGTCACAGTCTGCTTCCCTTTCACCTGCCTCTCAGTAATTTTCCATTCCCTCTCCACTCACCTGCCAGCCACGCCCCCCTCATCAGACTCCCCTCACCTGCTTGACTCACCTGCTTCCCATCACCAATCAAGCTAGGATTTAAGCTCTCCCAGCTCACTCACTCTCTGCCAGATTGTTCTCTATGCTCACGCAAGACTTTCCAGCACTCTTCTCCGGACTGATCTCCTGCTGCCGACTCTGCCTGCCTTGGACTAACCTGTTTGCTGTACTCCCGGTAACCGACCCTGCCTTCCGTCTTCGACCACGAGCTTCTGATCCCTCTGGAATCTGCCAGCTGGTGTCGGCCCAGCTACTGGTGGCTTGCTCCTGGTACGTCTGCCTTAACTCCTGCCTACCTGCTTGCTGGACTGGTGTTCCCAGCCTAAGCCCCTGGACTTTCCCTGTGCCCAGAGAGACTGTTTCCTGCATGTGCTGCATTTGGGTTCTAATTACACTCGTTACAGTACAATCTGGCCAGAAATGGACCCAGCGCACCCTTCTTCGCCGCAGTCCCGGCTCAAGAGGATCGAAGACGCACTTCAGCAACACGAGGAAAGATTTGCCTCCATTACAGCTGACACCCAGCAGGCTACGGTGAACCAGACACAAGGGTTAGCTATGCTAGCTAACCAGGTCCAGCAGCTGGCAGCAGCCATTACCCAATCTGCTGCTGCTGCTGCTGCTCCGCCGGCACCACCCCCACCTGCTGCTGTTCCCATTTCTTCGGGTTTACTGCCGGAGCCCCGGGTGGGCCCTCCAGAACGATACGCTGGAGATCCGGAAGGCTGTAACCCCTTCATCACCAACTGTTCCATCCTCTTTGCTCTGCAGCCCCAGACCTTCGCTTCAGAAGAGGCCAAAGTGGCGTTTGCCATCAACCACCTGACAGGTCGAGCCCGCCTGTGGGGAACAGCAGAGTGGGAACGCCAGACCACGGCCTGCTCCTCCTTCCAAGCCTTCACCACGGAGCTTCGTAAGGTGTTCGGCATAGCATCCATCGGTCCAGACGTCACAGGGGGTCTGATGGACTTGAGCCAAGGTGAACAAACTGTCGCTAACTACGCCATTGAGTTCCGCATCAGGGCCCGTCAGAGTTACTGGAACAAGGCTGCCATTTGCGACGCTTATCTGCGGGGTCTGGAGGACTACATTAAAGACGAGTTGGTCTCTCACAACCTTCCCTCTTCTCTGGATGGACTTATTGAACTTACATCCCGGATAGATCGCCGCGTGCAGGCAAGACGCCAAGAGAGGCGGCAAGGACAGGCAAACCAGCGCCTGCTGGGCCGACCACGTGTTCCTCCAGAGACTTTGGGTACCTCTAGTGGTCATCTTGGGGAAGAGGCCGAACCCATGCAGGTGGGCCGCACCAGTCTCACCCCTAAGGAGCGGGAGCGCCGTCGCCAGGGGGAAGTACTGGTGAGTCGTCCCTCTGAACTATTCCTCCGACAACTATCCTTATGCCATGTTCAGCTGTTACTGGCGGAGGGTTCCCAAACCCTCGCCACCTTCATTGACTCTGGTTCCGATGTCAGCCTCATCGATAAGGACCTGGCCCAGCAACTAGGCATCAACTGGATACCACTGCCTGCCCCGGTTCCTCTCAATGCCCTCGATGGTCATCTCCTGGGGAAAGTGACTCACCAGACCACACCCATCCGCATGCTTATGTCCGGTAACCACCACGAGACAATCCAGTTTCACATTCTGCAGTCTCCCCGAATCCCTCTCATCCTGGGATTCCCGTGGCTCCGTCGCCATAACCCTCATGTCGACTGGGCGACGGGGTCAATCCTGGGGTGGGGGTCATCGTGTCATCAAGTGTGTCTCCAACAAGCAGCTGCTCCCCTGCTGTCCCGCTGTCCCAGTCCTCTGCCTGACCTGTCAGGGGTGCCAGTGGAATACCATGACTTCAGGGAGGTCTTCAGCAAGGTTAAGGCAACCTCATTGCCCCCACACCGGCCATATGACTGTGCCATCGACCTGCACCCCGACTCTACTCCTCCTAGGGGGCGCCTGTACTCACTGTCAGCTCCAGAGAGGGAGGCCATGGAGACCTACATCAATGACTCTTTGGCAGCAGGCATCATCCGTCCCTCCTCGTCTCCTGTTAGTGCTGGCTTCTTCTTCGTCCAGAAGAAAGATAAATCTCTTCGGCCCTGTATTGATTATCGAGGCCTGAATGACATAACTGTCAAGAACCGCTACCCCCTTCCTCTCATCTCCTCTGCCTTTGAGCTCCTGGAGGGGGCCACCATATTTTCCAAATTGGACCTTCGCAACGCCTACCATTTGGTCCGCATCCGGGAGGGGGATGAGTGGAAGACAGCCTTCATCACCCCCACTGGACACTACGAGTATCTAGTCATGCCCTTCGGCCTCACCAACGCCCCTGCTGTCTTCCAGGCTCTGGTTAATGACGTGCTCCGGGACATGTTAAATAAGTACGTGTTTGTTTACCTGGATGACATACTGATCTTTTCCAAGACCAAGGAGGAACACGTCCACCACGTCCAAGAAGTTCTGCAGCGGCTCCTTGAGAACTCTCTCTTTGTCAAAGCCGAGAAGTGCGAGTTTCACTCCTCCTCTGTGTCCTTCTTGGGTTTCATCGTGGGTCCTGGGAGCATCCAGATGGACCCCGCCAAGGTGTCAGCTGTCTCAGATTGGCCCACTCCTGACTCTCGCAAACAACTGCAACGGTTCCTGGGCTTCGCCAACTTTTACCGGAGGTTCATCAGGGGTTACAGCATGGTAGCCGCTCCTCTCACGGCTCTGACTTCCTCCAAGGTGCCGTTCCAGTGGTCATCCGCAGCCGATGAGGCCTTCCGGTCCCTCAAAGCCAGGTTCACGTCAGCCCCTATCCTCCAAATGCCTGACCCAGAAAGGCAATTTGTGGTGGAGGTGGACGCCTCTGACGTGGGAGTAGGAGGGGTGCTCTCCCAGCGGGCAGCCAAAGACCAGAAGCTCCATCCATCCATCTCCCGGCGACTGACCCCGGCTGAGAGGAATTACGACATCAGCAATCGAGTGCTTCTGGCAGTCAAACTGGCTCTGGAGGAGTGGCGTCACTGGCTGGAAGGAACTATGGTGCCGTTTTTGTCTGCAATACATTCGGTCAGCCAAGAGGCTGAACTCCCGACAGGCCAGATGGGCTCTGTTTCTGACCAGATTTAACTTTTCCCTCTCCTACCGGCCGGGGTCCCGCAACGTGAAGCCTGATGCCCTGTCCCGGCAGTTTTTGAGAGAAGAGGACTCGGCTGCCAGTTCCGACACCATTCTCTCCTCCTCTAGTCTGATAGCATCACTCAGCTGGGAGGTGGAGGAAAGGATTAAGGCAGCTTTAGAAGATCAGCCTGGGCCCAGCTCGTGTCCTCCTAACCGCCTGTTCGTCCCCGCTCCCCTACGGTCCGACGTCCTCCAGTGGGCCCACAACTCCCTGCTCACCTGTCACCCTGGGATCCAGCGGACCAAAGAGGTGGTGCAGCAAAGATTTTGGTGGCCGACTCTGGCTGAAGACACCCGGGAGTTTGTGAACGCCTGCCCAGTCTGCAACCAGCACAAACCCTCACACAAGGCCCCCGCTGGATTCCTGCATCCATTGCCGGTGCCCCACCGGCCCTGGTCCCACATCTCCCTAGACTTTGTTACCGGTCTGCCACTGTCCAACGGCCACACCACTATTCTCACAGTGGTAGATCGGTTCAGCAAGATGGCACATTTTGTGCCCCTGCCCAAGCTTCCCTCAGCCAAGGAGACGGCTGAACTGGTTCTGCTACACGTGTTTCGACTGCATGGTTTCCCTACTGACGTGGTCTCCGACCGGGGTCCCCAGTTCACCTCCGTTTTCTGGAGGGAGTTCTGCACACTAGTGGGGGCCACCGTCAGTTTGTCATCCGGGTTCCACCCTCAGTCCAACGGCCAGTCTGAGAGGATGAATCAGGAGATGGAGACTGCTTTACGCTGCATGGTCTCTCAAAACCCCTCATCCTGGTCCCGGCAGCTTCTGTGGGTGGAATACGCCCATAATACCCTGACCAGCTCTGCAACTGGACTCTCTCCTTTTCAGTGCGCCTACGGGTTCCAACCCCCACTCTTTCCCGCCCTGGAGAAGGAGGTTTCCTGCCCATCAGTGCAAGCCTTCATCCGTCGCTGCCGCAGGACCTGGACTCAGGCCCGTACCACTCTTCTTCACTCCACTGACCGTTACTCCACCACGGCTAACCGTCGTCGATCTAAAGCTCCGACTTTTCAAGTTGGCCAGAAGGTGTGGTTGTCTACCCGGGATCTACCCTTACGCGTAGAATCGAAGAAGTTGGCTCCTAGATTTATTGGACCCTTTGAGGTTCAAAAGGTCATCAACCCTGCGGCAGTGAGGCTCAAGCTACCCAGGTCCATGCGGGTCCACCCCACTTTCCATGTGTCCAAGGTCAAACCCGTCCGTGAGAGCCCCCTGGTCCCCGCTGCTCCTCCCCCGCCCCCACCCCGCATCATCGAAGGGAGTCCCGCCTACACCGTCCGTCGTCTCCTTCGTTCTCGTCGCCGGGGAAGGGGTCTCCAGTACCTGGTGGATTGGGAGGGGTATGGTCCTGAGGAAAGGTCCTGGGTCCCTGCACGGCATATTTTGGATGCTTCCCTCATCAGGGAGTTCCATCGATGCCACCCAGATCAACCGGCTAGGTCCTCCACACCCTCTAGGAGTACTACCAGTCCGCCTCCCTGTTCACCCGAGGTCTCTGACCACGACTCTGAGTATGAGGAAACCCCTTCGGAGGAGGAGGCACCTTCTGAAGCAGGGGAGGAGGAGGACATGGAGCTTTCAGAGGAATATTAACCTCCTCCGGGCCCTCGCCACCCTCCCGACTCAGCATTTCATCTTTTGGGACGTCAGGAGCCGTCCCTTGAGGGGGAGGTTCTGTCACAGTCTGCTTCCCTTTCACCTGCCTCTCAGTAATTTTCCATTCCCTCTCCACTCACCTGCCAGCCACGCCCCCCTCATCAGACTCCCCTCACCTGCTTGACTCACCTGCTTCCCATCACCAATCAAGCTAGGATTTAAGCTCTCCCAGCTCACTCACTCTCTGCCAGATTGTTCTCTATGCTCACGCAAGACTTTCCAGCACTCTTCTCCGGACTGATCTCCTGCTGCCGACTCTGCCTGCCTTGGACTAACCTGTTTGCTGTACTCCCGGTAACCGACCCTGCCTTCCGTCTTCGACCACGAGCTTCTGATCCCTCTGTAATCTGCCAGCTGGTGTCGGCCCAGCTACTGGTGGCTTGCTCCTGGTACGTCTGCCTCAACTCCTGCCTACCTGCTTGCTGGACTGGTGTTCCCAGCCTAAGCCCCTGGACTTTCCCTGTGCCCAGAGAGACTGTTTCCTGCATGTGCTGCATTTGGGTTCTAATTACACTCGTTACACATATGGCTGTTGAGACCAAGTTTTCATTCCTGGTTTAATGGCTCCACATTGCTGCAGAGTTCTAGTTTTCTGGCAGGTGGAGGGGAAAATAGGATGGGTGAAAGAGGGGCATGGGAGTTAACCATCGTGATGGCCTGGTTTATGAAGGTGTTGGTAAGTCTAGGGTGGTGGTTAGAGAACAGTCTTCTCCTGTATAATGTTTCCATGATGATGAGTTATGAAACACTTGCCCTCTTCATTTTGTGCAGGTATGTATGGCACCTGCAAATGTTTTTTCTTGTATTTTAGCACAATTTAACTGGTGTTGTTTAGCTGGTAAAGCAGCTGAAGGTGTATGGAGGCGTCATCGTCTTAGATTAATCAATTGATTGACAAAGCTTTAATTGGTGCTCTAAAAAATTTTCGGTGCGCGCTTAGCGCGCGCAATGACTTTTCTCCTCTATGGGCTAAGCCACCCCAGTTTCTTAAACCTAGTGACGTCCCTGATTTGATTGCACAAGCAGGTAGGCCGGACAGGAGCGAGTTACAATAATCGAGGCGAGAGGTGACTGTTGCCTGTATCAGGAGCTGAGCGGAATATTGGGTGAGGTATGGTCTGATTTTGCATCAACATCATTTCTAACAAATCCATTTCTTAGCTAGAAACCTCTCTGCACAGCAGATAAAGTTCACTGGTGAACTTAAAACATTTAGCAGCTAAGGAGCCAAATCAAACGTCCCCTAAAAAGTTGGAAACTAAAATCGAGCTAACAGAGTGAATATTGGATTGACATTTATTGGGTAGCTAGAATCATGACACCAAATGAATGCTGAGATTGCTCTGTGCCAGTAACCGTGTCAGAAGTTGATGATATGTAAATGTTAACATGCTTTTAGTTACAGCTCATTTACATATCCTGCAGTCACAGAGCATAATTAACAGTAATTTGAAGTTATGTTTAGAAGTCCTGTTAGTGTACTTAAAGAAGGAAAGCTCAGTACAAATGCACTTCCTTCACTAGTGTGAGTGTCTGGAGAAAACCCATGACACTCAACATTTCCACATAATTTCTTGCCCGACATGAGATCTGGCGGATGATCCTAGAACACCTCAGACAGACAGGCAAACTAAAAAAGTCTGCTGCAAATAATGCAATAACTGCAAAAGTAAACTAGCATCAGCAGCAGATATTTTAAGTGGAAGCTTTAACTGGATCTAACGTGGTAACAGACTAGAAGGTTCTGGGACTTTCTGGAACATTCTGACGGTTGATCTGCCTGTGTGGTTTATTGCACCACCATACACCACCTCTGTGATATCCTTTCTCAGGTCCAACAGAAAACTTGGCATGTCACCAGGTAACAGACTAGAAGGTTCTGGGACTTTCTGGAACATTCTGATGGTTGATCTGCCTGTGTGGTTTATTGCACCACCACCGCAACCCCTACAGCTGCTTTATCTTTCTCTGTTCCAACAGAAAATACATGCTGTCAGGTAACAAGGCAGCAGGTTCTGGGACTTTCTGGAACATTCTGGTGGTTGATCTGCCTGTGTGGTTTATCTCACCACCACCTCTGTCAAATCCTTTCTCAGTTTCAACAGAAAAACTCAAAAACTCGGCATGCTGCCAGGTAACAAACTAGAGGGTTCTGGGACTTTCCGGAACATTCTGACGTTGATCTGCCTGTGCGGTTTATTGTCCAACCACCTCTGTCAAATCCTTTCTCAGTTCCAACAGAAAACCACCGCTATATGTTTTTTTTTTCTCAGTTCCAACAGAAAAACTCAAAAACTTGGCATGCTGCCAGGTAACAAACTATTGTGTGTTCTGGGACTTTCCGGAACATTCTGACGGTTGATCTGCCTGTGTGGTCTCTCTCTTTGTGTGTGGGTGGGTGGGTTTCAACCTATTGCCTCCAAAATAAAGACAGACAAAAAAAACTTTATTGTATTGAAAAAAGAAAAAAGAAAAGAAAAAGTTTTTATTGATTTATCGTTCGTGTCATCACCTCTGAACGGAACCAGTTGCTCATCCACCGTGACGTGATGCCCAGGGTTGTAGAGGATCGGTAGCCGCTCGACCCACGCGTCCTAGACCTTTCTTACGGCGGCCAGTTTGTCCGTGGTGTGTCTCTCAGCTCTAGTTTCGCGGTCATCGAATCGCACCAGCTTCGAGTAAATGTGAAAGACTTTGAGCGACATTGTGGCACGGAAAATGGCACGTCCCACAGGCTGGCGGTGGCCTCACCTCGGGAACTGTACACGCCGGCTAGGATGAGCGGCCCCATGTAGGCGTGCAGGTCGATCTCATCCATCCGCTTTTCTAGCCGTCTCTTCCATATTTCCTAAGACCCTCGCGATTAGTCTCCTCCAGGATGATTTTGTCTATTCCCGGCGTGAGGAAGAGGCGGAATGCTAAGACGATATCTTGGACGTTGGAAGCCGCGTAGGCTGTGGGCCCGGGTTGCCAGGGCTGTTGTTGCTGCTGCTGCTGCTGCTGCTGCTGCTGCGAGGGTATCGTTTGGTATAGTGTAGAGGACCCCTCGCTCTCGCTCTGGCTCTCTTAGCCGTCGCAGAGAGCTCTCCTCCTCTCGCTCTCGCTTCCCCTCCTTGCCCCGCCACTGCGGCTGTTTTTTTGCGGGATGTCCCCCTTTGCATTCTCCTTCTTCTTCTTCTTCGGAAGGTAAGGAGGATGATGCTGATGAGGAGGACAGATATTATTATTATTATTATTATTATTATTGTTATCATCAGTAATAAATGACGTAATACCACTTACCTTCTTCTTCATCTTCATTTTCTTCACACGGCGAGCTGGAAAAAAGCTGTTGTAGGAACCTTTGAGCGGTAATAGGTCGCGCTGTCATGGTTGTTTGCTGTGGGCTTGCTGTGCGGTGACAGAGACGGGTAACGTGGCGGTGGAAGGGGGTTGATATTAGTACGGGTATTTTTTTTTTTCACTCTCCTTTTCTCCTCCCGTCCTTTCCACAACAGCTACCCTTTTTTGCAGCGAAAACATCTTGCGTCTGAGAGGTTGTTTGCGGCGACCGGTCGCCCCCCTTTGCTCTTCTCCTCTCCTCTCCTCCTCCTCCTCTTCTTGCTTCGTACCACGTTCGCTCTGTCCTTCTTCATGACAACCGGCCGCCTCCTTCGTGTCCGTTCTCCTGTTCCCGTCATGGTCCTCGTCGTCCTTTCCTCACGCGTTCGCTTTGCCCTATCCCCTCCTCATCATCCTGCTCCTCCTCCACGGAGTCTGAGCGAGGTTCGCTGGGCGAGCCTGGCCCCTCCGGGGACCGTTTCGGCAGCAGCAAAGCACGTCTGCGTCGAGAGGTCGTTTCTGTTCCTCGTTCCTGTTCCTCGTCCCTCGTCGTCCTTTCCTCTCACGTTCGCTTTGCCCTATCCCCTCCTCGGAGTCTGAGCGAGGTTCGCTGGGGCAAGCCTGGTCCCTCTGGGGACCGAAAAACATCTTGCGTCGGAGAGGTTGTTATCGGTGACCGGTCACCTCACACTCATCTCCTCTTCCCTCCTCCTCCTCCTCCTGTTCTCCCCTCCTCCTCCTCCTCCTCTTCTTGCTTCTACTCACCTGTCGTTCTTCGCACCACGTTCGCTCTGTATTTTCTGTGAGGAGAGGTTCTTCATGACGACCGGCCGCCTCATCCTGTTCCTCGTCGTCCTTCCTCTTGCGTTCGTTTTGCCCTATCCCCTCCTCATCGTCCTCCTCCTCCTCGGAGTCGTTGATGTTCCTCGTTGCTGTTCCTCGTCCTCCTTTCCTGTCACGTTCGCTTTGCCCTATCCCCTCCTCATCGTCGTCCTCCTCCACGGAGTCTGAGCGAGGTTTGCTGGGGCGAGCCTGGTCCCAGCGGCAGCGAAACGTGACGGCGATGAGAGGTCGTTGATGTTCCTCATTGCTGTTCCTTGTCCTCCTTTCATGTCGCGTTCGCTTTTTGCTTTTTGCCCTATCCCCTGCTCGTCCTTTGTCCTCCTTTAATTTTCTACCTACCTTTCCCCAGAGCCTTCTGCCTCTTCTCTGGCTTGCTGATGTGTGAGCTGGTCTGTTTTGTTCAAGGGGCGGGACGTAGTGAAGGGATTGAGAGAGCTCCGTCGGACAATCCATGCTCGCTCAGTGAGTCAGAGTAGGGAAGTGTAGTGGAGGGAGCCGGTCGGACAATCCGCTCTCGGTGGGACAATTCCTGCTCACTCAGTGATTCAGGGGGAGGAAAGAGAGCCGGCTGGGTGACTGGCCCTCGGTCGGACAATCCATGCCTGCTCAGTGAGTCAGAGGGAGGAAAGAGAGCTGGCTGGGTGACTGGCCCTCGGTCGGATAACTCAAACCCCCGGTCGGACAATAATAATAATAATAATACATTGGATTTATATAGCGCTTTTTAAAGAACTCAAATACGCTGTACACAGTAAGGAAAATAAATAAGTAAATAAATAAAAATAAAATAAAATGAAGATAGCATGGGGTGGTGAAGGGGAGTCAGGGGCTGGGCTGAGTGAGATTGAAGGCTTGGGAAAAGAGAAAAGTTTTTAGTCTGGTTTTGAAGATTGACAGTGAGGGTGAGTCACGGACAGAGGGGGGGAGGGAGTTCCAAAGACGGGGTGCGGCACGTGAAAAGGCCCTGTTGCCATAACCCTTCAGTTTAGAGGACGGTTGAGTGAGTGAAAGTGTGGCAGAGGATTGGAGAACTCGGGGGGGACAGTGGGGGGTAAGAAGGTCGGATAGGTAGGGGGGTGCCAGGTTGTGGAGTGATTTGTAGGTGAGGAGGAGTATTTTGTAATTGATCCAGTATTTGATGGGGAGCCAGTGGAGAGAGCGGAGGACAGGAGTGATGTGTTCTCGCATCCGAGTATGGGTTAGCAGGCGGGCGGAGGAGGCGAGTGGCGATGCCGATTAAAAGGGAGTTACAGTAGTCCAGACGGGAGGAGATGAATGCGTGGATGAGAGATTCAGCAGCAGAAGGGGAGAGGCAGTGTTTGATTTTAGCGATGTTGCGGAGGTGGAAGTAAGAGGTCTTGACGGTGGCGTGGACATGTTGGGCTAGGGAGAGGGTGGGGTCGAGGGTGATGCCAAGGTTGCGGATCAGGGGGGAGGGAGTGATGGTGGTGTTGCCGATTGGAAAGGAGAGTGAGCGAAGTTTTTTGAGGGTGGTTTTGGTGCCGATGAGGAGGACTTCAGTTTTATCAGGGTTGAGTTTGAGGAAGTTGTTGGATAACCAGGTTTCTATTTCTGAGATGCAGTTTTCAAGTTTTGAAAGGGGGGGGTTGTGGGTGGATTTGGAGCTAAGGTAGATTTGCGAATTTGAATTTGCGAATGATGTGGCCGAGTGGAGACAGGTAGCAGGTGAAGAGCAGGGGACCCAGGACAGAGCCCTGAGGAACTCCTTGCGTGACGGGGGAGAGGGTGGAGGTGGAGCCGGAGAGGGAGATGAATTCATTACGGTCAGTGAGGTAGGAGGTGAACCAGTCGATGGCAGTGCCCTGAACACCAAGTTGGCGGAGCCGGTGGATGAGGATGGAGTGGTCTACCGTGACGAAGGCGGCGCTGAGGTCCAGAAGTACAAGGATGGTGAAGGATCAGAAGGAGCAGGTGGTGGTCTTAGAGACAGTAATGATGTCGGCGATTTGCTAGGAAGTAGCGGGGGAGAAGGCTGTGAGCGGGTGGTGGATCGGGGGAGGGGTGGTGAGTGGGGGCGGTGGGGCGGAGGAGATGGTGGGGGGGGGGGGGGGTGCCGGGGCAGCTAGAGAGGTTTTGATTTTGGAGAGTTTGTCATTGAAGAAGTGGAGGAAAGAGTTGCAGAGGTC
The DNA here is from genome assembly GCA_004119915.2 of Collichthys lucidus. Taxonomy (NCBI): domain Eukaryota; kingdom Metazoa; phylum Chordata; class Actinopteri; family Sciaenidae; genus Collichthys; species Collichthys lucidus. The sequence continues at coordinate 28,386,007 of CM014089.1, read as the reverse complement.
AGTGGAGGCAGATGAGTGCTTGAGCAGGAGAAGGCTGGAGAAGATACTTGACTGTTGAAAAGAGAGTGCGGGGGCAGTGGTTGGAGGATTTGACAATTTTAACTGGTTCATCCGGATGTCTTCGGCTCAGTGTCAACTTTACGGCCCAGAGTTTGTCGTCAAGTATGCCAAATTGCATGCCAGGATAGAGGCGCTGTGCTCCAGCGCATTCTCTGCGCTCGATGACGTCGGGCCGCGCGACGTGTTGGACGGGGAGCCCGAAGAAGAAGCAGCAGCAGCAGCAGCAGAAAAAGAAGAAGCAGAAGAAGCAGCAGCAGCAGAAAAAGAAAAAGAAGAAGCAGCAGCAGAAGCAGCAGCAGCAGAAAAAGAAGAAGAAGAAGAAGTAGTAGTTTTCTGTATGGACCTGTTGTGCTTGGTTGACGACTTCCAAAACGCTCAGCCGCCGTTCTGCAATTGCTCGCGCCACCAGAGACTTTGGCGAGAATACTTAGAGAACTGACTTTGTGTGTGTGTGTGTGTGACCTTTTGTGACGATGACAACAAAGAAAGAGATAACTAAAATAAAGTAGTGGCTCTGTGATACGAAGCGTTTGTGTCATCATTTCCTTTATTCTGTATCTTACTCTGTTCCCATTATTAAAAAAATAAAACAAAACAACAAAACAAAACAAAATATAACCACTTCAAGAATCATTAATGTCATGCACAACGAGAACTCATACTGCACGCACGCACACACACAAAAAGGGACATTTTTGGCCACCGGGTCACCTCGACCCAGAGGACAATGCAAAGCTTACAATAAAGTAGCAACTCTGTGATATGAGGTGTTTGTGTCTTCCTTTCTCTGTCTCTCTCTCTCTGTCTCTCTCTCTCTCTCTTTCTTACTGTCTTCCTATTATTCAGAAACCGAAGATAACCGCTCCAAGAATCACAAATGCCATGTACAACAACATATCCTACTGCACGCACGCAAGCACCCACACGCACACACACAAATGGGCATTTTCGGGCCACCGGGTCACCTTGACCCAGAGGGCCACACGAGGGTTAAAGCAAACTGCGGATAAAGCTGACTTTATTTACATACATACAATCAGAGCCCGCTAGCTGAGGTTAGTTAATCATCCTGTCATACCTGTCGGCAGACGTCACTTCCTACCTGACAGCCCAGCTCAAAGGTGATTTTGACCTGATTACCCCACAAACACTTACATGCTTTTTAAGCAAATAAAATACGAGTCTGAACTTGCAGGTTGGGGGCCCCTGCCAGTGGGCCCCCAAAAGTAGCTGTCTTTATTTGTAGCCAGGCAAACACCCTCATTTGTTTTGTGAAACACTTGTATGCTGTGCAACCGCATAGTCTGCATATAGCAAGAAACGGCTCTGTTGATAGTTTTGGCAGTGGCCAATGGTAGAGAATTGTAGGATCACTGTGGTGTTGGTGGGTTGAGAGTTTAGTGATTGACCACTGAGCTAAGAAAGGTTAAGGACTCACTTGGTTAACATTGACAGCTACTGTCAATAGAACTTTTGGCGTCCCACAAGGCTCCATGCTGGGTCCTCTGTTGTTCAGACTTTACTTGCTGCAGTTGCTTAAATAAAAAAAGTTTTGAGGAAACTTTCAGGTTGTTGGGGTGGACTGTTTGATCTTTAGGAAGAAAACTGTTGGAGACAATGTGTGTGTGTGTGTGTGTGTGTGTGTGTGTGTGTGTGTGTGTGTGTGTGTGTGTGTGTGTGTGTCCTCAGTGAAGTGTGTCAGGCTCTGCAGTCGCTTCCAGCTGCAGCAGTCAGTTCAGTTTCTGTTCAGTCTGACTGAGGGAGGTTTTTGTACGATGCTTTTTCACTGTGTGAACACATACTGACTGTTGATGTAGTGTGCACTCTTACAGTAGTAAACTGCAGCATCTTCAGCCTGAAATCCACTGATGGTCAAAGTGAAGTCAACTCCATTCCCTGCTCCACTTCCACTGAATCTGGAGGAGATTCCAGATAATCTCTCTGACGTTCACCAGATCAGAAGTTTAGGAGCTTCTCCAGTTTTCTGTTGGTACCAGGACAGGAAGTATTTTGAACCACTCCAGTGCTGAACTGTCGGACTGACTTTACAGTCAATAGAAACAGTTTGACCCAGCTGCACTGATTTGGCTCCTGGCTGAGTCACGACTAAATTTTGTCCAACAGACCCTGAGGAGAGAGAAGAAACACTGGACATGAGATGGTGAGGTGAAACTCAGGTACAGATTTTCACAGGACAGAGAAATGATTTTCCTCACCCTGAGTGAAGCAGAGGAGAGTCCAGATGAGGACAGAGATCAAAGTCATGTTTTTGATGAGGAGGATTTCTGTGGCTTCTGTTGTCATGAAGGACAGCTGTCAGTCATCCAGTGTTTAACTCTCAGGACTATAAACTCTCCCAGAGCACTGGAGCATGGTGCTGCTGATGCAAAGTGGCTCTCTATGGAAATGCTCTGACTGAATATTGATTCAAAATGTGTCCTTGCTCATATTTTGTCTTCATATCCATCAATGAAGGTTTGCCTACAAATGTCTGATTTATTTTAAATTGAAATTTAAGGCTGTGGTTTTCATTAACCACAAATTTAACACCAAATAGGAAACATAATGATTCATTGAGTAAATTTGTGGGACTCTTATTTAGCGAGTCTCTGTGTTAACCAGTTGTGTTTAACAAATAGAGACTGATTTTAAAGAGTGTTTAGAGTTTAAAGTCAAAGACCCTACCTTTAAAACATCTCTCTTATTACAAATACTCTTCCTCAGATTTAGGAATAAAGAGTAATAATCATCATGTTTGAAATCTCTTCTGCCATCACTGCTTAATGCCCCAAGAAACTTTGAACAAGTCAGTGTTGTACTGAGCTCAGCCCAGTCTGGGTTCAAAGCAGCTAAAGTAGATTTAAATAATAAAATATATACAATGCGTTGACCATAGGAAACATTGTTCTGTTATATGTGATTAGTGTAAAATACTATATTACTTAAAAACTGCCTGATAGATGTCAGCATGTTTCTAGTAACGATTAAAACCCCCAAAATTCGACTTTTTGCAGATGATACAACTTTGTACTCTGAAACTGCCTCATTGACTAAAGCTGTGAAGGATTTCCAGTAACATTCAGGATACTTTAGGTGACGCTGATTTGAACTTATAATAAACTAAGATGAGGTTATTTTCCAGCACATGCTGCCTGATAGGAACAAAAATACTTCCAATGTTGATGGGAAATATTTTGGATCAACCGGTTTAAATGTTCAAAAATAAAGAAACTTGTGTGAGCTGCCTTCCTCCCAGTGATTGATCATGGTGACGTCTTATTGGTGTCTCTGCTGCTACAGGTTAAATGCTGTCTCACATGTCCTCATATATGCTTGTGTTTACATTTATTAGTCTGGGTAATGTTCAAAGATGTGTGGTGAGAGTCTGCAGGCAGCAGGAACAAAAAAAGAAGATTCAATAGAGTAACAATGTGATTTTCTGTTTCTACAGTTAGTGACAGATTTGAAGGAAGAACTGCTGTTTGTGTCCTCAGTTAGAAAACTGTTTTTCTAAAAATGATAATATATTATGAGTGTCCTCAGTGAAGTGTGTCAGGCTCTGCAGTCGCTTCCAGCTGCAGCAGTCAGTTCAGTTTCTGTTCAGTCTGACTGAGGGAGGTTTTTGTACAACGCTTTTTCACTGTGTGAACACATACTGACTGTTGATGTAGTGTCGACTCTGACAGTAGTAAACTGCTGCATCTTCAGCCTGAAATCCACTGATGGTCAAAGTGAAGTCAACTCCATTCCCTGCTCCACTTCCACTGAATCTGGAGGAGATTCCAGATAATCTGTCTGATGTTAACCAGATCAGAAGTTTCTTCTTTTGGTACCAGGACAGGTAGTATTGTGAACCAGTCCAGTGAGAAACTGTTGGACTGACTTTACAGTCGACAGAAACAGTTTGACCCAGCTGCACTGATTTGGCTCCTGGCTGAGTCACGACAACATTTTGTCCAACAGACCCTGAGGAGAGAGAAGAAACACTCAACCTGAGATGGTGAGGTGTAACTCAGCTACACTCCAAATGATTTTCACAGGACAGAGAAATGATTTTCCTCACCCTGAGTGAAGCAGAGGAGAGTCCAGATGAGGACGGAGATCAAAGTCATGTTTTTGATGAGGAGGATTTCTGTGGCTTCTGTTGTCATGAAGGACAGCTGTCAGTCATCCAGTGTTCAACTCTCAGGACTATAAACTCTCCCAGAGCACTGGAGCATGGTGCTGCTGATGCAAAGTGGCTCTCTATGGAAATGCTCTGACTGACTCCAACAGGGACTTGGATTCCTCTGATCATGCTGTTTCTCAATGGATCAATGCATTGATCAAAGTATTGATTAACAGTCAGTCATCATCTGAATGTGGATTTGCTTTGATGACTGTGGATACATTTTCTTTAAGAACGTCTTCTGTCTTGTTTCATTTCATGCCAGAACAACTTCACTTTGACTTTTAGACACATGTCAAACTATATCTGTCAAAATGGGACTAATTCTGAACAAGTGTGGCGCTGTTTGATCAATATAATATGAAATAGTTCATTCTTTTAAAAACAGGAAGTGTTGATGTTGAGTTTGTTGTGTTCAAAGTCAGAGAGCCGTGTCTCTCTACAGTGAGAGGTTTTTGTACGGCCACTCAATCACTTTGTATCACTGTGGGACACGTCCGGTGGAGGAACCAGACTGGATGTTGGAAGTAAGTTCAGTTTTTGATGGATTTTATTCATTTGTCAGCAACATTTTCTTTCTGATGCAGATGTTTTCCTCTAGAAATTGAAAAATGGGATTTTACATCTAAACTTCAATTTTGTTTTGCCTCAAAAGAAGCAAAGTGCAGTTTTGTATGTGAAATGAAATCATGTATGTAATTACTATAATTACTGTAATTATTGGTTGCAGAGGAGAAGTCGTGTACTTAGATTTGTAGCAGAAAGTTGAAACTTGTAGTTGAAGTTTTGTCAGACAAAGTCAGAGAGCCGTGTCTCTCTACAGTGAGAGGTTTTTGTACGGCCACTCAATCACTTTGTATCACTGTGGTACACGTTCGGTGGAGGAACCAGACTGGATGTTGGAAGTAAGTTTCTGCTCAAATATTAAATATCCTATGGTCAGTTAAGGTTTGAATTTCTGTGTCTGAACATTTGCAGTAACTTTAAATTTTCTATCAGACTGATGGAAATCACTTTAAAGACTCACTTTGATTCTTGGTTTCTCCTGTTTAACCTCGGTGTTGAACTCAAAGCAGCTTCACTGAACTTTTCATTACATGTTCCAGTTAATTAGTGAAATGTGAACAGCTTGAACTGTAACAAAGATTAAAGAACAGCACTCGTACTTTACAAATGTTCAATTCAGCCTTTAATTCTCTGTTTGAAACTGTTTGGAAGTTGACTTCAAAGTGTTTGAAACAGTGAGAATGAAGATGAAAATGTTGAAGATGCCACTAAATCTCTGACAGAATGTCTCCGATGGTCTCTTGACCTCACTTTGAAATCATTTGGACAGTTTTCTAAGGCCGTCTGCTTTCAAATTTGTCCTATGAACATTGTAAATATGCTGCTCACGTATTTTGGGCTGATAATGTCCTTTAACAGTGGATCTGATTCACTTTTGTCCTTTTGGCAAAAGCACTTTTTGATTTGGATTCATTTCCAGTGTAGTTTGATATCTTTCAGGTCATATGAGGACTCTCTCTGTGCTGATATACATGAGAGCTTTCTTAAAGGGAAGTGAAACTATGTGTGAGTGAGTGACTGGTGGAGCAGAAACACCATCTGACAGAAACTCCTTAAAGGACTAAATCAACTCTCACACAGTAAAGGTGTCCAAGTGTCTGCTGCTTGATTGACGGCTGTCCTCTAATCTGATTGGTGTCTCCTAGGTGATACCGCCCCCACCCTGACGGTGCTGCCTCCCTCCAGTGAGCAGCTGCAGCAGGGGAAGGCCACGCTCATGTGCCTGGCCAACAAGGGCTTCCCCTCAGACTGGAGTCTGGCCTGGAAGGTGGACGGCAGCAGCAGCAGCAGCAGCAGCATCAGCTGGGAGGAGAGCAGCAGCCCCGGGGTGCTGGGGAAGGACGGCCTCTACAGCTGGAGCAGCACCCTGAGGCTCCCTGCAGACCAGTGGAGGAAGGTGGGCTCTGTGACCTGTGAGGCCACCCAGGGCTCCCAGACTCTGCGCTCAGAGACACTGAGGAGAGACCAGTGTTCCCAGTCCTGACCTGACTCACTGGGACTCTGATACTGGTTTTCCTCTGCTCCTGCTCTCACTCTGCACTCTGTAACTATCTCTCTCTTTCAGCTGTGTGTTTCAATAAGAAGATTTACTAGCTTGTTGCAGTGTTTCAATATTATTTCAGTGTTTCCACATAATAAAGACGTGTTCATCAAATCAGCTGTTTTCATCTTTCTTATTCTCACAGTGTCTAAATAAATGTTCTCTTCATGGTGTCAGTGACAGTATTCAATCCAGAGAAAAACTGAGCTGACAAAAACCTTTCAACTTGTCCACCATGATTTTACAAAGAATGTTTAAGATCACGTCATGTATAGCCATATCTACTGTATATCAAAAGAGTTTCTACACTCAGTGAAAAATTCCTCAGTATTGTTGGATTGGTACAAACCAGTGATGGTCGTAGTATAAGTCCAGAATTTGTTGTCACAATCAATATGAAGGACTTCACGACTGTAAAACTGTCTTAGGAATAGTCTCAATAAACCTTTGGAACAAAGCCATGGTGGCAACATTTCAACAATAAATCATCCAGTCATCTCTGATTACTAAAGTGTCTTTATGTTAAGGACTGTAATATTGTGACTGTTTTAGTTGTATCTAAAGAACATGAATGATTCTTTGATTCAAACTTCAAAAGTCTGAGAAATATTTTCTAAATCTGACGTAAAAAGCACAACATCATCAGCGTAAAGAGAAATAACAGTGTGATCTGCACTTCTACCTCTTTAACTATTTACATACTGCTTCTGCTGAAGAACCACAAAGACAAATCATCTTTATTGTCAAAATGTTTAATTGTTAATAAATGAAAGAAGTCAGAAAACATTGGCTCCTTCAATCTGATCCTTCACTGTAATCCTGATTCAGTTGTCCCCACATTGAAATATATTTGTTCACATTTCTCACATATGTTGAATATATATTTCTATCAATAATGATTTTGTCGCCCGTATTCAGAGACAGGACTCTTAACTTGAGTGTTAAATGTTTTATGCAGGACAGAAATCTCCAGAATCTCGAAATTAGAAATATTTTCGGATTAGAAATATAAAGTCAGATATCATCAGCATATAGAGATAACCAGCAGCTCGGCACTCTGACAGTCTTTGTGTCTGTCTTCAGGATTTGTTTTCACCCACGTATGTCGACGCCTTCATAATCATCTGGTTACCCTTCAAAATAATTACATTAAATACCCTTCGACACATAAATGTGTGCATGAACATATCAAGCTATAACAATCTTATAAATGATTTTTTTTTTAATTTTTTTTTTATATATTTGTTTAGACCAGCATTAGTCCTAATCATACATATCAAATATTCATGACTTTTCTTTTATTTTTAATCCTTAAATGGCCAAGTGTTTGTCATGATGCAAATTCATTTTTTGGTCTAAAAAGCACAAAAAAATTACTTATTTTCAATATACTTTGTGCAAGCTGGATTATTAATGTTTTCATTATTGCATCTTGGTGTTTGTCAAAGATTAGCAGCAATATTTATTTATATGCATCATTTATTATTTTGTAGTGTCATATTTCATAAAATAATTATGTTAAACACCCTTCGACACATAAATGTGTGCATAAACATATCAAGCTATAAAAATTTTAGAAATGATTATTTCTTTGAAATTTTTAAAATTATTTTTTAAACTAGCATCAGTTCTAATCATATATAAAATATTCATGTTTTTCTAACCCTTTTTGTGCTGTAACAAAGAACGTCACGTATTGACATTTCCACTATTTATTATAACATAAAACATAAAACGGATCAAGAACTATATGAATAACAATAATAACAACAATATAACATAAGAGTACACAACATTTCATGGGAGGCAGGAGCTGCAGATTGTGCAGTAATGCTCCTTGCACAATGGTTGAGCGCATTTTCCTCCCTAACCGCAGCGAGCGCTGTGGAGGTCCAGAAATGGTGAAATCCAATGGGCACACACGAATGCCAGGACGCTCCAGTACCAGCCTACAGGGACTGGAAACACCCTGGGACCCACCCACTACGCCGTATCCAGAGTTGGGGAGCCGGGTCAAAGCTTCGATTTATTTTGTACCACGGAGATGATAAATCTTGTTTTGCACTATACGAACCTACATGGAGAACGATCCACGGATGGATGGACCTGGATGCGTGGCGAAGCCACCCTCAGCCTTTGGAATACCAAGTCCGGACGGCACATTTTCCAGGCGGTCATGTCACGAAAAATGTTCGTTACGCAGAAGATAGATGATCAGAGTTTAGTCCGTGAATCCACCTGGATAGTCTCTGCTTCACAGACATTTCAGGCTGTCTGTGGAGGCTGGACCGAGTGTCTGATTGGTGGCCAGAGCATGAGGAAAGAGCTCCTCGCTGTGAGGAAAAGAGGTCCTCGTTGTGAGGAAAAGAACTCCTCGATGTGAGGAAAGAGCCACTCGCTGTGAGGAAAAGACCTCTTCGCTGTGAGGAAAAGAGCTCCTCGCTGCGAGGAAAAGAGCTCCTCGCTGTGAGGAAAAGAGGTCCTTGCTGTGAGGAAAAGAGCTCCTCTCTGTGAGGAAAAGAGCTCCTCACTGTGAGGAAAGGGCTCCTTGCTGTGAGGAAAGAGCTCCTTGCTGCCCGGCGTATCTGCTCCACCTTCCGCCATGTCTGTCAGTATGCATGCTGGGCTGCGAGTGTGTCACGCACATATATACGTCATTAATGGGAATTTATCGTTTTTATCGTGGGATGACATGTTCTTACTGTAGGGAATGTTTTTGACCATATATCGTAAACGACAATATGTCGCACATCCCTACTGAACACACACACCCACAAACTAACACACACTTACTATGATGGTCATTGAATCAAACACACACCTCATGTTAGGAACATATTTAGCATGGTCGAAACTGACCCACGCAGCCACGGCAGACGTTGTGTGTTTTACAGTCCTTCTTGGTTGTCCACGCCGCCTTTGTTGGAGTTGTAGTCCAGGATGACGGCGGGCTTATTGTCTCCGCGTTGCCGCCGGCCTACGACGTCCACGGTCCGAGTGTGGAACGTGCTGAGCAGCAGCACGTTCTTGTTTTTCTTGGCCAGATACGAGACCAGAGCGGTGTCGCGTGTGAAGGCGAACTTGGAGGAGAGGACCCGTCTCCCTCGGAGCGCGAGCAGGGCGTCCGGTAGCTCGGGTTTGTTCTTTCTGATCGTGCCGAGCAAGGTGTTGTTCCTTTCGAGGAGGAGCCGCTGCGTGAGTTCGTAGGAAGTGAAGAAATTGTCGCAGGTGATGTTGCGACCCGTCAGGCCCTCTGTTACGTCAAGCACCACACGCGTCCCTTGATTCTTCTCTGAGCCTCCTCGTCCCTTTCCCTTCTTTCTCCCTTCATCTTTTTCTTCTTCTTCTTCTTCTTCTTGTCTTTCTTCTCCTCTTCCAGCGGCAGAGGAGGCGGTGGCTGTGGCGGTGGGCTTCTTCCCCGTGTAAAGTTGCATTTTCAAAGCGTAGCTGGATCTGGCATCGCAGGCCACCCACGACTTGATCCCATACCTGGCAGGCTTGTTCGGCATATACTGTTGAAAGGAGCAACAACCTTGGGCGTTGATGGAATCGAGAGATGGAGAAAGAAAGAAAGAAAGAAAGAAAGAAAGAAAGAAAGAAAGAAAGAAAGAAAGAAAGAGAGAGAGAGAAAGAGAGAGAGAGAAAGAGAGAGAGAGAGATATTACAAAATGCAAAACGCAAATCCACTACCACCTTTTTTTTTTTCTCAGTCCCAACAGAAAGACAAAACAACAAAACACTGAGACTTTCTGGAACACTCAGTCATTGTTCTACATGTGTGGTGTATTATCCCACCACCGCCATATCTTTTTTCTCAGTTCCAACACGCATTTTCACCTCCCTGTACGCTTGTACGATTTGTTGTTCTAAAATACGCATATTTCCCGCGTTTCGTCCGTTTCAATTTTTTTTTTTTAACCTCGTTTCAGTCAAGTTGCCACTGATATTGAATGCCACTGAACCACAGATTTAGAGGTCTGCTTTCGACCAATCAGAGTGCTTCATTCCCTCCCAACTACCCCGCCCTGCCTCACTTCAAGCGGCGCAACAATTCAGTTCAGAGCAGAGTCGGGGCTGCAAGGCAGTCAGAGCCATTCAATGAACACTGGAGCCGCCGCGCGTTCACAGAGACATGGCTGAACCGCCCGCATTCAATGAACACTGGAGCCGCCGCGCGTTCACAGAGACATGGCTGAACCGCCCGAAAAAAAAATAAGAAGCCCCAACAATTTCTGGACAGCTATCGGGAGAGATGGCCTTGCCTCAACACGTCTGCTGCCTAATCATGCATTTTGCACCGTGTGCAAGGTTGACCTGGACATTAGTCACCAAGGGGCAGCAGGTAACAAACACAGTTCCACACACACAAATACCCCCCTTCCACAATGTCAGTGTCACACCGTCATCTATAAGACAGTTGGGCAGTTGGATGAAATGGGTAACGTTTTATCGTAACCCTATTGCTTGAATGTTAAGATTAGCATGATGCAATCATTTGCATCATATTATTGGGTCGTTTACTTCCCGGTATGCGTGTTGTCTTCAACATTTCTTAGCTATAGTTGCTAGTTTTCGGTGTGGTAGTTACTAGCGTCAGATTGATCGACGGCTGGGCAGGACGGGACGCCGGGACGGGACGGGACGGGGGGGGATTAGTACGCATAAAATTCTTTCAGGGTTGGCAGGTCTGCAAATCCTTTCTCAGTTCCAACAGAAAAAACTCAAAAACTTGACATGCTGCCAGGTAACAAACTAGAGGGTTCTGGGACTTTCCGGAACATTCTGACGTTGATCTGCCTGTGCGGTTTATTGTCCAACCACCTCTGTCAAATCCTTTCTCAGTTCCAACAGAAAACCACCGCTAAATGTTTTTTTTTTTTCTCAGTTCCAACAGAAAAACTCAAAAACTTGGCTTGCTGCCAGGTAACAAACTAGAGGGTTCTGGGACTTTCCGGAACATTCTGACGGTTGATCTGCCTGTGTGGTTTATTGCACCACCACCACCACCACCACCGCAACCCGTACAGCTGCTTTATCTTTCTCTGTTCCAACAGAAAATACATGCTGTCAGGTAACAAGGCAGCAGGTTCTGGGACTTTCTGGAACATTCTGTGGTTGATCTCTCTCGCACCAGCTTCGAGTAAACGTGAAAGACTTTGCGACATTTTGGCACGGAAAATTGCACGTCCGCTCTCTGCGTCCCACAGGCTGGCGGTGGCCTCACCTCGGGACCTGTACACGCCGGCTAGGATGAGCAGCCCCATGTAGACGTGCAGGTCGATCTCATCCATCCGCTTCCAGCCGGCTCTTCCATATTTCCTAAGACCCTCGCGATTAGTCTCCTCCAGGATGATTTTGTCTATTCCCGGCGTGAGGAAGAGTCGGAATGCTGAGATGATATCTTGGACGTTGGAAGCCGCGTAGGCTGTGGGCCCGGGCGGCCAGGGCTGTTGTTGCTGCTGCCGCTGCTGCTGCTGCTGCTGCTGCTGCGAGGGTATCGTTTGGTATGGTGTAGAGGACCAAGTTATTTTCCCATTTCTTGACAGGAACATCTCTGGTGCAACAAGAAGGTCTTTGTCTCTTCCTCCTCCTCCTTCTTCCACTTCCACTACTCCTTCTTCTTCTTCTTCTTCCGAGGATGATGTTACATTTTCCTGCTCTGATGGGTTGTATTCTTTCCCTTCACCTCCTCCTCCTCCTCCTCCTTCTTCTTCCCCTTCTCCTCCTCCTCCGTCTTCTTCTTCTTCTGATACATCCTCCTGTTCAGAGTGAGGCTCATCTGACAAGCTCTCTTCTAGGGTCTTTTTGGCAGCGAAACGCCTTGTGTTCTCCTCCTGTTCCTCCTCATCCTCCTCTCTTCTCTCCTCTAGCTCCGATCGCCCTTCCCTTGCTGCCGTCGCAGCTGCCTCATCTTCCTATCCTCTCGCTCTTGCTCTCGCCGTTGAGAAATGCTCTCCTCTCGCGCTCGATTTCTCTCCTCTTCCTTCTTTTGTCACCCTCTCGTCCTCCCGTCCCCTCGCTCCCGCCGTAGCGATGCACTCTCCTCTCGCTCTCGATTCCTCTCCTCTTCCTTCCTTCGCCACCCCATCGTCCTCACGTCCCCTCGCGCTCGATTTCTCTCCTCTTCCTTCTTTTGTCACCCCCTTGTCCTCCCGTCCCCTCTGTTATGCCCCAGTCTAGGGGTCTAGGGCATAGCATGAAATAGGTGTCTCAATCCTCCCCAGTCCCAAGTAGCCACCACACGAGTTTATGTACAAACAACAGAAAGGGTTTATTTACAAAAAAAATCCAAGTCTCAAACAACATTAACTAAGGTACTGACTTCAGGGTGGACCAAGGCCAAAACAACAACCAAAACAAACTATCTTAACAAAATAAATCACTCTACTCACAAACTCAAAATCACAATAAACTTACCTCCCTGGGCTAACAAAAACAGGAGAAAAGATCAAAACAAAATGGCAGTCCACCCCTACTCTTCAAACAAAACGCTATGACTGAGCACATACAGACAGTTCTGCAAACGGACAATGTGGCAAAAGTTAGGAGAAGAGGAGGATGAGTAAGTGGTGTTCTCCCGGCCGCCGCCATCTTGGCTCCTTTTATGTTTGGGATTTCACAAACCAGGACCGGAAGATTGCTGCGAGGTTCAGTGTGAGGGAGGCCTCTCGGAGACGACTGAAAATGAGGGATAAAGTGCGGAGATGATCGGACCAGGTGGAGGAATAGGCAACTACATCATCTAAATACGCTTCACAGTTTTCAACACCAGACAACACGCTGTGCATTAACCGTTGAAAGGTAGCGGGAGCATTACGCAGCCCGAATGGCATAACGGTGTACTGAAGGAAAGTGTCGGGTGTGACGAAAGCGGATATTTCAGATGCACGCGGTGTTAAAGGAACTTGCCAATAACCTTTTAACAGGTCCAGTTTTGTCACGTGTCTGGCGGAGCCTACGCGGTCTATGCAATCCTCCATCCTGGGGAGTGGAAAAGAGTCAGGTTTTGTGACTGAGTTAACCTTTCTGTAATCGTTGCAAAAACGAGGGGTGCTGTTGGGTTTCGGTACCAAAACACAGGGTGAGCTCCACGCACTTGCACTGGGAACAGCTAACCCATGCTCAATCAAATAATTTACCTCCTGCTGCATCATGGCCCTTTTAGTCGGGTTTACTCGGTAGGCATGTTGCTTTATCGGTTTGTGGCCTTCCACATCAATGTCGTGGTATAGTACAGATGTTTGAGTGGGATGATCAGAAAAGAGCAACAGGTTATCCTCAACCAACTTTGTAATATCTGCACGGGCTGAGGCAGAGAGATCGGACAAAAACTTCTCGAAATTACTCAGTACCTCTGAATTTCTTAAACGAGCAGCTGGCATCAAGCCACTTTTCTCGGCCAAACCGTCATCCACAAGATTGTACTGAGGCGGAACAACGGACACAGGCATCACGGGCGCAGTAGGAGACTGCGGGAGATCACTCTTTCGGGTAAAGTACCGCTTCAGCATGTTTATGTGGCACACTCTGGATTTTCTTTTCCGGTCTGGAGTTTGAACAACATAATCTGTGTCACTAATTTTTCTCTCCACCGTATATGGACCAGAAAACTGGGATTGCAAGCTGGATCTATTTAACTGAAGCAGCACCAAAACTTCCTCACCGGGTTGGAATACACGAGGGACTGACTTTTTATCATATCGGCGCTTCATTGTTATTTGACTCTGGGCCAAATTACTGCGAGCTAACTGGCATGCTGAATGGAGACGCTCACGGAAAGAACTGACATAATCCAGCACATTATGTTCAGGGTTTGGCGACTCTGACAGCCACTTTTCTTTAAGGAGCTGAAGAGGACCACGCACAGTGTGGCCAAAGACCAAATCACAAGGACTGAAACCTAACGATTCCTGAGGAGTTTCACGCACGGCAAACAACAGAAGAGGGAGGCCCTCATCCCAATCTTTGTCAGACTCCAAGCAATATTTTCGCAACATGGATTTTAAGGTTTGATGGAACCTTTCAAGTGCTCCTTGGGACTCCGGATGGTAAGGACGGGATGTTATGTGTTTGACTTTTAGTTCTTTCATTACTTGTGCAAATAGTCTAGATGTAAAATTTGTGCCTTGATCACTTTGTATTGTTTTTGGCAAGCCAAACGTTGTAAAGAATTTAATGAGGGCTTTCACTACGGGTTTGGTTCGGAGCGTGCGCAGCGGGATGGCCTCAGGGTACCGCGTCGCAGTGCACATCACTGTCAAAATATACTGATTTTTTTTTAATACCAAAGTGGCCAGCTAAAGTAGAGTCATGTGCGAGACTCAGAATTTGTGCCCTAAACGGCGTTGGTATCACCACCTGATTTACCATACGTGTCTCACTGGAGTCGGGACTCCACCGTCTCATCAAGACACCGTTGTCCAAAAAATACACATAGGGTTTTCGGTCTTCCTCAGCGGCTACAACAGAGGACAGACACAAGGTTAGAGACGGATCATTTCTCTGGGCATCAATTAACATTTTACGGGTGACATTCAAACTCAGATCCGTATCAGCAGATTCATACTCATTCACACATTTTGCCACTTTGTCACCATCAGTAGCAGGAGACACTGAAAAGGAGGGCTCACCCTCACCTAACGTAGCCATGAATGATTCAGACAAATCCATAGTTTCACCTAATTTACGGGCCTGTGCGCGCGTAACTGCGCACACGGGGAACAATTTTGGCACAGGCACAGAATGGACAGAGGTGGGACACTCAGCAGATATATCCGAAATGGGATCGTTATTTACTTCAGGAAGAGGGAACACATTTCCTCCAGCCAGATCGTTTCCCAAAATAAATGAAACGCCACTAATTGGAAAATGTGGAAGTATGGCAACTTTCACACATCCTGAAACGAGCGGTGAATCCAAGTGGATCATGTGAAGTGGGGCGTTAAGTTCACTCATTTTAATTCCCCACACAAGCAAATCCGAACCGCACAAAGTTTTATCTGAAAGTCGTAGGACACTAGCCAGCAGGAATGAATGATAGGCGGCGGTATCGCGAAGAATAGTTACTGGTACTTTATCAGATGCCTCACCAGTTATAGACACAAACCCATGAGAGATGAAGGGTTTGAAGCGAGGGTCAACCTCCCCGTATACCTCTGTGACAGGCAACGGCTCAGGATGTTCAGGCGGGGACGTGGTGTTTATGAAACCCACACCTGCGGGAGGTTTAATGTTTTTGTGTTGTGTTTTTTTCCTAAGAGCTGGACAGACAGCGATCAGATGGCCTGGCTCATGACAGTAGAAACACTCGCGGTTTTCACCCGCAGCTGGTAAAGTGCTTTTACGCGCTAGCTTTGGCGATCTGTTTCTGCGCTCAGGCAAAATGCAAGGTGTCGGCACCGAAAACACACTTTTGTGGGTCAGAACGAATTCATCAGCCAGCACAGCTGCTTTTGTAACTGATGTCTCTTTTTGTTCATTCAAATAAACAACAATTCTTTCAGGCAAACATTTCTTGAATTCTTCAAGTAGTATGAGTTCTCTCATTTCCGCCATGGTCTTAACATTACATGCTTGGCACCACTTATCAAACAAAACGCTCTTGTCACGCACGAACTCCACATAGGTTTGGTTAGCAGTTTTTTCGCTATTTCTAAATTTCTGTCTATAGGCCTCGGGAACCAGCTCGTAGGCCTGCAACACAGTCTTCTTCAGGATGTTATAATTAAGACTGTCTTCGATAGATAGACTGGCGCAGACTTCCTGAGCTTTCCCTACGAGTTTGCACTGGAGGAGAAGAGACCAGAACTCTTTTGGCCAACTCAGGGCAGCAGCAATTCGCTCGAAAGCGCTGAAATAAGAGTGTACCTCGGACTCACGAAATGGAGGGACTAGTGCAATGTGCCTACTGATGTCAAAAGTGGGAGCAGAAACAGGGCTGGGGCCAAGAGGAGACACCGGGGTGGAGGCTACAGGGGCTTCTCTCTCAAGCTCAAGAGCTCTTATTCGCAGGTGCATAGCCTGCACCTCCAGCTGCTTATTTTTTGTTTCAACCTCCTTTATTTTGAGGGCTAAGCGGAGATCCTCCGTAGTCATGTTCCCCATGACTGGATCTGTGACTGGTCCAAGCTCCGCACCAGCAGTGAGCGTGCCAGCAACCTCCGCTGCTTTCACCTCAGCTAAAGGTGCGTCACTGGCCTTGTCACCCGCAGCAGCCTCAGCCGCATCAGCAGCTGGGTTAGGGAGGACGCCCTGCTCCACCAACTCCGCACACAGCAACTGCTTTATCTCTGCTTTCCTGGCACTGTAGGGCACTTTCACATTATAACAATTTGCCAAAATCAAAAGATCTGTCTTCCTACATTTTTCAATTTTATGTAAAGATGGACTGACCATGAAATCATCTAGTGCAAACTCCATAATTCCCCCCACACACCAAAATTCACTGCTAACCAAAAAAAAAGGAGTACTCACCAAACTAGTAGAAATGTGACAAGAAGACGGACGAGCCCCCAATTCATGTTATGCCCCAGTCTAGGGGTCTAGAGCATAGCATGAAATAGGTGTCTGAATCCTCCCCAGTCCCAAGTAGGCACCACACGAGTTTATGTACAAACAACAGAAAGGGTTTATTTACAAAAAAAATCCAAGTCTCAAACAACATTAACTAAGGTATTGACTTCAGGGTGGACCAAGGCCAAAACAAACTGTCTTAACAAAATAAATCACTCTACTCACAAACTCAAAATCACAATAAACTTACCTCCCTGGGCTAACAAAAACTGGAGAAAAGATCAAAACAAAATGGCAGTCCACCCCTACTCTTCAAACAAAACGCTATGACTGAGCACATACAGACAGTTCTGCAAACGGACAATGTGGCAAAAGTTAGGAGAAGAGGAGGATGAGTAAGTGGTGTTCTCCCGGCCGCCTCCATCTTGGCTCCTTTTATGTTTGGGATTTCTAGGCACAGCCAATCACAAACCAGGACCGGAAGATTGCTGCACCAATCGCCTCCTGGGGATGGCACATCCTATTTGCATGGGAAAA
This sequence comes from Collichthys lucidus, assembly GCA_004119915.2. Taxonomy (NCBI): domain Eukaryota; kingdom Metazoa; phylum Chordata; class Actinopteri; family Sciaenidae; genus Collichthys; species Collichthys lucidus. The sequence goes on along the minus strand of CM014089.1, from coordinate 28,368,623 downwards.
TAGCAGAAACAAATACAGGGCACACAAAGACACATACACAGACCACAAACAAATATGACCACAGTCATAACACCTCGCTCTCCCTCTGGCTCTCTTAGCCGCCGCAGAGAGCTCTCCTCCTCTCGCTCTCGCTTCCCCTCCTTGCCCCGCCGCTGCGGCTGTTTTTTGGCGGGATGTCCCCCTTTGCATTTTCCTTCTTCTTCTTCTTCGGAAGGTAAGGAGGATGATGCTGAAGTTGCTGATGAGGAGGACAGATATTATTATTATTATTATTATTATTATTATTATTATCATCAGTAATAAATGACGTAATACCACTTACCTTCTTCTTCATCTTCATTTTCTTCACACGGCGAGCTGGAAAAAAGCTGTTGTAGGAACCTTTGAGCGGTAATAGGTCGCGCTGTCACGGTTTGACCTTTTTTGCAGCGAAAAAATCTTGCGTCAGAGAGGTTGTTTGCGGCGACCGGTCGCCTCTTGCTCTTCTCCTCTCCTCCTCCTCCTCCTCCTCTTCCTCTTCTTGCTTCGTACCACGTTCGCTCTGTCCTTCTTCATGACAACCGGCCGCCTCCTTCGTGTCCGTTCTCCTGTTACCGTCATGGTCCTCGTCGTCCTTTCCTCACACGTTCGCTTTGCCCTATCCCCTCCTCATCATCCTGCTCCTCCTCCACGGAGTCTGAGCGAGGTTCGCTGGGGCGAGCCTGGTCCCTCCGGGGGCTGTTTCGGCAGCAGCGAAGCGCGTCTGCGTCGAGAGGTCGTTTCTGTTCCTCGTTCCTGTTCCTCGTCCCTCGTCGTCCTTTCCTCTCACGTTCGCTTTGCCCTATCCCCTCCTCGGAGTCTGAGCGAGGTTCGCTGGGGCAAGCCTGGTCCCTCCGGGGACCGAAAAACATCTTGCGTCGGAGAGGTTGTTCTTAGCGACCGGTCACCTCTCACTCATCTCCTCTTCTCTCCTCCTCCTCCTGTTCTCCCCTCCTCCTCCTCCTCCTCTTGCTTCGTACTCACCTGTCGTTCTTCGCACCACGTTCGCTCTGTATTTTCTGTGAGGAGAGGTTCTTCATGACGACCAGCCGCCTCATCCTGTTCCTCGTCGTCCTTCCTCTCGCGTTCGCTTTGCCCTATCCCCTGCTCCTCATCGTCCTCGTCCTCCTCCTCTGAGTCGTTGATGTTCCTCGTTGCTGTTCCTCATCCTCCTTTCCTGTCACGTTCGCTTTGCCCTATCCCCTCCTCATCGTCGTCCTCCTCCACGGAGTGTGAGCGAGGTTCGCTGGGGCGAGCCTGGTCCCTCCGGGGACCGTTTCGGCGGCAGCGAAACGCGTCGGCGTCGAGAGGTCATTCCTGTTCCTCGTTCCTGTTCCTCGTCCTCCTTTCCTCTCACGTTCGCTTTGCCCCATCCCCTCCTCATCATCCTGCTCCTCCTCCTCCTCCACGGAGTCTGAGCGAGGTTCGCTGGGGCAAGCCTGGTCCCTCCGGGGACTGTTTCGGCAGCGGCGAAACGTGAGAGGTCGTTGCTGTCCCTCGTTGCTGTTCCTTGTCGTGTTCGTCGTTCCTGTTCCTTGTCCTGTTCCTCGTTCCTGTTCCTCGTCCTCCTTTCCTCTCACGTTCGCTTTGCCCCATCCCCTCCTCATCATTCTGCTCCTCCTTCTCCTACTCCTCCTCCACGGAGTCTGAGCGAGGTTCGCTGGGGCAAGCCTGGTCCCTCCCGGACCGAAAACATCTTGCGTCGGAGAGGTTGGTCACCTCTCACTCTTCTTCTCCTCCTCTTCTTGCTTCGTACTCACCTGTCTGTATTTTCTGTGAGGAAAGGTTCTTCATGACGACCGGCCGCCTCATCCTGTTCCTCGTCCTCCTTTCCTGTCACGTTCGCTTTGCCCTATCCCCTCCTCATCCTGCTCCTCCTCCTCCTCCTCCTCGGAGTGTGAGCGAGGTTCGCTGGGGCAAGCCTGGTCCCTCCTGGGACCGCTTCGGCGGCAGCGAAACGTGATGGCGATGAGAGGTCATTGATGTTCCTCGTTCCTGTTCCTCATCCTTCTTTCCTGTCGCGTTCGCTTTTTGCCCTATCCCCTGCTCGTCGTCGTCGTCCTCCTCCTCCATGGAGTCTGAGCGAGGTTCGCTGGGGCAAGCCTGGTCCCTACCGGGACCGTTTCGGCGGCAGCAAAGCGTGTCGGCGTCGAGAGGTCGTTCCTGTTCCTCGTCCTCCTTTCCTGTCACGTTCGCTTTGCCCTATCCCCTCCTCATCGTCGTCCTCCTCCACAGAGTGTGAGCGAGGTTCGCTGGAGCGAGCCTGGTCCCTCCAAGGACCGCTTCGGTGGCAGCGAAACGTGACGGCGATGAGAGGTCATTTATGTTCCACGTTGCTGTTCCTCGTCCTGTTCCTCGTTGCTGTTCCTCCTCCTCCTCCTCCTCCTCTTCTTGCTTCGTACTCACCTGTCATTCTTCGCACAGCATTCGCTCTGCCCTTTCCCGTTCTCCTCCTCATCCTCCTCCCGACACGGTCTCTCTGTCCTCTCGTGCTCCTCTTCCTCTGTCCTCCTCTTTCTTCGTATTCGCTGCCGTTGCAGTCGCTGTACATCCTCTCACACTCCTCCGTCCTCGGAGTCCAGGGGTCAGTGAGGCCCGATGCCAACGACTGGGAGGAACGGCGAGAGGAAGGTCAAGAAGAAGAAGAAGAAAGGAGAGGAGAGGAGAGGAGCGACGTCTCGTCGGGTCAAAGAGACCCGATGTTGACGGGGAGGAACGAGGGCGCGCAAAGGTAATAAGAGAGCCAGTGAGGAGAAGAAGAAGAAGAAGAAGAAGAGTCGGGTCACAGAGACCCGATGTTGACGGGAAGGAACACTGGCGTGTGAAAGTCATAAGAGAGACAGTGAGAAGAAGAAGAAGAAGAACACGTGGAAGGAGAGGAGCGGCGTCTCGTCGGGTCAAAGAGACCCGATGCTGACGGGGGGAGGAACGGGACGGTGTACGTGAAAGGGAACGCCGACAGAGAGGACACAGTGGAAAGGAGCGTCGGGTCAAAGAGACCCGATGTTCAAGAGCAGGAATGAGGGCGTGCTAAGGTCATAAGAGAGACAGTGAAAAGAAGAGAAGAAGAAGAAGAAGAAGAAGAAGGACGAGGAGGAGGGAAGGAGAGGAGCGACGTCACGTCGGGTCACAGAGACCCTATGTTGACGGGGAGGAACGAGGGCGCGCGAAGGTAATAAGAGAGCCAGTGAGGAGGAGAAGAAGAAGAAGAAGAAGAAGAAGAAGAAGAACACGTGGAAGGAGAGAAGCGACGTCGCGTCGGGTCACAGAGACCCGATGCTGACGGGGAGGAACGAGGGCGTGCGAAGGTTATAAGAGACAGTGAGGAGAAGATAATAATAATAATAATAATAATAATGATGATGATGATGATAATGATGATGACTCACGCAAAGGAAATAACCCATCCAGGGAGAAAATGTCCAATTCATGATAAGTCGCTCACACACACACACATACATACATACATACAGCACATGGATAAGACAGGATAAGATGAGGAACGGGGCTGAAGATAAAGAAAGGGACCAACTGGGACATTTTTGAACATCAAAACCTGGATGTGTTCACAGACAGTGTTACATCAAGAACTGCATAGACACTGTCACAGTGCAAAAACGCATCCGGGTCTACACAAACCAAAAGCCCTGGATGACCAGGGAGGTCCAGCAGCTGCTGAAACAGAGAAACATCGCCTTCAGGACCGGCGACAGAGACCACTATAGTGCAGCTCGAGCCAACCTGAGGAGAGGCATCAAACTGGCCAAAGCGGAATACAGGAGAAGAATCGAGGTCCACCTGGAAAGTAACAACAGCAGGCAGGTGTGGCAGGGCATCCAGCATCTGACAAACTATAAAACCAACCCCGGAGCCGCCGAAGGTGACCCTGCACTGGCAGAGGAGCTGAACATCTTCTTTGCCCGCTTTGAGGTCACAGCACCAGAGGCCCAACAACACCACGCAGCCCACAGCAGCACAGTCCTCACTCTGGAGGAACACAAGGTGAGGCGCTCGCTGCGGGCTGTCAACCCGAGGAAGGCGACGGGTCCTGATGGCGTCCCGGGCCGGGTGCTGAGGGACTGCGCCGACCAGCTGGCTGGGATCTTCACCAGGATCTTCAACAGATCACTAGCACAGTCAACTGTCCCACCCTGTCTCAAGTCCTCCATCATAGTTCCTGTGCCCAAGAAGCCCCACATCTCTGGTCTAAATGACTACAGACCAGTGGCACTCACCCCAGTGGTGATGAAGTGCTTTGAAAAACTGGTCCGGTAGTAGTCTGGTAGTCACATTACATCAGCCCTGCCACGCAGCCTTGACCCCCACCAGTTTGCGTACAGAGCAAACCGATCCACGGAGGACGCCGTGGCCACAGCTCTCCATGCTTCCCTGTCACATCTGGAGGGGCAAGGGAACTATGTGCGGATGCTCTTCGTGGATTACAGCTCAGCATTTAATACCATCCTCCCACACAGACTGGTGACCAAGCTGAGAGACCTGGGGCTTCCTCACACAACCTGCATGTGGATTAACAGTTTCCTTTCCGACCGCAAACAGAGAGTGAGAATCGGCCACCACACATCCCCAGCCCTGAGCCTTAGCACTGGCTCTCCCCAGGGCTGTGTGCTCAGCCCACTGCTCTACTCCCTGTACACACATGACTGCTCCCCTGTCCATCAGAGCAACACCATCATTAAATTTGCAGACGACACCACAGTGGTGGGGCTCATATCTGGGGGTGACAAGTCTGCCTACAGAGACGAGGTAACGCAGCTGGTGTCATGGTGTGTGGCCAACAACCTTCTCCTGAACACCTCAAAGACAAAAGAACTGATAATTGACTATAGGAAAAAAAGGTCAGAGATCCCTCCACTTAACATCAGCGGGCAAAGCGTGGAGAAAGTAACAAACTTTCGCTTCCTGGGAGTCAACATTGAGGACAACCTGACCTGGTGCGCAAACACCTCTGAGCTGTGTTGAGTCCCAACACAGACTGTACTTTCTCAGGATACTCAGAAAGAGCAACATCACACAAAGGCTGCTTATCTGTTTCTACAGAGCCACCATAGAAAGTATAATGACATACTGCATATGTATATGGTACGCTAGCAGCACAGCAGCTCAGAGGAATGCGCTCCAGGGGGTCATCAAGACCGCCCAAAAGATTGTTGGCTGCCCCCTCCCCACGCTGGAAGATCTTCACCGCTTGCGGTGTGTGAAAAAAGCCCACAATATAATAAAAGACACCTCACACTCTGGCCACCCCCTGTTTGAACTGTTGCCATCAGGAAAGCGGTACAGAGCAATCAGGACAAGGACAAACAGATTCATGCACAGTTTCTACCCCACTGCAATCACCTGTTTAAACGCTGCTAAAACTAAGGCACGCTGACAATCATTCACACCATAATCTGTTCCACATGATGATGTTGTTGTTGTTGTTGTTGTTGTTGTTGTTGTTGTTGTTGTTGTTTATGTAATTTCTTGCACTTTGTAAATTTTGCATTTGGTGAAATCTCTGCATTGACTGGATGGCACTTTTAATTTCGTTGTACAAGTGACAATTACAATAAAGATATTCTGATTCTGATTCTGAAATGTCACGATGAGGAGGAGGCGGCAGCAGAGGCAGCAACGGTTTGCCCGGAGACCACATGACACACTCCGTCTCCGGAAGCGTAAAAATGCGACGTGTTGGACTGGGGAGCCCGAAGAAGAAGCAGCAGCAGCAGCAGCAGACGAAGAAGAAGAAGAAGAAGAAGAAGCAGCAGCAGCAGAAAAAGAAGAAAAAAAAGAAGTAGTAGTTTTCTGTACGGACCCGTTGTGCTTGGTTGACGACTCCCAAGACGCTCAGCTGCCGTTCTGCAATTGCTCGCGCCACCAGAGACTTTGGCGAGAATACTTAGAGAACTGACTTTGTGTGTGTGTGTGACCTTTTGTGACAATGACAACAAAGAAAGAGATAACTAAAATAAAGTAGTGGCTCTGTGACACGAAGCGTTTGTGTCATCATTTCCTTTATTCTGTATCTTACTCTGTTCCCTTTATTCGAAAAAATAAAACAAAACAACAAAACAAAAGATAACCACTTCAAGAATCATCAATGTCATGCACAACGAGAACTCATACTGCACGCACGCACACACACAAAAAGGGACATTTTTGGCCACCGGGTCCTCTCTCTCTCTGTGGTACCAGTTATAGTCTGTCAAAACACAAAATACAGCCCGCAAGAAACACACGACAGTGTGTTTGAATAGTTTTCTCCACTGTGGTAACACCCTGAACGATACAACATGAACGCAACAGCTGCGAGAAAAAAAGTGGGGGTGGGGTCTTATCAAAGTTACAAACAAAGACGGTAAACGTCAGTTTGCAGACTCAACATCGAACTCACTTGCCATCCATAGCAGGTTAAAAATTTAACATCAGTCTGTTTATGTATGTATGTATGTATGTATGTATGTATGTATGTATGTATGTATGTATGTATGTATGTATGTATGTGTGTGTATGTATGTATGTAGTCTCTTCGCTTGCCTCAAAACTATATATATATATATATAAATATAAATATATTTACATACACACATATATATATGCAACTTAATATTTTCTTTATTTATTATCACAAAGTTAACTTTAATACACTGTATTCACCATTAAAAGCTCTCTGTGCTGCAAACAAGTTCAACGAAAGTCAGAAGAGACTTTTTAAGGCCAGTAATACAGAATCTTAAAGCAGATGAATAAAACACAACCTTAACCCTCTTCCCACTTAAGAGCACACCTTTGGTTCTAATATATTCCCTTGTGGAGGGGCTGGTCAATAACAACACAGACAAGGAAGTGGGCTGTATTTCTGGTTCAGTGTTTAGGTTATAACTGCCAAATAGATGCTGTAAAATCCAAAGTAGCATACACACACACACACACAAACACACACAAACACACAAACACACACACACACACACACACACACACACACACACACACACACACACACACACACACACACACACACACACACACACATACGTGCAGTCTATGTGCTGTGTGTACTGCATTTAGACAGTATTCTATTGGTCAGTTGCAAGAGTAAAATAAAGAGAACCAGTCTTTTTAAATCATTCCCAGTGTGTAAAACATGTAAAATAAGTCCATGGTTATTGTATTGATGTTTAAGTTTATGTTTATTGATGTTTGAAATAGTTGTCCTCAATAACTGGAACCAGAAATGTACGTCATATCTACTATGTCTAAAATGTTTGAGCCAACAAAGCATCCCCAGGTTTACAATCTTATGGAAGTCGACTTTTCCACATAAAAAAGATCTTTTCTCATAAGTTGTTAAAGACACTATCCTACTACATGCTTTTATAACAAAGTTGGATTTAACCGACTGAGACAGCCCAGACAGAGACTGTTTTCTGGGAATCAGTTGGCTGAAAAGTCTGCAGGGAGGACTGACCAGGCTGCATTGAATTTTACACACATAAGGTATGTAGCTGTGCTTTTTAAGTGTTGACTCAAAACTTGGTACATGTTGTTTTTTTTTATGAAAATGACTCTTTCTGTTTTTGGAGATAGAGCTGTTTGTTGACTGAGTGGGGAAAAAAAACTTAATTTGAGTAAACTGCAGCAACAGTCTCCAATTCTTCTGGGGTCCTGATGGTTACGCAAGAGCACAGCAGAAAGATTAAAAACAAACACAGAAAGGATTAAATCAGATCTGCTAAAAGTGAAGTTCTTTCACGGGAACAAAATAACCACAGTCACCAAAAGACATTTGACCGAGCTCTGTACACATATTCTGGGTAGTTGACCCAGAGCCACCTCAAACAACTCACCTGTCTGCACCTAAAAACTGTACAAGGAGAAGAAGAGGAAGATGGAACATAGAAAGACAAAGACGAAAGTCTGCCAAGATCTTTATGCAACAAATGCCTGAAAAGAAAAATTTGCGACAGATTTGAGACAAAAACGGAGACTGTGGATTCATTGAAGCTCAAAACCAAATAAAAGTTGAGGCCAAGTACAAAGGATGGAAGAAGTTATGGAAAACTCATGATTGTGAAATGATGATTTCTTCTACTGTAAATGTTAAAATAAAACAAACAAAAAAGAAATAAAACATATGAATAAATTTCTCTTAATACATCCGGAGTTGAAGAATTACCCTCGCAGTGGAGAGCAGAAGCCTGTTCCAGCTGAGACGCAAAGCAATATAAGTGCATTTCAAATTGCTTGGACTTTTGCCCAGAGCCAAGTCTTCAAACTTTAGTGTATATTTAAGGGTAAGGGTGTGTCTTCAGAGACAGATGGAGTGAGCGGGAGATTGTTCAGTAAAGAATAGCCTGTAGACATCAGCTCAGTGTACTAAAAGGAGACAGCGAGAGAAAGTGGAGCTCAAACAGAAGCAGAGGTGTGTGTGTGTGTGTGTGTGTGTGTGTGTGTGTGTGTGTGTGTGTGTGTGTGTGTGTGTGTGTGTGTGTGTATGCGTGTGTGTGTGCGTGTGTGGGTGTGTGTGTGTGTGTGGGTGTGTGTGCAGTGAGTTCATTTATTGTGTTCTTAGTGTGTGTTTGTTGGTGTGTCTGGTGTCTGTCCACCCTCAGGTGCCTTCAGGGAACAGCAGAGCAGAACGTATAGAAAGCCTATTGGCATTTCACACTTCACTGATCTCACTCCTACAAAGCAAAGCCTCCACCAGGCCATTAGAAAACAAAAGCCGGTTTAAAATAAAACAGCTCAAGCTGTCCTCTTCCTGCACTTATTATCTTTTATATTGTGTGCTTTAGTTAATGACAATGGCTATAAGCTGTGCAGGCAAGCCATGTACGAAGGGTTTTATGGGATGAAAATAACCTGTCAACATATGTGGTGTTGGGGTAGTAAATTAAAGTTATTAGTTTGCTAAGCACTTATTACTTCATCTGAAATGTGATAGGAAATTTTATTCTCTGACAAAGAAATTAAACAACTAATTACTTTACCCATCCTTTTTTTATCATTTGCCTGATGCCAGATTTTCCAGCTCCTAGCTTCCTAGCGGTTTCTGGGGTGCTTCCAAGCCAGATGAGATCTATTGGCGCTTCTCCACTGGCTGGTACCAGCTCGACTCGGTTCGACTCTACTCGGCTTTTTTGTTTTTCCACTACTAAAACTTGGTACCTGGTACCCGGTACCCGGTACCATTTCTAGTACCACCTTTGCCGAGGTTCCAAACGGGCTGAGCCGATACTAAATGGTGACGTAGTCATTATTGCCAAGTGTCGCTTCCGAGTCACTCCCTCACACGATAAAACGACCTCCCAAACTCTTCGTCTTTTTTCTGCGGTCCGCCGCCTTGCTGCTTTTAGCCTTGCTCGATAAGCCACTTGCCGTTGAAATGTAGCAAACAGCCAAAGGCCAAGAATCAGAAATATAATACTTTCGTCCATCTTTCTCTTAAACATATAAACATCTAGTGCTCTCCTCTCTGCGCACGCGTTAAAGTCAGATACTTCCTGTGTGTGTGTTCCGGTCACCATAGCAACTGGTACCTCAACTATTTTGTAGTGGAGAACGGTAGCTCCCAAACCAAACCGTGTCGAGTCGAGTAGAGTCGAACCGAGTCAAGCTGGTACCAGCCAGTGGAGAAGCGCTATATGAGATCCATCATGTTCTGGATCTGCCCCATCGTCTCCTCTAACCGACTGGATGTACCCAGAAAACCTCCAAATGAAGGCATCCAGGAGGATCCTGATCAGGTGCCCAAACTACCTCAACAGGTTGAGCATCCAGTCCACTCGCAGCTCTCTCCAGATGTCTGGCCTCCTTACCCTATCTCTATTTCTATGGATAAGTCAGCCACTTTGCAGAGGAAACCAATCTTAGGTCCTTGTATGGGTGATTTAATTCCAATGGTTTCAACCAAGGCGATGTTGGAACATAGATCAAGCTTCACCTTCAGGCCCTCTTTAGCATGGTCTAATCCAACACCCGCCACACTCAGTCAGTCCACATGTTAATCTCAGGGGAACTTGAAACTCTTTGGGTGCAAACTGTCCCAATGCTTGCAGAAAGTTTACAGCTGTTTAACATGGGAGAGAGTTTTGTTCTAAAAAGACAGTAACTTTTAGAAGACCCGCTTTACTTGCCTAACTCAGACCACTGAAACTAGATATTGAGTCTGCTCATTAAAAGGCACAACTCATACTGCTTCATTCCAAAGACAAAAGAGAAACCATTTAACTATGTAGCCTTACCCATGGTAATACCTCCCATTAAAAAAGAAACATGTTATTCTCTCTTGAGGGTTCAGGGTTTAGGCCTCAGCACCATCATGTTTTGAAACCATAAATCTGACTCATTGTGTGTATCAGCTACTTTGACAGTATACAAGCCAACAGGGTTCCCACGGGTGCTTGAATTCCTTGAAAATGCTTGAATTTCAATTCAGTGTTTTCAAGGTTGTGAAAATGCTTAAATTTTTTGTGAAGTGCTTGAAAATGCTTGAAATTTGTGTGATGTCTATCTCAATAAACCAAGAGAAAACAAAAATGTTTCCTAAGCGGGAAAGCTACGCGCTTGATCCGATGCCTTTACATGCAGAACTCAGTTATCATACTCGCTTGGTGTTCTGCCGAGAAATAACAGTAGACTACTATCGACACCTGTTGGTCACTGTTATTGCGCTATGGTAGTTACACAATACACCGCTCACAAGCTGAGAATACAAGCCAATGTACAATTAGTTAAAAATCAAAACAGTCAATCTACCACCATATGAAATAATGCTAATTAGACCCATATTATTATGCCGTACAGTGGCACCGCTGCACTTCCCATGACCATCATGGCAAACACAACTAGTAGGCTACCTATTTAAAGGTGCTGGAAAAATGGAAAAACTGGTGCTTGAAGGTGCTTGAAAAGTGCTTAAATTTGTTCATGAAAAAGGTGTGGGAACCCTGAGCCAAATGGATGTAATACATTTCAGGACAGTGAACGTGTCTCTGTGTTATTCTTTTACAGACTGTAGCAGCTTTTTCATCCTTAAAAGTAAAGACGTTAATTCAGCAGCCTCCCTGTAAACGTTCCCTATGGTTCGTACAAATGTCTAGCGCAATGGAGAGTTGCTTTAGGCCCCCCAGTGGTATTGTACTGCAAAATATAAATCTTCCATTAGAATGCATCTTGGCAGATTTCTTTTGGGAGAGACTGAAATCTTAAAAAATATTTAATTACTGATTGGAGGCCAACAGTAAGAAAAACAGACCTTGAAAGTATGTAGTTACCTGATGTGAAACTGAAGTGGCAACTCATCAGGGGGGAACTCATATCTCAGGACTGGATACAAAATTTACATAATTTCTACATCAGTCCACTGATCTTGACCTGACCAGCATGAAGTCTGGAGCCTGTGGTACCTACAGGGACCACCGCAAAGGTCGTCCTAGTGGGGAACAAAAACCGGCACTGTAAGATCAGAGATGACCAGGCTTTTTATTCATGTGCAGTCTCACCATGGATTAAATTGATTAAGTAATGTCTAAGATTCTCCAAAGAGGTCGTGAAATTAACTAAACTAACTGTAAAAAGACACAAAAAGACTTGGATTTGTAGTTATGTTTGCATGCATGCAGTAATCACACTGATGGTAGGTTACTCCTTAAATTAGATAAGGAGAGTGAAGAGGAAAGAGCCATACCAGGCATGTAAATAGAGGATTAAGTGCATAAGGTTAAAACCAGTGTGAAAAAGAGTAAAAGAGTGCAAGTCTAAGAAAAGTACTGCAGTAACCCGAGGGCAAGAGAAGTGGGGTCGTGGGTAAGGCCTAGGCCAGAGTGTGCCTAAGCTGAGACTGCACCCAACTCAAAAATATTAACTTTGGTTCATGTTTTTAAATGGAACTTGTTTGCTCATAATAAGTCCAGAAACTTTCAGAAGGTCAGAAGAGACGAGGAGAAAGCCTTCGCACGTCTTCAGTGATGATATATTTTTGATTTGTACATTCCATCGGTGGTCTTTCTAGCATTTGTCCCACTACTGCGTTTTTAAAAAAATACCAAATGTGCAGTGAGTCAACGAGTCAGACAGCACAGATGGCAGAATGACAGGTGGATGGCGAGGTACGGAGGGAAACAGAAGGTGACGTCTCTACAGAATGTAAAAATTAAAAACTTTAACATGATAGCTTTGCGGCAGGTTGCCTTGCCTCCGGTCTTAAGCTAGCTGGTGCATTTTCCATCTGCGTCGGGTTTGTCATCATCATGTCATGCCATCTGTGCTTTGAGTTAATATTAAGGTTTCCCTTCTCCTTTGTCAAATCTCCTCATTTAGATGCAGAGTTGAGCGCAGCAGGGCAGAGCAGCTCGGGAGAGAAGAGGGTAGCAGTGTGTAAACTTATCTGACTGCTGGAATACAAATCAATTCCAATATTTGACCAAGGCTTACACATTTCTTATAGAAACTGGGACGTAAATCAAGCAGGGGAGCAGGGTTACTTAAGGCAAAGAGAACAGGAAAACTGAGATACACATTGTCAAGTGAATGGCAGAAATGTGGAGTACGAAATGAGTATGTGGTACGGGTATACTTTTTTAAGTAACATAGTCAATATTCATACTCGTAGCAACCAACTGTCAGAATTAGATTCCTACCAACAGCACCTGTCACAAGTTCATTCATGTCTCCCAGAGTTAACACTCACAATAATCCAATAATCCAATCACAACCTCCCAAAAAACAAAACACACAGTGTGAAACCAACTGCAAGGCCGGCTTTACCTTCTTGTCTAAAGGCCTTGTCTCTGGAGTCACAGAGAGGAAAATCTGGAGCCTCCAGGCTACATTAGCATCACACCAGGACTAAACCATCAGTGTCTGAGTTGTAAAGAAAACACTTTATCTGTAGTTCTGATTCATTAATTTAGACCTTGGGTCCAACAATGTTGTTTTAAGTGGAGCCTTTACAGTAAAAATGATCTGCTGTATGTCTAAAACCAATTGCTATAAATTCACAGTATGGTGATGGGACTTCTGCATGCCATTTTATCTTTTGAGCTTTGTTTTACGTAATCTTGCATTCACTCCACAGACACTTGTCTTTTGCACACAGAAAAGCAATATGTGATGGTGATGTGAGTGTTTCACTTCAATACAGCAAAAATGCTCAAATATCAAATTTGAGTGAAAACACTCCAGACTCAACTCTTCCTACACACTACAGCATAAAAATAATGTTTGTTTGTTTGACAACAAAAAGTGACTAAAAATTCATTCTGCAACCGTGTTTTGTAGAATGACATAAAGGAGGCTTGATCTTTCAAATGAGCATGATTTTGCCTTTAAATAAGATAAGTGTTAATCTTGTTTTCCGATTTAAAAACTCGACACAGGTAAGACCAACATAGTCAGGCCCAACCATTGTTTAAAAGTGTTATTCTGAGACTTACTTCTGTTCATTGTCTGAATTACCAGCATGTAAACCTTCTGAAGCACTATTGTTATCAACAGAAGATGACAGATTTAAAAGATTAAAATAGTTTTGTCTTGAAACTTCAGAGTTTAAAATAGTTGCCCATATGTGGAACATATGCAGTATAGTGTTGAGTGCCTGATAATATAAGATAGATGATATAATAAAAGAGACACAAGTAAGCACTGTGTCTGTAGCAGAGAGAGGAAACCTCTATGGACTAACAGAAACAAATGTCCTTCCTTTTTCCTGACATAACAAAAAGTTTTAACAGGAAAAAGAAAAACAACTTTATTTTTCCCTAGGAGGATCACTGAATGCTCTGGCTCCAGATTAGGTGGAGAGAACATTTTCTGTTGGTTAGCTGAATGACTGTGACTGAACATCCATCCTTTTTCTCTTCTGACATTTTAGACAAAAATCCTTTCAGCAGTTTGGAGACAAAAAGCTACTGATCTGTAACTAAATCAAAGTCGCCTGCTGTTTCTGCCAGAGAATCAATTCAACAGAAGCTTCTATAGACCTGTACTGAAGCAACCTAAAGAGTTTACGGGGCAAAGCTGCAGGGCCAAAGTGGTGCACGGCACGAAAACATCAAACCGATTGACAGAGTGCTGGTCAAAGGTTATCGACCAGCCAGAGAAATATCAAGATGAACATTTACACATTATCTTCACACTGGTCCACAAAGACCATAAAGATGAAGTTGAAAGAGTTAAGTGAGTTAAATGATTCTGTCAAATATCAGTGTTTATCTTTTTCTTTATATGTTCACTTCTTTATACTGTTTATGAACATTAAGAAAACAAAATCATCTACACTTCCAACAATAACTGCACAGCTCACACCCCCAAATGCATCAATAATGAAACAGAAGAGATTGTTGAGCGTGTCAGATAGACTGTAAAGAAAAAAGAAATTTGTTTTCATGGTAAAAAAAACTGGCATTTTAGCATAATAAATACAGCATAACCTAATATTATAGTAACAGGATATTATACTGTTGATTTCACATTTAAGGTCAGCGTTTGTCTGTAGATTTTATGGTTATGAACTGCCAAATCATGACGGTACAAGTCATATAATTATCAATCTCTAATATAAAACACTACTTTATTCTGTATAAATTCTTTTAAAATGCCCTATAAATAAAGGTTTTGAATTATGACCGTTTTACTGCAGAGGGTAAAACACATATTATTATATTTTACGGTCTTCTACTGTCATTGTTTAGCAGTTTCACCGTAAAATCTACAGACATGTTTTACAATGTCCCTTGGACTTAGTCTGGACAATAAACTGAACTTTGATCAACGAACCACTGACATCCACAAACGCTGCCAACAAAGACTCTGCCTGCCATCTGTTAACTCAAAGCACTTTCTGTTGCCCTGCCTCCAATAGTCAAACTCACACAAATCACACATTGCGTCTCCAAAATCATAAGTTTCCCCAACGCTAACTTCTCAGTAAAGCCATTGCACTCAGAGCTGATCACAGCCATCCTGTCAATTCCTCCTTCATTCTGCTCCCCTCTGGTCACAGATATAGGTCCCTGTAAACCAGCACACTATGGCAGGAGTTTAGTCCCTTCTGCCACAGCGTCGCTCAACAAAGTAACCGCCATGTGCTGATACCTATATATGGTTGAAAAATGTGCTCCATATATCCATCTTGCTTGTTTTACAGTCATTTATACAGACTTTTTTACTTATTTGTCCAAATTGCCGTTGTAGGACCGGCGGGGTTGAAATGTGATGGAGAGCTGAATGAAGGGATTTACGCCGATCAGCCACAACATTATGACCACTAATGGATGAAGTGAATAACACAGATTGTCTTGTTATGGTGACATCTGTCAGTGAGTGGGATTTGTTAGGCAGCAAGTGATCATTTTGTTTTTCCCTCAGATACTTTGCTGTACAGGTGTGTGATTGTACATCCACACACTGAGCACAGGCGTAAGGTCCCCATCACATGAATCATCGCAGTTGACATCGTCCCCGCAAATTCTGTCAGAAAACAGAATTTACGGTGAGTCGTTAGAGCGCAGATGTAGTGCTGGGAAAAGGATTTTTCTTAGGTCTGGGGGATTAAATCATGACTAAGCTTTACAGCTGTCCTAAGATCATTGGAAAGCCTTGGTTCACTCGTTCCCTGCTGAGTCATCCACCGTGGGGTCGGGCTAACCACTGCAGTTCTCTAGAGGCTACATCTCTGCACTGAGCTCCACTGGTTTCATTACATTTAGGTTAACAAGCAGATCAGACCAAGCCAAAATACTTCAGGGATGAGGCTTGTAAGAGGACCCTCAGGAGAATGTCAACCAGAGCTGTGATGACGACAGTGAGTTTACGTCGTAAGGCAAATATCTAGAAACAAGTCCAAAAAGTCTATGTTTGTATTATTTTCATCGGATTTATTCAGGAAGCAAGTTACGCTCTTTCCAGATAACATTGTGATGATTTATGACTTTTGTTTGTGATGTGACGTCCAAACGAGCTGCCTGTCACCAGAGCCTATTGTGAACCCATTTATCAGAAGTCAATTTAAAATCTGTCAGAGTTACTGGTACAATTTTATGACTAAAACAAAGATCAGCAATACCAGAAGACAAATGAATTTTAGTTTATGGTGGATTTTCTCAAACTCCAGGAGCAATCTGCAGTTTGTAAATGGCCATCATAATTCTGACTAGAACGCGTTTGCCCTTTGTGGGTAATTTGTGGTTTTCAGACCAGGGTTGGACCAAAATAGATGATTTCTGTGAAAACTCATTTCTCCCTCACTCAAAAGAAGAAAATAATTTGAAAGTAGTTTTTGTAAACAAAATATTTTCCTCCTCACAAAGAACCAGACACACACGTGTGTTTTATTTTTCCAGGGAAAAAGTTTAATCCTTGTCATAGTGAACATGGTGAGTCCAGAGCTGAGAGTCGGCTCTTTGATATATGAAAACAAACACTAGAGGTCATGTTGGACATGCTGCACAGAGGCTGCTCAAAACAAGAGATTTTTGAACATCGGCTACTGACTGAACTTTACTTCTGTTCATCACTATCACAATGCATCATTACTAGCTTAGATTATTAAAGGGAGAACTCCACTCAGGTCGGGAAACCAAACACAGTATTACTGGTTTGAACAATCCAATCAATATTTATTATCTCAAGTATCTATTACCCTGTGCTTTTGTGGGTTGAAAATTGCTAAATAAACTGCAAAGACACAGAGGATTTTCTATTAAAAAAAAAAAAAAATGCACCATCACAGAGCTGCTTTGACTTTTGAGAAAAGCTATTTTACAGTGACAGGGCTCGAACCAAAGTAATACCACGTTTAGACTAAACTGAGTGGGATTTCCTTGTAATTGTGTGGCAGTGAAACGTAGCAACATATTCATGGGAGAGTTTTCAAGAAGCAGGCGTGCACAGCCGGCCACACTGCATCGGCAAACAGGGATAAGATTTCTATTCGATGAAAACTACATTTGCCACACTGGGGTATAGAAGATGTGTCACGGAGCCTTGCTCCAATTTTAAGATTGCGTGACTGCAAAAACATCCCAAATATAAACATCCGTTTACAGGACAGGACATTTTGCACATGTACGTGACCAAGCTGTGATCCTGCCGCTTGAACTCTCTAGCATAGAAAAATAAACCCAACAAAAATCTAGAATTGCCCCATTATTAAACATTAACACCGATATTCGGGTGATGGAAATCTGGTTCAAATTATGCATAATAATCGCTGTGTGTGTGTGTGTGTGTGTGTGTAGTCACCTGCCTGTCATTACAGTGATGCATTTGTTCCACACGCGCGCGCACACACACACACACACAGACACACACACACAATGTAAAGTGCAGAACCGTGATGGACTGTGTGACCACAAAGCAAGTTTAAGTTGTAGTGTTGCAGCTATGAAAGAAGAAATCTGTCATCGTCAGTGTGAAAAGTGCCTGAAATGTCGGATTCCCAAGTTGACGTATGATTTGACCAACCCCCCTCCCCCCATAAGTTGAACACCCATATAAAATATGATAAAAAAAAAAAAAGAGATAATCACAGTGCAAAATATTCCGAGAAGATTCATCCCAACCAATTTCCACCTTCTGTTCAAACTGTGTCCGTCTCCACTTCTGTTTCACACTGAGCTGACATCAGTTCTACTACCAGGGACCACTTAGAAAACCGTCTTTTTATTATCTGGATCAGTGCTGCACTACGACTGTCCACCAGCAGGTGGAGCCGTCACAATGAGCAGCACACAAATGTACAAAAACAACGTGGGAACTGTGACTACAAAACAAAAAGGATCCATGTTTCTTATGATTGTGTGACAGAAATATCTGAAATATCACCGACTACTACAGAGGGTACTGTTACTTTATCAACTCATACACAGTTCTTATATTAATGTGGTCCATTCTGTTAACAACAAACTGGGATAAATATACTTTACTGCATCTGTCTATCACGTCTATCTGTCAGACTTTGACGCTCTAAGTGTAAAACGTAACAAAAAAACGTTTAGAGTTTGCTGCCTGTTTTTTGATATCAGGGATTATATGAACTCTGCTCTGGTTTTACAATCCACAGTTAAAGAATTCTGTCCTCTCCAGCGGGTTAAAAAATGTTTAACGTGTTCACATTTCTCAACTCGGGGCCTCTGTGCTGTAAAAAAAAAAATCACTTCAGTTCTGGCATTAAAAAGTCCATCAAAATTTCAATGTTACACTAATAACTTTCTTGTACACATACATACAGTTGCATAAAGAAAAAAATCGGATTCTCGCTTCATTTCGATAAAAGGAGGTTAATATGAGGAGCAATGTTAGGAGATGTGTCCACGGCAGATCACTGGCTCCAGTGTTCATCACAGAAACAAGTGTAAGGGGGTTTACAGCCGACGCTACAAACACAACATTAGAATTCTTGTGGAAAGGGGGAAGTAATCTAGTGTTTTAAAGTAATGTGTTTGTAGATTTTAATTTTCAGCCTCCAGAACAACACACACAGTATTTAGGATCGCTTTAAAATGACTATATTTTAGATTTTCCTAGTTCAAACCAAAAGCAGTTTTCTTCTGTTTGATTGACATTTGAAAAAAAAAAAAAAAGCTACAGGGAGCAGCAGTTCATCACTGAGCCCCATGTAGAAGCTATGACAGCAGACCTTCAAGTGTTGCCACTGGGATTGCATGCAATGTATGCAATTCACTAGTCGACACCAGAAATATCAGTCGGTACAACAGCACTTCACTGTGGAATCTTTATGCAGCCACTTTAATGCTGCTAACGTAACTTTAGCTTGCTGTGTGAAAGGTGGTTCATTATCCTCTGTAACTTAACATCATCATCAAAGTCATATCATCAATGTTTTGTTGCCCACAAAAGTTTATCCAGCTCAATTTTGACTGTTTTCTGAACGCTTTCTAATTTATGTTTAATGGAAATTAGCCACGAGGAACACCCCTATTCGACATTTAGTACTTACGTTATTGTTTTGCATAATCTGTCATTTCTACGTGTGATAAACGTGAAGTCTGGAGTTAGTTTGAAGCGTACTGTAACCTTTATGATTCAGCACTGGAGCCAATGATGAACCAGCGACACAACTCGATGAAACCGTCTGTATCTGAACGGAAATCTACAAACACAAAAGTTAACACAGACACATTAGCCACTGGTAAGTGCAGCAGCAGAGACACACTCACTCACTCATCTGTAAGTTTGTTGAGAAAATGTTGAGTAGCAGTGACTTTCCCGCACACATCCTGCCTTCTAATGCTTCCTATTATAAAGTCTGTTTTTTTTCTCTGTGGATATCCAGCCTGAACGTATAGATGCCTTCAGAAAAGAGCAGCCTGACAGCTTCCTACTGTTTAATGCTACATGGAGGCCCAGAGACAGAACAGCCACAGTCAGATTTGTGCTTCGAAGCCGAAAGCAAAAGTAGAAAAAGAATCAGAGATTTACCTCCGACAGTCAGCATGCAATGCTGTATCTTCAGGAAACAATCGACCTCACACATTGAACAGAAGGCTCTCTGATCCACTGGCTGTTTGTTAACTCGATGAGGGTGGTGGTCTGCAGCCCGGATTTGGGAGCTGGCGTTTTTAGGACAAGGGGGGACGATGGAGGCTTTCCTCTTTTTCCTGTGTATCAGAGTGGATGCATCTGAACTTCTCAAACCTTAGAAATGTAAGCTAAACTCCCTCAAGTCGAGTTCCAGCCATCACGCACACAGAAAAAAAAAATCAAATGTCCCAGACCGGGAGGCTCGGAGGGTGAAAACCTGGAGAAGGACTGTCCTCTCCAAACTGGAAGCTTAATGGTTCTTGGTAGACTTCTGCTTTCAGTGCACGTCATGGTGACCGCGGTCAATCAGTGAAGACAACGAGGGTATTCCAAAGTTAATGACCTCATAGCGGGGTGGGGGATGAACCAGAGTTCAAAGTTTGTTCTTCTTTCCGTCTCGTCTCCACCCACATATTTCTCTTTTAATTCTCATCCTCGCATAAATTACAGCGTCTCTTTTGGAGGCACGAGAGTCGGTGAAAAGAGGCATCCATAGCAACGTGATGAGAAGTGTTTGAGTGTGTGTGTGTATGCGGGGAGGGCATAGGGACGGGGCGAGGTTGGTGTTACCATATGTGGGATTCACAGTGAGTCATTTTAATGACGCCCACCCCTCCACCTAGTCGGCGGTAGTTCATTCCTCCGTATAACCTGGAAAGAGTGAGCGAGAATCAAATGAAGGAACAGTTCAGTTTCATAAACACAGATCTAACCCTAACCCAGAACAAGCCCAGAAGCTAATTTTCATGAGCCAGTACTCGGAACATTTTGACCGAGGTTAAACTGTAATTGGAGCACAGTGCGAAAAGGAGCAGGATTTAGGAAGGGTCAATTATGTCAAGAGATGTACTGTGACTTTAACATTTGGATGCGTGCATGATGTTTAAAAGGATTCAGGACCGGTCAATTATAACTAACCATCAAAACCAGTCAAAATTCAGTCTGTGAATGGGAAGGACAACTTAAAAAAGGTTGATGTCTCAGCAGGAAGTCATTTGCTAAAGGGAATTATGTACACATGAACAAACACTATCAATTTGTACTGAGGAAAATTATACTCAGCAAACCGGAGAGCTGGACCTTTATTTGAGCTACAGCAAATAATGTGACATGGGAATGAAAAGCTTAAAATCCCTCTTCAACATCAATTAATGGGAACATGGTAGAAGAACTGTGTTGTAGTGTGTGTTAAAGGTCTAAATCATGTGGTACAGACTGCAGAGCAGTTCTCATGTCCGCACTGACACCCGCAATAAATAATAATATTAAATCTGAATGCTTTTCATGTGGTACATACCTCCACGTGTTGGCATCAGGATCGTAGACTTCTATAGTTTTAAGATACGTCGTCCCATCAAAGCCTCCCACGGCCATCAGCTGACCATTCACTACAGCCAAGCCCACCTACACACACACACACACACACACACACACACACACACATTAAAGCTTTTCCAATAACCATTTCAGTACCTTGACAACCACTGACTAATAACAACCTCTTGCAGATTTTGCAGTAACTGAAGCTAACCTCTTAAAAATACATACCCCACTTCGTCTTGATGTCATGGCGACTACAGGAGACCACTGGTTGGTTCTGGGGTTGTATCGTTCTGCGCTGCTCAGCTCTGTGGTGTCGTCTCTCCCTCCAACAGAGTAAATCATGTCTTGGTAGACTGCACAGCCGAGGTGCTTCCTCCTGGTTCCCATCGGAGACACCGTGTGCCAGCGGTTCTCTTGAGGGTTGTAACGTTCCACTGAGAAGGAGAGAACAGGAAAAAAGAACAATTTGACAATGAATTAACGATGTAGTAGAGTAAAGGGCAACCTCAGCAATTTTCAACCTGGACCCCCTTTTCTGAAGTTTGTGTGACTAATGGGGGCATCTTTATGTAATATACAGTATTTAACCAAACCAAAGTCGTTGATTGCTGGAAAGACAAGCCAGGTTTTTTGTTGACTTTTATTTTGCAGCAGTGACTGACCTTTCTTGTAATTAAACATCACACAAAAAATCTGGATAACAGTCATTTTATGAAGTATATTTATCACACCCAAAGCAGAGAGAAAGTGTCACTCTATGCTGTGTACAAACATTCAAGTCTAACAGGCTTCTAACTTTCCTCTTGTTGGGTCAATGTAATATTGTACTCATCATTTGACTCAGTATCATACCTGTATTTAACGGTGACGTCCCATCAGACCCTCCTACAGCGTACAAGAACCCCCCCAGTACGGCCACAGCTACACCCAATCGCCTGGTGCTCATGGAGGCCACACGGGTCCATTTGTTCTCCTTAGGATCATACCTAAAGCACAAGAACAACATCCTTGATTGCTCTTATTCAAACATTAAGTGTATGGGAAGCTTCTAGAAATTATCCAGGTCATCATAAAGACATTCTGAACTACCTCAAGGAAACAAGAGGAAGCAGGAAGTTCTGACAGATACCTTTCTACAATGTTGAGACAGGAAACTCCATCCTGTCCCCCTACAGCATACAGATAACCACCGAGGACAGCCACTCCCACACTGGTACGACAGGTGCTGGTGGGGGCTACGTCACTGCTCCACTGATTGGTCTTCGGATCATATCTGGATACGATAAATGGACCAAAGAGATTTTTTATTTATTTAGCAAAGTACAAAAGACAAGCAGAGCATGTGTTATGACCGAGGGTCATTATTTATTATACTTTGGTCTTGATATGTGTGATTTTTCTGTGCTATTGGTTCAGTGTTTGATTAGGTGTGAGTAGGTCTTGGTTCATCTCCTTTTTTTCCTGTTTATTTCACAGGGAGGCAGGTTAGAAACCTGTATTTTGTTTTCCTTGTTTTGGTTAGGTAAGTTTTGTTGTTTTGGGCCATGCTCACCCTGAAGCCTAACACTACCACTTTTGAAATAATAATAATCATCGAATAAATGATCTTTTGTTGGACTGCAGCTCTGAGACCTTGGTCATTCTTGGGAGTGGGGAAAGAGGGGAGCGTCCTGTTGTGTTCAGTTCCCCTAGGCCGGACGTAACAGCATGAAACATAAAACCTGAGTGAAAATCTCCAGACGAAGCTGGAGTGATCACCTCTCCACAGAGTTGAGGTACGACGAGCCGTCATGACCTCCCACTGCATAAAGCAAGTCATCAAGAACGCTGACACCGACTCCACATCGCCGTTTACTCATCGAAGCTACCATCCGCCACTCGTTGGTCTGGGGGTCGTAGCGTTCAACGCTGGAAATGGCGTCACCGCTGCACCAACCACCAACTACAAGAGAAGGAGATGTAAGGGAAGCGAGACAAGGTTAAATATCCACAAGGTCAGCATGATAGACTTACTACAGTGGTGCCAAATCTGCTGCCAA
This sequence comes from Collichthys lucidus, assembly GCA_004119915.2. Lineage (NCBI taxonomy): Eukaryota > Metazoa > Chordata > Actinopteri > Sciaenidae > Collichthys > Collichthys lucidus. The sequence continues at coordinate 28,345,695 of CM014089.1, read as the reverse complement.
AAAGGTACTGACCTGCGAAGAGTACCTCTCCACAGCGGATGGGTTTCCTCGGCCGGGTTCTGGGGCCTTGCATCAGTGGCCTCTCCTGTGGCAGCAGCAGGTAATTCTTAGCTTCATCAACCAGGTCTCTGAAACAACAAAGAACAAGTGCATGATGTATATGTCGAGGTAAAAGCTTCTCCTCCCACTGTTTGGAGTTAGAAGACGAAATAGTAATAAAACAAGCAAGCTCACCTGCACTCCTCGTCACTCTTTATCAGGGGGTCTGACCCAACGGTGCCCACCAGGAACTTGGGGCTTAGCAGCGGCAGTCGGACGTGCTGCAGGACCTAAAGAACACAGTAACCCCACATCAGTATTTTTACGCCGAGTGTCATACATGACTGGACCATGTGCCAGTAACAAGCGGAAAGACTAGCAGTGCCCGCTGTGGTCACAAACCTGGGGGAGCTGTGGTCTGCGCTCCTGGATGCTGTATTTCACCCAGGCCATCACAGCGTTGAAAACCTGCTCCTCGCTCCGCACATTGAGCTCATCGCTGGAAATGATGTCAATCAACTGGTTGGCCGGCAGCAGCATGAACTCTTCGCTTTCCATTACCTAAAGACAGCAGAGCAGAACAAGTCAGTCCTCAGTCCATACACCACCACATAACTACTGTGTCTTTCATCGCGACATCTTGACATGGAATAAGAAAAGACACAATTCAAACATTAATACTGGCTTTATTGGGTTTACTTTAACCAGTTCCAGGACTCTGGTGTTAAAGCAGGACAGCTCACTGGTAGGACTGACCGGGATAATTAAACAGAACCCGGTCATTGTTAACACTAATTAGCTCCATCTGTGTCTTCCTGGAAACAGGTCTATTATAAAAATCTTTTGTGATTGGCACTAAACAAAATGTAATGATATACTGAGTCCAGCAGATGTAGCTGTTAAACTACTGAGACGGTGAATACAGAACGAATGCAGACCAACACGTCTCTACCGAGACTACAGAAACACTCCACCTCTAACACCTACCACTGGTCATCTCGCCATCTGTGTCGGAGCTACAACGCCACAACTAAAATCTAAACTGTTCGTATGACATGCACCACGTCAGGTGAAGAATAAGGTGAGTCATCAGTCTGCCTCCTCTGACGTCTAATCAGACAACACAAGGGAAAAATGTTGTAATAATTAATGCCAAATGTAAATTTCAACTTTGTTCAAAATAGATATATAGTTGTAGTAGTATAGTTTGTAGATTAACAGACTAAAAGACGTTCAACATAAAGTGTTTGTGATTCAGAAGAAGACGACTGTGTGTGTGTGTGTGTGTGTGTGTGTGTGTGTGTGTGTGTGTGTGTGTGTGTGTGTGTGTGTGTGTGTGTGTGTGTGTGTGTGTGTGTGCGCATAGCCTCTACAGTTCAGCTTGAAGACTGTTTCCTCTTTCTATTGACTCATGAGCTGCAAACCAACATTCGAATCCCTGAGAGAAGGATTACCGCTGAAGGATTAAAGAAGTTTATCTTTGTGCTCATTGTTATTACTGACACACAACAAGCTGCACAAATGAAAAGAGGTTTGTGTAAAACCTCAGAGACAGAAGAGTGTCCCATCACTTTCCGCTGTTACAAAATCTGCTACAGCATACTGAGGAGCAGTGTGAACCTGAGAAGCTTCTCCGGTATTGTGTTAGCACACGTCTCTTTATAATTGTGAGTCAATAGACTGTCTGGGCTTTTTTTAAATATTTACAATCCATGTGAAACTGGACAAACAGACAATCACACCAACACCTGTGTTAGTTAGTGTGCAGTTTAGCCAGCGTGTGACACTGCAGTGTGCAAACAGACACCGAAAGAAGCAGTTAGCAGTTTACACGCAAAGGTCCTGTGGTAACTGGACTATGTGTTTAAGACTAAAGACAAAGAAAGCAGCTCTGACAGCAGCATGACGGGGTAAAAGAAAATATAATAAGTCATAGATGTGCTGTGAGATGTGCAAAACGTGTGTGTAAATGTTTTTTGAACCTTCATTATCCATCAGCATTTCTGGAAGCCTTCTTACCTCCTGAAAATTGTGCTGGGTGAACTTGTCCGCAATGCGGAGCAGCTCGCGGCAGGAGTGCGTGTCTGCGAAGGCCCTGATGCCCAGACAGTTGGAGGGATCCAGCTGTCTCTTGAGGAACTCGCAGCAGGCCTCCTGGATCTCAGCCAGCTGGAGGAGGCAGGCGGCGGGGAGCAGCGTCTGGACGTTTCCTTCCTCCACGGTCACCTAGGGGCAACGGAGGTCGGGACATTTTCACATATAGCCACGAAGCTGCGACTAGTGAGGCAGAGCTGTGTTGTCTGCAGAATTTCGGGTTGGACCCCTGCAGCTCTGTCTCCGTCTCGGTCTCTACAGGCCTCTGCAGGATGTTCAGTGATGCTCGGATGTACAGCTGCACTGCATTGTTTGAATTTTTTATGACAGACCTAAATGCACTCTGAGGGATAAACAAGGACTTGGAAATGTTGTTGCATCCTTCTCCTGATTGGAACTTCTCAATAACTCTGCTGTGAGTGTGCAATGTTCATTTAAATTGAAGATTGTTGGTTAGTCAGTTTTCTGGCAGAAACTACAAAGAGAAAGCCCTGATCTTTTGTGTACTCACACCTACCTTGATCACACACAAATAATCAGCATACTGATGGTTTACACTTGTAAGCCTTCTATGTCTTGATCAATGTCAAACCATCCTAATTACACCCTCTGTAACTCAGTTATGTAAAACAAATTATGTAAAGGTCTAAATGAGGCACATGTTCCTGGAAGTCCTGTTTGTCCCTCCTGATGCTCCGAGTCATGAATGCACATTTTATTAAATAAATTCAAATGTTTGAACTTTCTGTCACAGACCACCAGCTGATCTAAAGAGCTCATTGTCTTGTTAGTATTTGTTCAAACAACCTGCAAGTGACTAAAACCTGTTCTTTGAGAACTCACTGAACTTAGCTGTTTAGCGCCACTTGTGTTTGCCAGATTTCTATCTGCTTGCATGCGATCAATAAGTTTACACACTTTCACTAAGAGTGGCAACAGCACAGCGCCAACCTCTAAAGCCGAATATCAGTGAAACACAGTTCACTGCTGTGGTTGTTGTTACCTGTGATGTGTAGGCGAAGTCAATGAGCAGCTCCATGGCTCTCTCGTCGATGTCGCGGATAACCACTTCAGTCTGCCTGCTCTCCGCCAGCTCTCCAGTGAACATCGCCCTGAACACAAATCAAGAGATATTACTTAGATGTTCTCCCCCTGAACTTTTCTCAGATATAGTATCCTGTGCCAGCTGAGAGCTGAATACAATGTTCTTCTCCCGGGTACCTGAAGTAAGGGCTGCAGGCGGAGAGGATCACGCGGTGAGCGTAAATCTTCTTGGCACCCACCACCAGCACCACGTCGCACAGCTCACGGTGTTTCCTCAACAGGTTGATCACCTCGAGGGTTTGCCGCGGGTGTTTGTCCGAGACGTAAGGCATGCGTGCAGGCTGGGGGACCCCTTCAGGGAGCTTGTTGGGGTCCCCCAGAGTACAGCGGCTGGTGATGTCCATTCCAGTGGCGTCTTGGCGTGCGCTGGTGGCCCTAAACATCAACCGGGGCAACAAGGATTAAATGATGGTGTTTTAGCACCCGTCGTGCTCAGCTCAGGGGAGGTGAAAGAAAAATGGAGTGTGTAGGATGTTGTGATCAACAATACAAATGACTGAGTAGCCAAGCTTTTGTAGGCTACTGCAGTTCATGACCATCATGGATGAAATATAGTCTTTAATCTGAGCTCTCTGCCACACTCCGTTCCCTGGAAAATGCTACTTCATACATCAGTTCTTGTTAATACATTATTTATGGCAGTGTACCTGTGAATCCATCATCACACACGCCTCATCTACTGTCACAGTGTCTGTGGACCAGCTGAACCAAATATAGTTGGGTCACAGGCCACAAGATAGCCAGTGTAAACTTATCTACAGCAGTTCAGCAGTCAGTGTAGGTCTATGTGTTTTTAGAACGGTGGGCACAGGATCACTCTCGTTCACTTCAGATCGTGTTCACAGTGCCAGGCAAACATGTCAACATGTGGTCTAATCATTACAGGTGAGGCTGCTTGGAAACTATCAAAGCTTCGACCACAAATAACGTTTAATGAACATGTTCAGCTTCCACCAAATAATCACAAACCGCCACACAATGGAATGTAATCCAACACAGCAGACCTTCAATAAATCAACATTTGTGTCTGACAGTCTGTAAGGCAACACTGTGCTGATATAAAAGGGGCACCCCGCCTCTTTTACACATGCAGATCAGTTTACTCATCGCGAGGAGAACGACTCAGCCTGAGAAAACTGTTTTATGACGTGTTCTCTGGTTCTGAAAGAAAAAAAAACAATGATATCATTGAGGTCATGTGAGTTCAGGTGATCCCAATGCTGACCGTCCATTTTGATCGGTCGCTTCCTACTGTAAGTGTACAGTACTGATCTGCTGGGCTCTTTATTTATAAGCAAACGTTGCTCTGGTAACATCTCAAAATGGCCCAACTAGAAAAAACTAACCGCTCCGATTGTCAGTGGAGTCAGCTGAACTATTTTGAACCAGGCGCTGATACAAACCTCAGCTAGTGCCTGCCAGCGTGACAGAGCTGTGAGCAGCCCGACAGGAGAGATGCGGTGTGGTGCATTCAGATATTATAACTCCACCTTAAGCAGGTATGCTTTAACTGTGTGGAAATGTTATGTGTTCACCTCACACATGTCGAACAAAGACATTACAAAGACACAGGAGTTGGTTTGTTCTTCTTCATGACTATAGTGGACAGTTTTCTCTCTTCAGTTACAAAAGAAGAAAAAAGAAATCAGCCTACGTGGACATTTGACACCCACCTGCTCAGCTGAAGCATTAGGATTGAGTGCATTGTAGTTTAACAGTCCACAGATTACATTTTTCATCCTGCAACAGGATCGTGTACATTCTCACACTTTGACGCCACACCTACCTGCGCATTGGCTTTGCGTCCATGCACTGAAGAACTATGTTTGGTTCCACTCCTTGAGGTTAACCTACAAAAGACAACAAAACAAATCAGAGAAAGTGAAAACACTGCTACACCCATAAACTGAGTTAATCTAAATCTAATTTTGCAACTTCTTTTCGGAAACATGCCCGGTTCGTTGACCCACAAGCTCCAGCTTCCTCGAACTGAGTTAACTGTGTGTTGAAAGCCGGACTGAGATCAGACTGAGGCGCACGCTGACAAGAGTTGGTTTATTAGACACACCTGTACAATTACTCTGTTCACCTGTCACACTGCAGTCAAATACCATGGCCCTGCAATAAACCCTGCTGTGTGTGATGTACAGGTTTCTTGACAGGCTCACAAACATGTCTTCAAAACAACTCTGAAGTTACTGACAGGCTGTGATCATGTGCTGATCTTAGCCAACACATATTTAAACAGGGTTAGATATATTATTCACACGAGTTCTGACCAAATCATATTACACTACAAGCTCCTGTAAACAGGGGGTGTAATGGTACATGAGCTGTTTGGTTCAGTTTGGTGCTCCTCGTGACCCAAACAAGCACAATAGTGATCCAAAGCATGAGGTTCAACACAAAGTTTTGGCTCTGCACCATCCGTTCTCTATCAGCAGTAGCATGCTGGTCATCTTAGCCCAGTTAGTCAATCTAATTTAGTGTTGCTGTCATCCGAATGAGAGACTGGAGCTGGAAGAGCCTCCAGAGACGTCCCATGACCTGCTGGATGGGAGCATTTACATTTCCCGGTTAGTTACAGCAACAAGTAGTGTGCCACATTGTTCTACCGATGTCGTGCGTTTCCATGGAAACATGTTAAGTCATTTATCGTCGGCGTTGACACAGGAGTGCTATTTTTTGGTGCGGCTGTAGAGCAAACAGGATGTAAGCATGTGGTCAGAGCACTTGCATCTCCGCGTGTGCATTCTGCACGTCCACCTGTTGTGCTGCCCTGTGTGAATGGGTGCAAGCTGCAGTTGTTCGGGGGGAATATTTACAGAGCGGCAGTGACACTTGTGTGTTTGACACATGGCAGTGTCCCTCTGCTGACACAAAACAGCGTTACAGTGAGAATCGTGGCTGCTGTTAAAAGTTTTACATTGTCATAATGAATGGTAAAAATGTTTCCACACTTCTGATTTCCCTGCAGTGCCAAAAATGGACCTAAACTCTACACCAAGGCTGAGCTGCAACACATGTCAGAGATCAGACTGTTGCACTGGTTGACAGATCAATAAAGTTAATCACCTTCTTCTTTTGGTGGCTTAAAGTTTGCAGTTTACATTTAAGTGATAAACCTTAGTGCTCTGGTTCCTCTTATTGTACAAAACACTAGAGTGCAGTACAGTGAGGTTCAGAGAAGGAATGGCACACATCATTTCTCTGCATCATGTGTGAGTGAGTGGGCTCATCTCATCCCTCTGTTGTTGAAATACTCGGTCATCTGATCCTGAACACGCTCTGTGTTTATGAATCGCTTGTCACAGTTAGCCGGAGAACAGTTCAGATAACACGATCACAGATCAGGATTGATCAGTGGGGAAACTGGAAGCCAATACTGATCCTGTTACACGGCGGATCAGATGTTCACGTACCAGTACCGACAGCTTTGTGCCCACTGTCAGCCCCTATCACTCAATTTAACGAGAACCTTTACACACACACACACACACACACAGAGCATGTGGCTGGCTTGTTTTTAAGCTGCATGGCTAAAAAGTCTGGAGATAACTGTTTGTTGTTAGCAGTCTCAGCAGACAGATCCGGATGTGAAGCCACTTAGCTTGTTAGCTAACATTAATCACACTTTCCAATGACATGGGGAAGAATTGGGTTACAGTTAGGTTAATGGGTTGCTGTGGCAGAAACCAGTAAGCTAGATGGAAAGAATGTGAGCTTCTAGGAAGATCTGTGTCCACGCAGAAGTCTAAACACCAACGAGCTAACTGCTAGCTAACGAGTTAAGATGTCTGGGAATGCTATGTGCTACCGCTAGCTCTGTGGTAACATCCACAGGCGACCCTGAACACAACACACACAACACACACAACACAACACAACACAACACAGTTTGTCAGTACAAGCAAATTACACGAAACACAGCCAACTGAAGGCAGCTCCTCGTTAGCCGTCATGTCGGGTGTCTGTGGCCGCCTCAGAGTGTGAGCATCAGGTCGGACTGATGTTAGAAGTTCAACCTGAATGCTAACGATAAGTAAGTTACCGTCAGTCCGAGCTGAGAGTGACAGGAAGCTTTCCGCCAGGCTTTACCTTATATTTCCATCCCAACGACGCAGCGAAGTCGCCCGGGTTCCTAATGTTTACAATGTAACGCCGTCGCCGAAACGCTGCTGCTTTTCCTCCTTGATATTATTATTATGCGCATGCCAAATGCCAAGCGCCACTTCCGTCCAGTGTGTTTTTCAAAATAAAAGTTGAGATGACGTCATTGGATTACATGTAGAGACCATAGACTTTATGAAACATGGACATAGTATGCCTAACATCAAACATAGGTTCCTGAAGAGATTATATTAGAAACTCTGCACAGATTTATGTTTTACTGTTTGCATGGAGCTATATATATATATATATATATATATATATATATATATATCCTATATTGTGTCTGTTAACATTTGTGACCGAACAAGGAATTTGCTCACATGGAGTTTCATATCCAAAGGCCTGTAACATTTAGACAGGAGCCCACTTCACCTCCCTGTATAATATTTCCAAAACACTATATAACTGAGCTACAATAAGTAAAATGATGGAAACATTTCAGAGAAAAGGAAGGATAAAAGCTTCTTTTCCCTATGAAATAGGAAACTTATAAAACAAAGATAATTTGTAAATAATAGAAATGCTTACATGCTGACTTAGCGTATGTGAATTCATTAGAAAAACTGAAAATATCTAAAATTGTACTCCACTCCAAGTTGCAGCATCTTTGAAGAACAAGTAACGAAACAAGCAACGCTTTGTGGTGCAGCCATGAACTTTAATTTGTAGTATGTCAAATAATAAACTTAAATGTCCATCTATTCCCAGAGTGCAGTCCATACATAGCTTCTACGGTCATTTTCATAATCTAAAGGAAACATTTACACACTGTATTGCTTTTAGTCTGTGTTTAACACACGTTCTACTGAAAATCATCTTCACAAATGTTCATCCAAAATTAGATGTGTGGACATTTTGAGAGCAGCAGATTTGGGCACTGCAAGAAGAAGACGGTCACAATTTGATGTCCATACACATTTGTTGTCAAAGCTTGGCAAAGAACAGGAGAGTGTGTATGATCTTCAGTGGTTTTAATTTGCTTTATGAACCATTCCGAGTGCCCAAACTGACAGCGGTCTTTACCTCCAACACATCTTAAAATAAACTCAAAATTTTTACTGAAAACCAAATCTATACTTTTTTTAGATTTACACCAACCAACAAAGTGCCTTATCTCATTATATTCTCCAAATAAATTAAATACAAAGAAATTCATAACACATACATATTAACAAAAAGTTCATCTCACATATTCCCATATTTGACTCTTGACATTCTCATCTGTGAATCTGAATGAACTTAAATTCAGTTTTTAAATGTCCACTCACACATTAGGCACTGAAACAAGTCATTTCATTTACTGTTATTTTGCTGGTTGTTATGAATTAAAGTTATCCAATCCTCACAGGAGCTTTTTAAATTAAAGAGATTGATTTGCTCTGCATCTTCCCATCAGCCAATCATTGTCTTCAGTTTTTCAGGAGGCGGGCAACAGCTCAGGCATGGCTCACTGGAAGTTGTGTCAGTGAATGGGACATGAGCGGCTGCAGCAGAAGTGCATCTGGGGTTTGGACTGGGGAAATTTAAATAAATCATTTCACATCATTTTGCACATGTTAAATAGACAATTGCCATCATTTATTTCCTGTATTGAAAATGTGAGTCGTTTGTGGAGGTGAAGTTGTTTTCTGTAAAAAGCATTAAGACTGTATTTATTTTTCTTACCATCCATATAAGTCAGTGTAGTGAGGAGGGGTGCATCTTGGGAAATATAGGTGGTGTACTGCAGATCCTCCATCAAAGCTGGTGTCAGCTGACCAGGAGTAAGTGATGTCATCATGGTTGAGGGAGCAGGATTTGGGCTGATGTATTTCTTTTGACGAGCTCGACAGTTCTGAAACCACACCTGGATGGAGGAGAAGGGATTGAGAACTGGTCTGGATGGAGCGGTTCCTTCTGGTTCCTCAGAAATATGAAACTAAACATAATTTGAATGAAACGTAGTGGACAAGGAGAAGTCCCGGGGATTTAACAAACATGAAGGAAAATCAGAAATCTCTAAGTTCATTAAGCTGCATGTGAACACTTTACTACAATATGTTGTCTTTCCAGAAACACGGCTGTTAGTACAAACTTGCAAGCTCTTGTAAATAATCTAACCAGTAGCTGAATTTCATTATTTTTGTGCACTGATAAACAAACGTTCAGCGTCTTATCTTCTTTTGTCTAACTGGACTGGAGTCGTAGTCTGCTTCACAGTACAAAGTAATCATTGTTTTGAAGTCAGCTCCTCAGTCAAAATGTTGTTTAAGAGTAGTGTTTACCTGAATAACTCTGCGACTGAGTCCAGTCCTCTCTGCCAGTTTCTGGAGAGTCTGAGCATCGGGGTTGTTATCTTTAGCAAACTGAGTTTGCATCACCTGCACATGTAGAGATGACAGATGGGCATGTGTTTACATGGTTGAAATGTTAAAGTTGATAATGTTCTTATAACAGTCTAGATCACTGGTTCCCTACCTTGTACAATTACCCTCAAATTAGTGATAGCAAGCAGGAAGTTTGTGTCAAGTGACTGATTTAGATTAATTTTGAGCAGATTATTTCCTGAATACTGCATCAGATGAGTTTTTCTGATATTTTTTTTAACTGCAGCCGTGTGCGAGTGTCAGCACAAACCAAAGGCAGATATCCCGTCATCCACCCTATCCACATACATGTACTAGGTACATTTCATATTCTCCATCATGTCATAGTGTGGCTTTTTATACAATTGTTCCTCTGTATTGTGTATTTAATAGGACTTTTTTGTACTTTTCTTTACACATTCAGTGTTGTCTTCTGATGCTTGGCAATTGTTCTCTGCTAAACAGCCTCACCCTGTATTTCAAAAGTTGAAAGAACCACAGTGACGGCTCTGTGACTATAGCTTGTGTTCAGGTGTGTGGTAAAGACCTATTGTATATATTACCCATTAAAATCATGAGACACTCCATGAAGCCTTGGCAACCCCCAGTGGGGGTCAGCACCATCAGGTTGCACTAAATAGTGATATTTGTTCAAATAGAATGCATTAACTACTGCTGCCACTAGAGGACAGAAAACATCAAAACTCAACACATTGACACATTCAGCTGACACAGAGCAACACGAACAATCATCTGTTTTGTATTACCAACTCTTGTCTTCAGCTTGCTGAAATATAATAATAGAATCAGATGAACACATCAAATGTGTCATAGTGAGGTGTAGGCGCATATTCCCTACTAGTCATTGTATTGTATCTGATCAGACACACTTTAGTAGGAAACCACAGTAACCCAATAGCCGCCCTGAGTTCAAGGTAAAGTGTTCATTGAAAGGGAAACAAAACAACCTGTCCAGCAGCAGCAATAAATATACATACATACACACACACCTGTAACTGATCAACAGTGAAGCTGGTCCTGGCCCTCTTTGCAGGTCTGGGCATGGTGCTGGAGTCATCTTTGTCTGTCACCTCTTCGTCCTCTTTTGGATCCTCTTTAAAAATAAAAATAAACACACACACGTGATGGGGTTTGTTTCTGTAGAAGCTCTGTGGGCCTCAGTTTATTTTTTTATTTATTTTTTTAGGTGAGACGTTTCGGCTGAAGCTGTCTTATTTTCATTTCAGAAGGTTTTAATGATAAATATTCAAATGACTGGTAAAATCATTGCAGCACATTTAAATGATTAAAAATTGTCATTTACATTTGTATTCAATTTAAACTGGTTTAATTATATTCTATATATTATCAATATTATCTATAAATATTTGATGTATGACATGAGGCTGTTAGATGACATGCTTGATTCTCCTGAAGACAGCATTGCTAATCATCTACTTTAGTTATAAATGAATTATGAACATCATCAATGTTTTGGTATTTAAAAAAAAAAAAAAAGTAACCACAGTATCACAGTGGGTTAATAATGAGGTCTGAATTATACTGAATAATTAGGGAGTGTCAGCAGAAACCAGAGGCAGATATCCCATCCACATACTCACCATTCTCCTCAGCACGTTTGATGTTCTCCATCATAATGTCATAGTGTGGCCGGCAGAAGACCCTGTTCTCTAGCAGTCCGCATTCCTCCCCAGTGGACAGCTGCCGCTTACAAGAGGTGCAGGAGAAACAGGCCAGGTGGAAGGTGCTGCCTCGGGCTCGACGCACCCAGTCACTAGAGTGGATGTTACGCCCACAACGAGCACAGCGGGTCCCATATCTCCTGAAAAAAGACAGGAAACAGAATGAGAGGTAGAACATGCAGAGATATAGTCACTGAAGTTTAGGTGAGGTGAGGGGAGATGTGATCAGGTCGATCAATGATCGTTAAATAATCCTTATATAAAAAGAGATACTCTGACTAAGTTACACCCACTTTCCCCTCAACCTAACTTAATTTTGCCACTATTTACACTGATCCCCAGTCTCTGCTGTTCATTGATTTATTAAAATCTATTCAGCAAGAGAGGGCTGCTCCACCTTTTATTACTTACATGTGTCAGAATGTGTTGCATATGAAGCCATCCGCATGCAAACACAGCCTGGATTGCTCCAGTACAGGATGAGGAGTAGATGTGTGCCCCAAACATAAAACCATAAGGTGTCCCAGATGAAAGTAGGTGCGTCATAACATTGTCCACCATGATTATGCACCTCAAAAGACAGCACACAGTCCTCACGTTCCCTCATTAACAGAACATGTGTAATCCAACACTTTCTCTTTCTTCCTGTGCTTTTTGGCAGCTCAGTTGACTTAACGCAAACACAGACCACATGATATGTTCAGATGGACCATGTGGAACCATGTCACCATTATTAATGTTTAGTCTGGCGAGGTTACACTAATAAAATGACTGACTTATCACTGCTATAAAAACAAGAGACACATCATATGTTTCTTTTCTGCAAATGATGTAAAGGGTTGTGTCATTTGTAAATGTGTTGTGGCTCTGATTCACCTGAAGTAGTCGAGTTTGCAGAAGACTTGTTTGTCCTTGATATAGCAGCTCACGTGTCGCCCCAGTGATGTCTTACACACACTGCATGAGAGGCAGCGCACATGCCAGCACAAGTTGTTCACCTGAGGTGGACGAAAGAAAGAGGGGCACATTTGTGGTCACTATCATAACCACTATTCTTATGAGCTCCTGAGCACACATACATACTGCTGTAAAGCTTTTGGGGTTTAAAGCTCGAGAAAAAACTAGAATGATCTGTAATCAGGAAATGTAATTATGAGGATACCATCGTCCAACATTAACCAAAAACTATTTGGGTGCAGGTTTTGTGCACTCTGGTGCATTTGTGTAAAAATCAGGTATGTCTGTAATTAAAATGGTGTTTGTTAGCAATTTATAAATCTAAATTTCTAATTCAAATTTACAACATAATCGTTTTTGAAAACATCTGATTTTCATCATTCAGTCATTAAATTTGTGAAACAAACAGGCTTGAAAAATATTCTCCACAGACTACATTAATATTGAAATTGCATAATTATTTCGTTAAAAAAATAGGCACTGAAATTACAAAAAAAAAGTTCCCCATGTAGGAACGTGACTCGATGAAGAGTGTAAATTACAGAAGTAAAAATACAGACAAGTGTCACTTTAAAGACAGATTCAGGCCATGAAGCTACACACAAAGACCCTTTAGATAACTGGTTTTCTCAAATTAATTACTATGTCCGATCCATTCTAAAGTGTTGTCAATGCTTCAGTAGGAGTCTGACCTTGAGCAGGTATCTGTCCACTATCTCCAGGCCGCAAGAGGTACACAGGGCTTTCCCCTGCAGAGAGGCCACGGTGGGCACGGAGGAGGAGGAGGTCGAGGAGAGGGAGGACGGAGAGTAGCAGTCCTCCTCGAAAAGATCATCAGGCCCAGAGGAACCCTGTCAGGAGCAACAATGCGACCATGTAACAGCAGCTTATGGAAAACGTCTCATTTCATTAAATCACATAATTAGACAGCCGGTCAATGAGCTCCGGTATTTTTAGGGAAAATCCTAAATGAAGCTGTTTTGTTTCAGTTGCTAGCATAACTGTCCATATTCAGACAGACGTTATAAGAGTAAACTAATTCAAATGTTTGATTTATTTGGCGGCACTTTGAAGTGCGCATACAGTCACGCGAGCTTTGCCCCATTCTGCTGTGACACCTTACACACTATAAAATGACAGTGATATTTGTTTGATATTGAAAACACCCACTTCGTCGACAAAAACACTTCCTTGCAACGGAGTGAACTGGCACCGGGTCGGCGAGAAAACAGCCTCCGTCGTTCGCCCTTCTTCATCCGACATGATGTAAGCGACAACTCCGTACCGATGAGCGGGACACAATAACGACCCTGTAACGTCCCAATCATTTTTCCATGGCAACCGCAGTCATCATCGCGCGCACTTATATTACGGCTTAAACTTTTTGTTCGACATTTTGGACTTTATTTTATTAACATACTACCAAAGGCCCACATGTTCATATTGTATGTATCTTTAATAGTTCTTAATAATAATAATAATAATGTCTTCTTGTGTACAATATTGAAATACTACATGGGCTCTTTTGGAGACCGGCCTCGCGCACAGCTGAATGTGCTTTTCACTGATTGGCACGCACGTGCATATGATAACGAGCCATCAGGCGGGTAAAGAGCAGATGAGTTCACTGCCTCGGTGCGCCTCACCGACGTTTGTCCAAACTCTGCTCACACATTTACCAATACTGACTTTTTTAACACTATAGCAACAGGCCAGCCTGTCCACTAACATCGAAATAATAACCGAAAACCACACATTTAACCGAACATCACTTCATTTTGGACGGAAGATGCTGTTGGAATAACTGAGTTTTATTACAATAGTCAGAGATAGGCTGCTTTTGCTGTTGTGTGGATAATGAATATATTAATACAGGCACAGTAAGCTCAACATCATCAAGAGAGCACGGAATATAATACTAAGCCTAACAATAAATCCTGGAATCTGGCCCTGTATTAATGATATGACGTGTTTTTTGGCCTGTATTGTAAATACATGTAGTTAAATACAATAATAGCCTATATTACTATAATCATGACAATGTTAATGTCACTTCTATGTAAATACATTAATAGCTGCATAAGTATCGGCAGTGTATTGCAATAGTACTTCCACTTCTTTATTAGCAGACTTAATGATGACTTAATTCAATCAAAGGCCTACATTTTCTAAATATTTGACACTCCAAAATAAAGCAAGAAAATGCTTGTGTGAAAGTAAATGACTTCTGAGAAATGAAACGAAAATAAAGTTAACTGTGCAAAACAATATCTGCGAAACATGAGAAAAGTTCCTCCCAGCCTGTGAAATGATAAAAATAAAAACGTTCCTCCATTCTGTGCTGCAGAAGCAATATTATGCGACCTAATGAAACCCTTGTAAAATACATCTGTTCATTCAATCCACTCACCAGGCTGTTGGAGACAGAGTTAAACATTTTCAGTGAAACATCTGCCGGCTCCTCTGGTACATCCCCGTTCATCCAGATGTTTTTATTCCACAGCAGCACACCGGGAGCCTGATGTGTGACCTGATGTTATTAGTCCTCTGTGCTCCTACCTGTCCACCCACTCTCTCCCAGCTCTTGAAGACTTTGTCCACCGCGAAACTCCAACTTTGTTCTTGTCATTTAAAGCAGCGCGGTGCACCTCCCACCAACTACCCGGACCCGAACGGACCCGCCCCAAAGGTACAAGTATTTAAAACACGATGATGATTATGACTATTTTTCTGTCTGTTCTTTTAACGTTTTCTCTTGATCTCTTTTTTTCCATTTTCTTTTTTTTAACATATTGAAGCACTGACTCAGTTTGATTATTAAATTAGAATCTGTTCATCCCCATCAAGGTGTAAACTTCAATTCAGGCTCATAGATTAAAAAAAAACAACTAAATATTGATCACAGCTCAGTAAGAGTGCAATGTTCCAAGAAAACCAAATCTTCTTATAAAGTCATTTTTTCCTTTGAGAGACATTGACATTGTTATTAGTATTCCTTATCTTTTCCTTTCTTGCCATCAGGGACTTTATGAACACAGCACAGGTCTAGCTCTGAGAGGGGACTGACTTATATTTATTTAGACATCCATACCGTCTGACCAGCAGCACCCAGGGCACCTCGGCAAGACAGCAACACTCACTGATTTAATTCAGAGTACATTAGAACACAGTTTCATGGATTAAATGACCTGCAATTCTTTTTTCCCCCATGTCACATTGAGGCAACACTCAGTTTGTACATATATAAATAAACACACTCATTCTTGTATAATATGTTGTATTATGTCCTTCATCTCTAAAATGTAAGATTTTTGTACCAACAGTTATTTCTACTCTAAACGTGTCCTTAAGAAACACAGAAAACAGAGAGTGCTCTTGAATTTCGAGGGCACCCCCTTGTCCATTATTACCCTGTCAGACTTTAAGTGAAGACGACGGCTAAGCAAAGACCGGGGGTCAAAAAGGCATGAATGAAAACATTCTCAGAGGGCACTTGGTGAATGGCAAAGCAAGAATCCCTTTGGGTCTTATCTGTGCATACGTCTGCAACCTGATCTCCCCAGACCTCTAAAGTGGGTCTATAGGATAATTTAATGTCATAGATGTGTGGGATGGACTGGGTTTAACCTCAAAGAGGAAAGTGTAAAACAGGCTCACTAATCTGAAAACTGAAGGATTCAGCAACATAGAAACACATTCAGAAATTGAGCCTAAAAACTCATTTGTAATTATATCTATCTGATCATCTCCTCTTGTTTAGTACTTTGATCAAATGAAACATGTGGAGCAGTATAACTGTAAAATGCAAGATGACACCATTTCAGTCACCAACATGTTTGTTTAGAGGTTAAAATGGGTCTTTTATTGTTGAGAACATTCAAACAAAACCAGACATCCCTCAGTCTGTTGTAACAGTAAAAGCTTTGTTTGTGCCTAAGCTGGAATTTACACAATATTGTCAAATTTCTGTGAAATAATTCAACATTTTCTAAAAGGCACAATGGATGTCTGCACTCAGTTTTGCACACTCACATTTTGGCATTGTTCATTTAATTGTAAAAATTCCCTGAGGCCTTGGAATATTAGATAAACGTTCGGTACAAACGTCCAGTCCTCTTATCACTGACTCACATCCTGGACCTGAAAAAAATAAAAAATAAATCACGTGCAATGGCGTCTTAATGCTGGATGCAGAAAATATGCTAAGTATAAAAAAACCTCTTACACAGGTTCTAAGAATATTTACAGCACCTGCTGTACAATCAGCAATGTCCCCTTTGCTCACACATGAGGAACCAAAATGGAGCAAAAGAGACAAACCTCTTTGAAAGAAGAGATCATGACAATGGCAGAGGAAATTAAAGCCAGGGAACATGTACTGTATCATTCAGTGGACTAAACAATGAAAACTGGATTTGACTTACTCTTCATACAACTTTGCATCCTGTTTTTAATTTAAAACACCTCATCTGGAAGTTAACCCCTCACACCTTTAACTGTTTGGAAGTTAGAGGTCCAAACTTTGTTGAGAGGTAAGATCATTACCACATTAAAGTTGGTTAAATTGGTATTGTTGAGTTTGTATCTAACATTCATTTTCACATTAAGCCATACATTAATGTTTAGGAGTAATAACATGCAAGCAAATGTAATACTTTGTTGAAATATTTGTTCCACCGGGGAGCCGACTATTTTAATTTTAAGCATTGTGGCAGAGCCCTCCACTCCACTGCTCCCTAATCCAGCCCTCTTCATGGTGCTGGAGGATTTAGGACAGCACTCCTGCAGACAGCATCTGCTGATCTATTAAGAGAGAGTAAGGAGGGGTATTTGTTTGGGGTGGGGGCATTAGCTCTCTTGGTGTTCAACATTGTTGCACCAAGACTTTACATTGAAAGGATTCTTTGTTTTAGACCACTTTGTTTTCTCTCACGCAATTATCCCAATACAATCTAGTTTATATGACAGACTTTGACAGTTAACCAAGTCATGTTAATCACAGCTAAAAATCCAAAATGTCATGCTTTACCTGGCACAATTACATGAGATTAAGGATGCAGCTTTCATTTACATTTGTGCAAAAACGTTAGTTAAGAAGGTCTGAGAGCTCTGGACAAAACACACACACACACACACACACACACACACACACACACACACACACACACACACACACACACACACACACACACACACACACACACACACACACACATCCACGGCTGACACCTGCTCCTTCATAAGAGTGGGTGGACAATTTAGCTGTCAGACCTGTTAGTGTAAGAACTGGTCAAACAGTCATTCACAAAGAGGATTAGTTGTGTTTCTATTTAACCTGCATCTGCCTCAAACATCATGTTCAGTTTGAGCATGCAGAACTGCATCAGTGTATGTAATGCACATTCTTTAATCTATCATCTATCTAACAAGCAGTGTGACGGTAAAAATCAGATCAAATGATGTCTAATAAAAAAGGTCAGAGCCCTTTCTGGCATCTGAAGTGCACCATAGCGAGTTTATCATGATGACGTCAGGGTTCGTGAGCCGTGGCTGTGTTTGTCCGTGGGCTTGGTTTCCCTCCCAGGCCAAAAACATCCCAGCATCCTACAAACACACACAGTTGTTTTTGGTTTACAGCAGCGGTTGCTTTTGGTTTGGCCATGACATGTCGTGCTTATCTCGCCTCTTGTCAGTGTCATGGTACGGGTGTGTCACCATACGTGATGTGTGTGTGTGAGTGTGCGTGTGTGCATCTGAGATTACTTAGCTTGATGTCAGGGAGAGTCGCTAGTGAAAGATTGGATGTGACTGTGTGTGTGTGTGTGTGCGCGCGCGCACGTGTGTGTGTGTGTGTGTGTGTGTGTGTGTGTGTGTGTGTGTGTGTGTGTGTGTGTGTGTGTGTGAGAGAGAGAGGCAGAAACTACTTTCCTTGCCAACCGCCATGTTTCCATTGGTTACCTGACCCTGACAGGAAGTGTTTAGTTGTGACAGGTATAGATGGAAGGACATGACTGGAAGATGGTGGTCCTTTCACTCTGCATGTTAGAAACTGTACAGATGGTTACAATTAGGGGTCAGTGTGTGTGTGTGTGTGTGTGTGTGTGTGTGTGTGTGTGTGTGTGTGTGTGTGTGTGTGTGTGTGTGTGTGTGTGTGTGTGGCAGCATGGTGGGTTACAAGGTGACAGTGTTTATTTTTATTAATTGTGAATGATTTTCCAGCCTTGCACAGTAGATGCTGACCCTCCTGGCTGAGGGTAAAAGCACCTAAAAGACTCAATTATACACACAGTGTGCCTCTAAATTATTTGACTGTATATGCTCTGTTCAATCACTGTTCTGTTGGCAGGAGGTTTGCAGCAGCCCCTGCAAAGCTACAACACTCCTGATCACTGTCTTGAAACTATTTTAAAACACTGACTGCAAATTTCAAAATAAAAGCCCCCATTCTTATCAAAGGCCATGAAAATGTTGGTTATTCTTAGACATGTTTTATTGCTATATTTACATGTTATACTTTCACACATTTTAACTTCTGTTTTGCTGGTAATAAAAATATTCCAGCCACATGGACAATTGTAGATTAACCTCTATTTCTTCAGATATAATGTCAATAACACATACATGCATCCATCGCCTGCTCTCCCTGTACATAAATGAAAAAAGTTATATAAGAAAAAAAGTCTCATCATCATAAAAAGACAAGCAAGAAGACAAACTTAATAGTTGATAAAGTCTTTGTTAGCTACACCGGAATATTAGAATAATAATTTATTCATCAGGGACAACACATAGAAATTTATAATATGATTTTTAGCAAGAAGGTTCCTGGTTCAAACCTTTTCTGTCTGGACTATGCATATTCTCTCCATGTCTGCGTAGGTTCTCTCCGGGTACTCCGACTTCCTTACAGAGTCCAAAGACATGCACTTTTTTTGCCCATAAGTGTAAATGTGAGTGTGAATGGTTGTTTGACTCTTATGTGCTGGTGACGTGTCCAGGGTGTACCCCACCTCTCAGCTGGGATAGGCTCGAGCCCCACTGTGACCCAGGATAATTGGCTTATAGATGATGATGGATGATTTTTAGCAAAAAGGAAACACTGTTTAAACTGTTCTGATTCTATTCACAGATATGATGATACTATAAACCACAACATGTTTGATATTAATTATTAATGAAACGTAAACGTAACTATCTAAACTCTATTTGTTGTGTTCTGGCTTTGTTTATTTTTTTATGAATCAGCTTTTAAATCAGAGTGTGACTCGCAATTTACGTTGTAAAATAGTGACACGAAGAAGTTTAGTTTGAGAGCAAGAGAGCACTGGTGGAGGTCTCCTCCGGTGATTGATAGCCATCAAATACCACTCAAACTGAGCACTATCAAGATCAGTCTTAAAATTCTTCTGGGTCCTAAGCAGTCTCCATCTTTCAAATAGATCTCTAATATTTATCCGTATTTTTGAACATTTCAGGTCGCTAGTCCTCTTTGAAAAAGGACAAGGCTTCTTAGGTCTTGTAGAGTCCATCTCTGCCAAACTGATGCGCTCCCTTGCTTCCATCAATGTAGTGCACTGTGTTTGCCGCAAATTTGTTTCATATCTGGTAACCCCGGATATCGAACACAAAACTAATCGATCAAAATAACAAAGGCCAAAACATACTGTGAACAAAGAGACGGGCTAGGCGGTAAATTTGAAAATGTAAAAAAAAATTTAATAAAAATCCAATGTTTGTCAACAAGCAAGTGTTTCAACTTAGCATGTTTCCTTAAAAACTGATGATATAGCATATTAATTTTATGATTTAATACAGTAGATAACGTACATATTGTACTTTTAAGATAAGTAAATAATGTTATGACAACATTATTTACAACATCATAACAAAAAAAAGTAATGAAATAAAATACAAATCTAAAAAGACTTCTGAAAGAGCATTTTTAAATGAAAAAGTCTAATATGAAATAAAAATGACCTTCTATGTTGTGTTGTGTTATGTTATGTGCCAAAATAAAAATTTAACAGTGGACCATCTAGGGCCACAGAATCCATAGAATAGGCCTACAGAGAACAAACCAGTTCAAGTTAGCACTGTTGTTTCTCAAACTCAACAGGTTGTTAAGTCTCTCAAATTTACATAAACCACAGAGAATCATAAGATACAGTATGAGTGCATGTTTCTTGTATAACCACACAAAAAACAGGACTGGACTGCGACTCACCGCCAACCAACTAGCCAATGAGGTAATCAGTGTGTACGTGCATGCATATGTGAGGTTTTTCGTCCACTTCTGTTCTCCCCATCATCTCTAGCTCCTCTTTCATCTCAGCTACAGTACCCCATCACCAAGACAATCAAAATAAACAGCGGGATTCTGGGTACTGTACTGATGTGACAACAAAGGGTAAAGGGGGCGTGGCCCAGTGGAACCAGAGGAGTGCCACATCTGGGCTTTATTAGCATCACAGGCCAATGACAGATTACTTGTATTCTGTGCGGTGACACAACACTAGGCTGGATGGCGGCCTGCTCTGACAGAGAGGGAAATGACATCATCACAGAAAACTGATGTTTCCTGGGCCTCAGGGAGTCATTTCTGGACCTGAGGGGATTTCATTTAGTTGAGTTTTATCAGGATTGCCATTAACTGATACTGTAGTGACAGTCGTCGTGGAGCTTAAGGTGATCTTGGTCATTAAGGCTGAAGTGTGTGTGTGTGTGTGTGTGTGTGTGTGTGTGTGTGTGTGTGTGTGCGCACGCGTGTGTGTGTGTGTGTGTGTGTGTGTGTGTGTGTGTGTGTGTGTGTGTGTGTGTGTGTGTGTGTGTGTGTGTGTGTGTGTGTGTGTGTGTGCTCGAGTTTTCTGAAGACCAGGTGACTAGGTTTTACATATCAAAGGAGTAGGGTGTTTTTGTTCTCTTACAGGCTGGGTCAGTGGTGATTAAAACTTAAAGGTCCGGTGTGTCAGATTGAGAGGTCTCTATTCATATATACAATACTTGATTCTGATTGGTCAGTTCTACAGTCTGTATGAATAACTGATATAGAAGAAGTTCTGATCACAGACTCTGCAGGCAATAAAACCACTTTTAAATCAATATTTATGGCAAATCAGGAATTTCTTTAGTAAGTGGCCATGTAATAAGCAGCATAATGAACAGGGAGCTGGTCATTATTGCAAAATAAACCGCAACAGGGTGATATGGAATCGCTGTACATTGGCAGTGGTTCCTGGTTTAATAATCTCACTTTGTGCAAATGAGATGATAATTAAGTAAAAAAAGTTCTTAATATGAAGGACAAGTTTCTCTGTATATTGAACCTTCTGCTCCCACATAGCTTTTATACTAATCTAATACCATTTAGTTCAGACTTGTGTTGAAAGTGAAATAGTTCTAGTTCTAATGTAGACTGCCATCATAACTTTTACAGGCACTTATTCAGACACGAGACTCAGATAAATTCACCTTCTAATTTATCCTACTTTTCTTTTTACATTGGTGTACTGCTGCTCTGCTGTTGATTAATAAAATTGGTCCTCTGATGCTCTCCAGCATTGCAGAGCAGATGGATGGAAAGAGTGATGAAGGAAAAAGAGGAAAAGGAGGCAGTTGCTCTTTGACCCCGTCTTCTAGAGACATCAGGACATAGTTAACATGATCAGCAATAGGTTGAGGTAGATGATGAAGGGACATAACATTGAAGGTTTAATGGTCAAAGCAAGACTAGCTCAGTTATGGTAGGTTGCTGAGATATTATCAGCTTCTGTTGTGTTTTCTTTACCCGTCGTCTGCAGTCAAAACTAACTGGATCTCTGTTTCAGCCAGCGGGTTTTGAAAAGCTCCCTCATTGCTCTAAAGGAAACAGTGTTTTCTCCTCAGAGGCTAGCTAGCGTGCTAGCGCTCTACTGAGAGTACTGTGGTCAGTAGACGTTTCTGGATCTCTGTGGTTTTATTGCAACACAAACAGGCTTTACGAACTCTTTGATGAACTCAAACACTCATATCATGAATTATGGATAGAGTTGTCATTCGTCTGCTGAAGCTTTGTAGACTAGAGATTTTATTGTTTTTAGAACATCGTCATGAAAGTCCACGGACCTGCAGGCTGAAGGTTCTTGTCGTTACAACATCCACAGGGTCATATACATTTCACACGGAAACAAAGACAAAGGCAATGCAGTTTATCAACATGCGAATGACTTAAAGAAATCCTTCTTTTCGTGATCAACTTTTTATTGTTCTTGACGTCAGATGTATGCAGAGAAAACACAATTATATAAACTATCTGTAGCTGAACAGGGTTGGCTTACTGTTCTCTAATGTCTGTTATACTGGTGTTACTTGGAGAGTAGAATATTTTCTAAGGTTGTACACAATGTAAAACGTTTGAGAAACACTGGCATGGATAGTAGCACTAATGCTAGAACCCACTAGTTAATGTCTGATGTTTCTTAGCTTCCAGTGTAGTCAGCTGATATTCAGAAGATGAAGAACTGGTTTCCTGACCAGGACTTGACCGGGCGGCTGTGGCTCACAGGCAGAGCGGGTCGTCCATTAATCAGATGTTCGGCGGTTCGATTCCCCGGCTCCTCCGGTCTGCATGCCGAAGTGTCCTTGCGCAAGATACTGAACCCCAGGTTGCTCCCGAAGGCTGTGCCATCGGTGTATGAATGATTAGATCCTTAAACTGATGAGCAGTTGCCAGTTGCACGGTAGCCATCAGTGTATGAATGTGTGTGTGAATGGGGTGAATAAGATATGTAGTGTAGAGCGGTTTGAGTGGTCGGAAGACTAGAAAGGCGCTATATAAGTACAGTCCATTTACTTTCTTTGCAGTCAGAATAGCATAAGAAGCTAAATCGTTGTCAAACAATAACTGACTGGCTTACATTTGGTCAGTACTATCATCATCATCTATGAAAGAAAATCAGAACACTTCTGATGCCATAATCTTGGTCCCTTGCCTACAGGATCTGCATTCATAGGCATTTAAATATTTATAGAGAATAGAACAGCACAAACTTTACCCCAAGAAACCCTCACTTCCTTGCACTCCTAATACATCCAGTATGCATGAAATAATTTGTGAGTCCGTCTGAGCACGAGCAAACAAAGAGCCGTTGGGAGATGATAACTGTTTCCTGAGTTAACCCTTCCTCAGAGTGAGGTAAGTCCTATAAATATAAATTAAATTCAATATATTATTATCTTCAGTAAATAATGACAAATACCAGATCTTCTCCCAGTCATGTAGAGTCTCTCCAATATAGTGCTTAAGGTTTGCATGTCATAGTGCTAGCATCCAGTTTTTTTTTTTTTTTTTACATAATCCCACAACCTGGTGTCATCAAGCTATGCGACACTCCCAACCTTAACACGCTTCAACTATCTACAAATACAGCACTTTTATCACATAACTACTGTACTTTGAGTGCTCCTTCTGTCTATACAGCAAATGTGTTTCAGAGTGTTTGTAGATAAAACACATCAGTGCATTGTTCATATACCTCGTGCTGAAACATTTTCGCTTTAGGTTTTGTCCATAATTTGATACTTGACTTCATTTTTCCATGTTAATCACTGACTCACATGTCAATGCAGATGCTAATGGTACATGACAGCAAAAATAGTTTTACATGTGAGGATTTGAAAAGAGTTTTTATGTTACTTATGTCTCAAGAGTAAAACTCAAAGCAACAGATTTTTTTCTCAAATCTCTTTCCAAATAAGTCCAGAGGCCTTTCTGTGGTGCTGAGAGCTGAAGCCACAGCTTCAAAGCCCTGTCTGTCAGCTGGTTGGCTAACAGCTAAAAATCAGACTCCAAACTCACTGGAAGCCTGTTGTTGGTGTTGACAGACCACTTTCATCCCATTTCTGTATTCCTCTACTGGCACACGCAGATATGTTACAATAAATCTGAGAGCTAAGGGCAAAAAATTCCACTAAAGGTTTGTGTGTGTTGGCTAGTATGTTCCATACCCATCAAGATACTTCCTACCTCTGTCACTCTTTACAAAACATGGTGTACTTCAAACAAGCTGCAGAAAATACTTTATCTTTAGCATGTTAACATGCAACACTGAGACTACAGTAAAGCCAAATAAACCTTAAAGACCATATTATAGTAATTACAAAACATTCCATTTTAGTTTTAGGTTATTTTAGCACGGTCACATTTCCTCATATGCTTCCTCCATCTGTGAGTCTGAACTGTGTGCAGTCTGTAAAGCACATTTACATTTGCACATGCTACAAACGTACATGCTTGATTTATACTTTTTTGAGGGAACCATGAAAAGAAATTCATATGTTTATAGATGTGCCTTTGGAATGACTTTTGTCTGTTGTCTAGTCATCTTTTTTATATTGTTCGGATTCTGTTACACCATAGACATTTAGATAGGGATATCTAGATCAGTGGTTAACAAAAATTTTGGCTCGTGACCCTTTAAAATAACATCACAGGATGTCTATTAGTTCAACCAAAAAGTAATGATCCCCTAGCTAAAGAAAAAGCTCATTGTCCACTACCATTAAATAAACTTTATTTTATCACCTTATGAAGTTAATATGGTGGATATCCAGCAAAAAAGCAAAACTCTGGAGTCACCTGATGAATATAAGTCCAACGTTCACTCTCTTTTAGCTCTGCTTTTGGTCACCACCAACTCCTAAAGAAAATATCTGTCTCTTTTTTTCTCTCTTTTTTAAATGTATTTTTTATTTTATGAAAAACCTGATTAGTGCATCTTTAATTTTCTTTCAACCCCCTGATGTATTCTGTGATCCTTTGGAGGGTCCTGACCTCTATGTTTAGAACCATTTGAATAGATCACCATAAAATATGGTGTCACATATTCTAAAAAATCACATAAATGGTGTTGATGATTTGCTGAAGCTATACATTTTTTTGATAATTATTATTTCTGACTTATCTCTATCTATACTTCACATAACTCTTGTCTCAATGGATAATTCCATTTAATCACAACTTATTTACCTAATTTTGCCAACCATATTAGTTATGGTAACAGTTATGATAACATTAAAACGCATATCAGTTGGAGACTATTCTGTGATTTAGTTCATGTGTGATATAGTTCAGTTTGTTCTCTGGACTGGATGCTGAGAATCAAAGCAGGAGATCAAAGCTGTGTCTGTCAATCTGATGACTAACCGTGGACAAAACCAAAAGCTTTGACTCATGTCTGTTATTAGAAAACTTTCAGCACTTCATCTGTCAGGGAGCTTACAGCGAGCCACCACTGTTTATTAAATAATATCATAATCACAACAAACCACTTTGTGTCTAAAAGTGGACATCAAAGCCAAAGGAAGAACATTTTTTCTCTTTCTTTATTTCATTCTTCATCACTTCACCCATACTTTTCTCCTCTCTTTTTTCTCCCTCTCTCTGTCTCACTTCTCTCTTTCAGCCCCTCCTCCATCTCCTCTCTCCTCCTTCTATCTCTCTCTCCATCTCTCCCTCCTGTTCTCTTTGACATGTCTCTGTGTTTCCTGTCCTTTGTGAAACCCTCCTCTCTGTCACATCTTGTTTTCCTCATTCTATCCTGTTTTAACTCAGCGCCCGCCCCCTCGTACAGCAGAGTCACGCTATTGGAGGAAATGGGTGAATAGTGGCTGCTGAGTGACAGGTTATTCTGGGCCCAATGTGGAGGTAAACACGGCGAGGTAATGGAGGTAAACGTCCGGTCAGTTGGCTGGGTGGTGCACAAACAATAGGCCAGTAGGTTCTGACTGAGCAGTGACACCGTCAGAACCCCCCTGACGCATATACACATCATCATCAGAAGAAGCTTCTTATCATTATTATAATTAACTCTATCAACAAACAACTAACCATGTATTTGATTTGCTTAAAACAAGTACATGTACAACAGCAGCATGGTGGTGCAGTGGTTATAGAGGTCACAGAAGGTTCCCAGTTCTTTCCATGGAGTGGAGTTTGCTGTTCTCCAGATTCTGCGACTTCCTCATACAGTCCAAAGAATGAATGAATGAATGTGAACATGAATGGTTGTCTCTATGTGCTCTGCGATGAACTGACGACTTGTCCGGGGCGTACGCTGCCTTTCACCCAGTGTCAGCTGGGATCAGCGCCAGCCACCCATGTTATGGAAAATGGATGAATGGATGCACATACAATATTAAATATGCATTAAATGAATTAAATAGAAAAGTTACTAGATTATGCATTTTGTCAGAATAAGCTTTAATCCCATTTTTTATATAATAGTTGTTCAACGATAACTTCAAATCTCACTTTCCTGCTTTCTCAACCTCTTACCACGTCTGTGTGCCTATCACTGCAGCCACTGTAGATAATCTCTCTACAGGCTCAGACAGAGGACATGCTGCTACTTTTCAATGAAAAATAAGGGTGTGTGTGTTTGTGTGTGTCTGTGTTTGTGTGTTGCTCTTGGCCACACACAAACACACATTTCTGGTTTACAGCTATCTCCGCCTGCATTCTGTGTTATCTTTATTCTCTCTCTTTATGTGGGACATCTCTGTGTTATGGCTGGATGAGTTACTGGAGATATGAAATGAAAGCGAAAAATAAAGTGGAATAACTCACTGTCAAAGTTTTTTCAAGGATGTGAGTAGGCATGTTCTCATTTCAGTTAGAAGTGTCCTCCACTGATTTAGAATTATGATATTATAACTGTTTTTTTTTTTTAGAATGATCCAGGTGGAGCTATTATTATTATTATTATTCAACACATTCTTCCCTTGTCACCGGGAGCCTACATTAACCACAATGCAGTGTGACTCTCAATAGTTCCATGAGACATTCAGTGTGTTATTTTAGTAGCAGCTAATGTGGAGCTTAAAGTAAATTTTTGACATTTATCAGAGCATTTATTGTCAGATCTGTCAAACTTTTTTCAAGCAGAAACTTTCAAGCCAACATGGTTGGTACCATGTACCAAAACTGCAGTTGAGGCTCGTTCCAAAAGTGAGTCATTCTTCATAACCCATATATAATAAACTGCCCAGTTTCACAGCAGAAATAAACATGTTTACAGCCTGGTACAAAAAACACGTTTGGTACAGCACTGAGAGTGAAGATTTAATAGAACTCACCTGTTGAAATGATATCAAAGCTTAAAGTTATGCAGAATTTTGAGCGTGGTTGCTTTGAATAACATATGGGTTCTGTCACAGGTAGCTTGTTTGAGCAACCAGGCTTTATTCAGCCCACATTAGGTCCACTCATGACAGTGGATTGCCAGGATGGCAGAGGCACCACCACACTGAGCTTTACAACAAATAGAAAGAAACCTGTGGGTAACATCACAGTATGTCCATGTTTTATACTGTCTATGCTTCTTTTTTTTTCATGTCGCAATAGTACTCCTCAAAACCTGGAAACACAGTGCGATGTGTAAAATTGGTGGAGTAAGTTAACTCAGAGTCAGGCCTCGAAAATAAATTAGAACACTTGTTGTTAACTTGTGTTTATGGTGTTGTCAATCAAAGACAATAAAAGTAATTACTACTAAAGACTAGATGCCAATATCAAAGTGTCTATCCTGATAAATTAATCAGTGAAAGAGATCAGAGATGAAATAAAAGAAAAAGTAAATGATGAACATGTCTGTGTTTGAGTTTCTTGTACTGGAACTTGGAACTAATATTACATTCCCTGAATTAGTGTCACCGAAATTTATAATGTGGTCATGTGATTTAAAGTAAATGTACATTTGTGTTATATATAATATTACTTTTCAAAATGATCAGTGAGGAGACCAAGAAAAAGAGTCCAAATCAATACCTTCAGTCTACTGCCGTCAAAATGAAACTGACATCAATATCCTGTCTCTGTCTGGAGGTGTTAGGCCAAGTGGGACACGCACACACACACACAGAGGGAGAGAGAGGAAGTGTGTGAGGCCCTGTTTGTCTGGCAAAGTGGAAGACGATTCTCTGGAAGGAATGAGACCTCTCTGTAATTTATTCACATTGTTGGCCAATACAAACCAAGCCCTGAAATTACAGCCTTATCCAGACATGCAACAAGTCTACATGATCCCACACACACACACATGCACACACACAACCCAAAATCAGCGAGTGATCAGCGAGTTAGGACTGTCCTGACTGCATATATATATATATATATGTGGGTGTGTGTGTGTGTGTGTGTGTGTGTGTGTGTAAACTGTGAATGAAGTAAGATCCAAACAGCAGGTGTTCAGGTGTTCACTCTGGTT
Organism: Collichthys lucidus; assembly: GCA_004119915.2. NCBI lineage: Eukaryota > Metazoa > Chordata > Actinopteri > Sciaenidae > Collichthys > Collichthys lucidus. Next base: position 28,317,039 of record CM014089.1, on the reverse strand, counting down.
GGGAAATGAATCCTTTGCAGGAATAATGATGGTTTTCCAAGCCAGTCTGCTGCAGGCAGAATTCCTCTCGTACATCATGTTAACAGGAGCAAAGAGGCTGCGCATTCACCAAATCAAATGATTTCTTTAGGAATCATTCCTTAAGAAAGGCAGCACAGACTGACGCAGGACTACAAGACTAAAGTTCCTTCATTCATTTCAATCAGACAGAGGGAGGGTGCAGACACAGACAACACGTGAGCCTTCCTCAACTCTGCGTGCAACTTAGTTGGCCGACCAAAACCATGCACATAACTGGTAGATTACTTTGTAATGTGAATTGTAGTTAGTCAGTGTTTTGGCATTGACGTTTGGCAGTTGCTTGCATTTTACCAACTCCATACATGTCCATAAAAACACATCACTCTAGAAACATGAGATCGAGGAAGTCTTGTGTTAACAGTTTTTCTGTCAATTCTGCATCAATGTAATCCATGAAGATAAAAAAAATGAAGATTTACAGATACATGCCGAATTAAACACTGACTCAAAACACTGCTAGTAACTACCCAGTTTTCTGCTTCCTGTTTGGTGAACAGATAATATTGATCTGATTTTGATTTCATCAAAACATCAAGGTTAGAAAAAGACTCATATTTCATAATCTTTCACTGGTTACATAGATGATAGAAAGCAGCTGGTCTGTTGCAGAACTATTTGTATTGTTGGAGCCAAACAAATGATTAAATAAACAAACAAGTTATTCCGTTTCCGTCATTTATTACTGTTAATTCATACATGGTGTAGAACTGTTGTATAAAAACAATATACCACTCAAGCTTGTGATGTTATACTGAATATCAGCACGGTGGTGATTAATTACAACCAAAACACAGTAATGCTGATAATTAGTATATTTCTCCCCTTTTGTGATATTGCTTTAATAACTTGCCTTACAGTGATGATGTCACTGGGTCCTGGAGTATGTCAGTACATCACTGCAGCAAGGTGGGAAGTTAAACCACCTGAGGTCACCAAAGACAAGGTTTTCAGAGGGGGTGGGCTAAGCTGTATTACATCATCTCACTGGTACCTGATACAACACACCAACACAGCCCCACCAATGTAGCACCTTTCATTTCTTTAACACCGTGACACATTCAGCTTTTAATACCAGTGTAACACTGTTAAACAAACGTTATCTTTTGTTCTGTGATCTTTTTTAAGGTAAAATAACTTCATAATTTAAACATTACACGTTTCAAATCTTAAACATGTCCTGGGTTCAGAGAGCAAAGGAGACGAGAGGAGACTGAATGAAGGAGAAAGGGATACAGGGGGAAGGAAGTAAGGAGAGACCCCTGGACCCTCTTTGAGTGTTTATATTGTGGTGGTAGGATATCCTGCTACATGATGAAATCATTACAGACCTGTGTAGTTGTTCTGTGTGTGTGTGTGTGTGTGTGTGTGTGTGTGTGTGTGTGTGTGTGTGTGTGTGTGTGTGTGTGTGTGTGTGTGTGTGTGTGTGTGTGCTGAGTGATCATGCCAAGGGTCAGAGCCCTTTGTTAAATCAATAGACTAAGCTGCAGTCTGTTCTGCAGGTCCTGATGACAAGGAAACAAGAAAAGGATTAAGGTGTTGATTATAAAATATTTACTTCATTTTACTGATTTCATTTCTGCAGTCTATGTTTTTTGGCCACCAACAATGAACGGACATCACAGATGTTTGCTTTAGCTAGAAACACGCACACTAGTGATGCAATTACTGTACATCCGAGTACACGGGCCAGGTCATAAAAATGAACATTCCAGGTAGGGTGAATCATCCCCGCCTTAAGATAGACGCTGTGTGCACTTATGCACGAGGCACAGCAGCATACACTCATTAGGTTAAGTGATGTTCTGTGTTCTTGTACACATTCAAAAGATCACACACACACACACACACACACACACACACATGGTCCAGGTTCATACAATGACGTTTGTTCTCATGATAAATCCTGAGCTCCGTCAGTGCTGTTTAAAAACAAGAAAAGATATATGTTTCATATTATTTCCTCTGTCAAGTTTAGAGCAACAATTTTCCATCTGATTAAATGTCTCAATATATTTGCTGCACTGACGTTACTGCCAACTTCAAAAATGACTGAAAGCAGCCGCTGTAATCGTTGAAGTAAATCATAAAACACTAATGCGTCAATTGAAAACAAGAAATAAATCATCTGGAAATCTTGCACTGCTTGACACAATTTAAAAGGCAATAACGCCTGCAGGGACCATTAGAGGTGGAGTGAAATGTCCATATGAGTGCAGGTCTTTGAATGGGAAAAAAAATTATTTGTTCAGGTGGTGGATGATTTATGCAAATGTAGGTTACAGCTGATCCACACACCACTAATGCACACATTTGTGTGCAAATTTATATCATCCTTATATATCATACTGTACATCCTCTAAAAATATATTTTTCTTCAGTCTGAACTCAGCTTGATGTTCAGTCATCAGAATTAGCTCTAGCATTGCTGTACTGAGAGTTAACTCACTGGAAAACATGTTTCCATTCTATTTAATCAGAACACAGAGTTTTGAAACATTTCTTGTCTTTATACTCAAACAGTGTGACTGACTGACTGTGACTTCAGACAAATGAAACAAGTTTTCATTGCAACTTAATATTTAAAAAAAGATCTGTTTAAAAAAAATACAGACACAATGCACAGATCTAAAATTAGAAATGAAAATCGAAAAACAATTTTGAATATTGTTGTACAATGACAGATGGGTGGGACAAAATGTATGGAGTCTAAAAGACAATAATAATCAGATGAATCAAAACTGTAACTGAAGAAATGAGACAATAAGATGAATAAGAGTGTAAAGAAATATCAGGAATTATGCTTTAACCTTAAAACAGTCATTAACATTTATTTTATTTTATTAATTTGTTAAATTGTGTTTTCATTTACCTTTAAATCAGCTGATGAGTAATAAAAATTTTAAAAAATGTTTGACTCTCATGAATGACCCCATTATAAGATAACAAATAGGGGCAACATAGTTTCTTCATAAACTTTTATTGTGAAAAATAATAAAAAATAATAAAAAATGTTTCTAGATCAATCTTATAGAAATGAATTACAAAGAGCCACACAGATGATCACACTGTGACGGTCTGACTGCACAATACATTATACTGAGCGACTCCATCATCTAGTGCTGACACATGGACGATGTTGTGTGTGTGCGTCAGGAAAACCTCCAAATCCTTCATGTGTTCCTTTAATCTTCACTGCTGAACCATTTCCATTGTAATAAATCAATAAATACAGTCAGATGTAAAACACAGGAAATAGCATTACTTCCTGTGGCTACACAATACTAATAGATTTTACACATGAGACACAGAGCTCAGATCACCTATCAGCAGCACTGCCTTCAAGCAAGCGTGTGTGTGTGCAGAGTGCTTCATCTGTATGTATTTATGGGTGTGAGCATGTCTGTGTGGTGAAACTGAGCCGTGTGTGTGTGTGTGTGTGTGTGTGTGTGTGTGTGTGTGTGTGTGTGTGTGTGTGTGTGTGTGTGTGTGTGTGTGACTCTCCTCAGTGGTCTTGTTCTCTGCTCCAGTCATCTCCAGGGACTTCGATCAGCTGAAGGAAAAAATTAGCTGATCAAGGAATGGAAGACATAACATGAGAATGTGTAGATGGGTAACATCAGCAGAGATTAAGTCAGACATATCATCATCAACAACATCATCATCATCATCATCACTTTCACCTTGGTATCATAAATCTGAGGAAAAATCAGCCACAGATTAGATCTTTACTTCTTAGCATTTGCTCTCTTGCTGAGATACGTTACGACATGACATGATATGACTAATATTAAAATCTAGAACCAGCAATGATTAGCTTAGCTTAGCTTAGCTTTGCGTACCTTAGCTTAGCATAAATACTGGAAACTTGCCTGACTTCGTTGAAAAGTAACAGTTATCTACTAGCAACTAATGAACACATCATATCTAGTTTCCAACTGAGGTTTCAAAATGTTGTGTGCTAAGTTAACCAGCTACTACTAATAGCAATCTTCTTATAACTCTTGACACAAAAGCTTTTTTCTCAAAATGTCAAACTGTTCCTTTAATATGGTGAGACTGTGAGAAAATCTTTGAATTTAAATAGAGATGATGTGATGAGATGATGATGTGTGACATGTATAAAGATTTAAAGCAGCTCGCTCTTTGTTTTATTTTGTTATTAGCAATAATAAATACTATGGCAAACACACAGGAATTTGGTCTAATGGCCAACATTATATACACATGTTTTAAGATGCTTGTCAAGTTCTTCATCTTCATGTCAACGGTGTGTCTCGTGAAAATGTAGCAGTGTTTGTCGTCACACACACACCCACACACACGTACACATTTCAGAACTGTTTTAACAGACTGAAAGTGTTCTTTATCAACCTTCACATGCAGAGAAACAAAAGCATCATTTCCTGTCTGTGTTTGTCTTACATTCAGTCCGATTCTTTGAAGCCAGCGCTAATGTTCTGTCTTTCACTACAGTGTGATTGTTGGTCGGACAATGACAGGCACACTCGTATGTTTCCTCATCCCATCCAGGAGGAAATTTTACATTTGTCACCTTCACGTATGTCTGTGTGTGTGTTCTCTCTGCTTGCATGAAGTAATGTAACAAGTGGAAAGGTGCTGAAAAACAGAGAGCAACAAATGATTCAACAATGAAGCGTGCATCACCAGAAGCTCGCTCAGACAAACATGGAGGTGAAAGAGGAAACCAGAATGAATGGAACGATGAAAGAAAAAGAGTAAGAGGCTGTGAGCGAAGGAATGTGTGTGTGTATTTATGTGTGTGTGTGTGTGTTACTGAGTCCATTATATTACACCGAAGAAAAAGTACTGTTTTTCAGTCATGCCCATTCTTTTTTAGATGAAGAATAAACTTAAAATAATGAATAATTTAATTTAGGTTAGTGACTAAGAAACTTAAATAAAGAAGGAAAAAACTGTCGAATTTCTGCCATAAAGACATTGGTGTATGCTCATATTGGGTAACATCAACACTGATATAAATCAATCTGTGATCAGCTGTGAGCTATTAACAAGCTGCAGTATAGAAATAGGTATTTTTGTGATTTATTTCCTCCAGTTTCAGGTAACTCTGTTATTTATTATGTATGCTTTAAAATGTGGTGGTGGAAAGTAAGTAGCATTTACACCAGTACTGTAGTCGAGTACAGTTTTGACATGCTTGACTTTTTTACTTTCTACTTGGACTTTACCGTCATTCAGAGAGACTCTTTACTCCACTACTCTGACATGACAGCTGGAGTTAATACTTTGCAGATGAAGATTTTACCTAAAAACAACATGTGGTCAGCATATAAAAGACAATACTGTGTTAAAGATTAAACTAGTTGTTCCAAACCTTTGAGAAATATTTCCACTTTAAACTTTTCATATGGTATCATTTAAAAAACTGTTTGAGGTCCGGAGATCTGCAAAATGATCCAAATTTTTCACAATAAAACAGCACAAATCAGGACATCATTTTTTTCTTCTTGATAAAAAATGCAGTGACACATCAGTATTATCATCAGTATCATATATAATTATAACATATCAGTCACAGAAAAAGTACTTGATACTTTTGAAAATGATTCAGTGTTTCTAGATCTTTTGTCAGATGTTAGTATTGTATACTGACGTGTCATTACAAGCATTTCATAAGTTTTAAAGCCTTTTATTGACAATTACATTAAGTTGATGCAATATTTGCAATGCTGATCCTGCAACATCTATGTAATTTGCCCTGGCATCAATTAACTTCTGGGCCACATCCTGACTGTTTTGTTTGTCCTCTCGCCTCTTGAGGACTAACTCACAAGCTCCCCGAAGGCGCCCCGAAGCTTTCTTTACAATGTAAGTTTATTTTTCATTGCAATTCACATTCCGTATATGCAAATTGTCGTCATAAAAACCGAGACCGCAGACTTTGTAAAAAATGTATATACTGTATGTGTCATCCTGAAAACTCTTGACCACGACTGTATACTCTATGTGTACAACAATGTTGCAATGTAACAGAAAGTTTGCTGTCTGACTCTGATGACGTGTTGTAAACCAGCAGTGGTCAGAAGTAACACACAGACTGTCTTCAGTTTGTAATTACTTCTGTTGTTGTTGTACTGTTGTTGTAGTGGGTCGTCCACTAATCAGATGATCGGGGGTTCGATCCCCGGCTCCTCTAGTCTGCATGCCGAAGTGTCCTTGGGCAAGATACTGAACCCCAAGTTGCTCCCGAAGGCTGTGCCATCTGTGTATGAATGTGTATGAATGCTTAGATCCCTAAACTGATGAGCAGTTGGCAGCTTGCACGGTAGCCAATGCCATCAGTGTGTGAATGGGGTGAATGAGATATGTAGTGTAGAGCGCTTTGAGTGGTCCGAAGACTAGAAAGGCGCTATATAAGTACAGTCCATTTACCATTTACTTTCTGTGTAATTACACAAACACATGTGACGCTGGTACTGTTAGTACTGGTGTATTTTCTGTGCAACCTTCATATTATTTGAATGTAATTACTTTACATTATTCTGAGTGATTGTGCAGCTAAATACCTATTGCAATGTCAGTATGATTAACATTTAATAACAATAACATCAATAAAGCAGAAGTGATCAAATGACTCAAATCACATTAAAGCTGCAAAACAGTCTTTAGTCCACTGGATGGTGCTGTACATCCATGCTATGTCTGACCTGTTAGTTTTTTTTTCTTTTCTTTTCTTTTTTTGCTGGAGCAGCAAGAACCCGATTTTACTCTGATTTTTGTCAACTGGGAAAAGTGGAATACTTGTAAAAAAACAAATCAATAAACTAATTCTCTGAACAGTGAACAGAAATAGTTTTGGGTCTTTTCAGGCTGGCAACATTGAGGAGGTAAACTGACTTTTACAAGAGAAATAGGATGGATGGAGATGATTTCATGAGTAAATGAAACACTATGAATAACTTCATATATATTCTGCTGGTATGTATTATTACATCACTGCGTACCTTCACTGAGAAAACCAGAAATAGCACAAACAGGCACAAGTGTTGGATATAAACCCACTGCTGTCAGGAAAACTACAGTAAAGAGCTGAGATATTTCTCCTCTCTCCTTCTTTTCTCTCTGTTCTCTCTTCATCCTCTCAGCTCCCTCCTTCTTCTTTCCTCCTCTCTCAACCCTTTGTCCTCTCTCCCTGCTATGTTTTATTCAGGTGGCATCAAAAAAGCAGGGCTTTTTATTTCCCTCTTTGAGATTGTGAATAACACTTTTAGTGTCAATACAAAATACTGTTAAAATAACATTTAGATCAGTCTGAAGTCATTGACAGTTCTATCAATTATATCAACCTATATTATATTTCATTTTCTGTTCTTAATAAGGACAGTTTCAAAAGCTGACAGGATCACGTTGTGTGTTTGTTCGTGCATGGTGAACAGTCAGTGACAATGATTGATCATGTGTTCATGTGTCATCACCACACTGTATTTCTCACTGCTGGCCTCACCCCTTCCTCACTTATGCCTTGCTGTCTTCACTTCCCACCCCTCTAACCCAGACACCCCCTGTGCAGCCCCTAATCCCCCTACAACCTTAAAACTCTCTCTCCCAAATCTCCTTCCTCCCAGACGTCTTTCCCTCGACCTCAAACTGCCCCAGTCATTCAAAAACTCAAAATTTGGATTTCATTTTAGCTGTTAGCATTGACTCGTTGTTCAGTGACTTGAACTATAGATCAATAAAGATTTGAATGTATTACTGTGTGTGTTTGCCCATTGTGAAATTGTGTTTTAATGTGTGTGTGGAGGGAGGGGGGAGTTACATCCAGTGTATCAGTGTGTCAATCCTTCAGCTTAGGCTCGGCTCTGCAGGGGTTCACTCCTTATTTGGGTCATCAGATGGTTAAAGAGTTAAACTCTTCTGGCTCTTTGGTGCAGACAAAAAAAGAACGGTTCCAGCTCCAACAACTGATGTGTGTGGCCTACATCCTGCATGACACTCACATACAGAGGTGGTGCTCCTCATAACCAGACTGTCTTTTGTAAATGGGTGTATACAAATGTTGGCACCATCATATATATAAAGAAGTCCTAATTAAAACATAATTATTTAATTCCGTGCCACACTGCTAAAAATTAGGGAGTAGTATAGTAAGACATATTGTGTTTAGATTTCGATGTCTTATGTGATGGATAGAGACTACTAAACCAGCAGTGATAGGTCAAATACTGCACAACTTTTAGACACTTTAATATTTACATTTATAAAATCTTAAGACATGCAAAAAAAATGTTTATGTGTACTATACAACCCTTTTTAATGAATATTTAATATTTTAAATTTTGCAGAATTACAAGCTTCACCAGAACAACATCCACAAGCAGCTAAAAACAGGACACCAGCAGCTGGACCATCCTCTGTAGAAAATGTTGATGCTGGACCAGTCCCAGTCCCAGAGGCTTCCCAGTTTTAACCTGACTATCCATAAGCGTTTGTACTTGATTGATCTACACTAATTCAGCTAAGTCTGAAACAGTCTCGGTTTCACTCTATAACTGGCTTAAGTACATAAAACATCTATGAATCCAATACATCAATAATATCTCACGTAATGTGTTCAAAGCTCTCGATATCTCACATTTGTGGTCCACTTCTCATTACACACATACACACACACACGGAAAAAAATAATAGAATCAAAATAGGACAATTAAATATTTGGCTGTGTAAGTACACAGTATAAGTAGGGTAGTAAAATGTCAGTTTAACATCTTGTGTGCTGATGAAGGCTTGAATGGATCATTTATTTAACTCAATCAATAGTTTCATATCTATGACAATAATTTGATAGGGTAAACAATGTTGGTTTAGGCCTGGCAATACAGCATGCCTCCTGATACGTATACTCGTTACTCGTAAGCGCTGATGAGTTAAAGCCTTAACTAGTAGGCCTCATTGAGTACAGAATGGCTGACCTCTGCCCTTCCCAAGGGGCCACAGGTCCGAAACTGGGCACAGTGATTGTGGCCCACGTCCCGATATGCATACGCAAATTTCAGCCCCCTTCCTCAAAGCTTTGATGAGTTATCAGGAAATAGTGACCAGAAAAGAAGAGGGTCAGATTTGGGGGACTCACTAAAAAAACGTGTCTTTTTGGCTGCTGCACGTCAGCCTTTGACCCCAGGAGCCCCAGATTTGGAACAGAGGATCCCCAGGTCCAGTAGAATTTTTTTGCCCTGTCTGGATTCCTGAGCATTGGGGTCCTGTCAGGATCATGCAGTCTTATACCCTCTGACCTGCGTGGAGGTTTTTTTACTTTTCGATGGGCGGGGCCAAGAAAGGATGCTGTTACACGAATCTGCGCCCTCGCTGCTGCCACAAAAATGCACCAAACTGCATTAAACTCACTGTGCTATTATGGAGGTCTGGGTCAGTCCCAACTCTGTAGGCCTTCTAGAAAGCTAACTAGCTATACAGTGATGGAATTATGACGGGAAAAATCCCAGCAGAAGGCTCCACGGCGTACGACATAGTCAAATTTCAGCCTCCTACCTCAAATCATTGTCAAGTTATTTCCAAAAAGGTGTCCAGAACAGGTGAACTCTGACCTTTCCAAAGGTGGTACAGGGGTGAAAATGGGGGCCCTGATCAGACCCTGCGTCCTGATACACATACTCAGATTTCAGCCTCCTGCCTCAAAGCACTGATGAGTTATTCACAAACCAAACAGGTGTTTTTAAGCCTGAACTACTAGGCCTCATTAAGTACAGAATGGCTGACCTTTGACCCTCCTGAAGGGCGCACAGGTCTGAAACTCGACACCGTGGTCGACCATGCTGTCCAAATGTGCGGGTGCGGATTTCAGGGCCCTATCTCAAAGCGTTGATGAGTTATCAGGGCATATGGCCTTGACCTTGGGGTCAGCTTGAGGTGGCTCAGATATGTTTGACTTTGATGATTTCTTCGACAAAACACTGAGCAAAACTCACATGGTGAGTGTGCTGCATGGTGCTTTTGTGATCCTTTGAGCAGCCCAGAAAGCTTTCCATGAATAAAATTGTTACTGTATATGAATATATACACAGTACAGCTCCAGCGTAAACTGCACACAGGAAATTCCATTTTTCCTTCTCAAAAGGTCTGTTGATAACAAGCTCTGTCTAAAAACAGACATTATAAAAAGCACATTAAACAGAGAAGTGATTAACTTTTTTTTTTTATCAGTCATAATATCAATGGTGACACACACACACACACACACGCACGCACACACACACACACGCACGCACACACACACACACACACACACACTCGCTCAATGTTCATCAGAAGTGCTGAAGTCACTCTCGGCAGCATGACGTTGATGATATTATTAAAAAAAATCAAACATAGTTAGAAAAACACTTCCGGGAAGAAGGTCCTCGGTTGTCCAATCAGATTGTAGCTCGCAAATCTTAGCTGGTCAGGCATTCTGGGTAGTGTAGGCCTTTCCGCTATCCAAAACATATACGAATAAAAGTTTATTTCTCAGGCTAGAAGGAAAAAAAAACATACTGAGGGCCACAACATGAAGCTATCTCATTGTTGAATTATCAGTGACACTTTGGCGTGTTTGTGCTGAGAAACGTTGATGATATCAATAAAAGAAATCTTTAACATAGTGAGAAAAACAGTGCCGGGCAGAGGGTCCTTGGTATTCCAATCAGATTGTAGCTTGCAGCGTCATGTATCGCTGTGGTTGGGTTATTATTGGAGTGAATGGACGGCTGGAGCTCTGCTCTGAGCATCTCTTACCAGCGCAAACGGATTATACTGGAGTCAATTAAAAACCCAGAGTGTTTCATACAGACGCGGAAGGGTACCTTTTATGTCGGTATTAGACGTCAAGGGGCGTGACAAATCGTCGGTATTTTACGCGTTGGGAATGAGAACGGGTTGGAAGTAGAGCGCAACCCTTTTTCTTGTATTAGTTTACAGGCAGATCTGCCACATCCAATATGGCGGACGCGTTAACGTATCGCAGCAACAGACCAACCTGCTCAATGAGGCGTCTATGTATATATGTCTGTGTATATATGTCTATGGAAGTAACAGCAATAAGAACGGTAAAGACGAATTCCAGTCCAACACCATTTGTGTGGCGAAAATATTAATGTCACTGACATTACCTCGGGAAAAAAAATAAAACAACTGTTTATTCATTTTGGGAGTGAATGGAGTTGTCAGAACGCTGGTTTGTATTCTATTAACAAAGTTTGATTGACTTATCTGACTGTTTTGTTGACATTCCCTTTAGTGCAGCTCCATATAGTGAATGCTTAACACAACCCCAGCCACTACTGTAGCTTCTATTCTTCTAGTTTCTAGCCTTATATTGCGCCCTATATATGAAAACAGTTTTAAAATAGGCCATCCATTCATTTGTGCGCCTTATAGTGCGGAAAATACTCATATATTTATGAGTAAGAGTCTTGTTTGTAGAGATCATAGTATTCTATATAGTGATAAAACAGTGACACATATGAGTCAAGGGCAAATATAGAGAGAATACCCACCAAACACTGTTCCTATCTTATCACAGCTACTTGACATAATCCACTCACATAAAGTAAAAACACAAAAGTCTAAAAATACCAATACAATGCATATACCAAAATGTAAAGTGGATAACAACAAACATTTAGTCTGTTGGGATCTATAAATCTCAATGTCTGCCTGGTCTGCCACTTTGATCCAGATTGGAATATCTCCAATAAATATTGGATGAATTTGCATGAATATAAACACTTATAATCATGGTCTCAAGATGATGGATCCCACTGCCTTTAGTGATTCTTTTGACTTTTCCTCCAGCGACACAGGAGGTTGACGTTTATGCTTTGAATGAAATATCTTGACAGCTATTGGATGGATTGCCATGAAACTATAAAGTTGCCTTACTCATTTAAAAAGAAATCGATGCAGTAGAACCAAAGATCTCTTTCGGTCTTTTTCTTGTGCATTAGTTGCCCTAATCAAAGCCTAGCATCTCTATTACCCACAATGCAACTTGACTGCCAATAGTTTGGCCAGAAATTCATGTGTGTTATGTAAATTTTCTGCTTTTCTCATAATTCTTGATTTCACCCAGATAAACATTGTTCGTCCCAGGCTCTCCCAACTTGTTAAATGCACAACCAGGGCTGAAATAATAACCAACCAGTCATTACTACCCCAGTTGTTTCAGTATGCTTTGATTGACACCCACATCACTGTCCCAGCTCACCTAGCCTAAAACCAGTTTGCCTACACTGGGCATGCACTACACTACACCACTCTCACCCTTAACACCAGCATCCCCCAGGGCAGTGTGCTGACTCAAACACTAAAGTTTTTTGGATGATACGACAATCATCAGACTCATATCAGACAATGACGAAGCCTGACAACGTTGAGCAGCAAAATCGGTTTTAAACACAAACAAAACAAAGGAAATTATTGTGAATTTTGGGGCGACCAAGAAGATCATCCACAGTCTTGCCTGCATCAATATGAAGGCTATGGTATGGTCCCCAGCTTCAGGATCCTGGGAGTCACCATCAAAGGACTGACTCTCCTGGACTGACAACATATCAGCAGTGGTGGATAATGTACAGCAGCTGCACCAAAGCTGATAGAAAAGCCCTCCAGCTGTTGTGAAGACACCAAAGAACATTGTTGGCATTGAGCTGTCATCACGGCCATGGTTTTGTATTTCTGGTTTTACGCTGACTGAATCTTTCCTCAGGTGCCTTGTCTTACTTTACTTCCTGTCAGTTCTCCTGTATTTAGTCCATGTGCATCCCCTCTTTTACTGCGTGTGTTCTGCAGTCCTGTCTTACTGCTTCTCATTGTGTTCTTGCTTCTAGTGCATTTTTCTTGGATGGTTGGAGTATACAAATCTGTCTGTATTTGGGTTCACCTTTTGAACTAACTTAAAGTCAGACATCTAAGACTGACAAGACAGATGTGCTGCCATAACTAAAGCATGTGCGACATTTACTCAGACGACTAGACTCTGCAGTTTTCTTACATCTTATGGACAAGGGACATTTTGGACAGGGAAGACATATGTACAGTGGTATGTTCTAAAAATAACCCGCAATAAACTAAATCCGCAAAGTGAGTTTTACAATTATTATGCATGTTTCAAGGCCGTAAAACCCCTAACTACACACTTTTATACACCTTTTTACACGCATTTTGTACAGTACTCCCATAGTTAATCAGGACGCAGAACACGTGCGGTTCTCCCTTAGCCAGTTTAGGACGCAGAACTCAATGCGCGTTCATACTGTACAGTACGCTGTAAAAAAAGCATGCAAAATTACACAAATCCGCGAAACAGCGAGTCCGCGTAAAGTGAACCACGTTATAGCGAGGGACGACTGTATGTAAAAGTAAGTTAAAAAAAAAGTAGAAAAACTATTCCTCAACAGAGGAGGACACCTCAGGCACCACCTATGCCCCACCAACAATGCTGTCCTTTCACCCCCCCTAGGAAACTGAACAACCAATTCAGGTGATTTGAACGGCTGTAGTCATCCTATCAACAATAAGCACTAACCAGTGGAAACTATGACCAGGTCAACGATCCCACCCAGGATATATATCTGGATTGCCCCACAAGTTAATAAGAACCGAAGAAGCCTCTTGGATGAGAGATGAAATGTCTTCAAAGATTTACAACCAAATCCAGTCGCCCCAGATTTAATCCTTCTTGAAGAAAGATGACCTGGATGACTGAGATCCTTGCAAGGCTCAGTTTATCATGTAAGGGACAAGACCAAAAACCTACTTCAAATGGCTATGACTTTCTTCAGGCAGAACTGCAATAAAAAGCCGCAAAATTGTATAAAGAATATTGCTACATGGACTAGGGATGTAACGATACACTCAACTCACGACTCGATTCGAGTCACGATTTTTTGTTCACGATACGATTTTTTCACGATTTTTTAAAATCAAAATGAGCTACAGACAAATTCTGACAAAATAAAATTATCTTTTTATTTGTAGGAAAAAATCTCTCTTTACAGAAACTCTCAAACTGTTTGTGTTCTTATTAGGGCTGCCAGCAAGCAGCTGATCTGACCATTACCTTTCAGCTTGAAGTATGAGCTAACTGAAAATAAAAACAATTAAGATGATAGCTCGTTAACCCTTTGATGAGAGTCCACGGCCCCGGGAAATGGCGAGGTCCGAGCGCTGTAAACGCAGAGCCGGTCGCGGCGCACCGCCTCGGAGGAAATGCGCCCGGCGGGGACCGGGGAGAGGTCCCACGAGGGGATCCTCCCGCACCGTGCGGCCGTCCCTGACCCGTGCTTAGTCCCCCGTGCAGATTGCGCGGAAGTTGCAGAGAAGTTGCGGTGATTGGTAAAATTGCAACACCGCCCTGAATTCACGGGGATTCACTGAAGTTGCGTTGAAGTTGCAAATGGCAACATCGTGAATTTTCTGGAGGGTCTGTGTCATGGTATCATTTACTGTACAGTCAGGCCTGACGCCGACTACCACTACTGCGCATGTGTGTAGGGGTGTGTGTGTGTGTGTGTGAGACACAGAAAGGCAGACGCGGCAGTGGAAGCTGCAGCCACAACGTGACCTATTTCTAATAAAAAAAAACTTACTCTCGCATTCGCCAAGAATCGCGATTCATTTTTTCTGTGAACCGGTGCGAGTCGTCACGCATTTGTACCGATTTTAATCGTGTCACGATGTATCGTTACATCCCTAACATGGACTTACAAACACTCCAGAAAAACAGTATCATTAAACAAAGTTTATTGCTGCATCTCCAATTCAAAGTTGCAAGACTCTACCATACAAAAAGACCATACCATAGATATCAACACAAACACTGCCGACTTCTCTGAGCCCGAGCTCATCTGAGATGGACTGACGGAACACTGACGGTGTGCTGTTGTGTGACAAGTCTACATTCCAAATTGTTTTTGAAAATCATGTATGTTTTGTCCTCTGGGGTAAATTTACATCTTTACAAAGCATCTAAACCTTTTGTGGTTGCACAATGGTGTAATTCTACACCAATCACATGTCCTTCAACACAACAATACACACTCCATAACTGTCATACCACATCTTATACTTCTTTATTTGAATATTTCTTATACAGCTTTTGAATGCTTTTTTTTCAAAAGTTGGTATCCATGATACATTCCTGTCTTATTTATTCTTTGTAAATATTCTCAAACAGAAATGCACTACTTGAGTCTTACACAATATTGTTCAATAACGTTCTTGAAACATGAATCTAGCAGCAAATGTAGCCTCGATCCACAGGCTTCACAGGAGCATCTACAGAGGCCTGTAAAGATCACTTCTTTCTAATCCACAAATCCCAGAATGCTTCCATTTTCAAAGTCTTCAGCCCCAAGTTAATCAAATGACATGACTAATGCCACAAAAGCTTTAGAAATACAGTAATACCCCCCAAGACCTGTAAATCACTTTGATGTGCAAAAGTAGGATTTGTAATTTAACTTCTATAAAGCAGTATCATCTCATCAAAATGTTATTTTGTCCAGTACTTTGGTAAATTACTATATACCTGC
This sequence comes from Collichthys lucidus, assembly GCA_004119915.2. NCBI lineage: Eukaryota > Metazoa > Chordata > Actinopteri > Sciaenidae > Collichthys > Collichthys lucidus. Next base: position 28,301,386 of record CM014089.1, on the reverse strand, counting down.
AAAATAAATGACATTTCCACTAGCCTCTGTTTGTCTATAGTGTTAATTTGCTTTGTTCTTAGGTCTGCAATGAAACATGAGTAGTACTTTTTTTTACTTGTAACCAAAAACCACCCCCCCCCCCTGGGAATTAGATATAAGATTCTGTCGTGGTATAAATATGTGAATTTTGCACATGTTTTTTTTATAATCAGGAAAGGTTCACTTTGAGCCATCTGTTTATTAACATCTCTAAATAAAAATGAAGATGTTAATGAATTCAGACCTAGAGCTAATATTTACCACAGAAACAATTTGTTGCCTAAAATATGTTTCAATTTGTTATTAAATCTGACTGCTTCTTTCACTTTTATGAAGAAAGACCTCTGGATAGAGGTAGAATGATAAGAGGGATGAAAAGGAGCGAGAAGGAGTGAGAAGGAGGAATGATACTGCAAAAGAGGAGAGTGGGTAGATGATGTAACAGATTGAGTTTGGCTAAGACAGGAACAAAGATGCTGATGATAGAGAGAGAGAGAGAGAGAGAGAGAGAGAGAGAGAGAGAGAGAGAGAGAGAGAGAGAGAGAGAGAGAGATGATGATGATGACGACGAAATGAAGCCAGGCAGGATATTACATAACAGGTCTGTCAGACCTGGAGAGAAGAAGGGAGGGAAGGGGGGAATACAAGAGGGGTTGATGGGAGCATACATAGAGGAGAGGACAGGCAGTGATGAAGAAATCACTCCTGACTCCACCTCTGCATGAACTAACATGGCAGACACACAGACACTCCTTCTGGTTTGAGTCATCGAGAGCTGAAATCAGAAATCAAACACAATTGTTTCATGCAACAGAACCTATGTCACTTTCAGTGAATCGACCGGGATGTAGTAGCAGTGGTAAGGTTACAAACAACAAAACAACCCAGGCCTCACCTGCCCATTTCAAGTATGAAGGAGAAACTATGGTGGCCACAAAACTCATGACAAAGAATAAGAATGTAAAACAAAAAATTGCATCTGTAAATATAAAAGTCTCATTCTAAGGTAACAAAAACATAACTTTTTTTTCAGGTGATTATAAACTAATGAAAACAAAGTTAAGAATATTATACTCTGTAAATAAAGCCCCTTAAATATGACACACTAGACCTTTAACCAGTCCAGAAGGTTAAGCTCCCATTAAGTTGCTGTTTGTTGTGACCATTTGGCTTTTGGTTTATGTTGCTTACTGGCCTTCCTCTCTTGTTTTGTTTGCTTGTTTGGACTGACAACCTAGTACAAATTTTGCTCTTTGGACACTGCTGACAACTACTCTGTGAGTGGAACTGAGCCTCACAGAAATAAGCAGATAGGATAGGTCAGTTTGACTGACTTTTAGAATTATATTCAGATAAGACTGAAACAGATCAGGAGGGTGATGGATCAATTGATAAAGAGCAGAGGCATCAATAGGTTCTGACAAATCCAGACTAAGAGAATCAGAATTGGTGAACTAATCAAATAGACTGGAGTTATTTATTACTGTTAAGATGGATCTTTATGATAAAAAATATACATATGAGAGAGATTATATAAGAGATTACAAACAAACCCACCAAATCAAATGGGAGCTATAATCCCAGATAATCCTATAGAAACCTCTGTCTCCTCAACAGCCAGTCAATCATCTGGCTAGCTAGCTTCAGCAGCCTGCAGCTCAGTCAGCCATACAGTCAGTCAGTCAACTAACCAGGCGACTGTGCTTCAGTTATTCCTTTAAAACACCACGAAGCAACAAAGTGACGACTCAAAGAGGTTCAACAGTTTACAACTATGAGTTTCAGTGGTTCACAGAATGCCTAATGTTGAGAGTGCTCCCTACCCTCCTTCTGTACAGCAATGCTGTGGTATTTGGTTGTTGTTCATACTATATCTGAATAAAAAGTATGAATGCATCCTGGGATGCAGGGCACATATAGACTGATGAATAGAATTTTAGCAGAAAAAATGAAAACTACTGTAGCATAGGATTATTTTGGTGTGTTGTTTTTTGAGTATGGTCTCATCTGTAAACCAAGGACACAGGATGGCAGTGACATTGCCGTCAAATTACTCCTACATTACTTTTACACTGTTTTACATGTTTGCATATGTGCATATGTTTTATACACAACATGGCTAGACTCTTTGTCCTGTAAGTACTGTTGATTATATGTATAATTATTACCAGTAGCACAATCACTTATTTTTTTCCATTTGTTATTGTTCATTCAGTACATTTATTCAAATGTATCTCTCTACTATATACTACTACTATACTACTATATATACACTAATACTCCTCAAACTAAACTGTATAGCAGGGGTCGGCAATTAAGTTTGGACGCGGGCCAATTTTTTTCTGACAATCCCATCGCGGGCCATGACCATGGGGGGGGGGGGGGGGGGGGGGGGGGGGGGGGGGGGTGCGTCCTGATTGGCTGAGTGAGAACCGCACGTATGTTGAACGTCCTGATTTTTTAAGGGAGCACTGTACAAATTGCGTGTAACAAGGTGTATAAAAGTGTGTGGTTAGGGGTTTTACGGCCTTAAACGCCCACTGCGTCTGTCATGAAACAGTCAGGTTTCTCACCAGGATTTTATTTTAGAGTAACGGGCAGCGCCGGTCCAGGCGAACACCCCCCCCACCCCACCCCCGAGACGAAGATTTTCTCGTGCGCACCTGGATGCTGGACCTGGATGGACCGCCATGCGCGCCGGCTCCGCTAACAGAAAAAAAAAAAACTTTTGACGATGGTGACGAAAACTGAAAACAGCCGTTACGCTAAAATAAAAATAACGTAACGGGGGGAAATTGCCGTTGCGGTCTGAAATTTTAGCGTAGCGGGCCGCAACCATATAAAGCGCTGGCGAGAACCCTGAACAGTCAACCTGCCCTAGCAACCTGCCGTAATTAATGTATACAGCAGCGCAGATCTGCCGACCTTGTTTGGTTTTGTTTTTTTCATTTAATAAAACATATTTGTTCACGTTGTCCGTTGCAAGAGGGACACAGGACACTTTTATTTTCCACAGGTTACAGCGCACGCACGTGCCAATTAGCGTTCCGACCTGTGCGTCAAGTAACGTCAAGTAAAGAGGCTGCGAGGATGTTCTGGCTGCTGTCACGTTACTTATCAGCTACTTTTCAATAAATGTTGTGAAATCTGTGGAATTTTTGTATTTTGAAGGGAAACATGAGGTTTAAAAGATATATTTAAAAATATATATGTATATATTAAAATAAATCAACGTCATCCAGCGGGCCAGATATAATTGATGGCGGGCCAGTTCTGGCCCGCGGGCCGCTAATTGCCGACCCCTGCTGTATAGTAAGGTTTGGGTTAGGGGGTTGTTTCACTGTATTGGTTCCTTTCACGTTCTTAGTGTCAAATTGAGACATGTTAACCAATACCAATAATAGACTAATAATTCTGAATAGAACAATCATAATAATATAATATAATATAATATAATATAATATAATATAATATAATATAATATAATAAAAATATCGTAGCTCCTAGGGTTCTCTTTGGAACAGTAACTGTCTTCTATTAAATGTCAAACAGGACTTTTAGTCCATTGATATCTTGTCATAAAACTAGGTTTTACTGGTTTTACACATTCTTAAGTGAAATAAATGAACGCTCTCATCTTCACGGCGGCACGTGAACGCAGCAGCAGCGCCGCTGCCTACAGACTGAAGGGGAAAAGACTCTTTTCTCCTCCTGGCTCCCGATTGGCTGAGTCGGCTGAGGAGGGGGCGTGACTTGCGTCTGAGCGCTGGCACCAGTCTGCTCTGCAAGCAGTGAAAGGTGGAGAGATTTTCACCATCACACACTCTTTTGACTGTCACACACACACTCAGCGAAAGAACCGGGACTCGGTGAGTCGGTGAGTAAACCTAATTTCACATTTTCCATCAGAGTTAATGTGTGTCACGGCGGGAATGTCCGTTATTTACTGTGCCCTCGCGCTGCGACGTCGTCTTGTGAATGAATGATGAATTGTCATATTTACAACGTTATTTAGGTCTCGCGCCGCCGCGGCGTGGACATAAGGCCTATGTTTAGCTCCTCTATATGGCGGACCGGTGATTGAACATTGTTGTGTACGGTGTTCCCCATCACAATGGTGGAGGAGAGTGGGCGTGTGAGGAGGGGAGCTCTGTCTCATGCGGAGGTCCGTGTATTCGTGTCTCTTTGTTATGGTGCTGCCGCAGTCGGGATGGTACACCCCATCCTGCTGAAAACCCCACTTGAATAGTACTCCACAAATATTCCTATAATCTCACATCATTGATGCTGGACTTATTCCATGCAATATGTGTCAGACTTTACCTCTTTAACCTTAATATTCCCATATGGGACTACAGTAACATATACATTATGAATCTGAGTGCTATTTTTGTCTCCCTGTGTATCATTCTTACTACAGGAGTGTGTTCTTCTCAGAGGGTGCAGCTCCAGAGCAGTGAGGCCTTGTTACATAAAGGCTTTTTTTCCTCATCTTACTGAGCCTATACAGCAGTTTGAGGAAGATGTTCTATAGCAGGGGTCGGCAATTAGCGGCCCGCGGGCCAGAACTGGCCCGCCGTCAATTTATATCTGGCCCGCTAGATGACGTTGATTTATTTTAATATATACATATATATTTTTAAATATATCTTTTAAACCTCATGTTTCCCTTCAAAACACAAAAATTCCACAGATTTCACAACATTTATTAAAAAGTAGCTGATAAGTAACGTGACAGCAGCCAGAACATCCTCGCAGCCTCTTTACTTGACGCACAGGTCGGAACGCTAATTGGCACGTGCGTGCGCTGTAACCTGTGGAAAATAAAAGTGTCCTGTGTCCCTCTTGCAACGGACAACGTGAACAAATATGTTTTATTAAATGAAAAAAACAAAACCAAACAAGGTCGGCAGATCTGCGCTGCTGTATACTGTAGCGACCCTGCAGTTATGTGTTTTATGTTGTAATGTGAGTTCGGTGGTTTCCCATGGTCCGTGAATGCACCTGTATGAGAGCAAGGGGGCGGGGGAGCAGGTGAGAGGGTGTGTGCGTGTGTGTGAGCGTGTGTGGAGAGAGACGACATGAGTGAGGCTGGAGAGTGGGACATGTTCTGTGAGTTTGGCGTGGTTATGGCCTACAATAACCGTGTTCTGCAATAAGTCTGTTTGGCAATAAAGGCCGGTTGTGCAACATAACGTCTCTTCATTCCTGACGCGTCCGGCTGGACGTTACAATACATTAATTACGGCAGGTTGCTAGGGCAGGTTGAGTGTTTCATGACAGACGCAGTGGGCGTTTAAGGCCGTAACCACACACTTTTATACACATTGTTACACGCATTTTGTACAGTGCTCCCTTAATAAATCAGGACGTAGATCATACGTGCGGTTCTCACTCAGCCAATCAGGACGCAGCACCCCCCCCCCCCCCCCCCCCCCCCCCCCATGGTCATGGCCCGCGATGGAATTGTCAGAAAAAAATTGGCCCGCGCCCAAACCTAATTGCCGACCCCTGTTCTATAGAGACTAAGCCTGCCGTTATACAATAATACCCCCCAATTCTAAACACATATACAGGACTAAATACACACACTGCATCCTGTGCCTTAGTACACATTGTTCCAGCTTATGCTTATGTCTTTCTCTCAGGCTGTCTGTCTCACTCTTAGATTTAAACATGCAATGTTTGAGGATAATGTATATTGTAAAATCAGTAAAGCAACATTATGTATAAATTCATATTTGGTAAACATGGACATCTGTACACTTGTACATTACTTATGATCCAAAAACTAGCGAGCCGACAACTTTGCTAACAGCCAAACATCAAGCAGGTGCAACAACACAAGACATAGCAGCAGCTAATATTACTGACTAGTCCAACAGTCTTTCACACTTTTATTTCACCAAGATCTCACCAATGACTAAAAGTCAGTCCCAGATTTACTATTGTCTGGCGGCTTCTTGCTCAGTCACTCTCTTGTTTTGTCCTCTTAGCTTCCTCTGTTAGTGTCCTCTTCAGTCTTTTTGCCTCTCTCATTACGTCTATAGAGGCCGCTGAGCCCGGTCACTTGCCCAGCTCCTGTTCTGACATGACACCAGCTCCATGTCAGCATCCCCTACACCCTGACCCTAAATTCCTCCTCTTTCCTGGTTGCCCATAATGACTGTGTTACAAACATTCCCTCGGCGCTCTGAGCTCACAGTCAACAAACTGAACTATAACGTTAACTAACAGCAGCTATAGTTTAGAGCAGTTTAGTTTACTGTCCATTAGAAAACTCTGTAAATCACAAAGAGTTGGCAGCAGCAGGAGGACATCAGAGGGAAAACCAGAAAACGTTTTCTCCATAAAATATGATCCAGTTTTACCAAAATCAAAAAAATAGTTGGTGGTTTGTGACCATAAAGCATTATGTACTTCTCGCGGGGGATCGTACCCGGAGCACTGAGCTACATAGTGCAAGAACAGACATGATAATGACAGAGACGCCATTCACCTGATTACAAGTCAGTGTAGCATCAACATGATTTCAGATCTGTTATTTTTTGGAGAAAAGTTACACAATGTTTCTCTAATGAACAGGCTACAGCAGCACACAAACACAAACACACACACACACACACACACACACACACACACACACACACACAGATGCTGTAGACCAGTGTTACTCAAAGTGTGGTCCGGTCCGCGAGCGACCTCAAGTGGTCCGTGAGAGGATCTCTTAAAATATTCGAATTTCCCACACAAGTTTGTGGAGTCCTACCTAGGGATACTCGATATATCGCGGCTTGTTCTACGTGAGATGTATGAAATGACTATATCGCGACCATCGAGTACTTGTCACGTAAATGTTTTAAGCCGTCTGCATTTAATTCTCCAGGGATTCGCCTGTCACTCACTCCTGCTGCTCACAGCACGCAGCACACTGCCCCGCCCACCCAGAAACATCCCCTGCGCGCATGCGTACTTTCTGTATCAAGTGAGGAGAGGTGAAGCCAAGAGGTGAGGTAATTGAAGATGGAGACGGACGACTTGGTTCTGAAGAAAAACAGCTGCGGTCACGCCGTCTCTCGTTTTCGCGTGGTCACGTCAGCTGCTCCAATATTTTCAAGTGCGCCCTTATTGCCGACTTTATGGCAAACACTTTTAAAAAACTGGAAAGTCAGCGCTAGCTTACTGTAGCGTGTGGACACTTTCGGTTTTCAAAATAAAACGTGGGTGTTATGTATTAAACGTTTATTTATAAAATATGAAGAATGGTTAAAATTTGATTTAAAAAAAGTGTCTCATAAGCCAAGTATGATTCTGCACTGCTTCAATGCTCATATGTACATTATGAAATATATTAAAAATTCATAAAAAAATATGACAAGTGTTAAAATGCTATAAAAAAGAGTGTGTGTCGTATAGCAGGTGTAGCTCGACTGTTCTACACTGATTTTGAGCCAATAGGTCACAGGACCTGGAAGCTATTGAGCTTTAAAGCTCATATTTACATCATGAAATGTATTAAAAATTCATAAAAAATATGACAAGTGTTAAAATGCTATAAAAGAGGTGTGTCTCATAGCAAGTGTAAATCTACTGTTCTACGTTGATTCTGAGCAATTACAATGCTATCATGGAAATAATGACAATATTTATTAGAAATAAACAATACAAAACAACAACAACAAAAATATCGAAATATATATCGTGTATCGCGATATAGCCTAAAAATATCGAGATATTGGTTACAGGCCATATCAGCCCTAGTCCTACCTAACATTATTTGAAGTGTAAAGCGAATTTGTTCACTGAACAAAAATGCAGACAAATATTTTTTTAAAATATGTATAATGGATATATGAAGATAAATCTGAATTAGCAGTGCCCAAATTGTTGCCTAAGTAACCACGGCGTCTCCTATAGACAAAATCATTCCACTGTCACGTCAGTAAGTAAGGAAAAGAAAGCAAGGAAAAGAGCAGCAAAAGCTGTGAACTTTAACTAAAACAAGGCACGGAGAGGATGGGAAACAATGATGGATAGGTGGCTGAAGACGGGGTCAGGTGGTCCCTGAAAATTTTTTTTTTGACAAAGTGGTCCTTGGTCTGAAAAAGTTTGAGAAACACTGCTGTAGACCTACATAAGGACATTTCAAGTAGAAGCGTGGGTGTGTACTAACTGCAGCAGCACACAAAATGAACATATTCTGGAGTTTGTGCTTCATCCTGTACTTACCTACTGTAATTCATTCTGACATGTTTGGTTGTCTTCGGAGGGTTTGGGGTCTAGACAAGAATTTGAAATCATTTTCTGGGGGTGGTGGTGGTGGTGACTTCTGCAGGGTTGAAGAGGTCACTCATTATTCTGTGTTCATTTGTGGTTGGACACTTTCTGCCCGCCCAGCTCCGCCTACCTGTCACCTTGGTTCAGTCCGTTCACATCTCTGTCACTCATCTGTCACACTGGATTTAATCTTATTCAGTTTGAAATATTTATTTTGTGACTTAGACTAAGAATGATCAGTATCAGACAGGTGGGAATTCAGATTTCTGATAACATGACATGTCTGTTTGAAGATCCAAATAGCATTTTATGCTTTTGTCATCAAATTTTCAACAGTGGTTCATTTTTTATGTTTATATTATATTCAATATTATTTTATGCGTTGGGTGAGATGGTAGCAGCCAGTAGAACAGGTTGGCTGGACTGGTTGATGGATTTTTGCTACACTTCACCACTTTTTAAGCCACTTTTCTCAAAAAATAACACTATGAATAACTGTTATTTACATTAACAAGTAACTTGTAGATTATGTTCTTAGCTCTAATTTATTACAACCAATTTTCTAGTCTATCAAACATCTAGAAATATTACTTCAAAATGTTCTTACACTGTAATCGAGAGAAAAGCAGAAAATCCTCACAAGGTGGGACCAGAACCCCCCCTAAAAATATATTTGATTATTAAAGCAATCACTTAATTAAAGTGTCTCTTATATAAATGTAATGTAATATTATGTTTATGTGTCTTTTGACCACTGGACTACCACTTAGTTTAATGGTTAATCACCAAATATATATTTGTGATGAATAATTTGACTTACTTACTTACAAATTGTCATTAATGGGTGCTGCTGCTAGTTCCTGTATTTTATGTGTCCTCAATGATGACCAGCTGTCCATAACAGGAGGTTACAGCAGATGTCATTTGGGATTTTGGAGATTGTAGATCTGTAACTTATCTTGAGTGAAATAAACAGTGATTATCTATCTGCTTGCTCATCATATCCACATTTTTTAAGATGTTTTGGGCAGATTGAGTTGTCAGTGTTTGTCAGTGCTGTGATGTGAGATGTCCTACACACTGCAGCCTGACAAACGCACAGTGGAAATTGAAGCTAACCCTCTGTGAGGAGTTGTTCAGGATGTTAGACTGAAACTTCATCCTGTACGTTTGGCCTTGGAGGAACCTTTTTCAAGGGATTCAATGGACAGTGATGTGACAGAAATGTTACAAACCCAGGTTTATTAGCTTGTCATGACTCAGGACCTTTGGTGGGGATAATGAATGCCTGTCACTGGCAGACAGCAGACTCATTCTTGTTGTTGGCCATTTTACTTCAGTGACAGTGCGTTTCACAGGACAGTGAGTATCATGGTAGTGAGGTCAAACGTAGAGCTGCTTATACTAATTGTCAGTTATTCAATTTGTCGTTATAACAAGTGTAAAATAATAACCCCGTAATGAACAGTATGCAATTTGTAATTACTACTTGCTGTGTTAACTGTAGACTGGACAGTTTGCCATTCTGCATGCGTTCCCCCCTGAACTTGCTTACATTTTATTATCAGTTCTTTCTAAACAGCATACATTTTATTGGAGTCATCTTGATGACATACGGCAGACAGCCAAGAATAAAAAATCATACATGGTAACAGGAAGAAAAGCGGATGATACACCTAGGAAGAGACTGATGTGGTAATAACTTAATAGGAACAAAGAATTTACAGAAATGCATCATGCAGGTTCACAAATTCAGAGAGACCAACATATGAAGATAACAAGAATCGTAAAAGCCAAACATATTTTACAGTACTAATGAAATAAGAAAGCAAGAATAAAAAGAAATACTGGTTTGATTTTATTCTTATCATAATGGTAACCTTGCCAGTGATGATGAGGTGTTTGCAATGCTGTCCAGGTCTGAGTGAAGGTGTGTTCAGACCAAACGTAAAGTAAATTCTAGAGGCAGCCTGATTCACATATAGTTTACCTGGATTGAGAAAACACATCTGTGCTCAACAAAAATCAGCTTGAGAGTCAATACACGTTGGCGATACAGATACCCAAAATACTGCCTCTTGGGTCTAACACAGGTTGGCTTACAGGTGCAGAGCGCCACAGTATTGATTAACCAGTCAAAACAATGAATGTGAACTCAAGTTCAACGTGATGAAAGTTAAGTCAAGGTTAAGATATCGTAGCGGTGAACTTGTAAAGAGCCCACTGTACTGAACAGCGGTAGCAGCGTCACTGGAACTTCTCTAACATGGCATTTTCCATTTATCAGAGGCTAATCAAGATTGATAGCTAATGGGTTTGGGAAATTGGTGAGTTCTGTTTGCAGTGAAATACAAATACTGAGACGGCAAAGCAGAAAATAATGAGAATGAGCACCTCAGAGAACACATCGGCTCATGTTTGTATGGCTGGATCACAGCCTGCAAGGTTTTGTATCCTTGAATGTTTGAACCATAGATAGCATGAGGAAATATAAAAGAAAGACGGGCTGACGACTACAAGCTAGAGGGATTATCAGATGTTCTAATGCATGGCTGTTGTGATGATGATGATGCCATAATTTCTGCTTTAGGGATTGGTGGGATTACAAGCAATCCCCCCCAGATTACCAGCCAAGCAAACAAGAAATCAAGCAGGCGGTCGTCCAACGAGGTATACTCAACATTTGCAGTGTTTTTGTCAAGCAGTCAGCCATTCAGAGTCACTTGGGTTTCCAGTGGAACAGGCAGTCAATCAGTCATCCAACTGGCTAACCATTCACTGTATAAGTCCTTTTGCATCATAACATTGTCAGTTATAATCGGCTACAGGAAATGTGTAGGCTCTCCAGCCATTCAGTAGGTCAGCAAGACAGCCAGGCAGAGGCAGTGCAGCAGATATATGATCTAATAGTGATGCAGCCACCCTCTCCAGACAAGCTCTAAGCTCCAGTAATGAACTTCAGCATCAAAACACACAAGTTATATTTCGTGTTTCTCCCTAATATTACCCCAGGCTATATGAAGGAGCTAGGCGGCTCTGATATAACATAATAACATAAATATATATAAGTAGTTCTCCCTGTAATGGTGAAAGATCTGCTTTACTATAGCCTACAGTGAGGAGGAATGGGACAGATGGGAGTAAAAAAGATTATGATATGCAACCAAGAATCAAATAGTGAAACAATGAATAACTATATCTACAGGTTTACCCACAAGCACAGTGTGATTGTAATTCACCTGTTTGAACTAAGAATTAAGATGTCATGGCTAATGTGAACAGCGATCATTTAAACAATAGGTGCACCGGGTCGAAAGCAGCACCATTTCAACTGAAGTGGACAAAAACATGCCAACTTGTAAAATCAGTGTGAGAACAAATTGAAATTCTACATAAAATGTGTCCAAATGGCTCATTTTAGGCTGGAGGTTTGCTGTTTAAATGAAGTTGAGGAAATTTCCTCCTGGACTCATGATTTAAAGCTTCACCTAAAAAATATTTTCATATTTACCACGGGTCAAATGAAATGTAATGTGTCTGCTGCTGCCCATAGTGATAAATCCACAGAGAAATGTCCAACTCCGACAATTCTCTGAAAATTGGAACCTCTTTTAGCTAATTGCTTTGGTTGAGATAAACAAACAATAACAGAACAATAGGCAGAGTTAGCATTTAGCTCCTAAAGAGTCAGAGCTATCACTGAAAGCAGTGCTAAAAAGAAAAGAATACTATATAAATGGACATAACATAACTTGATATGGTGAATAAAATAGCAGATGTGTTTTCAGCTTGTTCTGTTCACCCTAAGCAGGTGGAAAATCAATAAATGTAGCTTTAAGTCTGAAACTTGTTGGGTCATCATTTTTCATGTTTTACTCAACAGATGTTTGTTTAGTGTTACTCAAAAGTTGAACACAAGTGTCTTGAACGATCCTTTATTGTTACCTTAAACTGTTTCTAATATCAATGTAAATAAATATTTTAAGACCTTACTCCTTTGGAAAAGATATTATGGGATTCAGATGTATTCAATATGTTGGTGCGTGTTAGAGAGCAACAATACTGCTGCTAAGGATTGAGAAGTTAAGATAAATGGTCGGTATAATAGTCTCACTCCTGCCTTGTAATGAGTGGGAAAAGCTTTCATTCATACAGCATTGTCTGTGAACACTGTGAAGTTGACCTCACGCTGTGCTGATGAGAATATCTGTGCAATCTGTTGCATCAGCTACTCCTGAGAATCCTTCCAAATATTTCCGTACACTTAATGCTCAGGAGTTGTTTTTATTCATTATTGATGACCATAGACAATTATGTAAGCTATGAGCTATCTGTTAGAAGCCATTTTATTGCCACAGTGGGAGTAAGAAATCATTATGGGAAAGGAAAGGAAAGTTTCTAACACTGTATTATCTTCATTGCTTCCTAAATTTATGTGTAGACAGTGTTTTGGTTGAATGGTGACTTGTGGGAGCCGGTTAGTGATGAGGTAGGCATTTTATTTATACAGCTCGAACTGGAACCTGCTTCAGTTGTGGTTACCATGGTGATGTCGCCTGGTTAACAGTGAATCACCTTTGTGAAAATGAAAGGCCTGTGTGAAACTCAAAGTTCACTTGCTAACACACTAATGTAGCTTCGTGAGACGGTCCCTGGCATTAATAGAAACTTCCTCACAGACTGAATCCAAACGACACAGCAGTGTTTCACCGAGGGGTTAGGGCTTCAAGAGCACTTCTTTAAATTACCAGGAATTATTTGGGACTTGAGCAGATGGTATTGAATTGGCCAGATACTTACTGTAAGGAGATGGACATGCACATCCAGAACTGGCTAGAAATAAGCTTTTTTCTTTGTGTTACAAGTCAGCTAAAAGACAAGGAGACACTGTACTGCCAAAGTTCTGAGACAATGACGTCCACGGGATACTGTAACCAGCGTTTACATATTTTAGATGTAGCCCTATGTAGTCACATTTTAGTCAGCTTTTGGCCAAAATGTCTTCTCTTTTTTTTTTTTTTAGAATAGTTTGAATATTTTGAAGTGGGGTTGTATGAGGTACTTATCCATAGTCAGTATAGTTGATTGCTTACAGCATGCTAATTTGAAGAACAAGAAGAAGAAAAAAATCCTGGCATGAAAATAGAGCAAAGCGCTGCCTGTTTTAGCCACATAAAAAAGGCCCATAATCTCACATTTTTAACTTACTATTAGATCTGCAGCACACAAGTGGACTCCTACACAATTGGCGTAGGAATACGTAAGTTGTACGACAGAGACAAGGGGGAAAGGGCTGTCTGACTGCAAGGTATTCCTTTAATTGTAACCACTGTACTAAAGGTGGATTAGTCTCTACTAGAATTTTTTTTTTTTTTTTGCAAAATACTACAGCTCCCAAGATGCTTTACCAACCATGTCTGTTGGCGTTTTGTTCAAATGTCATATCTCTATCCTTACAGCCATAACCTTTGCTGTCAAAAAATATCTCCACTGTGCATTTTGAAAGGCATGTCTGATCTAGTCATGGCCACTTCACTCAACATTTCTCACCACCTGGTGAGCTGCTGCTGGTGAGTGCTTGTTAAAGGCCACTAAACAAAGAAATATGATAGAGTAAAGCATGTTGTGTGACTTTATTATATCATAAAATAGCACATTTTTAATCATTTTGATGTTACAATGATGTGTAATCAGGTGATTGGTGTCTGTCATTTCTGCTCTTTTTCCCATACGTCTTCTCTTGCACGATATGAACTACTTTGTGCTCTGGGTACAATAACCTGCAAGACGTGTGTGGAGGCTGGATATTGTTTATGGAGAAAATGTTTTCTGGTTTACAGAGTTTCTTGATGGACAGTAAAGTAAACTGCTTCCAACTGTAGCTGCTGTTAGCTAATGTTAGCTCAGTTTGTTATCCGGGCAGCTTAGGGAGTGCTGGTGTTTGTACCACAGGCCAGTACCAGGACTAGGAAGAGGAGGTTTTCAGGCCCGGGGCGCATTGATACACTGATGGTTACTGGTGATGTGCCAGAACCAGAGCCGGGAAAGCAGGTAATGTAACCGTGTTCAGCTGCTTCTACTGGCATAATTACAGTGAAAAGACCAAAGGGAATGTTGATGGAGGAAACTAAGATGGGAAGATCAAGCAGGAAGCAGCTGAACAAGAGTAAATCTGGGACTGACTTTTAGTCATTGGTAAGAGCTTCGTGAAATAAAATAAAAACCTGGTTTAGCATTTATGTACTGACAATTCTTATCAGCCAACATATACACCCATACACTGATCTGATCTGCAGTAATATCTACTGATATATGTCGGCCTGGCCAATTTACAAAATATTTTGTATTATTACATTACTATGTATTATACAAAAATAATATTATTTATTAATGATATGCCTGTAGCAGTTTAACCAGTAAATACCAAACAAGTACAGTGCGATACAACAATGACTTGAATGTATGTTAGAGATGCCGTGAGCAGATCAAACAGACAGTTCAGAGGAAACAACAAAGGTCGCTCTCCCCTGCTGAGGGAAGAGGCAGAGATTTAGATCAGACCTGACATCATACGGTACAGTAGAGCCAGAGAGGACGGGGTGAGTCTTTCTCATTCTCATCATCCTCCATCAGTGTGTACTTGTGATGTGCAACAAGGAAAGGTCTTTTCCGTCCTGCTGATCACAGAGGCTGACATTCAGATCAGAACTGACATCAGACAGCACAGGAGAGTGAGGGACAAAATGTGCAAAAAAGTCCTCATCCATCGACCGTCTCTGATGTATTAGAAGATAGGTCCTGTACATGAAACAAACACAAATGTCATATTTACATCCTGTTTTCTGCATTGTTTTTTTTTGTTTTACTGCTTGAGCTTCTACTGGCACTCTTTTAATTTCATCATCTTATTGCGCTCTCTTCTTCTGGTTTTTGGACTTGAGAGTTGGTGCCACTTACTGCTAATATTCACATAATGGTAGTGAACCGAAACAAGCATTAATTCACATTTTTAAACAAACCCAAAATGCAATTCAAATTTGCAGCACATCTGGATGAAAACATGACTGCTGTATTTTGAAACTGCCAGTTGGTGGCACTAGTCGGAAAATTTGAGTCTAAGTCTAGCCTAAATATTTTACTTTTTGGTGGTAAGAGGTGGTCTGGACTGTAGAGTGGTTTTGAACATTTCTATGATCAGTCTACACTGTCATCCCATCCTTTTTATCAGTTTTCTTGGAAATTCTGGTGTAAATAGAGAGGCTTGGATGAAAATGATGAGAAGACGAGAGATGTCAAAGAAACAATGCCACACATTGCATGTACAGATATTGTAGTATTAGTAAAAGGCTAATGTATGTAGAAAGGGCCACAGTATACAGTATGTATGATATAAATAAACTTGATTAGATTGAGGCCATTGCATGCAAGCATGTTCTGTATGCTTCAAATTCTAAAGCATTTCAACCCTCTTTGTTCTTATCAATGGTTCGAACAATTGCTTTTTCAATCATGGCTGACTGATAGGACCCCAGAAGGGAAATGAAATTAAAGCAATTCCATCTCAGTCCCCAAAATGTATCTGCAAATATAATATTACCCTTTAAATAGTAGATCTTGTTCTGGGAAACACAGAGCAAAGGACACACAGCTTTTAGCTGCTGCCATCTCCTTCTTCGCAGCCTCCTTTTTTGTGATCTTTGTTCATGCTGTCTGTCCTCCTACGCCCTCCTTTGCATAAATAAACAGCGATTTTGCGTTAAGACTGTGGCAGTGTGGGTGACACAGCGAGGGATGCTCTTTGTTTTGGTTTCGGAGTAAACATACACTAATGTATTGTGTATGTGCAGTAGTAGGCAGAGGTACTCAGATGAGAAAAGAAAATTTCCTGTCAGGCAGCTATTTGCCTGATCTATTACTTATTTCAGCTCCAGAACAGATTGGAAGTCTAGACACGGGATAGCAAAGACCAGCACAGTGAGGGGTTTCCTGAAAAACACAGGTGATTACATCAGCAGCTTGCTGTCTGTCTACTGTCTGACTGAGTCAACAGTTTCCACTTAAATGGAAACAGAGATCCAAGAGTATAAGATACATGAATTACAAAATGAGAAACGGCACCGTCACCACATCACCACATCACCACATCACCACAGGGTTTTCATTGTTTTTCTGTGCCACCACTTCCTTCATGTACTACACAGTAAATGTATTGCAGTGGTAGGTTCTTGCTGTGATACTGGGGGTGTTGACTATGCCATATACAGTTGGGTAACTACCAAATATTGACTGAATATGTATTTTTCCAAAAAGTACATTTTGTTTTGAAACATTGCACAGATGATTACAAGCTTGATCAAAGGTTTTAAAGGACTACTGCAAATCTTTCTTCAATTTCCTCCATGTTGCCTTCAATCTCAACAAACCCAATTTTCTTTTAGAAAAGAGAAATGTGACTCCTTGTCCCTATGCAAGAGTTGGCTGCACGCTTTCTGTATCTTACTGTTCAGTTCAGGTGATACTCTTAAGTACCCTACCCTTGCTATCTCCAGGCACTCGATTTATCTGGATATTGTTAAGTCTGTTTTGCAAATCTTCGCCTTGTTTTGGAGTGTTCTCTTGTGCCGTATACCTTTGTCATCAGTTTGACTGATTTATTACTCAGTTTCTTTCATTCTTCTGTTTTCTCAATCCATTCCTTTACCTGGGTCATGGATTCTTCCAGTTGTCGTTATCGGAAATTGCTCCTATACTGACGAAAATGCTGACATCGATATCGGCTACTACTGGATCGATCCGATACCACGTCATTTATTAAATTAGTAATCTGGTTAGCTTCGTTAAACTCTGGCACAGTTCTTCCTCCCCGCTCCTAAAACAGTGGCGCTGTGCTGCAACCTGCAGCCTGCTGGTTTAGAGGGACAAGTTGACGCAAGGCATGGAACTAAGCTAACTATCAGGTAACTAGCACTAGCATATCATGTCGGCGGTGTGGCAGTATTTCACGCTGGATGCTCCCACCAGTAACACGCGTGTTCAGACAAGGACAGGCAAACTGGCAACCGGTGGTGGGGGAGTATGTTGTTGGGGAGTGGCGGACCTGAGGTGGGTTGCCATGGGCACGTTTATACCTCCTGAATTTAACCTCTGTGACACAATCAGGAAATAGTGTTTTATTTCTCGCTGTTGTTGTTATGTCTCTCTACCAAAGCGCTCTCTCTCCCCCTCTCTCTCTATATACTCGGCATCGGCTGATACCCACAGCACATTCACAGAATTGGTATCGGGACGGAAAAAATGGAACGCATCTAATATATATATTAGAATTAAAGACAAGATCATATCACTAGTGCATCCTTAGTTTGGATTTTGGTTGCATGACTCCCTATTGAGTGTACAGTGAATTTGAAGCACAGCCACATGGATGCATGTTGTCTTCTACCCACGCACCATTTAAAACACTTGGACTTGGACTCTCCGGAGGAAGGAGAGAGATCCTGTACTGCTGTTTGGTGTCTTTCACGTGTTTTCTTCATCTTATGTCTTCTGTGCAGTCTTGAATTTCTTCATCATCTTTCACTTTGAAAAAAAACACACAAACACGGTGCAGAGCCACACTTGACAGATTTACGCTGTTCGCCATGGGCCTGGTTGAAGAAGCTGACTGCACCTGTCTCTCATATACTAATGCTCTGTGTAAGCGTGTGTATGTGTATGTGTGGATACAGTGGACACAGTGTGTTGTCAGCAGTAATCTAACCTGCTACTCATCAGAGACACACTGTGCACGTGTGTGTGTGTGTGTGTGTGTGTGTGTGTGTGTGTGTGTGTGTGTGTGTGTGTGTGTGTGTATCCATCAAAAAGGAGACAGAGAGGAGCTGCTGAGTCACCATGGCGACTGGCTGGGCAGCCATGACAGGATTTTATTAACACGTTAGATGCTGTGAGGGTAAAAGATGTCTAGGTTAGAGCCTCTGGTGATGCTCTGGTCATTCCTTTTATTTTCTCTTTGTCCTTAATGTGTAATCCCAGAGAAGCGTTCTATTCTCATGTCACCGTCCATTTGTTGGTTGTTTTATCAACAATGCAAAAATAAACGAAAAAAAACGGGAGGGACCTCCTCCAGCATTCCCGTAGCCATGTTTCAGACAGATTCGACTGACGTGACCATAACTTTCCCAGCCGACATTTCTAAGCTCACTAATGGACTCTCAGACACATTTCAGCTGTCTAGCTTGTGAGCTTTGCACTAAATTAGGCTTCTCATTTATCCTCTGCGTCTGCTGGCCTTGTCATCTTAGGGCGTCGATTAACACATCGAATAGAGCAGTCCATCATTTAAGGAAGGATTCTTGTTTGTAAAGTGAGGCCCTTAAACTCTCATTTAGTGAAGGTGTGTCAGTATTAGCAAGATGTTACTTCTTTATATGTCGAGTAGAAACAGAGCTAGATAAGCATCCATTTTGAGTCATGAAACAGAGAAATTAAAGTTTTTTTCTTTTTTATTAGTTGTTCCTATCAGCTGTACTAGAAGGCCAACTATCATGAAGGGTGGACATTTTCAGACTCAGTCTCTCAGTTTCACTTCAGTCTCTCCAAAGAGACATTTCTAGTGCTACAATTCACAGGGAAAGTGATAGAAACATTGTGACAGCCTATTTGGAGGTTGAAAAGGTGTGGTGGGTGTATACAGACACCTTTAGTCCAGTATTCATTCTCTTTTTAGCTCCGTTCGGGTCATCACCAACTCTGGAGAGAATATCTGGCTCTTTAGCTGATAAACGCTCCACTATGTTCACCAACTAGTCGTTTACAGTGGGTTTTTAATCAGAGCTTGTTTCATCGAAGGTTGATGAGAGCGAAAAAGGTGAACCTAAACGGAAATCCCAAAACAATAAGCTGAAAGAAGCTAAATCGCTCTGCAGAGAGCTGAGGGGAACTGCATAGGCAGGTGATAATTCTCTGTGGGTTCATCACACACAGCAATTAAATGTATTGTTAAGATAAAAAGAAATATTCATTAGTGCAACTTTAATCACCTCACTGGGAAGAATAATTAATTGAAATACATGACCTAAGCAATATCCAGCTCACTCTGTATGTTCTCTAAAAACAGTTTAATTTATATAATATCTAGTGTCTCTATTGTCATCTAAATCAAGTAATCACACCTCTTGGCATTTCCTTGTGATTTGAATCCATTTTAGCATCACTCATGACCTCATTACAGTGTGCACACACTCATTCTATGCTTTTTCCGCTGATACAGTCCAGTATCAGCAGTTTTGCTCAGAATAGCTCAGCACATACTCTTTAAAGTTGCAGTGCAGCTGGTTTTAGAGGTGAATGGGTAGTTTTCTATCTTAGAGTCTTATCTTACAGTTAAAGTGCCATACTGTATAACTATACCCACTCAAGTAGAGCTCCAGCTCTCGTACACTAATGTCCAACATGGATAGATTTTAAAGAGATAGTTTGGGTTATCTGAAGTGTTGTTATGTAAGGGAACTTATGCATGGTCATTGTGTTACCTAGAGTAGACTGCGGACAGCAAGCTCCTGCTTTGGAGAAGCAGACAGAAGTCCTGGCACAAAAGTAGAGCAGTTGGGAGACACCACTAACGCAATGACTATGCATAAGTAGCTCACACAACCCCATTTCAAATGACCTGAACTCTGCCTTAAATTTAGATGCCCAGATCGATCGGACATTGATCATTATTGGCTGATATGTAGCAAAATATGCAAACAGAAGATCAGGTTTAATGTTGTTGAGTCACGATCTTAAATTAATCAGTGTATTAGTTTATTAGAAAATATTTACCTCTCCATTATGATGACAGAACAGGCACAGAGTGGCAACATACAGCAGACTCCTTCCAGTCAAGATGGCGGTGATGGTAACAAGTATGTGGGTTTATTGATCTTTTTTCAAGTGTAACTTAAGCGGATCAGAACATATCGGGTATCACGTTAATCTGCAGATGGGGTGGCAGTAGCTCAGTCTGTGGGGACTTGGTTTGGGAACAGAGGGCGGCCGTTCAAGTACAGCATGGATCAAAGTATGGATGGGGACTGGTAGCTTGAGAAGTACAGTACTGACTAGGTAAGAATTGTTTTTAGGTTAGGAGGACTGAGGAGTCAGCAGTCAGTCAAAAGCCAATCGCTATAAAGTTTCCAGCCATCCTAGACTTTGCTGGAACTCCCTTCAAGCAGCTTTTATTGTCCAAATAGACTTAACTTTTTTTTTTGTTGACACGCATTGATGCAGCATCAGTCTGATGTACAATAACAAAAGGCGTCAGATATCTAAAAATGCCTTCATGGGAGGGAAATCAAATGACTTCTTTAGTCATTGATCTACTGCCTCATGATTATTCCTGACTACCTATTATTTGTCACTGTGTCACATGGTGAGCCAAGCCAAATTCCCAAATCAGATTAGAAGTGATCGTCTTCCTCCTTTATCTCAGGTCTCGTCTTCTCGATGACATTTATTTCTGGCTGACAAGAGCAGACAGTCAAACTGAAAGTGCTCCTGAAGCAGTGACGTGCTTCACTTAATTTATTATGATTACACTGAGCTGAAGAAAGAATCTGCATAATGCAGTCTTCATAAAATCTAGCAATAAACAAAGATGCTGTGTTGACTCACACTAGCATAGAAAATGTATGAATATGTGTCTTAAATACCCAGAGATTTATGGCTTTGAATGACTGGAGATATTCTTTATTGCGCTTTCAGCGAACAATAACATGAATGCAGTAAGAAACAGCTCCTCCGAGCTCTAACCTCTCCATTTACTGTTGTTACATCATTAGCAGATACTGTGACTCATCACTGAGCTGGACTGACCTGCGGCTCGGCTGTGAAGCTAACCTGTATCATACAATGAGTAAAAACAGCTGTGTTGTGTGGTGTGGTGGGAAGATATTCACTTGTGCTGTGTGTTGAGTCTGATTGGACTTCCTTTGTGTTACTGTCTTCAATAATTCAGTACTGTTTATCTTCAGACGGATCAGTCAGCGTTTATTGACATGTTGACTGACAAGAGGGACGACCCTCTGGTCATAAGCCCATTCCCCCAGACTGTGAGCATCCACTTCGTCTATTATTCACAAGGCAGTGGTGAGCAGACAGTAATAACATCATAGAATTAGAGAAGTGATTTCAGAGGATTTGTGGCAATGACCAATTTTTTCATACTCAGGCCTCTGTACAATGAGAAAACACATCAGAATCATAATACCATAAAATTTAATATAACAAAGTAATAACTAATACAGTATTTTCACACCACCATCATCATCATCATCATCATCATCATTGTCAGGGCTGCTAATAAAAAAATACCTTTTTAAACCACCTAAATCATATGTTAGTCACGGTATAGAAAGATGTTTTTTTACTATCTACAGTGCTGTTCTGATGACATATCGTTGACAGCTGTTCATTCATTTGGATTTGGGTTGCCTCACTGCTAAAGCTGAACCTAAACCTGCGCACAAACAGAGCGGAACACGTTGTGTAATGTTCTTGAGTGAGGGTGATTGTCTCATGACTGGAACCAGTAACTTCCATGTGGAACAGACCAAATCTCTCTCATTTCACCTACCTGCCTGCTGGAAAGCATTATGATCCAGTGGACCAACATGTGATTGATAAATTGTTTGGTAAAATGGGCTTTTAGTGTCATGGCAATGCAAAGACATGTGCAAAGTCTGTTGTTGTTTTCTTGACTTTGACACTTTGCTCTTCTGTTTGATGTTTTAATGCACAGGAATGCATTTTCTGTCCGAATAATGAAGACTCACATTCAGTGGATTTAAATTCAGCAGCTAACAAATATTAATGGATCGAAACATTCAGAGACATTTAGACCTGTGACAAGCTCATCTGCTGAGAACTGTAAAAACAAAAAACTTTTAACAACACAGGGAATCTAAAGCTGCGCAAACGAGCTGACAGCTAATTACTTCCTAGGGTTTTCTTTATTATGTTATTATCTCTGCTAGGTGTAGGAGGGGATAAGTTGTGTGTGTGTCTGTTTGTAGCTAATAGTTGCGCTGATTCACAAATTTTGAAAAACATATTTGATTGGCCGCTCTGTTTCATAAAGACTGCTGACTCTTCCCTGCTCCTAATCGGCTGCTAGGTGCCACAAGTGATCAACAGCTGCCAAACTAAAAACAAGTCTCAGCCTGTTGCAGGCCACATTTTGGTCTTTGCTGCGGCTCAAAAACTCGTTGCTCGCCATAGCTCAGGATCTGCTAGTAAACAATACTTTGTGCATTACGAGAACTTCATGATGAAATTGGATGTAACCCACGAAATTCTAAAGTCTTTTTTATGAAATGTTGCAAATGTGAGATGGTGACAGTGTTACTGGTTAATTGTTGGAAAAATTCATTCATTCATAAATTCAGTTACTGGAGCTAATCTATATAATCAATAACCCACTGATCCACCACAAACTTCCACTGGGACATGCTGACTCTATAAATAATGAAAAGTTTGGATATGTATTGTTTCCTTATTAAGTTTATACAGATAGGGGAGCTCAGAACACTCTGACCATGAGACTATTTTATGCATATTAAGGAAAATTGAGACTACAGTGAACCCTTGTTAATCGCGGGGGATACGTTCCCAAAATAACCCGCAATAAACGAAATCCGCGAAGTGAGTTTTACAATTATTATACATGTTTTAAGGCCGTACAACCCCTAACCACACACTTTTCTACACCCTTTTGCACACATTTTGTACAGTACTCCCTTAAACAGGACGCAGAACACATGTGCGGTTCTCCCTTAGCCAATCAGGACGCAGAACACAATGCGCGTTCATACTGTACAGTATGCTGTAAAAAAAAAAAAGCATGCAAAATGACACTGAAAAAAATCCGCGAAACAGCGAGTCCACGAAAAGTGAACCGCGATATAGCGAGGGATCACTGTATACCAAATAAAAAAAAAAGAGATACACCTTGGTGTCACATCCTGTCTGTTTCATTTAAATGCCTGTGATGAGTGTTTCTGTTTGTTGTTTTGGGATATCTGAAATGAAGAAATGTTTTCTGTACATTCACGTCCTTTTGCTGTGGCCAATTATGTTTGCTCCTCTTTAGCAGCTCCACATGTGGCTGTAAAAAAGTTAGTTCTTTGGCATCGTGCCTGAGTACCAACCTCCATAATCACACTTATTTCATATTGTGATGTGTGTATCAGTATTTTAAGTTAAAATAACTAAAACAAGTTGATGTGTGTACAAAGTGTGACATAGCAAGAAAGACAGCCACCAGTAGCTTCAATTAGGCCAATGGGCTGTGTGGAAACATGTAGGACAGCCTTGATATTGATAGTTTATCAAGTGAAGTGGACATACTAACCACAAGTTAGAACCATTTATTGAAAAAACATACATTTTCACTCTCATACCATCCACCTTAATGTAGTGCCACCTCAGACCTAGTTCAGGCAGACAACTTGAGCTGCACTGCATATGCACTTGTGACATGCCTCAATCATCCAATCCAAACACACCCTCCCAGTTTGGCAGTCTATTGAAGCTGCCAAACTCTGACAGTGTTCTCCTGTAAAACATTCTAATCATGAGTTGTCACTGAAATTTATTTCAAATCAGCAGCAGTTAACTGATGACTGTGTAAACATAGAGTTTGATTTCAGGTGCTACATATGTCTCATTACAGCGTTTTTCACCAAAACACCAAAATATCCACGAAATCTCTCTTGTGTTTTGATGATACATTAATGTGTTTGATTTCCGGCCAAACTGTAGCCTGTGTGTGTGTGTGTGTGTGTGTGTGTGTGTGTGTGTGTGTGTGTGTGTGTGTGTGTGTGTGTGTGTGTGTGTGTGTGTGTGTGTGTGTGTGTGTGTGTGTGTGTGTGTGTGTGTGTGTTTGTGTGAGGGATGATTGTGTAGCAGACGGTTGGCTTCAGAGAGGAAGAGGTGGCGGATGCTGGAGCAGGGGATTGTGCGTACAGAGATAGTTTTTAATCCCTCAGAGTGCAACAGCTGTTCCAACAGCCCCTCATCATCATCATCATCATCGTCATCTCTCTTTCACACACAGTTACATCATAGTGCTTCTGTGTAACAGTGATATACAGTTCTCATGTCAGAGCTGTGTTCTGTGTGAAGCCTCTGCTAACTGCAGCGATTCCTTTAAGGTGAATTGCTTTGAGTCTAAAAATATGTAGTTAAACGGTGGTTTGTCTTGACTCAGTGGTGATATAATGTAGTCAAATTTAATTTGAAGGTTTACTAATTTCAGGGTTGCAGCTGACATTTGCTTTCATTATCGGTGATTGGTCAACAAAAAGAACAGAAAAATGCCTCATTTGTTTATAAAGTTCTATATTATTTCATTCATTTTATAGCATTATATTATTTTGTTCAACTAGGCACCCAAAACCTAAATGTATTGGTTTTTATGTGAGTATAAAAACTAAAATCTTCACATTTGAGCAGCTGGATTTTCTGTCATTTGCTGAAAAGATTATTTCATAGTCAAATGTGATTATTTTTCTGTCTCAGCTTTGAATTTCCTGCAGTGTCATTCTGGTGTAATTAAGAAATCAGATGGTGGGGGCACCTGTGGGCTGTGAAAACACAACACCACCATTTCATGAGGACTGATCTGACTCTGTAGCAGCTTAACGCTCAAACATGACATGCTATGTTCACCAGCTAGTCGCTAACTGTGTCTCTCTGTTATTTGGTGCTGGGCAGTTAGTGATCAGTTATAAAAATAAAATAAAAAATATATATGTACATTCTATACAAGCATATAGTCTGTGTGCTGATGGATAGCCTTGTGGAATACGTCATTGTTTAAAAGCAACAGTGGATTACAGATTAATTGTCAGCTTGTCACTGCAGAAGTAGTTTATTGAACTACATCTCCTAAACTGTATAAAACATAGACGTAGTGTCCATGACATCACCCGCATGTTTTTGAAGAGCTCAGTATGGTCGCCCTGGCTATCCTGGCGTCTTGCCTCAGGCTGAATGATGCCTGGTTGCTCAAATCAACCACCCGTAACAGCACCCACCTGTCAATCAATGCAGCCAGGCTCTTAATTCTGCATAACTGTAAGCCTTAATATAATTGGAACAGGTAAATTCACCCTCAGTACAGTTGTTGTGAACGGAGAAAGCTATAGAGTCTAAAACTGTTTTTGTAGCAGGCTGTAAACATGTTTATTTCTGCTGTGAAGTTGGACATTTGAACATGGGAGCTTATGTAGCTTAACTCGTTCTGTAGCCAGCCTTTACTTCACAGCCACAGAGGTTGCCACATTGTTTATCTGTGGTGATAATGTGGATCCCGGAAACCAAAACAAAATTACAAAAAAGGCCAAAAGGCTTTGTTGAGTAGGTAAGGATTGTTAAAATGAAAAATGTTGATTGGTGTATCTATAAGATAGAATTCAGAAGTTGCTTATGCATGGGCAACAATTCCAGTTTTCCAAAGGAGCAGAATAATCCTCTGTAATGGGCTTTTTGTGATCTTCATTTAGTGCTCATCATTCTTTTCCTGTAGTAATGAGGATATAAAGATGTTTTCAAGAACTGAAGAATCATCAAACATATCTCATTAATCTAAATTTGAGGTCATACAAAGTTTACAGCATGTCTTTTTATGTTTTATGTTATATCTAAATGTGCCACGGATACGTAAAGATGCATGAATGATTAAAATAAAAATCTGCTCTAATGGGTGAAAAGCAACAACGAACACCAGATCCAGGCCAATGAATATTCTGGCTTATGAAACCTCTCCAGTGAAGCGATAAATGTGGACGAATAATACGTTAAGAGGGTAATAGAGGTTAGGAAGCCTCTATTTGAGATTGGTTTATTTTTGTGTTAGAGTGATGGAATTATTGAGTGCATCTTGAGTGTGTGTCTGAGAGGGAGAGAGAGCTGTGTGATTATAAGTCCAAATGTGTGTGGTCAAGCATTTTAGTAAACAGAATTCATAGAGAAATGTGTGTATTTAAGAGAAACATGACACACAATCAAAAGTAATGACAGGAATATAGACAGTTATTCATAACAGCAACAGGGTCAGAGGGAAACGATGAGTGAAAACAAAACAAGACTGTTAGTGGTCGAAACCCAAAGTAAAAGTGTGTGTGTGTGTGTGTGTGTGTGTGTGTGTGTGTGGTATCCACTGTACTGTGTCCTTCCCCTGAAACAATGGCCTACAGTTCCACTCAAGGCCTGTTAACACTTTACTGTATGTTCTCATACTGGCCGCAGTGTGTGTTGTTGTGTGTGTGCGGTACGGTTACAAGACAATGACAGCTTGTTTGCTGGGAGGCTGGATGGAGGGATAAACAGAAACAGAGGACAGAAAGAAAGAAGAGCTTGTTCAGTGGTCAGACTGTCACCATTTATGTTGTGTGTGTGTAGCAGGTGTAACGTCGATCAAATTCAACCCAAACTTAATGTTTAAGGTTCAGTTCTAGTTGTATTTTAAAGTATTTAAAACACAGCAGGTCATAGTTTTATTCTCTTTTAGTCCCAGAAATCTTTTGTCCATTATGTGATGTGACTGTCTGACAGCGATGTCTCTGATTTGGTTCACTTAATGTTACCCAGTTCCTCCTGTCATTTCCATCTTGGCAACACAAAGTGCATCACAACTTGTGTTATGCCAAATACAGGGTGTTCAGAACAGCACATGTATTGCATTGTGTAACCGGCTGCAGATTTATTCACTGTTGTGTGGCAGCTTTAAGTGACAAGACAGAGATAATTAACATTTGAAGCATTTAATTCTTAAATACAGAATACAGTCCAGTTGGTTACCAATAGGCTTCACTCAGGTGTTTTGGTATCAAGAAGCTGGTTCATTTTGCACTAGTGAAGATCACAGGGTTCCCATGGGTGCTTGAATTCCTTGAAAATGCTTGAATTTCAATTCCGTGTTTTCAAGGTTGTGAAAATGCTTGAATTTTTTGTGAAGTGCTTGAAAATGCTTGAAATTTCACAATTAGTTAAAAATCAAAACAGTCAATCTACTACCATATGAAATAATGCTAATTAGACCCATATTATTATGCCATACAGTGGCACCGCTGCACTTCCCATGACCATCATGGCAAACACAACTAGTAGGCTACCTATTTAAAGGTGCTGGAAAAATGGAAAAACTGGTGCTTAAAGGTGCTTGAAAAGTGCTTGAATTTGTTCATGAAAAAGGTGTGGGAACCCTGAGATCACCATGGTAACCTATACTGCACGCATGATTTAGTTTAAAAGTATCAGATGAAAAACTACTGACCAAAAATGAATCCATCATTCCAACAGGGTGATGACCTTAACAGAAACAGAGTTTATGGTTAAATGATCAATCAATCACCATTGTTTAATGTCCAATCTGTGTTTACTGTAAAACGAGGCTGCGGGCGAACACAAAGATTGTGAGTAACCATGTTAACAGTCTTGCTGTATTCAGGCAGGTACTTAAGTCATTTTGTAGTCACATGTTCCATTGAAACATTTAATCTGCATCAGCGTCAACAAAAGTTCTGATCACATTCTGTCCGTACATTTTATATATTATGTCTTCAGGAAATCTTGACTACTAACACATGCTATTCTTAACTTCTTTTTTCTTTGTTACGATGTTTCAAGGTAACATTTCTGTTTTTGCAAATGGAGTCCGATGGGTTTGGGCACAGCCATAAACTACTGTTTCTGGTTCTGGTTTTTAGAATTTTTGTAGGAAAAATAAGAATTTGTTTTCTGGATTGAGCAACTGCAGTTTCAATTGTGTTATGTTTACTTCATTGCATGACTTATTTAGAGACCATTGTTTGTTCACCTTTGTGAATCATCATGAGAAACACCTGATTTATGATAAACTGCTGCTGTGCAAAGACCGTAAAGAAAGAAAAGAAAGAAAACACAACAAACTGTTCAGTCAGTGCAGTTTTTAAAATTGTGTTGATTCGTACTGTTTTCAGTTCAATTTTGATTATCATGATGATATCATGGCTTTGGCTTTAATTACTAATATTATTCCACAGGCCAGAATGTCCCCAGTTAAGAGAGAGGAGATAAAATACATTCAGATACAGACAGATAATAAAAACATATCACACACTGCAACATGTGCCAGTTTCCTCACATTGCTTCAGGTTTGTAAAAGGTGTGGTGGTCAGTCACATACAAATAATAAGTGTGATAGACAATGGAAGGAAGGAGTACAGGTAACATGACTGTCAGGCAACCTGTGAAGTGTAAAGAAAGATAATAATAATAAATAAAGAATAACAAAAGTCATCTCTCTTTGTCTCTCTCCAGTAACAGGACTATGGACCTGAGCCTGCGAGATGCTCTGGGTGGGGGTGGAGGTGGGGTCCCCGGCGGGGCCCCTGCCGAGCCCCTCCTAAAGAGAGACTTTGTTGCTACGCTGGAGAAAGAGAGCTATGATGACAAGGTGGGAGAGACGGTCTCCAAGAGCGACTACCGACCCCTTGTAGATGGAAAGGACTCCAAGAGCGGTAAGTCGCCATGAACGTTTACAATGGGAGGAGGGAGTGATACTTTTCCCTAATGTGAAGACGAAAAATGATGATTGATACATCCAGCTAACAAATCAGAGTTTCATCAACCTAAACACACGTCCACATCTTATATCTCACGAAAGTTGTGATTTCACTCAGTCTTCATTCTGGGACTTATTTCCATGGAGGGAAACACTTCCTCTGAGTCCTATGTTCAATCGACTAGCAAGACAGATTTCCCGTCAACGAGTAGCCCCGATTGGACCGACTCTGCTCCATGAATCATGCCACGTTTATGACCAAAACATTGTCGCAAGGAGGGATGAGCAACTTGATTAATACCTGCAAGAGTGTGCAAGTGAGTTGCATAGTTTTGTGTGTGTTACTATCAGTAGAGTTCATTTATTGCTACCTGCACTTGTTTTACTAACTGGTATGCAGGTCTTCTTGCCCGATCATCCAGTGATGATGACGCACATCTGATCTTAGTATAGAGGAATAGTGCATTTATGTTTATTATTTTCATGGACTATACAATACAATGTCAGATTTATTTATACGTTTTTACAGCAGTTGTTTTCGTTCCTTGTTGAGATTTCATCAACAGAGAACGTCACAGTGTCGTCAGATCTTTATTTCAGCACATGAATGCACCACCAGCAAGGATTCACACCTTCCATTAATAGTAACACCATTAAAGCTCTAAAATTAAGAAAAGGGTGGACAGTTTCATTTTCATACTTGTCGAGCAAGTGTCAAGGCACTGTGAGTTAGTGCGCTAAAATGAACAGAAATAGATGGAAGGTCAGAAAAAAACACATTTGTAAATTGCAAGAGCTTGTCAATTATGCACAATTTAAAGAGTTTACTGGGCTGATCATGCAAACCACTGGTCCTTTAATGGAATATCTCATTTACACTGATCCACATGGTCACGATTCTCATGCAGGTGTGTTATTCATTTTCCACATTCACTTAAAACTCATAAATTCTCTGTTGAGTAGCTACAAACTAAAGCATCAAATTAAAACTAACTTACCACATGTTCTCTAAGTCAGTATGGATATGAATATTATCAAGGCTTTTAATGATTTATTATTGTTGTTAACATTTGTCATCTGCTTACATGTTATATTCGTCCTGATGAATAATATAACACACCTCCTGCAGCTTTAATGAGAAATATGATGGAAGATGGAATTGGTTGAATAATCCAGTCAAAGAGGTAATTTAGTACCGTGCTTCTATAAAGTTGGCGAACTTGCAAGAGACTTTTTTTTTTTACATCTTGACTTTTTGTCTCAGGAACAGATCAAACTTCAAAACATGATATGCAACATATGAATAAAATCAACAGTGGATGGCAGACAGACAGACAGAAAGAAAGTGTAGAGCTTGGAGATGTTGAGAGTAGTAATATAGATAAGAGCAAACTGGAGGATTTGAGGAAGAGGAGAGCAAAGGACGGAGAATAAAGGAGTCATCTAGGCTGGAGTGAAATAGAGCAGACAAAAGCCCTGTAGACACAGAGAGGCATGGATTATTATAGTAGAGGGGGGTTTGTTCAAACTTCAAGGAGAGGGGGGTCATTTCTCTGAACACGGTTAGTCCCCTTTGCACCAACATGTTTATGTCCCTGATTCAAGCAACTGAATTAATGCAGTAAGTCAAATTTGAGCTTTGAAATTTTCTTTCAGTACTCTAATTGACCATATTTACATGGGGGTCACCGTCCTCTGATGTCACACTCAGGCTGGCATGCTCAAATGTCGCACTGCTGTCTTCCAGATTAAAAGTCTTAAAAATGTATGAAACCTGACAAATCTTTATCACTTCGCTCATGATTGATTAACAACTGAAAAGACAGTGGATAGTGAAAAGACAAATCAACACTGGGCCATATTTCAAAGTAGAACATCATATTCTGTGTCGACAACAGCTAATGTTAGCATTTCACCTTGTTCTAGATAACATTCTTGTTTGATAGTGTTTACTGATACAATCGGAAAGGTGTACATTAATTGAAAATACCAAGTTGGACACACTGGATGTATTCAAGCTTATAATGTAACATTTTACCCTAACCATGCTGCTAAAAATTTGGGCGTGGTACTAGATGATCGTCTTTCTTTCTCTGAGCACATTTCCTCCGTAGCGAGGTCATGTCGGTATGCATTGTATAATATTAGAAAAATCAGACCGTACCTGACCCAATATGCCGCTCAGCTCCTGATTCAGGCTACAGTCAGCTCCCGCCTCGATTACTGCAACTCGCTCTTCGCTGGCCTACCTGCTTGCGCGATCAAACCTTTGCAAATGGTCCAGAATGCCGCAGCGCGACTGGTTTTCAATCAAATCTAAAAGGTCACATGTCACCCCACTCTTCAGCAACCTGCACTGGCTGCCTGTAGCTGCCAGAATAGGTGGGTTGCAGTTACGTTATCACAGGAGCGCTCGAATTTGAAGTGGTGGACAACCTGGGCTTGGAGCCATTGAAACCCATTCAAAACTTCATTTTTTCGATCTGACACAGAATGTTTGTAATTAAAGGTAGCCCACTTTAAATGCGGAATTACTTTTCTAAAGATAGCGTTTTGTTTCCTTGGAAACGGGCGTGGTTTATGTGTTAGTCATTGTTGGTGGACAGGAAGCTCCTGGAAGCGAACGGGGCACCGGCGGGCACCGTAGCTGGGGAGATCTGCGAGAAGGGCCCAGCGCGCGTCCAGAGTCGCCGCCTTCGACCGCCGTACCCGGTCCCCTCCGCCGGCCCGCCTTCCGCGCGGCGTCGGACACCGCCCCGCGAAGAACCCCCCATGCCCGGCGACACCGCGAGGCACCGCGCGGACCGAGGGGCCCCGCGAGGCGCGCCGCGCCTCCGGCGGCAGAGAGAGGAGGGCGACGGGGCGACTGCTCCCCCAGCCGCGGCTCGAGCCCAGCCCCGCTTCGCACCCCAGCACGACCGACCCAGCCCTTAGAGCCAATCCCTATCCCGAAGACACACATACCTTTAACAAAGTGGTCGCCGCAGACACGAGCATAAGCAGTTTCAGCTCCCTTAGTCTTTAAACGAAGATTAGCTATCCACTTTTTACGTCGTTGTTCGGACAGTTTTTTCCATTTTTCACCTCTATGGACGATTACCTTAGATACTCGGTAGTAACCCTTTTCCTTCTCTCGGTTAGACCGATTGGAACAACCAAAAACTGCACAAAATTGAGGCATTGTGGAAGCTGAAAACACTGTGATATCAATGGGCTGTGCCACCAGTTGACCACCACTTAAGGTTCGCGCGCAGACGTGACGTAACGTGCAACCCACCTTTTAAACACAAAGCTCTGACGCTAGCCTACAAAACCATCTCAGGATCTGCCCCTGCCTATCTCAGCGTCTTACTAAAGGCTCACGTCCCGACCAGGGCGTTACGCTCCGCTCATACAAACCGTCTAGTTGTACCATTGCCTCTCACAAAGCGAGGTCACTCTAAACTCTTCTCTGTGGTCGCCCCCAAATGGTGGAATGACCTACCAACGGCTACTAGAACAGCAACATCCCTTTCGACCTTTAAAAAACTTCTAAAAACCTTTCTCTTTCGAGAATGCTTCCCTGCCTAACAAAACTAACACAACTAACAACTACTGATCAACCGGGAAGTGACGAGTTACATCGATAGGACTTGCAACCTGAACACAGCAGAACGACATGTGAGCTTCCCATCCTGATCATGACATCAGAGGAAAATGGCCACTATGATAATATGGTGAATTGTGACAGTGAAAACTGACTCCAGGCACCTGTATGTTTTTCTCCAAGGGAAGAGTTTCTATTTTCTAACTAGCCAGCCAAAGAAAAGTCTGTGATTAGGTAGGTATTCACTTTTTTTTTCTGGTTAGTCGCATCAAAATAGAACTACCATGAAAAGTTCACACTGACAACCTGTATAGCTGCTAAAATTAGTTTCACAGACCGACTTGACGAGCCACTTGCCATTGCTGAATCCAAATCCTAATACAATAATATAAAGATTCTGGGGGCAACGTGATGTTTGAGAGTTTCCACTGTAGCCAGAAAATAACAGATATCCAGGCCAAGACTTCGCCTGCAATCTGATCAGCAACTTGAACACAAGATCGATGAAAGAGACACATTTCTGCTTATTCTATGAACAGATATCTGCATATGAATTGCCTAAAAGGTTATTTATTTTTGACTGTTTTGGATTGGTGGGGAGAGTTTTTATGTTATGTCTTTGTTTTCAAAGTTTACCATAAACAATTCTCAGGAACATGCTGCATCTGTTGCATTCATTAATGTACTCAAGCCTGTTTTCAGACTGTTGCATCGCCACAGATCATCTGAAAAGGTTAGGAATCTCTTCCCCAGTCTGACAAAATAGGGGCCCCCAAATAGCATCTCGCATAAGGACCCCAGCTAGAAACAGCTCTGATAGAAAGCTAAATCATTGTCAGATTATAGCTGCAGATAGATTGCAAATTGGCCATTGCTATGCCTCTTTGTATGTTTTGAAGATGAAGTGTAATTGCTTTGACACTTTGGCCAACTCTGTCTAGACTTTAATTAGCTGTAGACTTTATCTCTCAGGTTTATTCTCTTCATTGTTCTCTTCATCTTCATTCATTTAATCTGTATTTCTTCATCACTCTTCTTTATCTTTCAGTCTCTGTTCCACTCATCCTCTCTGTCTTCCTCTCTTCCTGTCATTGTTAAGCTGTGTCAGCCTGGAGACAGCGCTGTATTAGCATCATTACCACCACCACGTCCAAAATTAATACCCAGCTTGTGGCACAGTCCAGTGAGTTGAACGTTAACCTCTCTGACTGTCAGTGTTTTACACGCAACAGTCCAGAGCTGCAGAGAACCAGGAGTTTGGTAACTCTAATCCAGGACACTTGGTCAGCTCAAGTCTTGTGATATTTACCTCTATACAGTTGGACAGATTAACAGGAAACAAAGCAGCAAAGGCTGAGATATCTGAGATATTTTAATCCCAAGTAGCGTTGAGATCCAAAAACCCTGGATCCTACATTTCCCACACTGCACCATGGTAGCTTTTCTAATTAGAAATGAGGACAGTACTGGGGTTATTATTCAGACATTATACAACTTTTTACAGGCTGAGTAATACTAGTACTTATTAGCATTTTCCAAAGATGTTAACAGCATGTCATCTGCTTCGTCAGCTGATGGTGTTGGCTCAGTTATTATAGAGATACTGTGGAACACTGACACTCCTTTGACCAGTTTTGGTGGTCTGCCTTAAGAAGACTGCACCGAGGTTCAGAGACCCCGCTGGTCCAGGCGTACAGATCGAGGAAGAGCAGAGAGTGAATAGAGGACGATCTGGAGTTTTGTTGACCAGGTCAGAGTTACAGTGACAGAAAGTGACATCCGTCTGTAAACGAAACAGCTGACATTTCACAGTAAAAGTCCAGTTTGATTCACAGAATGAATGAAATTGATATGTGGAGTGCCTGTAGTCCCAACACGCTGCATTCTTCTGTTTACTTCCTTTAATACCGCACTCTATGTTTTCTGTTGTGACTCTGTATTATCGTAATATTAGACTCAGTAAACCTGGTTATACAAGAGCTCCTCAACACTAAGTTGATGATATCTTTAAATGTGACAGTAAAGGGACTATTTATTTTAGGGCTGCATCTAACGATTATTTTTCTATCGATTAATCTAACGATTATTTTTTCGATTAGTCGATTAATCTAACGACTATTTTTTATCAATTATTCTAACAATGGTTTTTAATTACTTGATTAATGACAATGAATTTACCTAAATAAAAAGCAAAAGCATGTCTTCTTAATATTTCAAGATTTTATTCAAACACATCTCTTGAAAAACAAAACCTTTGTTTCAAAAGTAACACCAAAAATAGCTGCCTTCACAACACACACTCTTTATAGCATTTTAACACTTGTCATATTTTTTTATGAATTTTTAATATATGTCATAATGTACATATGGGCATTGAAGCAGTGCAGGATCATACTTGGCATACTTGACACTTTTTTAAATCAAATTTTAACCATTCTCATATTTTAATTTTTTTTATAAACGTTTAATATGTTTAATACATTTAACACCCACGTCTTATTTTGAAAACCGGAAGTGTCCACACGCTGCAGTAAGCTAGCGCTGACTTTCCTGGTTTTCTCAAAATATTTGCCATAAAGTTAAATTTTGGAGCAGCTGACGTGACCACGTGAAAACGGGAGACGGCGTGACCGCAGCTGTTTTTCTTCTGAACCAAGCCGTCTGTCTCCATCTTTGATTAACTCGCTCTTCACTTCTCTCCTCACTTGATACAGAAAGTACGCGTGCGCGCAGGGGATGTTTCTGGGTGGGCGGGGCAGTGTGCTGCGTGCTGTGAGCAGCACCAGGAGTGAGTGACAGGCGAAACTCCGGAGAATTAATTGCAGACGGCTTAAAACATTTACATGAACAGAGTATACTCGATACATCGCCCACCCCTACCTCCATTGTTTTTACCGCGAGCAGCCATCTTACTTCCACATATACGCCGGCTGACATGCGAGCGCGACGCATCGGCGCACGTTTTACGAGTTAACGTATTTACATAGTCGACGTAATCGATGACGTCGACGAACCGCTCCACCCCTAATTTATTTGTGTAGTAGCTGCTAATGCATTAAATAAACTTCAGCTCACAGATGGTCGATGATTGAGAGTAAAGATCAAATTTAGTTTCCTTTTTATAACCAAATGCCAACCATGGTCATCTCTTCTATATTTTTTTTTTATTATAACAAGTAACTGCTTCATAGAAGAAAAAAAAACAACATTCTTTCCGTCCAAATGAAAAGTTGAATTAATAAGTCATAAAACGCACGGATACTTTGTTTAGTACACTCTGGAGGTTTGCTTATTCAGCTTTACTCGTTCTGCTATGACTGGTACCTCATGGTGGCTAATGGTTAAGTTTTGTATAACACATAACTGATTCACATCATTACTGCATGCACTGGAACTACATGCTAACTCAGATTACGTGAAACTTTGTGATCTAACTGCACACATGAACGTAGTGCTTGAGGCCCTTTTTTCATCTAAAAGGTCAAAGCAGGTGATTAATGTAAAGGATGACTAAAACATCTACAACCTCCCTCATATGTAAGACATCTCAGTAGCACTAATTGATGTCCAGAAGGAAGATGAACCGTTGATGTGATTATGAATCCTCCTGATAAGATGACATAGATGTTGTGGATGGATACAGTGGTGACGTAGATCAAGACGTAGATGAGATTTCGTTAATTGGTTTGATATTTATGATGCTAAACGCAGATGGCACATCAAACTGAGTTACGTGTATGTTTCTTTAATCCTTTATGATAAACCATCAGCCTGCCCTATCATCTTGCATACTCTTTGACGTGCCCATACACAGCTGGTGTGATAATGATTTCCAAAAGCAGGCGCACGTCCTCCAGCTGTGTGTGTGTGTGTGTGTGTCACTCTATAGGCCTGTGGGCTCTGTTCTGTATGCTACATATGGGTGCATATACTGAGGAAGTTCTGACAGCAGATGTTTTACCACAGGGTTTCTCAAATGTTTGCATATCACAGATCATCAGTCAGATACACATTACACCAAATGACTCACATGCAATAAGAATTTAAAAAAGGCATCAGTGTGGGACTCCTTATATATATGTATAGATTTTATTAGTTTTTTTTATTGTGTAACAAAATAATATAAGCTCAAAGCTCTTTCGGACCTCCTCTCCTTCTTCTTCAGGTGTTATCATGTCACCAAATTGTCACTGTCGCTGTCACTTCTCTGGTGCCCTCGATCTTTCTACTGCAGTCTGCTGTGTCCAGACTTTAGACCATTTCTACTCGATACTGTGACCACTTTTGGTCTTTTGTCCACGGACAAAGTGCTGTTTCTAGTGCTTATTCAGTCTCTTGTTCAGACTACACAACTCCACTGTACTGTATGGTGGACCAGCAGAGTTCTGAAGGTGGTGGATGGTCTGGCTAGATGTTCTGACAGCCTGGGATGCTGCTGGTGGTCTGTATTGTTGATTGTTAGCCGTTGAATTGCATTTTTTTGCATCATTTTTGCAATTGCATAATCTTTTTTTGTTTATATATTTGAAACATTTTCTGACACTTCTTTATTATAGACATGATGAGATTTGAAACGGTATTTCATTTATAGCTCCAAGAGCTTATTATTATTATCGATATTATATAACCTGCTATTTAAACCAGTATTGGCATGCTACAGCTGAATTTTGGATGCTGTCTCTTATTATATAATAAGAGTAGAGAGGCATCGTCCATCTTGGAGAACCAAAGATGTGAGAACAGCAGAGAGCAGTGATGAAACATTTCAGATAAAATGTCCTCACAGCTGTTTTATCTAAGTAAATCCAGCTCGAGCCTCAATGATGTGCTAACCAAACTGAAATGAACAATACGTTTAAATACAGTACTGACTTTGGTACGTGTGTGTAATCATCAGGGCCGCTGACAGGTTTGGCTGGGCCCGGGACAAAAAAAAAATCTCAATGCCTTTTTTTCTAGAAAGACCAAACCATTTTGGAATAGGGGTGATAGGGGGTTATTGGCCGTTTTTTCAAGGGCAATGAAGGCAAACATCTATAAGTCATTGTTTGAATGCAATTAAAGCACTTTTCTACCCTAAAAACCAACACATTTTGAAGTGAACGTATCATAATTGAGCCCGACGTAACTGGGCCCCCCTCTATTCCAGAATTCCCAGGGCCCGGGACAAAAAGCCCTTTAGTCCCCCCCTGTCGGCGGGGCTGGTAATCATTACAGTAATATGTTGTGAATGCAGGTGAAAATTTATGTTAAATATTTCTGACAGAGCAGCTTGTCAGGCTGATGTATTGACATATCGAGGATGTTCGGGGTACATGTCAGAATCACTTGCAGTCAGTGAGATTTATATTCTCAGACGAGTATACCTCAATGTTAACATCACTGCTTTTCTTTTACCTCGGTCCCTGGCTTTATTCTTGCGTTTATTGTCTTATACTCATCCTTTCTCTCTCCCTCTGTCTCTTTATTGCTTCTTTTCATTCCTCTCTTGTCTTGTATCTTGTTTATCACACAAATTCTGCAGTGGCAAGTGTTGTACTTTTCCTTTCATTCCACTTTAAGTGGAAGATGTGAAGTCATTCAAGGCCTCAGCTTAGGTGACCCCTGAACGGGAAACCAAAAGCTCATCTATCCTCAGTGTCATTGAGGGCAAACCTTTAGTTCTGCTTTGTTTTTCTTCCTCAAGCTCATTTTGCACAACACCTACAATGTGTAGTAAATATCAAATGAATCTTTCCTGTGTCAGTTTAAACTAACCCTTGTAATGTCCTACCGATTGCCATACACCTTTTGTCCTCTGTGGTCAAAATGACCCAGCTGGGTTTTACCTTTTATTTCTAGCATAAAGTATAATGTTTTGGAATTTAGGGCCAATAGGCCTCGTTTACATGAAAGTATACTCTGTTGTTGGTTTAACCCTCCTGGTGTCCCGGGGTCATTTTAATTTAGTAGAATTCTGAGATAAGACTCATACCAATACTTACTAATAGAATTCTAAGTGCAAGTCTTCTTCTGGTGTTTATGGCAGTTATCAAACAGCTTCAGATGCATTACCTCGCCTTCTGGACCGCAGTGCAGCTTCACAATCAGCCCAGAAAAAAGACGAGTTTGTGCTCGTAGTTGTTGCTTTACGGATCGGTCATTACTTGGCTGATTGCTGAGTTTTTAAAGCTCTTTTTGTGTTTAAGATTTGAACCGTGAATAAAGAAGACAAGGGATCTCCTTCTTATGAAGTAGTTCTTGTAGTTAAAATGTTCTTTTTGTGAATTAAATAAAATTATATGCCAGTGCAGTATGTATGCATATTAAATTATTTTTTGGTATTTTCTAGAAAAAATCTTTTATTTGATTCTAGTGCAGCATCCTGCTTTGTTTCCTTGTCACTTATAGATATGTGTGAGTTTCATGCAGGAAAATCTGCAAATGTTTCCTCGTCTTTGCAGAAGCCAACACGTTTTACTACAAATACAAACTGTTTGTCACACTGTGGTCGTGTTAGTCAGGGTCATTCATTTAAAGATTTTTCATGTTTCATCGTTTTTAAACTTTGTCCAGGTTTAAATGATGCCAGAGTGAAATGTGAGTTGTCCTGGGTTCATGCAGCAGCATAATGAAGATAAAGTTACACTGCAGTCTGTTTGCTGAAGCATGATAACACATCGCTGCAGAGTGTGTACTTCCACTGTACATATGTGCAGGAGAGAGAGAAAAGGCATTAACTGGTGTGTGTGTGTGTGTTGCCAGCAAACACGCAGTCACTCTGCAGTCATATCCGTATATGTGCAGCATTGTATTTTGCATTCCTGAGTGAATGGGTGTGCACTTCTGTGTGTGTTACAGTACAAGACACTGCAGTCACATGTGACTGCAGTACAGCAGCTTCACACACATGCAGTTCTGCAGTCACACACACACGCACACACACCTTGCTGTCACTGCCAATAATTAGGATGTGTGTGTGAGTGCGCTGACTGAGTTCAGCAGATATGTTGGAGTGAGTATGATGTGAGTGAAGCTGAAACAGCACCCACGGATGGACAGACAGACAGCCTTTTACTTTAACTTATGACTCGTAGGATCATTTTGACAATTTGAGGTAAATAAATTTGGTGATGATAAAATTTCTAATCAATAGAACTAACTGCTACGATCTGAGAACATCACAATAACAAAGTCTGACAGAGAGTGTGTGTATCTGAACTGTAATAATGTTGCAACAAACAGACAAACTGTGTGGACATGTAGTACAGTAGGTCACAGCTGGGGCAGGCAGTGAACTGTAAACTGTGAATGTTGTTCACAGCAAACTGAGTAATGACATCATAGTTTTCTTTCATGTTTATTTCAAGCTTTTTACAACCCTGTCTAGATGAGTGACTGACCTGTTCAGGCCAAATTCTACCGGGCACGGATGCAACACTTTCCATATGCGCTATTCTTGTCAATATTTTAAACCCAATTAGAGGCACCGTGGTCCGTTTCAGAAGCACAGAAGCAGCTGTCAGGAAGTCAGACACAGAATCTGCATAGAGAATTCGTTCATCTTTCAAAATAAAAGTTGTAAAAACAGCCAAAAGGGAAACAAATGAACTAGGTAGTATATTTAGGAGTACATAAACCAAGTAAAAATTTGTTTTTTTCCCCAACAAAACATGCACACACAAAATAAAGTTTGATTTAAAAGTTTGGTTCAACTGAATTCTGTCACTCCTCTCAAAGATGCAGAGATAATTTTAGAAGTTTCTCATTATTGTCTATGAACAGCACAAAAGGTTTGTTCCTGGAAAGTAAGATCCAGCAAACACACAGTTGGATGTCACTCATAACACAAACAACAAACCCTGGAAATACTTTGTTGAAGGTTAGTATATTTCTATGCACCGGGGACCATGTGTTTAGGTGGAAACAGAGATTGTAGCAGTAAATATAATCATAAAAAGAGCATGTGTGACAGCTAAGAGGAGAAGCCCCCAGAGGTGCCACCGTCCAACAGTCTGTCAGTCACAGTATTTGCATCATAGGTTTAGCAGCCATGGGACTGCACCATTATTTCAGAGAATCTGATTCGAGTGTGTTGTTATGCTGTTAATGGTTGTCAGGACCACAACAGCATCTATACCCGGGGGCGAGAATGATTTAGCTGAATATCTCTGTGTTTCTTTCCTCTGTGTGTTTGTTTCTCTTTCATTTACTCTGATGTCTCTGTTTCTCTTCATTAGTTTGCTCTGCGTCATTCATTGCATTTCAGTAAAGGGCACTCACTCTCCATGTATTCCACCATCTATCATCTAAACAATAATACATTAAACATATCTTCCTCTGCACACAGTGCCTTGTCTCTTATCACCTCACGTCATCCTTTACCCTTCAGACTCACACCAGTCTGATTTATGTTTACTGTCAGAATATCATGACATAGATGGTAAAAAACATTGGATCGTAACAAGAGATGACAGAACTAATTGATTTCTCAGCATGTTTGTTTTAGCACTCAGCACTGATTCTTAAACACATTATACTATCGAAATACCACATCGATCACTAGAATGAAATTTATAAAATGTTGCATTTTCTGTAATATTTTGTTTCAATATCAGCCTGCTACGTAGTCACATTCATGCATGCAGCGCACACATACATCCATTATTAGTTACGGGCTAAAATATGATGGCGAGATAGTAAGTGGAGGTAAAATGAATAGTATACAAATGACCTACACTACTGTATTTTAACGTAGATCCTGATGATGGTACACTGTAAAAAGTTTGATAGACTCTGGTCACAACAGAAAATATGACACCACAGTATCACTGCATCTCTACAAAATGGCTGGTGCTTAGAGCTTGGTGATGTTGCAGAACTCCCAGGGCTAGTTGGTGAACTACTGAAGCTTTTGAGTTAATGGTCATCACTGTCACTAATCAGGTAATGTGATACTGGCTATAATATGTAATTCTTTCAGTTGTCAACCAACGAAAAGCCTAAAACCAACAATGAATGGAGTCTTGTTAGCTAAAGTAATCAGCATAGTTTCTTTAAACAGTTTGATATTTCAAGACATCTTCTCACATGATCTGGCACTGAAAGAGTATTCAGTCAATAAATCCCTTTGAATTAATGCTAAGAAGTATAGTGTGTAAACCAAAAACACCTCAGTGAGCCACACTGGGTTACATGTTCCTCCATAAATACACAGTGTAGTTTATTTTGACTTAATCCCACATACAGCATCCTGCTGCCCCAAATACTCACTAGAGCACCAAATGTGGATTAATCCACCGCTGAAAATAGTCCTAACAAATCTAGCTCTAGCTCTTTCCTCCTGTTTCATTCATTGTAATTAATACAGTTGACTAAAACTACAGTAATCAGCTGATTATTTTTAATAAAACATATATTTGTGAGCCATTTTACATCAAGATTTACAGCTTAGATAGGTACCAATAAATGGACACAAGGCTATGGAGAAGACCGCTTAATCATTGTTGGTTTGGAAACGCTACAGTTTGATTTGTTTTTAGCTGATTTTGTTCTCTCCACTATGATTTATTTATATCTGTCTTTATTTGCACCAGTTACACAAACACCAAGCACTAAATGTGACAATGATAGATTCATATATGATATTTGACTTTTAACATTTTACTCAGTGCTTTCATTACCCACACCTCCTCTTCTCCCCCTTCTTCATCCACTGCCAACCTCATTCATCTCTTACTTTTCACCTCCTCCCCTCCCTTCCTCTCACTCTAAGTGCTTGTCTCTCTCCAGAGACAGTGACAGCTGTGACTGAGGAAGCAATGCAGTAGTTTGACACTAACCTCCTCTGCCCTTGGTTTGGAAAGACTTTAGCATTAGCAACATGCCAATATTAGCTGCATTAAACTAAGAGCAGGGGGACATGGACAGGTCAAGGACAATGTGGTACAGAGAGATGGCACCACAGTTGTTTTCATATAATTTTTTAACGTAACTTGGATGGAAATGTGTAATCAATGGAGAAAGTTAGTGAGAAAATGTCCAAATTGTTTTTCAGCATTCACTTTTTTAACTAGAGCAGACACAGACAGACATCAGACAGAATAAATCAATAAGAATAAATAGTAATAAACAAAACATGCACCTAGAGTATGGCACTCAGTCCCAAACTCTGTTGTTTCTCCTGAAGATGTTGAAAACAGACTATACAATTTCATTTTTAAAGGCATCTGGTCAGTGTAGTTTTTAGCAAATGTTTTTCAAATAGGAGGACCCAGTGCATTTTTGGGGACTATTTTCAGTGGTGGATTAATCCACATTTGGTGTTCTAGTGAGTATTTGTGGCAGCCTGACGGAGTATTAAACTACAGTATGTGTCTCTTCATGGTAACGAAGGAGCAGTGTGGCTCATTTGTTTAAATAGCTCCTCGACAACAGTGGAGTTATACCTTGTTCGTTTTAGTTGTGATGAGTTTTCCTTTGAGAAGCTGTATGAGGCACAGACAGCTAACAACTGCGACAGGCTTCTGTGTTTTAGGTGGCAGAGCTACAAACCCAAATGACCTGAGCAATTAGAGTGGTGTAACACTAAAATAACACCTTTAAGCAGTGGTTAATGTCTCAGAGGGCCATCTTCAAACACAAATACCAATCTACTCTCCATGGGACAGTAGGGACAGTCACACTGGCTTTAGGGAAGACATTTTTCTAAGAGCACATGCTTTACTGACAAATGTAGTTTTGAGCTAAATAGAAAATGGCATCCATTCTAAAATATTAAACTTCAACAGCACAGACAACCTTTTCAGACGCACTTGAGTTTTCTTTCTTAGCAATTTGAAAAGAAACACAACCAAAGGCTCGAGCCTCATACTTCTTTTTGTATCCCTTTTCCTTCTCTTCTATACCAACGGAAGACAAAATGAGCTAACCGCGCACTGTATTTCTTCGAACTACGCAATGAAGGCTATTTTTGTGGTGGTTCCCTGCTTGTGTGTTTTGACTTGTTTCTCCTGGCAGTGTGTTTCAAAGAGCTTCCAGTCCAGTGATGCGGAAATGCCATAAAAAATCATGTTTGAAAAAAAGAAAGGTGTTTGACCTTGAGACTTGATACTGGCTGCTGTCCTCAGAGGACTGTCTGGGTTCTGACTGTTCCTGCTCACACATACTGTATGCAGGGACATCCAGGAAAGAGAAAGAGAACAAAAAGTCTGTACAAAAAAGAAAAGGGGGGGGACTTTTTATGTTTAAAGTATCTTAATGCATCCATAGTCTGTTTTTTTTATTTGTGCATTTACAGTGAGACTATGTCCTCTTTTGCCCACATGTATACTGTATATGTATGTAAATGTAGCCTCTAGCATTAGTAAACTTAATATTTGGACCAATTTTAAGCTCAAGGTTTTTATCAGTATCAACAGGAGGTTTGCACCAATAATCAAACCTTTTTCTATGTTAACAGGTCCTCTTCTATGGACTCCGCCATGTTGAACCTCCTTTTTTCTACAGTACCCCAGAGCAGACAAACTAAACTGATCTAGATATGGACTTTTGTTTCTTTTCCTACATGTTTGGAAGAAAAGGGTGAGGCGTGGAGGACTATTCATTTGGTTGCTATCTGCAACTTCACTGCTAGGTGCCACTAAAGCCTACACACTGGACCTTTAATACGTTTAACTGGAAGGT
Organism: Collichthys lucidus; assembly: GCA_004119915.2. NCBI lineage: Eukaryota > Metazoa > Chordata > Actinopteri > Sciaenidae > Collichthys > Collichthys lucidus. The sequence continues at coordinate 28,257,254 of CM014089.1, read as the reverse complement.
TTTGAATACAGTTCACCTACCAGTCATGTGACATTCACTCATGTTGTTGATTAACTGGTAACCAGTGTGACAGGCCGAAGCTCTGCTGTATTTTTGCAGACTGCAGAATTAAAAGAGGGTTGATGTTGCAACTTTATGATTACTTTGAATCGTGTATTGAAGCTACATGACTTTCCATATATAGCCTATATTTTACGACGGAAAAAAATGCACTTTTACAGTCTGTGAGGACGGCAGTAATGTAAATTCAAATAAATAAGAGTTCAGGGGATTTAAAAATCACACTATTTAAAACTGTAACATCGATCGACAATTTATTGTTCACCTCTGGCTTCACCCCGTGACACTAAATGTTCTGCTTCACCCTCAGTGGCATTTGTTTTTTCCTGTCTTGTTAAATATTAATGGTTTTGGAAGGAAATTTCAACGGGGTGGTGTATATGCAATAAAATGTAGAGGGCAGTACAGACTTCAATATTTGTTCATTTTTGTATCGTTGTACTGATTAATCGAACGTAATGCAGTAAGGATCAACCTTTAAGCTTATGTGATCAGATTGAAAGTTTGATCAAGACTGCCTCTGTAGTTATTGTGTCTGTTTGTCTATGAGTGTGTGTTTGTGCCAGTAACACTTGCTCTCACAAACACACTCACACACAGTGCTGTTTGGTTGACAGGTGGGTGTCATCACAGGTGGCATCTCTGGGTAATCAGGCTTCATTCAGACCACCTCTCAGCTCTTTTATCAGGCAGCACATTTGTGAAGCTCATACTGTGTTTTGTTGGTTCTGTTTTACATAAATATGGACTAATCAGGTTTCTGATCTTATTATGTTACAGCATGACTTCAGCATCCATGTAATCATGTAATGGCTGTAATGTAATCATGTAATGGCTGTGCAAATCTTCCTTTTACTTTAGTCAGTGGATTATATAGCCTTTTGATTTCTTTTATTATACAGCAGCATGTAAATATCTGAGAAACTCTTTCTGTTGCTTCCCCTGCCCCTAATAATAATATTGAACATGCATTTTATTTATAGTATTTACCAGTCCTGTATGGGATTGTGTTATGTGTGTCTTGGTATGCGTGCCTCGCCAGGTGGTGCACACGCAATGGCCCTTTAAGACATGTCCGCTGACAGCAAGGCGTTGCCTAGGGAACCGCAGATGGTGTCATCATCTCCTAGCATAACCATGGTGATGGTCCCTTCAGCGACGTGTCGTGTCTGCTTGCCTCACTGTCAAATGATGTACACAAAAACACACACACATGCAGGCACAGAGACACACACTCACAGGCTGGAGAGGCTGGTTTTGATGACCTGGTTTGATGAGACAGGCAGGCAGGCAGGCAGACAGACAGACAGACAGACAGACAGACAGACAGACAGACAGACAGACAGACAGACAGACAGACAGACAGACAGATAGATAGATAGATAGATAGATAGATAGATAGATAGATAGATAGATAGATAGATAGAGGGCGATGTAGGTGTTTGTAGGTCATTCAGAAAAGGTCTGTCTTTCTATCTTTAATTTATTTTAGAGATGTCGTACCTGGAAGCTGATGTAGAGGGTAACCTTGGCAATAAAAAGCTTAAAGTAGCTTTGGTTTGAGGAAAGGAAAAAATATGAATCTAGAATTGTTACATGCAGGAGGATGAACAGATCGGTGTTTGTTATGTCAGAATAATGAGTCCATGATGCTTCTGTTTGTCTGTTGGCGACGGTCATGATAATACTCTTTATCTCCTTTAGGCCCGGGGATGATGTCATCAATGATGTCATCAGGGGGACGTCAAGACCCACCAGGACAGCCTGCCTTCAGCTCCGACTACCTGTCTGGTGAGGGTGGAGGGAGTGCTCGTTTTTAGTATAGAAGATGTCTGCACAGATGTTTGAGTCTTTTTTTGCAGAAAACTTGCCAGCCGTGACACTTTTGGGCACAGCTGTCTGTGTTTAATGTACATTCCCATGTAAAAGCTTAAAATGTTCACAAAGTGGTCTCCATTTATAAAGACTAATCCCCTATGAGATGAGGACATTATATTCTTTATGACATCATAACAAGCTTGATGAATGTGTTCGTACATAATCCACAAATGCATGCCACAGTAACATTTATTCAAAACTTCTGTTTCCATCAGCCTGTGTTCAAAAATGGTTTGACTCGTCATAGCAGAAAAGAAGAGCTAGTGATTGATTAACATTAATAATGGCTCTGTTATATTCCATATAGTGTGACAGTGAGCCACCATGCACATAACATGACCCTAAACCTAAACCTTCATTCATTTTGTTATATACACATGAGCTTCTCCTGCTGTGACGTGTACAACACAAACACGTGATTGGTCTGTGAACATCCTGCGGGATAGTCTAACATTTCTTTTTATGTTGTGTCTCAGTGGTTCATTCATTCTGCTCCTCATCTCTCCAGATCATTCACCTCATTTTGTCTCTCCTCCCACTCATTTTGTCTCTCTCTCTCTCTCTCTCTCTCTCTCTCTCTCTCTCTCTCTCTCTCTCTCTCTCTCTCTCTCTGGCTCTCTGCCCTCACTGTCCTCTCTGATTCTCTAATTGTCCCTCCCTTGGTCACTCTTCTCTCTCTCTCTCAGGTCCTGTGATGGGTGGGAGAACAGATCAGTGGAGCCTGAACAAGACAAAGGACAGCAGCATGCCTGACTCATTTCTAGGTCCACTTTACTTTTTCACCTCCCAAGTCCTTTTTTACCTCTGACTGCACACTTACTGTAGTAGGAGGTTATGTTCATCCCTCCACTCTCTTTTTACCTGAAGATAGTAAATGTGAAAAAACTATTAAGTCATTTGGCTGAAATTGGTAATTAAAATTTCAATCAAAGATCAATTAAATATGGTGTGGTCAAGCAGCTCTAGCGCTGGCTGTGGATGTTTTGTTGTCATGTCCATGTCCTCATACACAGCTCGTATTTTATAATAAAATCGACCTGGGAGGTAAACAATAAAAACAAACCTTGTTGCAAGCTGCTGCTTTGTAGTTGTTCAGCACTGTTGGATGTTTATGATCCATTCATACATACTATATTCATGTTGGTCACTGCATTAGCTACTTTCTCTGTCTTTATTAATCTCTCAGTTATACCTAAATGCTGGATAAATAATGTTTTTTCCAGTTTCAGTATATACCACAACATGGCAAGTTTATGCAAAACCAAAATGTTTTGCACAGGTAAAATTATAACAATTAATTTACTTCGTAATATAATTTTTTCCTTGAGTTACTGTATTAATGTGGACAACATGATGTAGTCCTAATGATGAGAGTACAAACCATGATGACTGAGACTTTATGAAGAGATCAACATGAAAAGTTGGTTTTGTACTTTTTTTTAAAACCTCCATGCTAACAGTACGGTGGGTTCATCACTATGGAGGCTTCTGTGCTTTTAACCTGTGTTTGTCACTCCCTGTAGAGCGAACTGTGCTTTTAGTCTCAGATCTGACATTAACATTAATACATGAAACAAACACAAATATCTGTTTTGCATTTTTCTGCATTGTGTTTCACCGTTTGAACTTCCACTGGCACTCATTTAATTACGTCATCTTGTTGCGCTCTCTTCTTCTGGTTTTCTGACTGGAGAATTGTCGCCACCTACTGCTTACCAAGTGAACCAACTCCCATGTCATATAGCACATTTAGATGTAAACATAACTGTTGTTGGTTAATTCTTCAGTTTATCCATAACAATGATTTATTTTTTTTGTTGAAACTAGTTTAGTATATACTGTAGAGACTTGTAGAGACATAAATGTTGGTGATGTATCTGTGTGTTTTGTGTCTCTATCAGGCTTCTCTCAGTCTGGAATGGGAGGGACCATGGGGTCCGGCCTGCCACCGTTCCAGTCCAGTATGAGCTCCACTTTTGGCCAGACCGGGATGGGGTCAGCTATAGACACCCAGAAGAGCTCAGGCTTGTTTGCTGTTGAAAACAAAACCTCCAGTAACATCAGTGGAAGCAGTCTATTGAAAACCAGTGATGTGTTTTCTTCTGGTGGCCCAGGAATCAACTCTGTGGATCATTCTACAGGTATTACAAAAAGGGTTGGATGCATGTTTCCCTATATGCTGAGGGCGGCAGGGGCATGGTGTTAGGAAAATAAGGAGAGGATACGATATATGTAGTGTGCTTTGGGGATTTATGGTTGGGGTGGGTGGCATTCGAAGAAGCGAAACAGCCTGATCCCACAGGGCATGTTTTGAGCAGCAGAGGGCAGCCTTTTCTCGTTGTTTTCACTGTAGGTGAAACAGCTCCAGCTCGCTGGTTGCCTCAAAGCTTTCTGCTCCGTTCACTCTGCTATCTACAGACAAACTAGATCAACAGACAGATGAAGGGACCCCTTTAAATCATAAACACAGGACAAGCCATAGTTTTGTCTTCAGTTGTTACTGCCGTCTGATGAGAATAAAGCAACCCGCAGAGAAACGTACTGCACCCTATAGTTGCCTTTCATTATAAATTGTTAATGTTTGTAATAATCAATAGCTGCTCGAGTGAATCACAGCTGAACACTGGCTGAATTTGTGGTTGCTGAGCAACAAAAACACAAACCCGCAGGAGGATCTGACAACAAAGACAGAGCAGCACACCATGCCCTTTACAGTCTTCCTGTGTAATTGTGCCCAAAAGCTACATTTCAGATTGCATAATGGAGACATACATGCAGTGCAGCAAACATGGTTTCATTATATGAACATGACTTTACATTCAGTCAGAATGGGACTTATTAAACATTTACCAGCTCTTATTTTTTATCTCTTCTCTCTACTGTTTTGGTGGTGTACTAAAGATAGCCCCGCTAGCTTAAAGCCTGTGAGCAGTACAAGCTGGTTGTTATGCAACAGTTACTGTTCTAATTCAGTCGCTATTGAAGACATGATGGAAATTTCAACCGACTTCCTCCTTCCAGAGAAAGAGAGAGAATTGGGGAAAGTTACCCAAAATGACTTGCTACCCAACATTAGTGCCCATTACTGGCAAATGTAATGGCTGCCCCACTGATCTTTAGAATGAAAACTGTAGTTATACAGTTATCTGACCATATAGAGAACTACCTACTATTCATTCAGTTTTTCAATAGGACCACAGGCTGCTACTTTTAAAATTCTGGGTTTAGCTAAGCACTAAGAACAAATGCCTGCAGACCTGTAAATGTACCAGTCCTATTACATCATTTGGTTAACAACAATGGAAAATAAAATATAAACTTTACGTAAAGCGGAACCCTGTTTTGGTCTACATTAGTACAGTCTGAGTTACGTCATCAGTGATGAACAACACACAAGAAGGGTAGAAAAACCAACCATGATGACTGAGGGCTTATGAGTAGATCTGCAAGACAGGTCGTTTTTGTGCCATAACAGAACGTTTGGTTCATCATTTCACCTCCAGCTGTCTGACAGATAAAGATTTATATGTTGCAAAGTATGTTGCAAAGGTCTAGAAGGTGGTGGAGGCTTTTGTTGAGGATCTATTAATATAGTGCCAAGAATGAGAAAGTATCGGACGGACGACACGTCTCCACAAGCCAAATGGCTGCTGCCATTTTGGTGATGATGATGTCAACTGGAGCCAGAGTCTGCTCAGTGGTGATCAGCCACAGTATCGAGGTCCCGCCATACTTCCACTGTCATTCGTAAGCAGGGCTCAGCTGTCAGTCATCACTCAAGAACTCCCTAAAATGTCCAAACCCATCTTTGTGAAGAATTTATTTGATGTGAATTTTGAATTTTTTTGGCCCTTGTACTGCAGCCAGACACCAGGGGTTGATCCAATGTTTTGGCTTCACTTTTGGAAGGCTGCCATGTCGTCTTTATAAACAGTCTAAGGTTTTACTAATTACATTAGCAATTACTCTGTTCTATTCAAGTCTCGGTAAGCCACGGCAGCATGCACAGTACCAGACGTCCATGCCCAATCATCCCAACAGTAAAGCCACTGATATTAAAATCCTTTGTTCGTCTCAGTCACAGCTGATTTTGCACATCATATGAGCAATCTCATGTTAAGTCTTCTGCAGTTTTTGTTTTTCTTTAATAGACCACAGCAGTTTGAATAACTGTAACTTCTCTTAATGTCTTTGTCTTACTTGCTTTTTCTTCAAGCTTTGATCAGGGTAGTTAACTGTGAGAAAGGTCCATTCCTGTTCCTGTCTGTCTCACATCACTGAGTATCTAATGAAGGAGCACAGTCATAAATGCTATCATAAAAAATATTCACAGCTGGAGTCCAGTTGGATCACTCCACACTCTGTTTGGCCTCATTTATTTCACAAGAGTCATAACATTTCTGCAGTCGGATGTGTCTAAATTGAGTTATGTTTCAGGTTAAAGCAACAATTCTCAAGTACCATCGGGTTGCCTGCTATATAAATCTTAATCTAAAACACCCTGGTGCATTTAAACTGACGTGTAAGACTGCAGGTATAGGAAAAAACTAAGAGGTTTTCTGGAGCTACAAGACTTTGTAGACAGATCATTAACCAACCAGCCTTCAGCTCTGTCTCTCATCTCCTCAATACACTCTTTCTTCTGTGTGTGCAGGTGCCAGTGTGTGTCAGTGAGATGACACCCCTCTGCACGAAATTTCAGATTAACTCTCACACACACTTTTTTTTTTTTTTTACATAGGCAATGTGTGTTTGAGGCAGCCAGCACTCCACCATTAATGTTTCTCTTGGCAGTTAGCCAGACTCCAGATTAAGATGTACTCCCATTAAATATCCTATCACATTAAATATAGATGATAAAGCCCCGGCCTTGTCACTTCTTCAAGCTGTTTATAGCTGGGGAAGCTTCGGAGGCCAAAGGGAGAAAATAGCAACTGCAATCAATTTAGAAATACAGTGAAAGGTGCTGGATTTAGAGGGGAATGCACCCCTATTATTATTATTATATATTTTTTGGATTCACGTTAATATCCAGTGATGTAAGATGTGAGGCTGTGAGGAAAAAGAGGAGATGGGAGGATGAAAATTGAGATAGAGGACTTGTAGTTTAGACAGGAAGACGACACAATGAGCAGAGTGAGAGACACGTTTAGGTCAGAGTTTATTTATAGTCTATCCTTCTATCTGTCTGTTCATCTTTCTGTCTCTCTGCTGACGAACTGCTTGCTAATTGAGTAATATGGCTTCAGAGGACAAAGCCATACTCAATTGTGTATGACTTCACCCCCATACAAGAGAAGATAGTGGGAAAAGAAAAAATGAAGGGGTCATTTCAGTGCAAGAGAACGTTATTTTCTTGTTTGTGAAAACTGGCATGTGCAAAATTTGTCATTGTGATTGTGCAGCACATTTCTTATCCATATTTTTTAACGTGTTTAGTTGCTGCATGTATGACAGTGATTCATTTATTACCATGATTCTTCAGACATGCATGTATTTACTTTAAATCATGCATGTTAGAGCCGATGTGAAATGTGATTAACTGATTGATTTACCTCCAAAGCTCCCGGGGTGTTTGTTATACTCTTTTGTGTGTGACTGGTCCCTACAAGAACGGCACTGCTCCCCCTCAATGATGATAATGATGATGATGATGATGATGATGATGATCATGATGATTAAAAGAAAGAGAGAATCACACAAAGTATTAATTTGACTGAAGGGTGCTATCTATATGTCCCTTCCTGACTCCATAAAGAATTACAGAATTGAATCTTACAGCTTTTATTTCCTCTTATTTCATTGTATTGATCTTCAAACAGAGCCAGGCCTCTTCTAAAGATTTAAAATGTATATATACAGTGTACCTCCTGTACAGTCAGCTTTGGTCCTAATGTACAGTGTTTTACTTATGAATAACGATTTGGCAAATTTGAATAAAAACACTGTTTTATATGAAATGTAAATTGAATTCACCCTGGCAGAGATGGGACACACAAGAAGATAAATCAGAGAAAATTCTTATGACCCCATGCTCAGTGCTGAACCATTATGTTGCTATAAAACAGCACCTGTCTTAATATAATTTGATCATGCACATTCAATCTAATGTAGGCTTTGTAAAACCATAGGAAGTCTGTAACAGGTGAGTACATGTTGAATGTATTTATAAAAGTAGGCACCATCACATACACCATATTTTATGTAAGGTTCCAAACGGGTTCCCGGGGCCTAAAAGCAGTCAGACTATGGTTACTATGGCTGGAAACATGAAAACCCTGACTTTTTATGACATTTATTCAAAGTCATCCAAGTCTAGTACTAACACATATGGTGGCATCATACTGTATATTACACATGAAATGCAAATATTGCTAAATGCAGTACTTATACGATCATAGTACCACCTTACAGTTGCTACCAACACCCAGTCCCATCAGGTCTCAGTCGGTGCCGGACAATCAATGCATGAACACCACGACTGTCTGTTGGTGGTGTTTGTGGCAATGAGGCACATGAAGCAAATACTTCACTGGGTCACTATCTGCACATTAGTGGCTTCTTTCTGGATGTGTGAATATTAATGCTGTAGTAATTACGTCGGTGTTCTAAGTAGTCAGTAAATGGGCATGCATTATGTATGTATTGAGCACAGTGTATGTCTTTGTGTTATTGTTTTCATCAGTTGAGTTAAAAATATCCCTGTCAGACAAACTCATAGAAGCCTTTTATTTGCTGGCAAAACAGTGGAAGTAGTGGGAGTTAAGTTAAGTCATCTATAGGATCAATGTAGCTCCACTTAAAGAGGTTCTCCGTCTGTTTAGCATTGTACACCTACTGTATAACATTGACAAGTCAGACAACTGGGTGTGTAGGTTCGGGCCACTAGCCTTAAGCATGGATGAGTAGTGGATGAGCTTATTTCTTTCTCCACACGCCATACCACCAGTTTATTGTTTAAACTTCTGGTCCTCAGCCCCAGCTGTCTTTTTTCAAGTTGAACGTCACTTGAGGCAATTTAGCAAACTTCTCCCAACTCCCCTCCAACTCTATACCTGTGAACTTGCATTGGTGTGTTTGTGGAGATACTCTTTAAAATAGGGAAATCTCATCCATGCAGCTATCACATAGGTTTATGTGCACCCTGACTCTTTACAAATATGAACACATTCACAGCTTAGTTTCAAGTACCCTAATCCCAAATGGTCATCCTAACACTAACCTATTCAACATACCATCAAATTACATGTAAAAGCTATTGGTATCCGTGAGTTTGTCTGACTCTGTGATGAACTATCCCTATGACAACTGTGCATCAAAAATCAGTGATCCACCTACAGTACAGTTATCGGTAATTCTATAAGCTTCCCCTTCAGAATGTTACAACTGGTATGGACATTGTAATTTTGATGAGACCAGTCATTACACTCATTTACTGCTATGAAACAATAAACAATTTAGACAGACGTAGTGAAAAACACCTATGGTAACCACAATCTGATGGCTTTTTGGCAGGTGATTCTCTGACACAGTATGTGATTGGTTCCTTCTCTTATAAAACCCTCCCCCCCTCGGCAGCTCCCATCCTCTCTCCCAGTGGCTCAATGGACGACAGCAGTCCCACTTCCTCCAACTCTGAACCCCTCAGTCCTGAGAGAGTGGGGCTTGGGGGCGAAGCTGGCAAACAGCAGCAGAGGCGGAAGAAGAAGAAGAGGAAAGGCCATGACGAGGTCTACGACTTCTTGGATAGCCAGGAGAACAATATTGGCCAAGCAGACAAGCATGGAATGCTGGATAAGGGTGGACGGGAAGTGGAGGAAGACGAGGACGAGGAGGAGAACTGGGAGTGGGAGATCAGAGAGAGTGGAGGAGGGGGCAGAGTGAAAGGCAAGAAGACTAAGAGTCGGGCAAGACTTCCAGAGGAGTGGGGAGCACCCCAACAGCCCATCTCTCCCACGGTGGCTACAGTCACTCCTACAGGAGCTACAACTGCCAACTCTGATCCTTCTGACTGCAAAGCTCCAACCATCAGCCCCAGCCCTATTTTGCCCTCTGCCCCTGCACAAATACCCACAAGTTTCACCAACCGTTCCCATGCTAGCCTTGTAACAGATTCCTCTCCACGTTCCTATGAGCCAATGTGTGTAGACAATTTCCCTACATCTGCTAAAGAAGGCCAAAAAGCAAATGAAGAGAAAGGTTCAACCAGCAAACCTGAACCTAACAGTAGCTCAGTTGCCAGTGCGGCCAGCAAGAGTAGTGTAGCTGCAGATGGTAGTCTAGCATTGATGACAGGAGACAATCTGAGCCCAGTCTCACAGACCTTCTCTTTCCTGGATTCAGTCCTCCAGACCCCTCCAGGCTCAACTCCTGACTCCCAGACCACTACTCCTATCACCAACACCCCGTCTCTTGCTACTTCCGCCCTGACAAAGTCCACCCCGACAGAAACTGTTGCCCCTCCTTCACAAGAAAATCCTGTTTTCAGCCCCTCAAAGAGCACTCCAGACATTCCTCCTACTTCTACTTTGTTCACCAGCCCATCTCCCTCAGCTGTCACAAGCACTTACCCTGCGACACTTGCAGCTGGATCAGCCCTCAATGTTGATGCCAAGCCTTTCGTCCCCTCAGCTACCCTCATGTCCTCCACAGCCACACAAAGTTTGACTAAAGCTGCCCCTGTCATTAGTCCAGCAGCAGCTTTCACAGGATCCACTGCATACACTACCACCTCAGCCATGCCCCTTAGTTCCTCAGCTTCTCCCTGTAAGGCCACTCCCACATCACTACCCGACACTCCCCCCAAAACGGTTGCCACACCAATTAGCCAAGTGACAACCACGCCCCCTCCTTCCATCACCCCTGCAGCCCCTCCTTCTCTCCCTGCACACTCAGAGCACCTGGAGTCCTCGTCGTCAAAGCTCCCCCCACTGGAAGGTTGGTGAACTACAGGGAAGATTATGAATAACATGGGGCTAATTTGAACAAAATGATTGTAGGTTAACATAGCAGGAAGTAGCTACTATATGTCTTCCTGTATGCATGGCTCTTTGTCTGTTGATTAAGCACCAGGCCTGCTTGGTGCTTGATCCTTTTCCTGTATGTATTTGTAATAACCAGGGCCCGATTATGTAGAACAGCTCAGGTTTGAATCACTTTTTGAGAAATTCACATCAACAGAGCTTCACGCAGATCTGCCCTTCTTATTACCATAAAAAAATCTTTAAGAAATATGGTTTTATCTCAAAAATTTACCAAAGAATCGAGAAAAATGGATCTTCCCACCTGTTGGAATGAGTATGGGAGAGAAATGCACTGTGCTGATCGGGCCCTATATTAACAAAACTACAAGGGTAAAGTGATAAGTTGTCTGATTTGATTTCCCTCTGCCTGCCTCTGTGTATCTGTTATCATGATCATAACAATTTTATTACTTGACCGTCTGCTGATAGCTCTACTATCTATGCTTGCTTCTCTTTCAACTGTTTCATCTGATTGTCAGCTGCCTGTGTAACCTCCCACTATCTCCTCTCCGTCCTTAGAAACACAAAGATAACCTGGTTCCTTGCATCGCAAAGCTAGTTTGCTATTGGCATTTAGCTTTACGAAGTCAATAATGTTATAGTAGGTACTGTCTAACAACTGCATAGAGCAATATTAATGTAGTCTTGAAGTTAACAATAGATTTGGCTGTAACGAGAAGACATTGAGAATTAGTTTACCAGCATTGGCAAGGTACAACCTGCCATTATTCAATTTTCTTGATGCCATTTGGGGTTTTTGTGTCTGTATTTTGTGCAACTAATGTATTTGGCCACATTTGTAGTCTCAAAGATTTTGATCTGTAGAAGGAGAAATGCTAATTGTAAGAGTTGTAAGACATTCAGATTTCATCTGACACATGCTTTACCAGTGAAGACCAAATTGGAATAAACTAATATTTTGAACTCAGTGTTCAAAACACTTCTTAAGTATACAATATTTGTATGCATTAGTTAAAGTTTGACATAAGTTATTTTAACTCAGAGTCCCCTTAATAAATGTATCAATCAACCAGCTAATTTTTGACAAATGATGACCAAAATGAGGACTTTTAGTTAAGATGTTTTTGCCAAACTACTGCACTCAGTGGCCTGTACATTAAGTACACTCATACAATCTTTTGCAATTCAATACAGCTCTAAATTCTACATTATCTGAATATAATACAGTCCAACAAAATGCTGTCACCAAGTACGACCTGAGAAATCTGCTGAATAGTTGCATTAGATTGCACTAGATTGTACAGGTGTACCTTATAATGTGGCCACTGATTTTCATGGTTAAGAATAAACCTTCAAGCTCAGTGACTTGTGACCTTGTGCAATGCAAAGATCCAGTGTGCTTTATTGGTCTTAAAAAAAATCAGTTTTAGTTCTGGTTGAAATCCTCGTCCAGGTTACAGTCTGCTTATCTGGTATGTTCTCGTAAATGACAAATAAAATCACCTTCAGATATCAGGCTTTCCCCCAGTTATTACAACAAAATGACAGAACTGCAGACTCTTAGACTGCACGTCTAAAAAAGTTGAGTGTGTGACATATGCTGTAGATGACCACACGTGTAACCATGTAGTGCCTATTCCAGCTGCCCTTTGGGCTTGCCTGACCTCTTGTACACTTGGGGAAACCCTGAGATGACCTCAGTCTAATGCTTCTTCCTCCTGATAATTCTGGGTTTCAATCCTGAATACTTTATCTCTGGCTACATCCCACAGTCGGTTGCTGAACAGAGCTTTATTTTCCAGTGTGATTCTCTATGTGCTTCTCTTCAGCCCTTTTTCACAACCAAAATCTGACCAAGACAGGGATTCTGACAAGAATGTGTGTTAACTGCAATTAATTGAATCAGACTCTGTAGCTCTACACCTTTCAAATTCTGGTACCATAGGCTGTTCTTCTGACATAGTAGTGTTCAATAACACAGTGTTTTCATTCACACTGGCCTTTTCAGCTATAATAGTGACAAATCCCTAAAATGTCCTGTAGTTTCCAGAAATTCTAACTGGAGTTTTGAAGCACGTTAATGATTTTATGTTTTGTAACAAAAGTTCCTATATTGAGACATTGTTAGGGTCGGTGTTAGAACTGTGTTTAATGCAATGAAGATGATTCTGAACTGACTGAAAGTTTTTTCTCCCACCCCTTCCCTTTTTTCTGTTTCATAACGCCACAATCATGTGACCATGAACAACAGGTAAGACAAGTTTATCTTTTGCATATTTCATTCTCATGTAGAACTTTGTAGGGGATGTTGGACACCCCTGACCCCACCGTGGTGATTGTGTGGTCATTAGTAATTTCATATATTTGCACATTGCTGGGTTTTAACAAATATGGCAGTTAATGATTTGCATATTGCAATTTGATTTGTCATCAGCATAGCATAACATAAACCACCATCTTATCTTCCTTTGGTACAAACTTCATCCCAACTGTAAGGCTGATCTGTTTCAGTGGAAGAAATCTGCTTGTATTAGAGATGTACTGGGATGGAGGTACTTGAGGTAACATTTTGGAACAATTCTATTGCCTCTTGCTGCCTTTTAGCACATGAGAATGGAATTACACTGTAATGCACAAGATGGCATTGGCAACATGTATCTAGTTAAGATGTAGCACTTGTATAAGCTGAAGATAAGATAGGAAAACTTTGATAGAGTGTCATCTATTGCACCAAATTTGTCACATATGCTATGTGGATAGAAAGCATTTGCTGTGCGTCATATTTTCCTTTATCACGTGAGCTACCTTTAAAAAACTTTCTCTTTCGAGACTGCTTCCCTGCCTAACAAAACTAACAACTACTCTGCGCTCCTTTACACCTCTTTCAGCTTATGTCCTCCTCTGTAAGTCGCTTTGGTCTGCTAAATGCAATGTAATGTAATGTAATGATATGGGTCAAAATATCAGTCAGTGTCAGTGAAGGTATTGTCACTGTTACCCAGTGAAAGCTGCAAATGAATAAAATGAATCATTGCTGTTATGTTACTGCAGCTGTTTGTATAAGCCTGTTTGCAAACAAGTTGGCACACTGTGTAAAATGTAAATAGAAACTAAATGTAATAATGTGCACACAGAACACTGAAACCCCGTATTTAATTAATAATCAAATCACAAAGACTATTCTGAAATGTTGAAACTGAGAAATTTGGATAGATACCTTGCATCTATTTGGGTAGACGGAAATGGATACAGGGTTGTACCATGACATGCCCTTGAGGTTCTACCAGATGGCATTACTTAGAAGATAATTATGTTATGTTTCTCACTACATGATATGTTGTGACTCTTGTCAGTTACAGACAAGTGACACATTTACTACTCGACACAAGTGCTATGTTTCAATGACAAATGCACCTTAACTGGAATAAAGAGGATTCTATCTCATCCATGCCAATGCATACAAATCACAATGAATCTTTGGATAAACCTGCAGCTCTTTATTCATCTCACAGCTTTTAGTCTGTGTTGGTTTGTTTACTGCGTCTGCTGCAGATGGTAGCACCATCCAAGATGTCTACTTTGCTTATTCAGTCTGCACTAAGATGTCCCAGAGTGAATATGTTGCTCTGAGGCTGGTACTGCCTCAGTGCTGGACTAGACTGAGGTCTGTTGCTGCTGAAGTATCACAGGCTTGACTGGATTTGAAAAATTAAGGTTATTAAGACGAGAGTGCAAACAGTACGGTGTTATTTTTCAAATAGAGGTGCTGCTCCGGTAAAAATTGAGCTTTAATATTTATTAGCTCAGAAAGTAGTCATTACTAAGTGTTTGCTTTTTCTGATACTAATAACCTTTAAACTTGCTGCTCATTGCTTTCCTCAAAAACCTCAACAACATGTTGTTAAAAATTGTTGCTTTGGGTTCAGTTTCTGTAGGTGGTCCTCTTTTATCATCATTAGATATCATTAACAACAGTAGATGTTGTCTTGTCCTCAGGGCCGCGTTAACCTTTGCCGAGGCCCGGGGCAGACACCCACCCGAGGCCCCGCCCTCTTATTAAAATCCAACAGATAACAAACAATATGACCAAATATACTGTTAAAATGTAGTCTACAAATTAACAATGCAATTAAATAATGACGCTGGAACAGGTATTGTAATTATAGAACCTTTTATATGTTTTTTTTTTTAAATGAACATTGACAGACAGGCAGAGCGCCTTTGAACAAGAACGATGGTTGAACCATATAACAGCTCTGTCTTTATGTACTTTTACAAACTTGCAAGAGAAAAAAAAGCATTGCAAAGGAAGTCCATGTGGGTAAATCAAATGATGAGGGTAAACGTTTTAAAATGTGGATGGTATAGGCCTAAAAACACGGCCATGACGCATTCGAAATCCATGGTCACTTAGAATCGCACTTGTCTGCATTTCTGAGACGCAAAGTCTTTTATTAAAGCATTGAAATCAATCTGGCGGAGCAGGTCATATTCAGTCGACATTATAGTAAGACAGTTCAATCTGCCTTCCGTCATTGTGGTGCGAAGGCGATTTTTAATTAATCCAAGCTTGGAGAAGGATCTTTCACCACTCGCGTTTGACACCGGGAGCGTCAAATACAGTCGAAGGGCAATGTCCACGTTTGGGAACACGCTTGATAGGTCCTGCTCTTTCAAAAGCCTCATCATATTTCTGGGGGAGAGGTCGGTAGTCCCGCTGTTGAATGAAACAAACTGGATGAGCTCATCTTCGAGTTCCACCTGTAGGTCTGCGCTAAACTTATTGACAAGCTTTCGGCAAGCAGCGCGTATATCAGTTGAGGACATTGATTTGAGAGAGGATAAAAACCCGAAATAGCTGGAGAGTTCTCTGTATGCATCACATCTCTTTTGCAACATGCTCACTAGGGTATCGATGATGACATAAAAAACCTCCACACGAAACTTTGCGCTCCCAGTGAGAATGTGATCAGGGGTGTCCGACTCGTCCGCTCTTCTTGTCCTTGTCACCTGGCGAGTGACATCAGATTTGTATTGCTATGTAGTTGATATGCGCTTGGCTGTTATCTCCATCTCATCGAAATTGCCACGTAAATCCTGAACGTAATCTTTCAGTGACTGAATCAAGGATACCGCCTTCACAAGATCTAAGTCAACTGTTTGGAGCGCAACACTGGTCGCCTGGAATCTCTGTAAGATTTGGTTCCAGAGCAGACTAAAAAAAGCTGTTTCGAGTTTGTCCATTTTTTTGACTAGGGATTTGGCCTCATCTCGAGTGTCAGCGGTCTGAGTTGTGTCGTTTGGGAGAGTGCGCAATATGCGATGTATGTTATCATAATTGATGGACAGCGCTTTGGTGGCCTGTGCATGGGAAGCCCACCTCGTGTCAGACAGTGACTTTAAAGTCTCTAAATGGCTGTTTTCGTTGGCTTCAAGCCCATCCATTAACATTTTCCATCGACGAGGAGACCCTGAAAAAAAAGTATAACAGGACTGCAAAAATCTGAAATAGGCTGTAGCCTCACCGCAGCAGCCAACACTGCCCATTCCAACCAGATTAAGCGAGTGCGCTGCGCACGGTATCCAGCTGGCCAAGGGGTTTATTTCCTGAATGCGCGCTCTCAAGCCCTTGTACACCCCAGACATGTTTGATGCGTTGTCGTAGCACTGTCCCCTGCAATTTTGGATGTCTAGGCTTGTTTCGTTAAGAATCTGTGTCACTGAGTCGAACAGAGAGTCGCCAGTGTGACTGTAAATGGGGAGAAATTTCAGAAATCTTTCAAACACTTGGCCTTGTTCTGACACATAGCGGACCACAAACGTCAATTGGTCAAAGTGAGCCAAATCAGGGGTGGAGTCGACAATCATGGCGAAATACTTTGACCGCTGCACTTGATTAATGATCTCCGCCTGTATGCGCTGCCCCATCAGTGCTATGAACTCCTCGCATATGGTATTGGAGAGATAAGAGGTGCTGCCCCTGCCCCTGTTGGCATATTTCTTCATGTGCTCAGCTAGGAATGGTTCGAACTGGCTGAGAAGCTCTAGTAAACCAAGGTAATTGCCGTTGTGTGGCGATCCAAAGGTCTCGTCGCTTCCACGAAATGAAAGGCCGCGCTCGGACAAAAACTTGATCACCTCAACAACTCGTTTTAGAACTTCTCGCCAGTAGCTCTCCTCCTCTTTGCATTGCTGTAATAGGTCGTGGTCGATTCGACGTGCTTGTGTGCGTGCTAACCAAAGAAGTACCGCTTTTCTGTGTGGCTGACTAACTTCATGCTCCTGTACACGGGCAACGCTGTGTTTCCAGTCGGAGAAACCGGTAGTGGAGAATGAAGAAGGGCTTTCACCAAAAAGTAGACAATGAAAGCAAAACACATTGCCTGTGGACGGAGAGTACACAAGCCACTCTCTCGGGACGTGCTCCCCATTGCGCAGAGACCGATCAAAGAGGGCTTTACTTAAGCGTCGTTTATTGGTTTTATATGTGCGCTCCGACGCGGCAAAGGAGGCATCCTTATGTTGGCATTGAAGTGGTGCCTTTACTCCCTTTTCCACCCAATAGCTCTGCAAGTCCCCAGTTACTGAGCCCCAACACGCAACATCATTAGAGGGAGACGTAGATGATGGTAGACCTACTGACTCAGAATCTGGGCCATTTTTGTCACTGGCGTCAGTAGATGTCATCTCATCGTGTTCGCATGCCTCTTCCGATATGGTGTTGATGGCAGCTGTCAAGTTAGCATCGGTCTCGCAGGGAGC
Source organism: Collichthys lucidus (assembly GCA_004119915.2). Classification (NCBI taxonomy): domain Eukaryota; kingdom Metazoa; phylum Chordata; class Actinopteri; family Sciaenidae; genus Collichthys; species Collichthys lucidus. Next base: position 28,239,570 of record CM014089.1, on the reverse strand, counting down.
CGGGAAGCATGTGTCAGTGCTGGGCCCAGATGTACCAGGTTCTTGTTGGTGGTGCTGATCATCCTCCTTACAGTGCACACTTCGAAAAAAACTAGACAGTTTAGGAGTTTTATTTATTATCTCCTCCTGCCGCTCTTTTTTTTGCAGGGCTTGCTTTCTTTTTTTTGCGCCGCTTTCATGTTTTCTAATAGCATCGTGAGACATGTCGAATAACGGTTTTCATATAGACAGAGACAGTGCTTATGGGACAATGACTGTACATGGTGGATTTGATTACGGATGCCGACATGTATCAATAGTATGATCAGACCGTCTGATCCTCGCCGAGGCCCCCTCTAGTGGCGAGGCCCGGGGCTGCAGCCCCGTCTGCCCCATAGGATAACGCGGCTCTGCTTGTCCTGTCCTGCAGATATACCACCAGGCATGAAACACATTATTCCATTTTGTTATGAAGATTTGAATCTGAATCCATAAATCTACAACTACAGTCTGATCTGTTGGTTTCATAGCAAAATCCACATACTAATGACAGCCACTCACACTAAGATGTTGCAAGACACAATCCAGCAGTGAGTGAGATAGCCAGTATTTATGTCCTCGAAATGCCTTCGAACAGTACAGTCATGTGAGTGTTTTTCTATGAAAACTATAAACACATTTTAGAAATACTGAGCTCAAGTTCCCCAAACATACAATTTACCTACTACCTACTACTACTGGACCTTCAACTATACCCACATTACTAAAACTCCAAAGCTCCAGAAAAGAAAACATGACCTCGTTGTCTTCACAGATACATTGTACTGCATCTGGAGTCAACAAGGAGGCTAATAATTTAAATTACTTATAATATAAACTACATGATTCTTTTGTATTGAGATGACACACGCTTGTATTATTACGAGTGTGTGATGAGTGCTTTATCGTCATCTGTTATCTTCGTCTGTTCTGCCTGCTCATTCCCTGATTGTCCCTCAAATACAATATTGATTCCTGGGACTATTTCACCCTCACATGAGGCAAGGACATGCTCACCTTTTATCCCGCAGACGTGTGTGTGTGTGGCCTGTAAGATGGGCTGTCACCTTTGGCTATGTATATGTAGAAGCCTGTGTGTGTGTGTGTGTGTGTGTGTGTGTGTGTGTGTGTGTGTGTGTGTGTGTGTGTGTGTGTGTGTGTGTGTGCAGGCTTTGTCAGATGGTGTGTGTCTGTAAGAGAGAGAGACATCATTCTTGTAGGAAAAACAAAACAGCAGCCATCTTTTGCCTGATTCAAATTTGCAATCTAACAACAGACACACTCACACACACACACACAAGATGCAGTGACCTGGTATTGTCCTTGAGAGTGAAGCCAGTGAGATTGAATCAAAGTGATGCTATAAATTGAGATAATCACTGGAGACCCACATGTGTTGTGGTTGGCATTGCAACATTGCAGATAGGTAATCATGTTGCAGCAGCAGTGTGTTGTCATGAATAAGGGTCGACCGATATATCGGCCGGCCGATATATCGGGCCGATATTAGCGTTGTTTAGGTGTATCGGCATCGGCCGATACACATGGCCGATACGGCCGATACGCATCCAGCGTCATTTACAGACAGGCGTTCAAGGGCAGCTCTGTGAAGACCCGCTATGCACGCTGCTGCAGCCCCCGCAGCATAGTATGCACATGGCATTGCACTGCATACAGCAGCATGCGTGTGCCTTAAAGTCATTAAGTGAGTCGAAAAAAACGGGAATGCTGTTTAAGTGCGTCGCATTTAAACTGCCAACCTAAACTAGGGAGCTGTAACACTAAGAGTAGGCTATGATGCAATCACCCGCAGTTTAAAGTTCAAATGAAGTCGGTGTTGTTATCAGTCACTGTCAATTCGGCGTTTGCAGGAGTTAAACCGGCGAACACCGGTGAAGCAGCCCTGTGTGTGTGTGTGTGTGTGTGTGTGTGTGTGTGTGTGTGTGTGTGTGTGTGTGTGTGTGTGTGTGTGTGTGTGTGTGTGTGTGTGTGTGTGTGTGTGTGTGTGTGTGTGTGTGTGAGTGAGTACGCACGTGAGGGAGAGACAGATGGAGCGAGAAAAAGTGATCAGCGCGGAGCGGAACAGTTGCTGTAATCAGATAACTGCACAACGAACCCAACAGTCCAGGACCTAATGAAACGTTTTGGGGTTTCGCTTGCTAAGCCATAGACTACTTTAGCTTACGTACGGGAATATTTTTGAACACATGGGGTAGCGCCGTGTCAGTGCATGTCGACACCGCGGGAGCAATAATGGCATGCGAGTGATTATCACTGAATAAACTTCTAAATCCCTCCTAAACGTAACTCGCCACGCATATTGTGTGCAATATAAGGGTACACTTCGTTAGAGTTAGAGGTGGCGTGGGATTTGATATTAACTAAGACAATGTCGAAGGGAGATTGTTGTGATTTGTCCCGCCCCTCTCCCCTCTTCCTGAAACAAAGCAGGGGGCAAGCAGCGAGGTTTTGTTTCTCCACAACTAAAACAAATTATGGTGTGCCCATTTTTTATTTTTTTAAAAAGTGACAAATCTACAATTCATTCACTCACTTTGCAATGCGGATGATGATCAAGTCAGGCTATTTACTGTCACTGCCTGCTTCAAAGGCAATGGTATATCAAGTACAATATAGGCCTACAGTTGTAAAATAGGCCTAAACATTTACTCTAAATAATCTTTGTGTCATCCCCAACATTTCTCAAATGTGCAGTCAAGCTCTGTTGCCACTGTCAAGCCACAGTCCTTTGAATGTGTCAAGCCAAACTAATATATATTTTTTAAATAAATAAAAATGAATAAAAGCACCAAAGTATGTGGGCTATTCCTTTTTAAGTGGATATAATACTGTATAAGCATTAAGCAGACACTTAAAAAAAATGCTCAATGGGCTTCAGACATGATTGTCATTTTCCTGTTATTCATGTTATTATAAATAAATGGCTATTTATTTTTAACTTGAGACCTGGAATATTTGTAATTTTTTAAACTTTTTTTAACCCATATCGGTATCGGAAATCGGGTATCGGAAATCGGGTATCGGCCATGGGCCATGGGGAAAAAATCGGTATCGCATCGGCCATCAAAAAACCCGTATCGGTCGATCCCTAGTCATGAAGTTCTGTGGGGGTTTGTTGTGCCTCAGTGCTGCTCGTTGGCTCCATCAGGTGTCCGCTGGGAGGACTGCAGTTCATCAGAGAGAGGCATGACTGAGCAGCAGCAGACAGACATTGGTCTAAAATCAGAATTTTAGTATATGGCAAGGCCAAAACAAATAAAAAAAGGCAGCTGTGGTCCATTAAAAATCACTTTTCTCTTGCCTCCCTGTCTGTCATTGTATCAGCTGGTGAACCCAGTATGTAAAGTTAACACCCAAAACATGTTTAATCTCCCTTTTTTAATATCCTTCCAGAGAGATCTAAGATCTATGGGCAATCCCAAAATATGTGTTCCCTACCAACCCGCAACTCCTTATCATCGAAATCAAAGCAGTGAAATTGCCATCAGTATGTGTTGGTTCCTATTTCTGTACATTATGGTCAAACTAGTTTTAAGATCATTTAGTGTCACAGTTACATGATTTGTTAGTTTGTATTTATATTACTTAAAAAAATGTTCCCCCAGCAGATATATCACTATCTGTTCACTGTTCCCGATAATCAGAGGAGAAACATCCTAACACTTAAAATTAGCTAGCAATTGTTGACAGATGTTAAAAACTCACCTCCAGTTCTCTCTGAAGAATAGACCACCTTTGTTGACCGCGTTCCCTCAACCATCCAGACTCGTTTAAGGCTTTTTTCTCAGCGTCACTACCAGCATGTTTTTTTTCTTCTCCATGAGATCACTCGAGGTGGTGTGATGTTCCTCTCTGCCAGTATGCTAATAATATATGATATATAAAAAAGTGTGTGTGGTGCAACCTCATTTCAGAATCAAGTGGGATTTGTATTCCTGTAGTCTGAGCCCGACTTTAGAAACACTGTAAACATGCTTTTACGAGATAATCCATTACAGGTGTATGCATCTAGTTTTATTTGATCATTGTGTTGTCATGCTGTTAAGTGAAGTCTCCCTTGAAAATCTATTATACAGTATGTTCATGTGCTGTGAGAGGTTTGGGATCTGACATACGACTGATACCTGCTGAGCTACAGAAGACACACAGCCAGCAAACATGAGATGTTATGAAGAAGATCACATGAAATTACCAAAGAAAACGTTTACAGTTTTACAGCCAAATGTAGAAATGCATGTCGTTGGTGGCCAGCTGGAGTTTGGATACATTTTTTTTTTTTTTAGGAGATTTGTATCTTTAAGGTAGCAACCATGACATCTAGGACATACCAGATTTCTGACCTTAATAGGTCTGTAGGATTATCCGTTAGTGCTAGAGCATGGTAGATTACTGAAATCATATTTTAGAGTCTCTTCCCATCAGCTGTTACCAGAATCCCAGAATTTTGGCCTTTCAGTTCTTCCTTCCTCTTGCCGTCCTGCCAAATCTGACTCACTGAAACATAACATAAATTGCAGTGCAGAGGCTGCCAGAGAAGCTGTCAGTCTTCTCTTTTTGTTTGATGGAATTATGCAGGTCTTCTAATTGATGTTTTCTTGATTTTAGAAACATTAGGTCAACACACTCTTTCTCTGATCCTTTTCCAGCTCTAATTTCTGGGATTAAATACTGTTTTTCGGGCATTTTAAACCATTTCCAGACCCCAGAGAGACAGACAGAACAGATTAAAGTGGCTAAAGTAAGAAGTGGGCTAGTGGAGAGTTTTTCTTTTAATGTATTTTTTCTTCTTGTCCTCTTTTCTTACTCCTTTCACCCCCATCTCTATCTATGTCTTCTACTTCCACTCTCTGCAATAGATGACACTCTATCTCCCAGTCTGGTTGACTATTTTCCTCTCTGTGTTTACTTCATTTAATCTCCTCTGCCCTTCCACATTGCCACAGTGTTTGTTTTCCTTTTCCTCTTTCCCGTCTTCCTGTATCAGTGTTCATCTGTTGCCCTTTATCATTTCTCATCTTTATCTATTCCAGGATTCTTTCCTCCTCCATCTTCTTCAATTCCTGCGTTGATCCCCCTCCACCTCCCTGCTTTCTGCTTCCCTCTGCCTTTGCCCTTTCCTTTTCCCCCTCCGTTCCTTCCATTTTCCTCTCCCTCCATCTCTTTGCCCTTTCTGTCTCCTCCATCCACGTCACGTCTTCCCCACTCCTGCCCAGACTCCCTGTGTCGCTGCAGTACCGTGATAATCACTGCATTGGCGAGTGGTGGGGGTGGGGGTTGGGGGGGCGGCGAGGGGGCTGTAGAGTGTTGGTGGGGAGGGAGGGGGGGCGTTGTCAGGGAGACACAGGAGGCGGTTGCCGTGGAAACAAAGAGACTCTGCGAGTGAGGGATGGAGGGATAGAGAAAGGGTGGACTGGGTGTGACAATCAGTGAGGTCGAAGAGTAAAAATAGAAACGCTCTGACAAGATCTTCCTCCCCCCCAATTCCCCCACCCTCCTCCGTCTCTCTCTCTCTCTCTCTGCCCAACACCATGGGCAACCAGCTGTAGCATCCTCTCTCTCTCTCTCTCTCTGTTTCCTCCATCTCCAGCTGATGTTGAACAATCTGTGACCTTCAAAAGGAGGACTTACAGTGACCTCTGTGGTTTTTTGCTTGTATAGAAAACACAAGAATATCAGATTTAATTTGAGCCGTAAGCGTCTTCTTCTAAATATATGACTTGTTATTTCGTTCTACTGCTTTTGAACTTCATTTGTCTTCCATATATCCCACTGAGTGTCTCTGTGGTCTAGCTTGTTAGTTGCCAAGTTGCCAAAGTTTTAGTTTCAGGTTTTTCCTTGGGGAGCCATATTTAACAACCTCCATTTTATAATCCTAAAACTTTCCCGACTTTTCCAGTCCTTTCATAGGCAAAATACAGCCTTCTTCTTTGCATAATAATGAAAGAACTAATGTAAGCTGGACCGAGGAAATCAAATATGTGCCGTATATGAATCCAATTTTGGGGGCATTTTCCTATCTAAAGTCAAATTACCTAATATCGTGCAGTCATATCGTATTGGAGCACAAACGCTAATGCACTAATGAAAGTAACAAAAGAAGTAAAAAAGTAAAAAAGAACAAAATGCTGCAGACAATGGGACATGTATGTCTGTTAATGTGTGAATATGTTTAACAGAGGAACACATTTTCTCTAAATTATCTGTTTCTCTGCAGTTTGTTTGTGTGGTTGTGATTTAGTTGGTGAAACTGTTGATGGGACCGAACAGTCCGGTCCTGTGTTTCGGGAGAGAACCACCAACGAAACATGTTAATAACTGACATAATGACCTTACTCTTTATTTGTATAATTGTCAACAAATCCCAAATCCAGTTGTTCCTACTTAAGATGTAAATCTTTACTTTTTCAAAAGGTTTAGTATTTTTTTAAGCAGATGGTAGTTTTTCTTTGTCAATTGGAGGAAACGTTGCATTTTGGATTTTGAGATGTCAGGATTTGAATGCTTGTGTCTTTATCATATTTGGACAGTAAAGAAGTGGATTATGCTGCAGAATGGTTTGATGAATTTCTGTGTACATTTTTCATTTTTTTTCTATAAAATCGGTTTACATTAAAAATCCACTGTGAGTGGTACAGTATCCGAGATAAATTTAGACTATATACGCGTGACTCCAGACATTTGAATTGCTGATGAGTCTCTCAGATTTCTATAGGTGGGACTAAAATTGGTGATATCACTTGTGCTGGAGACAGAAACATTGACAGAAAAATGGCTACAAGCATACAAGGGTGTTTAAGCTGTGAGGTAAGATCCCTAAAGGGGGCCACAGGAGAGTTCTGGGGGCTAAACGAAGACAAAGATACTGCATGAAGTGAAAAAGATGTTAGTGTTCCAAAAACAGGAAGGTCGTTATTGTAGTTTGGTCATTGGTTTTGCCACTTGTCAACTCACCTGCAGTCGTGGCACACAGCGAATACTACCTTGAACTAAGGTACCTTAAAATTTGTGATTGCCCCGGTTTGCATCAGGAACTGTACTGCTTTTCAGTCATAACTTAGTCAAAGATGATGCACATATTTTTATATTCAGAATTTACAAGGAAAGAAGGATATCATTATCTCTGATGTCCATCGCAAAGAATTGTCCATAAATACAATTATACACCAGAGAAAAGTCATACTTTAAATGGTGCCAGTCTGCAAACACATCAACAAATAAATGCTAAAATATTCGGCTCGAGTTGCAGCCCACAACCCAACTCACTGAATCCACAGCAACATCCTCCCAACACGGGCTCCAGCCCCCACAACCCTGATAAGTGGTTACAGAAAACTGATGGATGGCTGTTTGCACACTGCACTGTAAAGGACATTACATTACAACCTGAAGAGACATGTGTCTCAAGGGCCCACAGTGATTTTCTTTATTTTTTATTTTATTTTTATTTTTTTGTGCAAATAAACAAACTCTGAGATCTGTACATTTCTTAGACCAAAATGAAAAACATTGGCTTTATGTCCCACATGCATCGATGTTGACACAAAATGACAGGCAGGACAGATACATCAGTCATTGTTTATTTGTCTCTGCAAAATAACCCCCATCTCCGACGGACAGTTAGCTTGACTGTGATGTAAGACGAATTGGCAATTGAGTCTGCTCTAAGCAGCGACCTCCATGGCTGTAAAATAAAGCCGAGACAGAAATGGCAACGACCGCAGTTTCTTAAATGAGAGTAAGATATTCAACTTGGTGGTTAGGGTTAGGCAACAAAATGACTTGGTTCCGTTGGGCGCAGAAACAACGGGTACAAATCACACAAGAGGTTCACAAATTAAGGATCACTGTCTAGACATGACCCATGGAACAGGGCAAGTCAGGACTGCCAAGAGGGCTAGAGCCAGAGGGAAACGTGGGTGATCCACTTCAGTCATTTAAGTCTTAAACCTGAAGAGGTCTAAACTGTTAGACCTTTTTCACAGTAGCCATTTTGACATTAAATAGTGCTCAGACATGTGAGGTCTTTATTCTACATCAGATTTGATCCACACTCGCATGATAGTCAAAGCAGTTTTTGAAGAATAGATTTTAATCCAGTGTTGCTGATCGTCTGTGTCTTCTAAGAGTCAGACTTGCTCTCATATTGTCTTGGAAATGACAGAACCCCAGCTGTCAAGTTTACAAATGTTTCTGCTTTAACCAGAGAACCCGCTGACTGACCCAAAGTTTAACAGAAACATTGCCTCGATTTTTTGCACAACACCCAACCTTTCAAAGTCTATTGAAACTGAGCAATGCTCTAATGTCTTCCTCCCCGGCTGCTCCCTTTGTGGTTACAGTAGATGAATTGTTTATGGAGGATTATGTAATAATATTCATTTTCAGTCATGCTTGACAAGCCTCTCTTGTTATTTTGGCTCAGACCTCGGGGGTGAAGTGGGGTTGGTGGGAGACAGTCAGCTGTCATTTGCACACAAAGAGTCCCAAATATCTAGAGATATTTACTTCTGTCTTCACATGGACTAACTGTCACAGCTTTCTGACTCTGTTTGCCTGCTTTTGTCTTCTGAGAGCACTGAACACTTTTTGTTATATCGTCACTTTGACGACGATCCTAATCTTGGACTTTAAGAAGAGAGTACTATACTACTAAACATACATAGACATGAAGTTAACACAGTTTAATGATCTTTTACATTCCGAAATATCATTTGTTGGTGGGCTCTCTTTTCTTTTATGTTAACCCATTGGACCTATCTTTCTATAGTCATGGCCCTCATGGGCTCATGATTAAGTAGCTGAGGTAAGGTAGGATTTATAACCCTGGTATCGTGATACACGTACTACATAGTGTGAGAGCAGTATCCGAGTTTGAACATGACCTTGGTCTTTGGGAAAGGTTGCTCGATGCTTCAAGCCACAAGAATGATCAGTGCCAGTAGAGATTCTGTCAAGAGAGAATACTGAATTCCAGATGGTTGCACTCCTTGAAGTCAATTTATGCTTTCCACATAGCACATGGAATTGACGATATAAGTGCTGCACACCATGTCATTAGGTCACTCTGCGAAGCACAGTCAGTTAAATGTCTAAAATATAGCTATTGATTTCATCTTGTATTTCTTGAGACTACAATTTCAGGTATATGTAATGTAATACTTATATTTAGCTCCTACAATTTCTCACTAAGTCCAGAAAAGCAGAGCTCGGCAAAAATGTGCAGAGGCAGGGAGAAGGATGAAAAGTTTTAATCCTCCCTTCAAGCTGTACTACAAATCCCTAGTGGAGTGGAGTGAGAAGTGGAAAAGGCTCCAGCTCTTTTAAGGATGGAGGTTCAAATCTTCATCACACACAGCTCACCATAGCTTCCTATAGTGATGTTATATATATTGAATGGCGATGTCTCGGAAAAAGTTTGGACTTCATTCTAAATCAATTTGTGCTGTGTTATATGGGCATTATTACCACCATAGGAATGACCTTATGCCCTGACCATTATACAGCCATGCAGAGCAATCAAAGCTAATGAGTCTTCATACCATCACAGACCATGTGTAACAGTTCTGTGGCAGTGCTCACAGTTAGTTGAATGAATATGACGAATGCAAGAGAAATATAAAATATCTTTGCTGATGCTGATAGCCGATGCTATCATGCAGATCTTTATGTCTACGTATTTATTAGCTGCTCCCTATGTACTCTCAGCAACTGATGAATATTGAAGGGTGGAGGTTGCTTTCAATTTGTAAAGGTGGGGATGACAGAAGAGGTTGCATTAAACAAACAATGACTAATCTCTGATTACTAAGTGGCAGAAAGTCAGCAAAACAAACTCCAAATGATTGATTTTGTAATTGACAATAAGTGCAAGATGTTGTTAGCAGTATTCTTGGCCCCCTGATGAGTTTACTGTGAAACCAGTATTTACTAAGGCTAGAAATGATTGGTCTTTGACTTGCTAAATGATTTCTTCCTCAGACTCTTTGAATGTGTACAGTTAGCTAATAGGTGCTTCTATACTTAAATACAGTGTTGGGCACATTACTTTGAAAAAGTAATTAGTTACAGTTACTAGTTACTTACCCAAAAAAGTAACTGAGTTAGTAACTGAGTTACTACACTATAAAAGTAACTAGTTACCCAGGAAAGTAACTAATGCGTTACTTTTTTAAGTTAAAAAATGCCAAATAATTTGGAGTAAAGCAAACAACAGATACCCATACAGGTTTTAATGTATTGCACCTAAACGCAATTACAACTGAACTTCAAGCATTTTCTTTACTTACAAATGTAAGCAGTTAAACAATATGACATGTTTTACACTTGACATGCTGCAAATTAAAACAAACTTTCAATGGCAGCATGTTTTCAACCACATACCTCCCTATCATTTTATTGAGTTCTTGCTGTGTGGTAAGTTTTGGGGTAGAAGCTGAAGCAGAAAAATCCAGCCTTCCTTGTTAGCTAGCTTGCCTTTATCGTGGGGCATGCCGGTGGCCACTAGCTTAACAGACGCGTGTGCAGTCGAGAGATGCTTCATTAAATTCGAGTTGCTTACATTTGACGTGGACAAAGTCTTTGGTCTTAGACACAGTGTGCATGTAACATGTACATTTTTACCTTTTACCTCGACGAGGTTAAAATACTGCCTATACTTCCACCGTGAAAACGCTGTCTTAGACTCAGCCTCGGGACTCGCCATCTCATCTGACATGCTGTGTGTGTGTGTGTGTGTGTGCGTGTGTGTGTGTGTGTGCGCGCGCGCTACGACCGTGTGTTGGTTTGTGTGTATACCCGCCCACAGGGTGTCTCTGGTTGGCTCAACATGAAATCTCTGCTTTAGCCAATCGTCATTACGTATCCCGCCCTTACCAAAGGGAGAAAAAAAGGCATTCCTGTATGCGAGTTGAGTGAGGTGCCAGTTTCTAAACGAGTAGGTTGGTTCAGTAACGCGAGGTAACGGCGTGTTGGTACCGGTAACGGCGTTACAACGATAGATGAAGTAACTCGTTAGATTACCCGTTACTGAAAAAAGTAACGCCGTTAGTAACGGCGTTTATTTCAACGCCGTTATTCCCATCACTGCTTAAATAGTATATATTGAGATTTTTTTTGCTGAGCTGTTCTGTCTGTCCTGCAAACGGCGACCTTCCTCTGTTGCTCTTCCTGAAGTTTTTATGTTTTTTCCAAGGTTAAGGAGTATCTTGGGGGCAGTTGTCTCTCAGGACAGAGGGTGTAATACTGAGTTTTCTTTCAGACTTCTAAGTAGGCCTTCAGTAGAAAACGTAACACATTCTCTCTCATTCCCTTTGTTTACTTGACTAGCAAGGGCTCAATGGGTGTCTCTACCCAGCATCAAGCTCCTCAAAGTAATTTGTGATTTTGGGCTATATAAATGAAATTGCTGCTTCTAGAAGAGATTTCTTCAGTCCACAGAACAAAACCAAATATTAATAAAAAAAAGTGCGATCATTTTAATCAAGCTATAGCTGAAAGCCATTCAAGTTGATTATCAACGCTGCAGTTTGAAAATGTGGGAATATAACACATTTTGCCCAATGAGCCTGTTTGTACTTTTATAAATGATGCTGTCTGCTTTGTGCTGCTTAAAAACAAACACACACACACACACATCCAACTAACTGCTAATTATTAAAACTCTTTTATAGCTCACACACACCGCAACCACCACAAATCAAGCTAACACGATTAACCTTTGTGAGTCATTGTGAGTAATTTTTTTCTATTGCAAAGCCATCGTTAAACTTATTTTCCATGTGGCATATCACTTAAGGGAATACACAGAAAAACATGCATACATGAACACAGGATTGTTTTGTAGAGGTCCACAGCTCTAGTCAATTCACCAGAAGTATACCACTATAACATTGTCAATATTTGAATTTTGAGGTCATTTTGAACTCATTGTGGTCATTAAAGATCCCGTGGTAAGGGTTACCCATTGTCCTGGCTAAAGTCCAAACCTGGCTCCACCGCCTAATCAACCCCCAGTGCAATTGGCTCTCCACCTCAAGCTGATGTGTGGTCAGTGTTCTGGTGGATACTTGCTGTTGTGTATCACCCAGGTGGGTGTTTGTCATGGTAGTGGTTGAGATGAACTAGCCTTTTCTATCTACAGATGATGTAGGTCCTCCTCCACAAGGGGTCCGCCATGTTGAACCACAGTAGCCCAGGAGAGACAAACCAAAACACTGGTTAGTGTTAGTGATGGGTCCTATCCCATTTTTTTGCACATATCAAGGTCAGGGGGAGAGTGTGACACCAAGGGTTGCAATCAGCAACTACACCACTAGATGGCACTAAATCCCACACACTGGGCCTTTAATGGTTTGCATCACAATCCAGACTAAGCTTCACCCCAGTTTGTCACCAAATGTTGAACAAATTCTTGGTGCAGGATGCTTACCTTTGTTCAAGAAAGTTTTAATCAATAAACATGACAATATGATGAAAATGTGAAAATATATAATCTATCTATTAAAACAAAATAAAAAATACTTTTAAAAAATAAAGAAATTAATTAATAAAACAATTAATTTAACCCTTTGGGGACAAATTTTGGGGCTTAGGGTAATTGACTGATTCAACACAATCAACTGAATCAATTGAGTTCATCATGAGAAGCGAGTGAAAGTAGGACGTTTTTGGAGTAAAAGACAACAGCACAAGGTCCAGGGCACAGTTCCTTCATGCGCATCATCTCATGACGTCAATTATATCCTGAAAATATACTTCTTTTTTTTTTACTTCTGTCATGAACTGATAGAACCAAGTCCAACCAGAGTCTGGTCAGGATTATCATCAACAGTGATGTTTCAGTAATCTCTCCTCATGTCTGTCACTTACACACACTGAATCAACATGTGAGCAGTGGCTGTCATATGGCAGCTGAGTAACTGCGACAGCCATAGATTTGTTTGTATGCTTGCATGCATGCATGTATGTTGGCCACAACACATGTTATATACGTGTGTGATATTGTGTCTTCATGTGTGTATGCCTGTGCACGGTTGTCGCTAGGGGCTAGATGCTGAAATTTTGCTCCAGCGAATGAGGGAATGTCGGCTGTCATGTGACTTTGTGATGTCAGAGAGAAAGAGAGAGAGAGAGGGAGAGAGAGAGAGAGAGAGAGAGAGAGAGAGAAGAAAATAGAGATACAGAGAGAGAGAGAGAGAGAGAGAGAGAGAGAGAGAGAGAGAGAGAGAGAGAGAGGAAACAGAGATACAGAGAGAGAGAGAGAGAGAGAGAGCAAGGTGCAATTTAGCCCCACAGCTGATCCGTGCAGTGCTCAGAGAGAAGCTGAGACGACCAGACACACACACACACACACACACACACACACCCACTCTTACACGCACTCCTTTTGCCTCGCCTCTAAACACACACATGCATTTTGCAAACCCACATGCACTTCACACACATCAGCTCAGTTACACACACACACACACACACAACTCTGAGGCATCACTTTAAAAAAGAAATGATGCATTGCTTCCTCTACTTTGCAAGCTCATAACACTTGCTGGATGCTAAGGACATTTCTGCCTCGTGGACAAGAGTGAAGCGGAGACAGGAAAGATCAAGAGACAGGAGGAACAACGAAAGACGGAGACAAAGAAGAAGAAAACTACAAAAAAAGACAAAGGAGTAAATAAGAGACCAAGCCAGAAAAGAAACAAGATAAAAGGACCTGAAAACAGACCAGGAGAATGTCCTACCTGTCTGGCTCGTCCTGGCAGCAGCCTGGCATTATTAGTGGTACCAGTGGGTACGGACAACCTTCCAGTGGGCATCAACAACAGCAGCAGCATCAACAGCAGCACAAACCTCCCAGTACCCTCTCTGGTGCCAGCATCCCTGCGGCCCTGGCCTCCTCTCCGCTATCACCCTCTAGCCCGGGCTCTGACCGACACAGTGACTGGCACTGCCAAGGGCAGATGGCACCAGGGGTGCAGGTTGCAGCCGCAACACAAGGGGGGTCCAAAATAACTTTGATGGAAGATGAGTTAAAATTAGGGCAAGACAGGACTGAGGGGACGATAGCCGAGGCAACAGGAACTCCCAGCTTTAAGATGCCAGTGCTGAAGATAGAGGATGAGGGGTCCAAAGGGGGGAGGCCAAGGGAGAGTGGACATAGGGGTGGAGAGGCATGGGGGTCATTAGGGAGTGCAGGACAGAGCCCCAGCAGCCCCCTGTCTTCCTACTCCTCCCCTTCCTCTTCATTACCTTCCCCTTCTGTCTCTCCTGGGAGAACCTTTGTAAATTCTTCGCCAGACCGTAAGCCCACATCAAACCCTAGCTTTGGACAAAATAATCAGCAACAAAACTATACAGGCAGCAAAGATGGATTTTACATCCAGGGATCCCAAGTGTCTGTTCAAGTTGGGCAGCTTGGGGAGAGAAACACACTAAGTCCTTGCTTCACTGGAAGTACCAGATCAAGTCAAGGAAACAAAGAGGATGACAAGAAATCTGTTATGTCGTTTAATTCTGGAAGCCTACATGGAAGTCTGAAAGAAAATTCACTTGCTGTTCTAACTGGAAATCAAACTACCAAGCCATCTTTAGGAAAGCAAAGTGTTAAACAACCTGCTGGTACTGCTTCTCCTGCTGCTGACTTAATAGGCAATAAAGATAGTGCCACTGCAGGGCCTAGAGCAGGTGTTGGGGTGAGTGAAGTAAGAGAGAGTGAGGTCGAAAGAGAAACCTTAAGCCATACTGAAAAGGGCAGGACGGGGTCTGGTACTTCACCTAGCAGAGGCGTAACAGGTGGGGTTGCAATTCATGGCCTATCACAGGAGTTAAGTCGTGTTGAAGATGGAAGAGCGGGGTCATGTGCTACCTTAAACAAAGAGACAAAAACTAGCCAAGGCACTGAACTGCCACAGCGGACTGCAGTGAGACGTGCAATGTCTGATTGTTCACATCTGTCTGTTCCCATGGTGATGGCCGGAACATACCCCACTGGTATAGGAGGCTCACCAGTGATGTTCCCCAATGTACCGAATTTTGCCATGATGGGAAACGTATGCCCGCCTAGGGCGCCGTACCCACATGTGGCTGTCCGGCGTTCGCTCACAGTCACAGACGGCACAGAAGCAGCTGCTGCAATGGCAATGATGTCATCACCATTAATGCCATCACCTGTAATGCCATCGTCCCCACCTCCTAGGAGGCATCATGGGAGTTGCGAGACCAATTTTTTACTTGCTGTTCCACCTCCTGCAGGAACGTCCATCAGCACTAAAGATAGAGAACTAAATATGACGGGTAAGAGTTTTGTCTTGTGCTGGCCTGTCTGTTGTGATAAATATAAGAAAATGTAACGGTAGATTATCACATATACAGGGTAAAGTTTCCATAGTTTTGTTCCAGATCTCAGAGGCATCGCCGAAATCTCTCATTTGTTCAGTGATTCATGCAGGTTTGGTTCTGGGCCCATAATGTCTGTTTCCGCCATTTTAAGAAAGAGTTGAACAATCAGTGCAGAAAAAAAGGGGACATCATCTTCTTACATAGCTAGCTAGCTACCTAGCTGCAAGCAACAGCTGTCAGAACCATCTCCAACAGACTCGACAGTGAGGACTGAGGATTGCCTTCAAAAGATTGTGTGAATGTCATTATTATTATTATACAGTGAAAATCATGAGTGCCTGTGAGTGTTATTTCTTCGTCACTCCTGCCGCTTCACTTTGCCTGAGCGCATGTTGCAAGCCATGGCATTACAGCTCAATTTGATTAAGTATGGGCTGTTGGCTGCGCTTTCTTTTCCAACATTTGCTACATATAAAGATGTGCATTTCAGATTCATCAGTAGGAGGCTGCCACACTGCTGGTTATCACTTAGATGGAGTGTGCTGTGGCTGGGTATGGTTTTCCACCTGTGGATATTGGTTCTGTTCCCTTCTGTTCCTTTTAGAGCTGCATGTATTCTCCCTGATCTCAGTTCTACAAGCTCTAATTTGCTCCAATGAATGAGGCAGGGCTAATAACATCTAAGTTATATACATTTCATATTGCCACAGTGTAGCTTTACAGCCACAGTGATGTAGCTAATCAACTGGCTCATACAGTATATCATGCTATTTTAAGATAGTGGTTAATCAAGTTAATCACCTGAGTTGAAAGGTGCATGGGTTTTGCACATGTCAATACTACTGGTCAGAGTAATGAAGGTATCCCAGGTGTAACCTCACTATGCTTTGATGCCACAGCCGATCTGCACCCTCTGATTTATTTGAGGGATCATACAGATAGTATACACACTGAATATATGAAATATTAGATATGTTGTCCAGGTGTTATTTTGCTGTCACTTTTTAAGAAATCAATCAATCAATCCATTTTGCTTTTGTGAAATCATTGAGTGTAAGACAAAATCAAAAGAGAAAAAAAAGAGCCGATTATCAGGATAACACATCAGTAAATATGGGTGAGGTTATTCTTAATGAGCCTCCTTTATCAAGGGCTGCCATGTCGACCAACAGCAATAGCTTTTGTGGCTTCTGTGGCTCACTGAGTGAGTGTTTCTCTATCGGAGAGATGAGTGAGTTTCAGAAGTTCTGATGGAAATATCACACTTTTGTTGGGATATCATGTGCGCCTGGTTGATTCTGAGTAAGTAAGCAGAATGAGTTTAGGAAAACACGTCTTCACTTCCATTCTCTCAAAGGTTAATGCTCTTGTAATCGTAATCTCCTTCTCCAATACAGGTTTTAATAGGAATCAATGAATCAATGTGGAGAAAATGGGTTTTACATTACTGTATTTCATTTCACAGATATTATCACATCTTTATTGCATTACTTGAAACGACCCAATGAAGTGATGAATTCTAGGATGAATTCAGAGGACATTCTGTCAAGTTGAGGTTAATGGTGATGTAATGGAAAAGGAGAGGCAGAGGATTATGGGAGCACCAGCCCAGGGCTTAGAATTTAAAGTGAATGCTGATTTGGATTATTGACGTCTTTTCTAAGACTCCATGTAACAAAGAGGAACCATCCATGAATTTATTCATTATGCCTTTTCCCCCTCATAGTAATATTTACATTCACTTTTTAGTGTATGTTTCTCTATC
This sequence comes from Collichthys lucidus, assembly GCA_004119915.2. Classification (NCBI taxonomy): domain Eukaryota; kingdom Metazoa; phylum Chordata; class Actinopteri; family Sciaenidae; genus Collichthys; species Collichthys lucidus. The sequence continues at coordinate 28,222,430 of CM014089.1, read as the reverse complement.
TATGTGATCTTTCCATCCTGCCGTACGTTCTGTTTTTCAGTCTGCACTCGAAAGAGAAAAGCTGGGACATTGATTAGACATTGACTCTGACTGTACTCATTCAAATATAGAGCAGCTATTTCTAGCATCATGTGCGTGTGTGTGAGCGCGTGCACATCCATGAGCGCGTGTGTGCATGTGAACAGCTTCCACTGACGTGAATCTTACAGATTTTAAAGGCACACGCCCCCACAGACACACTGACAGTAGACTGCGAGTCTGCAACTTAAGGTGTTTTGTTCATTTAACACAGAAATAGATCAAAGCTGCACAACAATACACACACATCACGCACAAAGAAGTAGTGTAAGGGGGCGAGTGTGAGTCTTGAAGCAGAGCTAACAGGAAATTCAAACAGTGATATTACAAAACCAATTATCAAACAGACAGGCTCGGCTAGCTGCAGTCGTCATTCAAAGCACTTCTTCATGTGACCCATGTCCTTCTTCTAACGCTGTCTCTATGGGCTGTGTAGGAGTCAGGGTGAAGGAACAGCAAATCCAGAGGGACAAATTATCAAACAGAGCTGAACTGATGACATTTACTTTTAGCTCGTAGCATGTAGGCAGCTCCTGAACGTGTGATTACAAGAGAGGAAAGGCAAACAGGTGCACCGGGTGCATGTGGACAGGCGGGGAGGTTGACTCAAGTGTGTGAGGGGTTTTCAGGGTCACAGATTCAGACTGCATACTAAAACAAAGAAATTCTGGATACAAATCGCAGTGCCAACCTGCAATACAAATATTTAATCAGAAAATGGTGAGTGAATAATGAGTACAAACGTTATATTCACTCATTGCAGTGCTGAAACTAATGATTAGTTTCATTATTGACTAATCTGTCACTTATTTTCTCAATGAATCAATGAGTTGTTTGGTCCATAAAATGTTGATCAGTGTTCCTCGAACTCCAAGGTGACGTCCTCAAATGTTTTGTTTTGTCCTCAGCACAAAAAGATTCATTTTACTGTCACAGAGGACCAAAGAAACCAGAAAATGCTCACATTTCCGAAGCTGCAATCAGAGAATCTGAACACAAAAATGACTCAAAACAATGGATGAATTATTAATATAGACGGTGATTAATTTAATGGTTGACTAATCATTACAGCTCAAACATAAAGCGAGCCTCATGAAAATGAAAGTTTGTCTCACACACTGCAGCAATGTCACTGAGCAAAAAATCAGTGTGCACTGAATGTGTGTCTGTCTATTGATTGTCCGGCTTGTCAATGGGCTTGATAGCTATCATGTGGGCCAGTAGGAGTCAGTACTCAAACTGGGTTTATGTGTGTGTCTGTGTGTGTGTCGAAAAGGCCGCCTGCAGCAAAATGTCCTCGCATCGGCTCCATGTCTGTGTATATTAGTCATGCCCTGATTTACGTGGCAGTCAACTCTCTCTGTTTCTCTGTCTGTCACAAACACACACACACACACACACACACACACACACACACACACACACACACACACACACACACACACCACACACACCAGAACACACACAGCTGGTTGCCAGCAGCTGTGTATCGTAGCGTGGTATTAGATGGATCCTCTGTGTTCTCAGCCAGCAGTTTCATGTTGAGATGAGTCATATTGCTGGTGTTGCAGGGTGGAGCGATACAGTGATGAAGACCACTGTAGCATGAGAAATAAAGCCACCAGTTTGTGTTTTTGCCACAATAACAGTGCCGTATTTTAAAGTCTCTATGTGTGGATACTTTGTGAGTACAGCTTCTTTCAAGCATTTTATAAATATATATTATTTTTTTAAGCACAACTGGTGCAGTCTACGTGTTGCTTTTAGCCCCTCACTCTCTCCATGTCAGTTTCATTGAGTTTGTTTTCCTGTAACAGATAGAAATCCAAGTTTCTGTGATCAGTGAACAATACAATCACCAGCCATATCAAAAGGTAATTTTGTTTATTCCAATTTGGAACTTGTTTTCATAGTTTTCCATTGGTAACATTTTACTGACCCAGTTTCTTTTCTGACAATATGGCAACATCATTACAATAAGCCTGATGTAGCAAGAAACAGACAGTCAGAACAAAAACAATGTATCTAAGCCATTCAAACACTCACACACCTCACTAATAAGACATTAATAAACGAGGAAGTCGCCCTGCAAACTGTGATACTGTTGAGCTCGGGGAGTTCACATCTTGTCTGATAATCAGACTGCTTGTGTTTCTTGCTGCGTTGTTCTAATCTCACAGTAACAATCTTCAAGTCCACTTATGAGTTTTATCAGCTGATCTGTTGATGAAGACAATGAGATGTGGTTGAAAGCTCCAGAAAAAAAATTGAGATTGTTTTATCTAGCTGTATCTGTCTGGTGGTATCTATGATCCTGCTGCATCCATTTTGATCCTTTTTTGAAAAACTGAGTCATGATTTATAGATGAAATGCTAAGTCACTTAAATCTTTTAATGTCTGGAGCAAAAAAAAGCAAAATTACAATCTGATAAATCAGGACAGATAGAACAGTGGACAGAATCTCTTAATTCTCTTGAGCATTACAGATGACACACTTCTCTTCAGTTCCTTCACTCCTGTTGAGATGAAATTGATTCTTTTGATGCATATTTTCTCTGTGAGACATCAGAGTCAGACAGGACCAAAACACTGCAAGTAATCTTTGAATCAAGGACATTAAAATTCATAGAACAAGTAGGTGTCATTGAGAGGTTTCGTGAAGCAGCTGCAGCAAGTGATGAGTTTGCATTAATATCAGCTCAACATCGCAAGGCAGGAAGTGACTTCATTACAGCTCAAAAAAGCACGGCAAAACAATACTGTTTGGATAAATAGTGCGAAAAGGGATGAGTGACTCTGAACGTACTTTAGCCTTTTCCGTTGTCTGCATGACCACGCTTGTAAAAATCCTCCATGCTTATAATCAGTCTGGCTCCAGGCTGAGCTGGTTTGCAGCCACAGTGTTTTGTTTGATGGTGTCTGTAGTTCCAAAGAGAAAGAAAAAACAAATTTGCACCATTTCAGAGGAAAAATCGTAGAGAGTTATCACACAGCAAACGTCAGCACACAGGCAAGAGAGGGGACATTAGGGGACAGCATAGCCAGGCCTGTCCAGTGTCACTGTTATATAAGAGATGTCTTGGTGGCAACAAAGAGGCCCTGTCTCTTTCTGCCCCCCACCCCGGCTGTCGCCCATCAACCTCCTGAACCCCTTCTGTCGCTGTCTCCCTCCACTCTGCTCACATTTCTCTGTCATTCTTCTTCCCGCTTTCACTTTATTCTTTCCATTTCTTTCTCATACTGTTGCTCGTCCTGTGAATCAGCTGTTGGCAACCGAGTTTGACCTAGTGCTTCCTCTGTGGAGGAGGATGTCTGAATGTTGTTTTCATAATCCTGGCAAACTGACGAAGAACACTGAAGTGACACATACCTTTCAAATTTGATTTGATGGAGTTTTAATAACTAATTTATGTTTTTTGTACTTATATCAATCAATCAATCTTACCTAAATACATAAGTCAACAATAACTAAACATAACTATAATAACTTAATATATTTATATCATCCTAAACATCCTAAAACAGACACTCCAGTTGTATGATGTTATCTTTTACGTCATTAAGGTTGTCCTGGATTGAGCTCCGAGTTACAACTTTGTAAAAGAAAGTGTGTGTATCAAACAGGAAACGCAGAGTGTGAAAGGCAAGGACTAAGGAGGGTCTAAGTAAAGATTCCATTGAAATGCATCATGGGAATTGTATGACTCATTGATCAGCCAGCCTTCCTCGGAAAAGTCACTTAAAGGCAAGTCATCTTAGCCTGGTCCCAGACCTCTGGATCACGCCCACGTCACAGACGCGCTGTCTTTCTTTGCCGCAGAGAGAAAATTGGGGACAGAAAGAAAATCACCTCGAAAAAGTGTGCAAGAGGCTATATTTGTATAATTTTTCGATTATTGTAGAAAACTAGACTGAAAATAAGATGATGGTGTCATTCCAGGAGACAGGATGGTGTGTCAGTGCTGATTGGTTAGGACGAAATAACATGGAAACAGGAAACAGCTGACATGAACACTGAGAATAATGTGAAAGAAAATTGCACATCAGCTGATTATTAAAGTTAAAGTTTTATGTCATATATACAAAGAAAAGGGTCTCAGGATAGAGGCAGTAGAGGGCAAATATATATATATACTTGTTATAACTGATACAATGTAATGTACAAAACACTACCAGATATAATGAGGAAGTCATGCATAACGTTGTTTTTTCAACGTGTAATTCAAAGTCTGAAATTACAAATAGTGCATTAAGTATTGAAAAAAGAGAGCGAGAGACACAGAGAGAGAAAGACTATTCATTTTATACAGCCTAAGGCCAGGATATACTCTGGATATTCTGGATATGACCCCACTGACATGGATTTGGAAACTTGTGTAATGCGGAGCAGTGGAATCACTGAGCTTGGCCTGTTTACCAACCAGACCCAGAATCATCTGCTGATGCGACCTACATAAAATAACCCACATGAACATTCATTTCTATAAATAACTAAAGTCCATTTGCAATGAGCAAATGACTTGATGTGATGGATTTTGTAGGTTAAAACATTCTTAGATATTGGAGCTGTTCAGGTCTGACTGTGTGCGAGTTATTCAAAGGTTGCGTTGTACATCACTATATCTGACCTAGAATAAACTTTGAACATTCAGAAGCATGTAAGGAATTCAAATGTTTAACAGACTGCTCTCTTTGAACCGTGACTACATCTTTCCTGAACCATGGCCACAGTGTTTCAGCATAAAACTGAACCTAAAACAAAGCCTTAAAAAGAAAAGTCTTTGCTACAAACAAGGCCGTACACTAATCAGAAGATTGGTGGTTTGATTCCTCAGTCTACATGCTGAAGTGTCCTTGTGTTGGCAAGATACTGAACCCCAAATTGCTCCCAAAGGCTGTACCACGGCTGTGTATGAATATGATTAGCTCCTTTCTGATGAGCAGTTGGCACCTTGCATGGCAGCCTCTGCCATCAGTGTATGAATGAATGAATGGGTGAATGTGATGTGCAGTATAAAGCCCTTTGAGTGGTTGGAAGACTAGAAAGGCGCTATTTAAGCTCTGTCCACATGATCCATATTATACCACATGATCTATCAGATTTAATTTGTTAAGACAAGACAGCCTTACAAATAACATTTTTTAGCAGATATTAATTGGAAAATTTTTCGGTCCGAAATGCTTTTATGCTGACAATGATGTTCTTTCTCTCACAGTGAAATCTGACAACAAGGACAAGCAGGAGAAGACAGACACCATGTCCAGCAAGACAGACAAGATCGACACCTTGGACAAGAAAGAGAAAGACGAGCAGCAGAAGAAGGACAACGGCCCAGACAAGAACCAGAAGTCTGAGAAGATCGTCAAAGACGAGGAAAAGATGGATAAGATGAATGCAGAGAAAAACAACAAGGCCAACGAGAAGGCGGAGAAGGTGGACAAGCCAGAGAAGACAAACAAAGACGAGAAGAAGGAAGAGGAGAAGAAACCGGCCGAGAAGAAGGAGGAGAAGGGAGGGAAAGCAACGGCTAAGTCCCCAACAGGCAATGGCAGCAAGACTGTGACAAGTCCTGACAGCAAGAGCAAGGTGGGTTATACACACACACACACAGACCGACACTGCTGTCCACACACACTTTTCCTGCATACAGATTCACCCACCCAAAGTGGCAGAGTGTCCAGTGGTTAAAGAAACAGCCTTGTCACCCAAAGGTCACTGCTTTGAACTCTGCCACAACTCTGTCCAAAGACAGACACATAAAACACACACACACTTATGATCAGGATGATCCTCCACTTCAGTCAGTGCACTGCTTTTTCTGCTTCCACCGGTCTGTATGTGTGGACCTTCTTGTGTGCATGTGTGTCTTTTTTAAGGCCAGTTGTGACCAGGTCATGAAATCTTAAAGTATTCCGTGGATGTACTCACAGCTGCAAATTCAGTCTGTGCGAATGTGTTTTATTTTGATGAACTTTAACACGAAACTTTGTGCTGCTGACCAGTGACGATCCATCTTAAAGGAATGCAAAGTCAGAGTCCAAAATGGAGAAAACTGCCACAGCTTATTGGCACCGTCACCGTTTATTTAGAGCTGCGACTTATGATTTAATTGATCGAAGGAGTATATAGACAGTAATGAAACGGGAGTCGATGGTTTTTGTCAGTGAATAAACTTTATGAACTTATTGCCCCATTAGCGACCAAGCTAACAAGCTAAGTGACAGTTAGATTAGGTAGACTGGCATCAAGTTAGCCAGCTGGGAGAGCTTCCCTCACTCTTCAACAGCTCCCTCTTGAATGAGAAAATATATGTGAGAACACATATTGGATAAAATCCCATTGTCCATCCTATTGAAGGGCCTGATCTGGCTCTCTGAGTCTGTAGTGTGTGTGTAAAAGTGTTAAATAACATGTCGAGTCTCCATGGATGTGTGCGTGCTGATTCCCAGTGTTTGTGTATGAGTGACCTGATTGTGCTGCTTTTGGACTGCTGCTCATTTCATCAGATTTAGATTAATTTTATGATTTATGCTCATCGGTTCTCTTTAAATTGCAAATTTAATTTTAGATTTTATTTTATGATTGTCATATGGTTACTGGCTTCGCTGCCCCATCACGCTGTCATTGCAACCAGTGATCGCTTTTTCTTTCCTTCCCTTCTCTTTTTTTTTCTGCTGTTGTGGCTTCTTTTAATTCCATTATCACCAGCCTGACGCGGGTTCTACTAAACCAAACTCAGCCAAAACCCGCCCACCCACCCTCTCTACCAATGGTGAGGCCACCTCGGCCAAACGCCCCTCCCCAACCACATCCTCAGCCAATAAAAAAAGTCCTGTACCCAAGGCAACCACACCCACAGCCGCCAAGCGGCCATCAACAGCCAAGGCTGCCATGGTGAGTATCATCCACATGGATAGATAGACTGGAACATCTCTCAGTCTGCGTTCTTGTCTGTACATGTGTTCCCATGGACTTGTGAAACATCATCAGTCACATCCCAATGTAATACACACATTTAGCCATGTCTACATGTACTGAAGTGTTCTCGCTCCACCCGCTCCTGGTTTTATTTCTGTACAATTCTGATTTTCTTTCTAAGAACTTTATTTGACAGCATACATAAACATTTTGTAATAGAACATTGAATTTAATTTTATATTCATGACAAACATTGACTATTAAATATCTTTCACTTTTTCTTTGAACAAAATCATTTTACAGGAGTGTCTCTCACTCTAACAAATCAATTCTTAAAATTAAAAAATTAGGCGACTAGACAGAATTTTTACAATTAAAATCCAAATGGAGAAAAATAATAGTTCCAGATTCACCTCACTCACAGATTTGCTCACTTCACACCTGTACACTAAGACCCCACCCTTACCCTCCATACACCGAGCCTCTTTCTGTGTGTTGTTTCCTGTTATCTCTCTGTGTCTGCTGTAATGATTTTTCAAAACATTGTGTCAGCCCCCAAAAATGTAATTCTTATTTTACAACAGCAGGTGAGTCACGTGTGGAGGAGGCTTATTTTTTTAGCGCGTGTGACAATATTCGATTACTATCTGTGCCACTGTGGGCATGACGTGTACTGTCACGTGGCGCAGGAAGCATGTCAATTTACCAAATAGTACATACCAAAGGTAGATACCAAATCAGATATATGACACTAGTCATGTCTGATCAGGTTAAAAGAAATGCCAATCGATTGATGTAGCCCCACGAAACAAAACTTCATTTTGGCAAAATCAGACTGATATAACATCTAAATCTATCTCTAATGAAAATATAAGGTTTGGATAAAAACGCATGTTGTTGATTCAACATCAAAGCCAATCAACAATTAGATTGGAGGAGAACCAAATGTTTCCCATCATGCCCTGAAAGTCTTGCAGTCTGGTTGAGATCAGCTGAAGCTCCCGTGATCCTGTGAGGTTGTCGTTGCCTACTGGCAAAGCGTTTCAGGATCAAGTCGGACAGAAATCTAACAGACGTGCATTGTGGGTTTCTTCTGCCTTCTGCACGCCTGGCTCATCTCAAATGAGCCCATTATTCACAGTTATGTGGAAGCGTAATAACCAGAGCCTGGCAGAGCCGGTAGATGTCTGTTGAACTTGCCAAGTATTAACTCCCACGGACGTGAGTTGGAACGTGGAACACGGAGAAAGGCCTTTTGTTCCCACTGATTTCAACTTTTGACCCAGAAGATGTTTATATTGTTACATAAATTTCTTGCCGACTGCGGCTTTAGAAGCTTTTGTATGACCTCTGACATCAGTGACATCCCACACAAATGACTGCAGTGACTGTTTACTTTTTGATTTTTTGAATCCGATACATAAAACTTTAGTCCTCCTTCCGTCCTCTACTGTCCATCTCAAGTATGTCTTCGCCTTTTTTCTTATGTCACGATTGCATGATTGGCCAGAAAACAGGACACACACAGCAGCAGAACAAACAAACCTACTGTACATGCACACAAACTCACAAACTGTCACAAAACAGCTTTTCTCTCTTCTGTTGGGATTTCCAGACTCCAGAAAATGGTACAGCTGAGAAACGCTCACCTGCGCCAAAGGCCACACCCACTCCCCGTGCATCTGCCAATAAGAATGGCTCGTCTGTAACTGCTGCAAATAAAACTCCTGGTACGTGCACACACACACACACACACTTGGACAGTATCATCATTTCAATTATATCTCCAGTGTCTGTGCCCTCTGTCACAGACGGTATCTCCTCTCTGCTTTGGCTGCTTCATAGTGTTTCCAGTGCAACATGACCTCTACAACAGGACCTGAACTCACTATAGTAGCTGTAAAAATGACTCACAATGTGGACTGGCACCACTCCAGGCAACAGGCTAACTGAATTGCTACCATATGTTACACTTAATCGGATTGAGGATCTGGCTTTTGAAGACAGCAGACTGGTATTTTTATCTGCACATCACAAACAGTGTCTCACCTCTCTAAGTGAGGGAACTATGACTCAGTCTGAGCCATGTTAGTCAAACAGGCTTTTTGTGCACTTCAGCTCAGCACCCTCAGAGAATATGATTCATTCACTCAGTTTACACTGATGGGTGTTATGTGCTGCAAGGTGCATATATCATTTTAGCTGCATGAGTGAACTCCATTGCTTTTGTGACTGTCGCACCAATGGCAGCAGTTTAGTCAGATTCCATAATGTTTCTGCCACATGATGGCAGCATCACATACAGCACAGCTTTATCAACATGATGGATGCGCTGTCACACCTCCAGAAACTGTGAAATGACTCAAGATCCCTTAAAGCTCCCGCACATTTGATCAATCAAGAACGATTGCAGCCAACTGCAGGGTTTTGTTGGACATGAATTTGTGACTCATCGGCCGTTAACAGCCAATCACCTTCTCCTTTTACTTTTGATGGCAGCAGAAAAATAGATGACCAGCTGACAAGCCAAAGCTTTCCAGTTTTCTCCAGCATCAGCGTTTGCTTGGTCACATGTTGACATAACAACTCTATAACAAGAGCACAGCCATGATAGCCAGTAGAATAGATACTGTACGCTAGCGTTGGGACCAGACAAACGTGCAAGCATGTTTCTTTTGTGCTGGCAGATGTGTGTGGCCAAACTTTCATTCAAACAGAATTCCACCAAACTTGGAACCAGTCGGGCCAATCACAAACATTTAATCAAGATTTTGGTGGATAAGAGATTGGTTGCTGCATCCATTCTTTAGGTCCATCCAACACATCGGCTCACAAGATCAAATCTAAACTAAATCAACATTCTGTTACTGAATTGACTATTCCTCTCCTAAAATGTTTCTACAAACATATTTTAGTTACTGTTTAGCTGTAATTTCAGAAGGTTTGTTCCTGGGCCGTCAGTTTTACTACTTGGAAATTTACCAAGCTTCGCCCCACCTTGCATGTGTCACTCAGAGATGTGTCACACCTTCCATTGCTCTGATTGGTTTAAGATCTATCCAATAGCATACAGAGGCACCTTGGGTGGCACCTATTGATAAATTCGTGGAAACTGAAAATGAACTGAGAGATTTGAGCCTAACGTTGATTGTTTTCCTGCTTTCAGCAAACAAGAGTGACAAGGCCGAGAATAAGACTGGAGAGCCCAAGAAACCCAAGACTACAGGTAACAAACAACAAAGTTCAGCGATGGTACATTTCAATATTTTTCTCCTGGAATTCTAAATGTCGCCAGAATAAAATAAAGGTTATGGATAGAAATCTATACAGAAGTTTTAAGCTCACACTGTTTAGATCAATTGTCCAGCCACACAGTGGAGCTTTCACCTAACGCAGCTTGTTCTTGTCAATTTCAAGTTTATTCGATCAAGACACTGTCCTCAACCTTTTTTTCGTAGGATGGAAACAGTCTTATTCATGAGTCACCCTATTCTGCCTCTGATTGGCTTACCCCAGTATTCTAACCTTAACCCTAACCAGTCTTACTCTTCATACATAAGAAACTAACATTCAAAGGCAGAGTAGGGTGGGTCATGACTTTGCCATCCTTGGAAAAAGATTTGGCACCCTCAACAATTTGACAAAAAGAGACCCAGCCAGCATTACTTTGTGTGATTTCACTGTGAGCAGAAACAAAGGAAAAAAAGAAAAACCTGGATGTTCGCAAATGTTCTGCAGTGAAGGTCAACATTAGATCACAGCACAGACTCAGTCGAGATGTTTGAAATACTACTCCAGTGATATTAAAACAGATTCAATATACTGCATAACAGATCGTTTGGCAGCAGCCGTGTTGGGAAATCTGATCACAGAACTTCTCAAACAGAAATCCATTGGATCGTCACAATAGCCAGATAGTTCATCATTCAGCAGTTAATCAGACTTTATGACCTCCTCAAACTGCATGTCAGACAACAACTGATCTGGCAGAAAACTGTGACGTTTCCAAAATTAGCCTGCACCGATCAATTTAGGTTTATTGCTTAATCCATACAATGTCTGTCCGGCTTCAGGGGACAATAAGTGACAAAATAACCATGTCTGATGTCTTAAATTAGAGGATGATGATGATGGCTAAGGTGATGAGACCACCAGCTCCTGTTCTTTCATTTGTACTCGACGCAGCTAGTTTCATGATTAATGAGATCGTAAAGCCTGTGAACCTTTATATCTACATCTCCTTGATGTTCATACTCACTTTCTCTGTAGCTCGTCCCCCGCCCAGCCTCCTCCACCACTCCTGCTACTCCAGCTGCCTCCACTAACGGTGAGGCCTCCACTCACCGCCGCCGGGTCATCACCAAACCCCCCGTGCCCAAGCAGACCCCAATGGAGAAGAAGCCGCCGGTGCCCCGCGCTCCTCGAACCCCCCGACCCATCAACGCTCCGACACCTGACCTTAAGAACGTCCGCTCCAAGATCGGATCCATTGACAACATCAAGTACCAGCCTGGTGGAGGAAAGGTAGGACAGACCCAACAGTAGAAGTAAAAGAACTCTTAAAAAGAACTAATCTGAAATGATGCAGACTAATTTTAATTTCTGGTATCAACCAATCAGTCCCAATCAAATGATTTGTGCTGTACATCATAATAATATGTTTTCCTCCACACTGGGTCCAGACTGGCTGTCAAAATAAATGCTCATCAATCATTTCTTGAAAAGTTAACTGCTAGTTGTAATTCTTGTGCTGCTGCGCTACAGAACTAACCACTATTTTTTAATAGATTTTTATATTTACAATTATCTCACACAATAGTTAGAAAAACAGGTTTGTGACAGTAGCTGGGCAGCATGATTGGCTAGAATGACATGACAGGAAGGTGTCAACAGAGGAGGGGATGACATGCAGTAAAAGTCCACAGGTTGGAAGTGAACCTGGACTGCTTTCTGTGCAATACACTAGATTTTGCTTTCTGTGTTGTGGTTTGATTTTAATGTAGCCAGAAAAATGTATGTCAAAATGTAAAGCAGTTAATTTAGTCATCAGAAATAACAAGGTAAATTCTGTCCTTTAAAGAATGTGCACCATAGCTTACTTTCCTCTTTACATACTGCACAGACAGGACACCAAAACAAAGAGAAAAATACACTTTAAAAATTTTTTTTAGCTAGCTAAGTGTGGACGTAGTGATATCCCACCGGGCAATTCTGCTCACCTCATGACTGTTTTTATTCTGTCAGAACCTGCAAGCATCAGCTGTCTTGAAATATAAGTCCATAGGACAGACTCTGCATTTATGAGACAGGTACAAAAGGTTGTTTCACTTGTTTGTTAAAAATAAAAGTTTTCTACAAACATTTATGTAAGAAATTCAGCACCACATTCATCTTATATAGAAATACAAAAGTTATGTCACTCTTTTACCTTTAATCTAACAATATATTGAATACTCTGATGATAAACTAGCTTTTGCTTATGTAGTTTGTCTCGGTGCAGTGCTTACTGATGTGTAAGTAGATTACATGAAGCATCGTGAGTGCTGTCCATAGATCCCTATAAATCTGTAACAATGTCTGTGTATTTGGGGCCGATTACTAAACCAAACAGTAACCAAACAATACACTGGATTCAGTCACATTTGCAGCACTCCCAAAACTCACTGCTGTGCTGTGAGGCAGCACAGTGTGTCACAGCTGTTGTTGAGACATGTAATGAGGGTGAGTTAAGGATGGACGGAGAGGGGAGGACATTCCCTGTCAACATCAATGTTCAAATTAGCATTTGTAATGAGTTCAAGTGGGAGAGGGAGCATGACACCACCTTATCCATACTTACAAACTTACCAACCTCTGCACTGCAGAGATTCTTGGAGAGTGTTATATCTGTTTCTCTGTTTGTCTTTCTGTTTCTCTACCCTGGCTCCCCTCATTCATCTACCTTTTAATTATCTTACATCCGTTCTTCCTTCCGCACCTCAGCATGCAGCACTGACATTGTTTATCATTGCCTAAAGCTGCCATGTGGACTTTGTTTCTTAAACTCGCAGGTACACCTGTCTCACACTTTCTCAGAGACCATTGGCACCTGCTGTAACACACAGAGTGACACACACAAAACAGTGAAAATGCTCTTTTTATCTTTATTCCACTGTGATAAAGGTGCACAGCATGTCGTGGACTGACATGGCTCAGACACCTGGTTGTGTGTTTGTCCCAGTGTGTCTTGGGGAAAGGTTTGTGCTGTCTCATTGAATCACAAACATCGTCTGCTCTCCGTCTGTCCTGCTCTCTGATACAATGCGTCAGGCCGGCTCATCCTGTTTCCATGTTTTTTGTTTTTCATCAAAGCACAGTTGTTTATATGCCTATCAACACCCATAAAACTCCATTATAGAAAATTACACCTATCTTGTTATTTTTCACTGAAAGGTGTTGGTGGTTTTTTTTAATGTTGCAGTGAGACAGGCTAGCTGTCACACCCTACTTGTTTATGCTAGGCTAAGCCAATCATAGCTGATTATCTAATCATGTCAGAGAATGTCGATCTTCTCATTAACACAAAAAGATTTTAACAAGATGCAGTGTATTCACGTGCTTCAGAGGTGCTGGGATTTGTATTTATACAAGAAAGTTGGAGCTAACTGTTTTCCCGTGTTTCCAATCTTAATGCTAAACTAAGCTAACTACCTCTGTTAGCTTCGTAGTAAGTGTTCAAACACGAAATTAAGAATTGTTATATTTCTGTTACTTCAGAATGGGTCTTTTACAGAGAGAGCAGGTCCTCTTACATAGAGTCCACCATGTTTCTACAGTAGCCTAGAGTGGACAAGTCAAACAGTGGCCCTGGATAGGGGTGTTCTGTGGCCACTGTTTTCCCAACATCCTTGGATGTCACTAAATACTACACACTGGTCCTTTAAGATATTCTAAATGATTTGTCATAGTCATTTCTGTAGTCGTGCATATGTAAGGTACACCTTGCTCTGCATTTTCATCTACTTTACTTTACCATCTCTATGTCACATCTGTCCATATTCCACTAACTGTCTTCTGCTTGCTCACACTGTACAGCAGACTAATACATAGCAGTGTCTGCATTGGTTTGCATACCACCAAAGATTTGTCATACCCAGCATTGACACCCCCCACCACCCTCTATTTATCCAGGGATCAGCATGCAGCACCCTGTTTCATATTCACAGTCATTTTTCATTTCTTCAACTTGCATCATTTAGACATGATCACATGGCCAGTTAGCTTTAGATCGGTGTAGAGGAGACGCTCTGTGAAATTTCATGTCAACCTCATATTTCCTGCACACAACAAAAGAGCAGCGAAAAGGGAAAATGTTGCCGAGTCTCCGGTTGTCGGCATCAAACTGTAATTTGCAGCCACTGTTCACCCTTTGAGGCAGATGCACTGTGTTATGCAGTAGCAGGTCTGTTCCCAGAGTGTCAAAGACATACTCCCACTCTTTTTGTCAGTCTGCCAAAGTGAAACCACTCTACACGCACAAACACATCCCCGACCTGCATCACATTAAGTGCCACTGACTCAGTATTGGTTTGTCTATTATGTATTTTAATATTTTTCATTTAACAGGAGCTTATTGGTCTAACAACCTTTCCACCCTCAGTATTCATCAATAGGACTGTTGTTGTTTGTCTGATCAGTAGCACATACAGTACTGCAGTAATGTGACATTTGATTTGTTGTTCTCTGGTTCTTGTTTGTAACTATTACACTCATGTTTTGTGCTGACATTTGATTGGCTTTTGTCCACAACACAGGAAAAACTGTATTTTTCGGTACTAATCTTTTAATGTTGTTTTAAATGTTTTAAAAAGTGCTCCATCTGCTCCAGCTTACTGCCATTTTCCATCTGATGCAGCACATCTGACAGTTCTACAAACAAATGTATAAATCTGACATTACTCTCCCATTTGATTGGCCCATAATTAAATCGTACATCTAATTGCTGCATTATATAAACGTATTCATACACCCACACAGTAATTACAGAGCTTGGTTCAGTTTGCTTCTTTTTGATCCATGCTCTTACTTTCCATACATACTTTTAATTGGCTACACTGACCCATACACTGATCTGATTGGTCCAGCTGCTAACCCACACATTCAGCCCCCTACCTCCATTTAATCGGTCCTCACGTCCCCACCCCTCCACCTGCTCTTCCACCCCGTTGTGTTGTGGCGTGTGATCAGTTAGAGGTTGTATTGACCAAGGGGGTGCTTGTCTCCCCAGGCCTCCTCCACCCAGAACAACAAGGCATCAGACCCCTCCACCCCTGCCGCCAAGGCCAGAGTGAGTCCCTACCATCTACACCCTCACACACAAATACATCCTCCCACCTTCTCTCTGCATTCACCACATACACCCGCCCATTCTACATCCACCCAGGACACAACTGAGCCCTGCAGTTTTCATGTGACCAGACAAACTTAAATAATCTGCACAAGACTTCTCTAATGGAGATTTTTGTGGATTTTATTTCATGTAACAGTTCAACAATGGTCACTGTGGCCACATGATACTGACATTTTTGAGTAACGCTGCAGTCCAGTCAAAGTTGTTGGAGGTCAGAAATTCCCAGTTAAAAGTTTCACCTTCTGAGCTCCAAGTATCTCAACCTGATGTTTCTTTGGCAAGCGTTCACACAACTGACCTCTCAGCAGTGCAGTCTTGCATACACACTGTTCTCCATAAAGTTGCAGTAATTTTGTTTTCAGACACATTCCTCTTTTTATTCCTATTTATACACATCAGGTTAATTGTGATTTAATTTTTACTGTGATATGTTTGAAAGAGATTGATCAATGAAGTTTTTAGAAGATACACTTTATCTATCAAGAAAAAAAACACATTGTCACAATCAATTCATGTGAAGAGGTAAAAATATTTGATTCCAACCGTATGGGCAACAGTGTATAAATCAAACACAGGGGGAAAAACAATGCATGAGTAACAGATGCAGGACTTTGCCTAGTTTGCCAGGTTTACAAGTAGGAACTCTAACTCTTAGTGGCATTCCATTGTGCTTTTTCTATTAGGAGGTTGGACATTTTGCAAGATACATGTCCCAGTGGTTAACTGCAGTACAGCAAGAAAAAGCATTTTACCCACAGTCAGCTATCATAAAAATGATGCCTGTAAGACTGACAACAGGACATCTGAAACTATAAACAAAGTAAATAATTCATCTTTGTGTTCTAAATTTGTAAAACCAAGGTTCAATCTATACTTACATACAAAAAAGGACCTGATTAATAAAAGTTAATTTGCATTTTAATAATTTTAGGGTGGGCAGACCAGCACTTGCTGATATTTTTTTTGTAATTCCTAACAGTTGTAGTTAAACAGTTAAATCAGAGTGACCAGGTGAACTATTTTACACACCGCCTACCTGAGCAGCGAGTGTGTTAACAGATTACAGCAGCCAAATGTAAAAAGTGCTTATGCTCATGTGAGACACCGTGGTTTATCCACTTCAAAATAAAATGTATTTCATTTGTTTACAATTGGTTTTTATTGTGAAATATTTTTATTTAGTATTTGCTCTAGTCTACATGTCCTTGCGCACACCACTGTACACCCCCACAGTGAAGTCATGACTGGTGTCACATTTGCAGTCTCACTGGCTGTGTGTGGCTTGTTGGTCTGTGCTTTCATGAAACCATGCACTGCTTGTAAAACACACCAGGAAGCTGGCATTTTGTAGTTCAAAGTGTTAACAAATAAACTACAAAAGAGGGGCTTTTCCTTCCCATTTGTTAGCTGCAGGTTTGTCCACTGCGTCCTGCACCTTAGAATGTTAGGGTGACAATGCTGCAGTATGTACATGCACACAGCTGTAGGACAAATGTGCACAGAAGAAGAGTGCACGAGGCACGTAGACACAAAAGCCATCCTGAGAAAGAACTAGCCAGTGAAATGATCGGGTGTCTTTGGCCACAAATATGGTAACCTTTCCCTGTTTGAGTTTCACTTCAGCTTCACTTTGTTCCTTTTCCTAACTTGTGGTAATGTGTGGAAAAATGTGTTCAGCATCCCGCAGTATCCCTTAAGCATTCTAACAGAAATTAAGGACACATGATAAATCACAAGCTCACAGCTACTACAGGTATACTGACATCAATTATACCTGAAAACTTACTCTGTTTAGACTACCGCTCTGTGTGTGTGTGTGTGTGTGCGTGCGTGCGTGTGTGCGTGCGTGCGTGCGTGTATGTCTGTGTGTGCGTTCACTGCTCAGTGAGTCATCCTTTTCTGGTGCCACCTGCGTCATCGTGCCATTTTCATCCTGGAGAAAGAGTCTAAGACGGAGACAGAGAGAATGGTGGAAGGCGTCTTACGTCTGCTGCGGGGCTTTTTACGATACGACCACAGAGGCTATGAAACTGATATCACAACACGATAAGATACATGGGCGTGTGTGGGACGGAGATCGTTTGATTCCTCAAACAACCTGGTAGAACAACAATATAACTGACCAGTGCATAATAATATGATTCTGCTTGATTAAAGCAATACATCAAGTTCTTCAGAAACTGAGCAGTTCATACGGCCACTAGGGGAGGAGAATATTACAAAATATTAATATAATTTCAATGCTGCATGCTGACTTTTAATTGTGAATTTTAAGTGGCAATAAGGACCTAGTGTTTATCATTATAAAGTGAGCTAGTTGTATAGTATTTATGAAAGTGAGCATAATACTGGAAGAATGGTGTTTTGACTGTTTTATAGGAAGTCAAACTTAAAGGCTGATGGGAAACAGTGGAGCTGTCAGTGAAGATGTTGTTGAGGAGTCGGCCTTGATCTTCTGTTAGTCTGCATAAAGTTCAGTTTCTACAATAAAGATGACAGCATGACTTTAGAGACAAGTATTTCTTGTGATGTGACTAAAATGTCGAATTGAATCTGAATACAGACATTAAAATGTCTGATTTGATTCACATTTTAATCCCACTGGTTCTTTAATGATGAACTTTTTCTTTTCATTTTAAACCCTCCGTTAGCAAGGACCACAACGTCAAAAGACACCTTGATAATGATTTATTTAAAAAATGAAAAGACTGTGAGTGAAGCTTGAACTCTTTACCCGGTCTGTTGCTGCGGTGTGGGAAAGCTTCGGTTGCCACTCCCCTAAGGAGAGTAGGAAGGAGAGGAAGAAATAGGAGAAAGAGATAGAATAGGGGAGGGGTGCAGAATACAAGAGCGGAGAGGATGAAAGGGTTAGGATGGTATTTATAGGAATATCGTACGGTTGAGGTGTGGTCCTGCTCCTGAAACTCTGCAGATAGCTTCAAATGTTGTGTTGCGTTAATGTTTTTTCTTAGTTTTCTGCCTATTTTTGGGATCTTTGTCATATATACAATGCAAGTTGAAAGTTGAGATGGCATTCATAACATGCCACATGAACGATTTTGGTCATTACTTATTATTTAGGTTGACATATGAGCCAAACTCTCCAAATCTCAGAGCTCTAAGAAAATCCAGGTATCCCAGCTAACCCAACCATGCAACGTGTACCTTCGCACTGAGTGAGGTGCTGCAGGGCAGAACAGCAGGCTGATAAAACAACAACCCTAAAAGATAACGCCCTTTGTCTTCCGTACACCCGTATTAGTCTCTTACACAGTTGTTTTTTTGCTCTGAAGAACACGTGTTAACACACAATCACTGAGTGTCCTGTGTAATATTGTGTTGCATGTGCTTTGTCTCCTTTTCCAGTGTTTGTCCTGTGCTTGATCAGTTTTGGTTAATGCGGTTTATGGAAGCACTCTGTTGTTATTCAGTCAGTATCCTCGTCTTTTGGTCCTCCAGCATTAATTTTTCTTAGAATTCATGAACTTTTACGAAAGATTAGCTGCACCCTCATTTTGGATCACAATGATTTTGTTGCATAATGTCCCAAAACCCCCACATGTTTTGACTAACTTATCACATAGGAGGAGTTCTTTGATTTGAATGACACAATCTCTTCCATACTTGCAGAGCAAGGCTAATCTGTTTCCTGTTAACTGAAGCTGCCAGCTGATCTGCTCTTCTCTGCTGCTCTTGTCTGTCTGCTTGTCATACCTTTTCTTTTCTTTTCTTTTTCTTTCTTTCTTCTTTCTTTTCCCTCTCTATCTCCTCACTCCCTTGCTTGTCTGTGTGTCTGCCTGCCTGTCTTTAGGTTCAGATAGTGCACAAAAAGCTGGACTTCAGCCATGTCACGTCTCGCTGTGGCTCCAAGGACAATATCAAACATGTCCCTGGAGGTGGCAATGTAAGTACTGCTGGAGCTGGAGTCAGACTCTGGTTAGGGTGGGTGCATATCATTGTCATGCTAATTTAGACGCCTTCTGGCTGTCTTTGCTCAAAATTGTGATCAGCTGGGAATCTCAGTTTTATCCCAAAAGACCTGATTTGCCACAAAAGGATAAGAGAGAGAGAGTTTAGATACATATTAGATCTTTTCCAGCTGATTGGGCTGTGTGTACACAGAAGAAGACTTAACATTTTATCACAATGATGCAGCATGACTTTGAGAAGATCTGATATGATATGCATAAATCTTGGGTTATCCCTGATCAAACTGCTTGAGTGTTTTCAGTAGTGAGGTTCCATCAGGGCTCGGAGCAATTGATCAAATATAACAATACAGAAAGCTTTTTTTCTCACAGATCAAACATTTACATATAAGGTTATGGTTTTCAAAGTATTTAGCAGTTAATGTGCTGTTATTATCACATTTGTGGCTCCTTCTGTTTACATTTTGGATTGATTTCAGTTAAAATGAGCTGACCACAGGTCCTTCTGCCCACCCTTCCAGATGTTGTTCCCATCTGCTCCAAACAACTGCTGCACTATCTTATTCCATCTCTGGGCTGCTCTCACAATCACCTTATTTACTGCCTCAGATCAATTAAACAAAATGAAATATTAAAGTTATATTATGGAAACGGCTGTCCCAGTAGTGGCATCAAATAGAACTATTAGGCTGGACCGATTACACGTATTCTGGGTCACTTCCATCAGTTTAACCTGTAGTCATTACAATGCTCCATAATATGCCATGATCTTACAAGACGGCATTCCTCTGTAATCCTAACTTCATAACGTTAACATGTTTTATCATGCTGCAATATAACAACTCATATTCCCTGTAATTCCCCGCCTTTCAACAGTATTATTGTGATTGATATTTATTTCTATATTTACTTTACTTTTCCTACTGTCTCGTCCATTTTCTTTTTTTGCTTGAATTACATCAAGTGTTCCTTCCTTTTTTATGTATTGCTGTTTTACATGTAATTGTAAAACAACACATGTATGTTCTAACAAGTATGTCTCACAGAAAGAAACAAATACTATAAGGTGTGAATACTACGGTACATAGGTACTACACAGATCTCATGGTGATGTACTGTAGTAGTATTAACACATCAGGTTGCACTTATAATTGGTGTGTCTCCTCTGTCTAAAGAGACATAATGAATATTTAAATTAGTTGTTTGAATTAAACGTATTTATGTTTATATTATAAAATTAGGTCACTGATATGCTAACCTGCCAATCAGACTGTAATGAGCGAGAGCTCTGATGTCAATCAGCACTAATCAAAGTGCGTTTGTTCATTAAATTTTGACAGCACCGAGGGTCACTATAAGTCCTCCTGTCTGTCATCAAATATATAAGTATGATTGATCTCATCACCCACTGTCAGCCAGGTCACCGGGTCTTAAAATCCATCAGTGCCAGCTGCTGTCACACTAATCAGGATTTACTCCTCGTGATCCTGAACAAACTGCCTTCTCCCATCCTCCAATTATAGCCTGTCCCAGTTTATCTGCATAAATGGAGCATCACTTACCAGCTTAACACAGCAACAAGGCACTTGCAGTAACAATAAAACAGGTCAAAGTGAGGAGTGAAGCATGGGTTGTGAGTTGAGCGAGTCCTGTGGTGTATCCATTCTCTATCCATACTCAAATGTCATCCTCTCTATAAATGCACCAGGTGCACCATAATGGATGACAGCGATTTTCTAAAGTGGATGAAGAGTGGACGCTGAAGTAAAGATGTATTGTTCTGGATGCGGTCTATGAGTCAGTGTAAAGAGGCTACATTATAATCACTCCTCTTACCCAGGTGCAGATCCTGAATAAGAAGGTTGATGTGAGCAAGGTGACGTCCAAATGTGGCTCTAAGGACAACATCAAATATAAGCCAGGTCAGTGTCAAAGCCTCCTCTCTTTAAACTCTGTTTTACTCCATGCTGGTCTCATACTAACCTCCTTCTTCTTGCCTGAGGTGGAGGTGATGTGAAGATTGATTCCCATAAACTAAACATTAAAGCCAAGTCTAAGGTTGGATCTATGGACAATGTGGGGCCAGGCAATGGACAGACCAATGGACACAAGGTCGAACATTAACACAATTATTAATTTCATTATTTAATGCACAGTCTGCTGACTCATTGTGCTTTTACTGGTCAACACCACTAGATGGTGTGGCAGCTTGATATAGTACACTATAAAAAAAGAAACACTGTGTGTGTCTATATTTGGCTGCAGGAGGAGAAAACAGAGGAGAAGACATCTTCACCCCCAAGTGGCGCTCCGACAACAGGATCAGCAGGTGTTGCTAAGGCAACAGCACCAGGAGGTGTTGCTAAGGAGAATGGGGTAAAGGAGCCCGCACCTACTCCGTTTGGGGGAGACGGACTGAGGGAGCCCCTTAGCATAGACAAACGCATCACTGAGACAAGTGAGTAAGACATAAACACAAACAGAGCCATCAGTTTTAAAAGCAGTGAAGTTGTAGCCAACTGACCGTTAGCGTAGCACCCTCTACCTTACATGCTGCTGCTACGCTTGTCAGGTTTTCTATTCATGCACGGCACAGCGGCACAGCAGTTTTACCTCATGTCATGTTTGAAACTATGGGTCCTTGATTTCAGATAGATATAAACAAAAGCAGGCTTTTCATATACAGCCAACAACCCTGGATTTTTGTCTGGCAGATGTTTTCAGCTGTATTTATAGAAAGTATTAACTTTGTTGTAGTATCAGTAACGTCACCCACAATTTTCTAAAGAGCTGTTTTGAAGCTGAACAGGGAATTAGCTATAGAGACCAAAACTGTTTTTTGTACCAGGCCGTAAACATGTTGACATTTGGACATGGGGACTTATGGAGACTGACTCACTTCTGGAGCCAGCCTCAAGTGGACGTTTGAGGAACTGCCTTTTTTAGCACTTCTATGTTGGCGTTATTTCACAGCCATAGAGGATGTCGCTTGGCTGTACCTACTGTAACTAATGTGAGCTTATGCTTACACTGAAAACTCTGTAGCTAACTTTAACACACTATATGCGTGTTAAAAACATGTAAGGTTCTCAAATATGGACATAATGGCAATATACATGATATTATGCTAAAGGACTGAAGCTAAAGCTAAAGCAGCCGATGAGCCATTTGGAAAACATGGAAATGCAGCTTTGTACTGTAAGTATAATTGATTAAATGTTATTTAATTTAGGGGATGAGAAAATAACTAATTAAATGTCACGATATATAATGCACGCTTCGTTGGAGCATAAACAACCCTAAATTGACTAGGATATCTTGTGTATTTACTTTTGGAAATGTGAGGAGGAAAAAAAGAGATACTACCCTCCAGTCTTGCTCTTGATATGGCCCAGTGTATGCCGCTGCAACATGTGTAGAAATCCAAAGCTTAACAAGCCTTATATGCCTAGATACGGTTGCTAAGGTATGAATGACAATAGCTGTTCAGGGTTTTTTCAAACGGTCAATTACAGAGACAATTGGCAATAAGTACAGAGTGTGTGTGCATGCATGTGTGTTGTCTTCTCTCTGCTACATGTCTGATGGAGAGTTGAGGTAAAAATAGCAGACACTTTGCTGCAAAATGAAATTATGAAGAAACCTACAGAGCAAAGATTAGCCGGCCTTAGTGGATAGATTCATCTCTGGCACTGCAGCTGGCCTCCACAATGCCAGAGTTCAGAGGGACAGCAGACTTCTGCCACCCGATGTGGTTGCCAAACTCGGCCTAATTGATGGATGGTTGAAGTGCTAATACAATAAAAGACAGGAATGTTTTATAATTTAGCTCATGATTTATATGAACCTGTCCCAACAGCCTATTAGCTAGAGACCATCTGGCTGGTGATAAAAATGTTCCACCTCTGTCTCAGAAACACTTTTCTCTCTTTTCCTCACCTTCTTTTCTTTTTCTTCTGTTGGTTACTTTCCCTTTTCTTAAACCAGTTTATTCCCCTCCACAGATTGAGTCCCAGTGACATGTAGATTTTGGTGGGACACGCATGGCGCTTGCCGACCTGCCAATCAACCGACCAACCAACCTACCACGGTGCAGTCACTTCCCTCTGGCCCCGCCCTTCATCTCGCCCACCGCAGCACCAAACTGACCAATCGCCTCTCAGTGTTTCTCTGGGGCCCGCCTGCCAGCTTCCTGCTACCAACCCTGACCTTTGACCTCTCGACGCCCATAGGTCGACCTTTGGCCCTGCCTACCACAGAGAAGAGTGCTTTCTGTTTGTCTGTGTTTCTCTGTGTGCGGTTCCACCAGCTTCTCAACTGATAAAATTCCTGTGTGGGCGCTGATTTAAAGGACTTCAACCTCAAAACACCGAATCAAACAACCCCAATACAATAAATTCACTATAGTAGTCAGTGCTTTATGGAAGTACACTGAAGACAGTCAGTTTTTTCATAGAATATTTCCATAAATAGTCATAGTCTCATTACTGTTTTAACACTTGTCTTTAGAGTGTAAACACCCTGCCTCCGTTTCTTAGGCTAATCTATGGCCCCTCTCAGAGGCCTTTACACTTCAAAACCACTTTGCTCTCCCAGCCTTGTTAACAGACCTATACGAAGACTATTTGGTCCACCTCCATCTACCATCCAGACCACACTAACGAGCAGCAGGGCAAATACTGTCCAGTCTGCTTTAAATCAACACATTCCAGCCTCCCAGTCAGCCAACAATTATTTCTAGACCTACAGTATCTACAGCAAAGCATGTTGTCTCTTTACAGGTCATTCTACAGCTCACTCATCAAACAATATCTACCATTACATCTCTTGGTATAATTGCATCAGTTTGTCTCCCCCAACTATATTACAATAATGCTTCTTTATCTCTGGACTATTAATGTCATGATGATAACAATTAGCAGTGATGGTGCAGAGGACAGGAGAAACAGTTGGAGGAGTGAGGAAACAGATCTAAAGAACGGAAACAGATCTAAAGATAGAGTTCAAAATCAGTGTGGAAAGTCACTGCACGGGCTGTTGGGATCTTTTGTGTTATGTTTAAATAAAAGATGCATTCTTTGACAGTACTTAACAGGAGATATAGATGCAACAACAAACAAAACAACTTGCTATAAGTTGAAAGATTTAATGACATTATAAGTGTGTGACAGTCATCAAGAGAGGTGGGTGTAAAGTGTTGATGGCGGAGCTCTGTTGCTTCTCTGGGTAGTCTTGGCTCAAAAAGGATTTGGCACTGCAGCACAAGTTTTTGATGTTGAAGCCAATTATTTTTTAAGCAAAGATCAAAGTATTTGACCTTGAAGGAGTGAATGCAAATTCAAGCAGAACGAGCGATCTTGAACATGAGTATTTACCTCTCTGATAACTGCTTGCTGCTGCTGCGCCGTTTAGACAAACAATGTTAAGAATTAATGCACTGTATATTTTATGTAGCACTTTTCTAATTGTGGACCACAAGCTGCAGTGTAAAGACCCTGTTCTTCACGCTTAAAATAGGGGGAAATTTTACAGCAGATTGTGCCGTCCTTTATGGGATCAGAGAGCAAAATGTAGGACGCTATCGCAGATTATCAGCTGCATTACACCATCCGCTCCCTCATCCTCTCTTCTATTGAAGTAGACGCTACGCTACAAAGGAGGACTGGTTTCCAGGCAGTTATGAGACACGACCTGTAGTACAAATACGTCTCTCAATGTCTTAATGTCTGTGCTAACAAGCTTGCTAACTGAGAATTAGCAGGCTTGCTAGCTTGGGGAGTTTTTTTCCCCCTCTTCAACAAGTGAATGAAATAATCTTAGTGGTTAGCTAGAGTAGTTCACCAGTTATCCCCATGTCATCATGCCACTTTCTGGTTTGACTGGGCCTTGATTCACTACAACACAATATTCTTTCTTTATCTGGATCCCCATTAGCATCCACAAAGCGGTCGGTGGCCTTTGTGCAACACAATACTATGAATGCATGTCAGCACATCAGGGTACGCACAGGTCTGTAGGCTATATTATCTACTCGTGGGAAAATCGAGTGGAATAGCTCTACTTAATATTACTTAACTGGTCATATTCTGCTCATGAAACTGAACCCGTAACACTTTGATTTAGGCTACCCAGGGTCACATGGTCTTAGCATAAGTTTACAAACTATGACGGATTTTTTTTGCATGTGCAGTTCGGGTTGATGAAAGTTAGAGAAATGATTTTAAAAAAGCACCTTAAGTAACATTATTCATTGTAAGACTAACAAACCATTAACTTTCATCACTAAATAAGCTCACATACTTATATGTCCGGCACTTTGTGAAACCTTTTAGTCTTAATCAAAGACTGTTTCTGTCACAGCACATGTAACCCTGTTCTGCTGCACCATAACTCTTTCGGTTCCCTCACTGTCTAATCCCAGAAACCTCCCATGTGTCCCACAATGCCGCTTATACACTGCTGTGAGCGACCCCACGAGTCACCCTGAGCTGTGTCTAGCATTTACAGTTCACACGTGGCTTTTAGAGACAGACAGACAGACAGACAGACAGACAGACAGACAGACAGACAGACAGACAGACAGACAGACAGACAGACAGACAGACAGACAGACAGACAGACGGTACCATCCTTCTCTCGCGCATGTGGTAGTTCCTGGTCATGGGGTTCACCCCACTGGAGAGGGCCACATCCTCTTTTAAGTCCTACCCACTAGCCAGTGTCTTAGAATCCTCTCTGTGAGACGTGGTAACTTTGTTCACATACAAACACACTTACACATAAGCACATAAGCTCTAAACAGTAAACACACAAGCTTGTTGGTGTGCATGAACACATACACACAGACAAACAGAAATCAGCATATATATATATATATATATATATATATATATATATATATATATATATATATATATATATATATATATATATATATATATATATATATATATATATATATACCCTGAAATAAAAACGGTTTGCTGTTCATTGAAACATTTCTCTGTTCTAGAATGAAACAACTCTTTCTTGTGTTTTGGTGGTCTATGCTGATATTGTTAAAACAATGATGAGCTGTGTCGGTGTGTTGTTCCTATCCTAGTCATTGTCAGACATTTTCATCATAGGCTCACCTCATCCTGCCTCTTTCTCGTCTGTTTCCTCTACTCTCTGACAGCAATACAGTGATCTTAGTTGGAAAACGTCTCTTGTTAACCCACGCATACACATGATGTACAGACAGAGAGAGAGAGAGAGAGATGGACAGAGACCGAGAACAACCACAGAGGCTAACAGGTAGTTAAGAGAGGAGTGAGTTCACTCGCAGGAAGAGCTGTCGGTTGAAGGAAATAATGTTACATTCATGGCAAGCCTGATGTTTTTTTAAGTGATTTACTGACTTACTAGAGACTGTCTAACAGATTAAACTCAGAGCTACTACCACGCCACTTGAGGTGAGCACTGCACAGTAGCAGATAATCAGGTTTTTTTGTCTCTGGCTTTTTACTCATTAGCTGTAATGTAAATAGATGGAAGTAAATAGCTTTTTTTTTTTATTCTTTTTCCTAGACATTTTTGTTCAGCATTTTCTTATTCTTATTTTGTATAGGATATCACTGGATATAAAATATTACAATTCTCAAAGGTTCAAAAATTCTGAACACATTATTTTACTTACTTATGCCATGAATGCAGCATTATTTCAGCAAAGCAGGCCAAAGAACGGGCTGCAAATACTGTAGCTGGGACCCTCTAGTGGTGTCTGTATGTAAAATATAAATCAACATTTTAGGTGATAGAAATTGATTGGTTGTAATACACCCAGAAAATCAAAATCAGTGGTTGATAAGAACCTAAAGATGTAGGGAACATTATTTTTGGCATTTTCGATTTTATGGAAACACTGTGATGTGACTTTAATTTACAGACCAAAAGGCATTGTTATGTGTCACACCAGTGAAATGAGTAGGAAAAAGAATGCCCTGTCTACTCACTGTAATTCTATGCATAGTGCATTAAAAGCTGAGATGGTCTCCGCTGAAATCAAGAAGGATTAGTGACATGTTTGTGGGGTGTTGCCGTAGTTGTCAGATGTGTGAAGTGTTGCTACTGCATCCATCCTGTAGAGAGCGCTGCTTAGCCTCTGGAACACTGATAGTCTGGCTCTGAGACTTATAGGCTAAATGAGAAACCTTACATCACCAGAAGCTTCAGTAGACTTGCATACTGTTCTCATTTAAACTAGCTTTGATGGCCACACTATATAATTGTGAGTTTAATACTAAATACTATGAAAATCGTATTAATGATGTACAGTTCCCCTTAAAACTCAAAGTTGTGCACTTTGAACACAGTCTCGTTCATTTATTGATGCACTAAAGTGATATAAAAGTTGCTTTACTGTATATTGGTAAAACATTGTCAGCTGTGTACTGTACATGTGTGCTTTTGGGAGCAAAACAGTCTTGGTAGTTATATAAAGTGATCAAATAGTCAACAATGAATACTAAAGAAGTAAAATCAACGTATGAGCATATTTAATATTGTACTGTTCCCTCCAAATCATTCCCATGAGTTGCCTAAAAGCAAAACACAATACATGACATGTGTGGATCATATGTGAAAACGATAATGTGAATCTTTCTTCGGGAATAGAAGAACAAAGGGATGAAAGCACTTTGATAGGTGTAGACAATGGTTTGTGTATATAAAATAGGAGCAAGTTGTAGTCTTAATGTGGGTTGAAAGCTCAGTGTTAGCGTGTGTTACCATTTAATGGGATGAGCTGATGTTGTGTATCTTGGATGACACGTTGGTCCCCCTTTATCTTGGTCAGCTTAAAGGATTTTAGTAGAACTTTGGGCATCAGTGTTGTACTACTGGCTACGATGGTTTAACACTCAACTCTCCAGCCTGCTCTCATGTTGTTCCTGTCAACATTCACTGGTTATTACTGTCTGACCAAGCTGCAGAGTCACATTTCCCAAGTGTAGAAGTTTCTGTTTATGGTAGGTTGGAGGACAATGGTAAACTTTGAAAAGACTTTGACAGGACCCCTTTTAGCATGCAGTATGTTAAGTAAATGTAATGTTAAATAACCTGTAGCAGTTCATTGCATAGGTAATTTATTTTACCAAGACGCTTACAAACCTGTGAGGTTTGTTCCACAACCTGTAAAACAGACATAAAAGAGCAAACAATTTTAAGACACTCATTGTGAATGAGTGAGGTCAGCTGGACAGATGAAGTTTTTGATGATTTATCAATTTACATGTCATAAAGAAAAAATACAAAGTTACATTAGAAAACATTACAAAGTTTGTCCATCAGAAAAAGCGTCATCTTTAGTAAACAAATTGAAGGAATCCTTGTGAAAAATGTTTGTTTATGATATGTGTTTATCTATAAAAATGAATATCAGCCAAAGTGGAACATCGTTATCGCATTTCTAAATATCAAGATTTCTAAATATCTATATATTGGTCAGGCTTTACTTTACATACTGTATGCTAAAGCAATACTACATGAAGCTAGCCAATAGATAATTATGTAGTAAAACAATTAAGATTTAATATAATCACAGAGAATTTCATCAGGTTTCAAACTAGCTTTATGCTTTTAGTACTTAATGGTAACCAGTGTGGTTCTTTGTGGAATAAAGTTAACGTTGCAGCTTTGCAGCTTGGACAAAAAGGTCAAATAACCAGAGTGACTGATGTCCATTGACAACCGTTTGATTCCCCAGTTATCGTGCTTGAATGCTGTCCTTCCACTAGTGTCTCACACTGTCCCTTGTATATAGTTTCCACCATGTTTTTATCACTTCAGAAGTAACTCAAATAAATTAAAATGAAAAAAAAAAGACAAAAAAAATGTACTTCTTAACAGGGTGTTGTGGATGTTGACAGATAAGCTTTCACGTTCATAAACCTGTCGCTGTTAAGGTTAATAATGGTATTATTATATGATTGAAAGCATTAAAAAGGAAAAGTGTACTTTTTCCTATTTCAGAGTCTGCCTTTTTTCCTCCAAAAATAGGGCTGCTGAAGTTTCAAGAATGTTTTTAAAATGTATTAAAAAAATGCAAGATTATGAATACATGTATGAGCTTTGTCTCTGTTCTGTTTTGGAAGATAGATTACATATAGAAACACTGTTTACCGGATTCAAAGTGACGGTCGGAAAGGGAGGCAGTGTGTGTTTGGTACGGTCTGATACATGACTCAACAGAAGTATTACAGAAAGAAAACCAAAATCACAGAGAAAATAACAAAAAAACACACTGCAAAATCTCATTGGTTTAAAACGCACTACTGTACATGTGACACCTGACACTCACTGGTCAGCCCTTTCTCCCGCCTCCTGCCACCCCCCTGTTAGACTAAACTGATTTAGTCTTTTGGCATGTGGTAAAAAGTAATGTCATGTATTAGCTGCTCCTATATAGACACCTTGACATACCTACCAACACAAGACTGAATTAAGGGATGTCTTGGACCAAATTATTTTCTCAGTGTCAACAAAAAAGGGTGAGAATAATTCTAAGATCTGGCAGGTTAAAAATCAATGAATGTTGAGCTCAAACATAAGTTTGGTAAGTTTGAACTTGAAATGTCCTTCCAAGAAAGGTAACTGGGGAAAAGGGTAAATCCAGAATAAAAGGGGAGTGTTGGTAGATATGCACCTGGAGCCCCTAGCTGTGTCTCCCACCTACAGAGGCTTGTCAGCATCACAGTACTGAAAAGCAGCTTATTTTACTTGTGTCCTTTACCACATATGGAGCAAATACCAGATGGTAGTCCAGCAAAAACAATGTTCCAACTGTTTGTTTGTCGAAGAGAGCACAAATTAAGACTCTATACTGCTTTGTGAATAAGACATGTAGTTTTTTTTTGGGAGATCTGTCCAAATTTGCCATTACTAAGGGAGAAGGTAGCAGGCAAAATATTCTACTTTTCAGTCCTGTGGAGTGGATCCACTGTAGTGTGTGTTGTATTATTCTGTAGGGCACAACACCATAGCAAGAGCATGCAGAAGACAACAACAAACTGCTGGTTGTTAGAGGCATCTGTCCTATTAGATAGAGCTCATCTCCCCTCTTCAATTCTGAATATTTGGTATGAAAGAGATGTTCATTGTGATTAATTGTTAACCAGTGATGTGAATATTAATCATTAAATAAAAAGATGAGCAAAATGCAGAGTCCCATCTGTGTCATTTTTCTATATTCATTTACATTCTAAACATCTACTAATGTGGTGTAAGCTATTTTTACACAATGATTGATCACATTAACACAAGTGTTTAACCTGTTTCAGAGCTCGAGCATTCAGTGTAAAACAGTGACTTTTAGCTACAACTGCAGCTTATGTTCAAGGAGTCAGACCTGGTTGTAAAGTAGAGAAAAGTAAAGTTGTGATGGACATTTTGCACAATTTATTCTGATTTTAAAGAATAAAAAAATATATGATAATAATGTAAAAAATGTTTTTGTTGCAGCGCTGCAAAACAAAATGAAAAAATAATTTCAGTAACTAAACTGTGAACTCTTCAGTTATCACTGAAATATGTTTGATCATTAAAGGGTCAATGACTTGATGCAAAAAATTTTTTTTGTTCCTGTGGTTTAGTTACATTTAAAAAGGTTAACATTCTAAACTTAACTCGCAAATTACTTGAATACATTCTCTTTTTGAAGACCTTGTCTAAAATTTCTCGATTTTAAACATTGTGAGAGAATCTTTAGGGGATAATGGTAAAAATGTTAATGTGGTGTAACCATAAAAACTTTGTACCAAAAACTTTAACATGCTCAAAAAGTGAAATTCCCAATAAAGCACATTATCAACTAGTTAACATAATTCTACATTTGTGTTGATGATTAAAATAAATGGAACGCAAGTGCTCTGAATATTATAACTAACTTGGGGAATTGTGTCTGTTAGGTCAACTTCCTAAATTGTCAAGGCGGTGTAACTGACATTTGAGGAGCCATTTTGTTGATGATGATTCATGTTACAGGAAATGGCATCACAAAGAAAGACCCCTGATCACCCTAACTGCAGCTTGCCAAGGTTTGTAGCTTTCTTTGAAATCTTGATAATTCTACATATTTAGGGTGTGGTCAGGTGTGCTTAGAGTTACATGTCAAATGGTATGATCTTAGGAAACCATTTATAATTCACAATAACTGGAAAACTAAGTATTTATTTTAAAAAATGTGTTCGAATCCTTTACATCACATGTGTCAAAGTCAAGGCGCACGGGCCCGTAAATGAATAATCTGTGGCCCGCAGGATGATATTTGATTAATATTAAAACCGGCCCGCAGACCGCAGCCGACCGCTGGTGTTTTGCACGCACTAATACTACATTTCCCACAATGCAACAGCAGCACATGAAGGCGCGAACTTACTACAGCGCCACAAGGGGGCCTCGGCTTCATTAGGCTATTCATCAGCATTCACAGCAGATGTAAAATTTAAGCGACCCCCTCCCCAATATCGGCTAAACGTAAGGTGGACTACGAGAACAGAGGGTTTCAGAGTACATTACACGTTCACAGAGGTAAAGGGAATACCCGTGTGTCTTCTGTGTGGAGAAAGTGGCTGTCATGAAAGAATATAACCTAAGAAGGCACTATGAAACGTCTAACAAAGACAAATACAAGAATATGGACATGGAACATTGCTGTTTGCCTTTTGAAAAAGTTTTACCTTGGCAGAGCCATAAGAAAATATAGTTTTAATCATTTAATGTACAGGACATGTGATTTTTCTTTGAAGGAAGTTTGTTCTGTACAGTACACTGTGTTAGGTCTTGGTTCAATAGGTTATGTGCAAACATTTTTAATAAACATTGGACCAGTCCGGCCCTCTGTTTGCTGCAAATTCATTTTTTTGGCCCTCTGATGTATTAGACTTTGACATCCCTGCTTTACATCAAGGCCACATAGGGTCTATCATAATGCCTGTTAAATTTGAATTGAAATTGAAATGTCAAATGGTGTTACCGGTTACACCATTTGACATTCATTACAATCCTTTTGGTAAGAGGCTGATTTTGTCAAATATCAGAAGTTTTTGATGCTGATTAAAGATGTAATGTGAACTAACTTACTATATGGAACTATTTGAGTGTTAAGTGTTATATTTCTTCGAAAAAAGTGGCAAAGTGGCAATTTATCCACAACTTAATTATCAAAGCTTTGCAATGTTAAGATAAAATTATTATTTTGCTTTAATATTTTTGAAATGTTTGGCTTTAATATATTAAGTGCATAATTAACACATATTTGTATTCCATTCAGGTCTTCTGGTCCTACAGGTCCACACAGGGGCCTCAGTGTTCAACACTGCTCTAAGCTCAGGGTTTAGTTCCAGGCGTTGGCCCTGTGTTTCTGTAAAGGACTACACATGTGCTTGCTGTGTCAGCCTAGGTTTACTCTTACTGTGTTGGTTTTCTCCTCTCGGAATTGAAACAACAGAAAATAGAAATGAATTGATTTAGTGTGTTCTCAATAATCGGGAGCGGTGACACAATCCACAGCAAACACGACAACAGTAGTTACAGAATACGACCAGAGAAATGTGGATATGTTGGCAGCTCCACAACAAACAAACACACAGATCAGATAATTAATGCAATTAACGTAATTTTACCTGCATTATTATAATAATGCTCTTATTCGCTGCACGTTACGTGTGTTAAGTACAAAAACTTTTAAAGAAATTTTGAGTGTGCCTGACTCTGGCCCTGTCACCCCCATATACTGTATTATTATTGACACTGCTCAGCAAAATCAGTATTACGACAAGCTGTGTCATTATTGTCTCATCATTGAGGAAGTTGGACTTTTAGAGCAATCAAAGAAACTGGTACCTCTGCTTTCCTCCAAAACTTTTTACCACTTTTTTACCAACTTTTTTTTAACATGGCAGTGTATGAGGCTGTGGATGGGTGTTCCTGGTGCATCTGTGTGTCCCAAACTATAAGTGTGACAGCTTCAGTAGACGAATATAAGCGATAAGACCACTCAAATCAAATTTACTCTATCATGAATTAAAGCAAAAAATAAGAATAATAAAATCTTTTAACTGAAATTTTTGCAAGCTGCAGCCAAGTCATATTCCCCATTTGATATTTGTGATGTTACAGGTTACGTTACTTGGCACGTGCTAAAAAAAAGAAAAAAAGATTAGATTTACAACCTCACTGCACTCATAACCATGTTCTCTAATGCAGACATCAAGTTTAAATACTTGACCGACAGTTTTACAGCAGGATGCTTTAAAAAGCTGTTCTCTTCACACTTTTCTTTATTGTCACTTCAATGTAATTTTTAATCTATGATATCAAACAGATTTTTTTCCCTCCAAGCTTCTCTTGAGTTTTACTCTTTCAAATAATCAACCATCTACAGAACTTATCACTACATTATTTTTCTACTTCTTCTTCTCATCATCATCATCACCATCATCATCATCAGCCTCTTATCATTTGACAGAAAAATACATCAAACAAACAGCACCAGGATTAAATAACAACAGCTGGCCCCGGTTCGAATCCCGCATCGGACGGCCATTTACTGCGTGTCACTCCCCTCTCACTGCCCCCTGCTTCCTGTCTATCTTCAGCTGTCCTATCATTAAAAGGCATAAAAAGCCAAAAATAAAAAAATAAATAAATAAATAAGAGCAACTTTTGTTGTCAGTTTCAGTGTGATGGTAAGCGCTCAGCTTTTAGCCATCATTACATACTGTTAATAATCAAAG
Organism: Collichthys lucidus; assembly: GCA_004119915.2. Classification (NCBI taxonomy): domain Eukaryota; kingdom Metazoa; phylum Chordata; class Actinopteri; family Sciaenidae; genus Collichthys; species Collichthys lucidus. The sequence goes on along the minus strand of CM014089.1, from coordinate 28,188,340 downwards.
AGAAGCTCAGACGCTTTACATTTGTTATATATGTTATCAGTTTAATGCAGTGGTCACCATCCACATATACAGTATACGTCTTTCTCCCCGTTACTTAGACAAAGTAACAGCATTTGTTCAATAACAGCAGTCATTTACTGTTATGATGTGAGAATGTGTAATCATATATTGTGTGTTAAGTGTTAATTATTTTGTGTGTGTTAATTCTTTTGTGTGAACAACAATTTAGTATAATGATGTGCGTGTATTGCAAAATGTTGAAGGGTAGAGGGCAGTTGAAAGGATCATGTGCACTTACATGTGAGAGGAAAGCAGTCTAACTGTCAGTTATGCAAACCACACTTAATCTCAATAACGCTCCGCTCAGCTTGCTATATCTTTTTCTACCATATATGGAGTGAAACATGCATTAATCTACACCCTACTGAAGTGTAACGCCTTAATAAAACGAGCCAGAACTGTTGGAGATCAGAACTCAGCTGGGTGTGATGGTGAACGGACTGCGGAGTCTGTAAAAGCTGTGTTCTCCCTCTTGCAAAAGGCGAAACTGAAATACTTGTACTTTGTCTTCTTTAAACTCAATATCTCTCTGCTCTACATCAGGTCATCAGAATTCGGGGTGGTTTGGAACACCACAACAGTGTTAAGTGTATACTGTTCTTTTTATGGCTATGTGTTGTAGGAATGAGGGACAGGAAAATACTTTCCCCAAACATTTCATGTTTGAATAAATATTTACTAATATTTATTTTAATTTGTATTTGCAGATCAAATGCCCACAGAAGCTAAGATTAATTAGTATTAATAAGTATTATTAAGTTACTGCCCTTAAGCTTGCATCTCAGTTGTTACTGTTGTTGGTCTTATTGTTACTATTGTTACAGAAATCATGTCCTGCACAGAATTATATATATTATATGTTGCTTTATTAGGGTAATTAAATACATATCACAGGAGTAAATTATCTTATGAAATTGCATGACTGTGATAACTGTTTATTTTAATATTGTTGCTACCTTTTTGTTGTTGTTGTGGTTTATTTTTGTTCTTTTAATCCTGTATCCTATTTTAATTATATACTTTCTGTGCCTGTCCCACATCCTTTTATTGTTTATTCCACTATTTTTTAATTCACTATATCTGTCTTTAATAAATATCCCTCTGGTGCATAGTCGTCACTTCGGTGGACAGCTACTAAAAAGTTTCTCTTTAATGCATTGGTTTCTATTGTGAAATTGCATATCAACCTCTAGAGCAGACTCAACTAGCAGACTCCTGTCCGCATGCGCACCCAAACGCAATGTCATCCGGACCGAGACAAAATCTCTCTATAATAAATATTATTATTATTATTTTATTTTGATAGTGTTTTAAGCGAAATTTCATTGCCATGCGATTTCTGGATGTATTTCCGCGTAGCCAATCTCGCAACAAATCAAAAAACAAAATATCAGGTTGTTTATCATCACTATGACAACTCAGTGAAGCGGCGAACATGAGGCCAGTGATAGAGTTATAAGTTAGTTTTCAGCAAACAAAAAAAAAAAAAAACATGGCATGCTTCAAACTGGAAAAGAAACGAAAGGTGGATTCAGAAAACCGAGAATTTGAGACAGAGCGGACAGACAAATATGCATTTGTACTGCCTGCGGGGAGCGCAAAACCAATGTGTTTAATCTGCAATGAGACCGTTGCTCTCGTCAAAAGTGGAAACGTGAAACAAAGCATGGGCAGTTCGAACAGAACTATCCACAAAACTCTGCGGTGGAAATTGCTTTATTTCTGACAGACATCACTTGCCATCTCAATGATTTGAATTTGAAACTCCAGGGCAAAAATAACACAGTGTGTAACCTCAGGTCAGCTATCCGGGCTTTTCAAAGGAAGCTGGAACTATTCAAAAGTGACCTACAGGAGGGGCCCTGCTTCACTTCCCAAATCTTAAAAGCCAAGCTTCAGGACCACAACATCACAATTATGTGGAATTCCTGACAACATCACAATTATGTGGAATTCCTGACAACATCACAATTATGTGGAATTCCTGAACAAGTTGATCGAAAATTTTGAAACCCGGTTTTGAGATTTCCCCCTGGGAAAACAGGTCTTGCTGTCTATTGAAAACCTTCTTACTTCTTATTCTTCTTAGAAGTAAAAAAAAAAAAAAACCCTTGGTGTGGTTTTCCTTGTTTTCCTCAATTTAGTTTTTCCTTGATTTTGGTTTCAGTTCCATATATAATGAGCAGTTCTATTAGCAGATCTATTAGTGGTGCACTTGACATTGAGACCTCTGAAATATATTCAGTAATATCCAGTGTAGATAACCACAAGTCAATTCTTGACATACAACTTCCATCGGACTTTAACCATGAGAACTGCTTAACCATTAGATTTTTGCTTCTCCATACGTCAATTAGAGAATGTGAATTGCAAAATTCAAGAAATAGTGTATTAATGATGATCTGTAAATTTTGAGGGACATCTTTCCAGGCCAATCATCAGGTGCAATATTGATATCACCTCCCAACAAAATTGAGTTTGTGTTGTAACAGTTTTTATATTGATTTACAGCCTCAGAGATCTCTAATAGTAAAAGTCTATTCTAACTAGTGTTATTATAGCCATGAACATTCGTTATAATAATACAACAACCTTCAATATTTAGAACAGCTGCCAACCAATGGCCTTTCTCATCTGCTTTGTGCGATATCACATTACCTAGACATTTATTAAAGCAAGCGGATTTGTTTGATCCATGGCTAAAGCAGTATCAGAAGGAGCAGTCTACAGCACTTGAATGAGTTTCTTGTAGAAAAGTGCAATGTGCTTTTCGCTTTTCGCACACATTGTCTTTGAGTCCCCTTGTGTTCAATGAGAAAAAGATAAATTAGTCTTTAAACAGACCATCTGCTGGAAAACTTTACAGCAGAGTAAATATCAATTAACAATTTAACAAAAGGTTAATTTGGTGTTGTAAACTAGTAGTATCTCCTCCTCAGATAAATTCCCCCGTATACCTGTTCATTGTAGGTATGTCAGAAGTTTAGTGTTTGTCTTCAGCTTGGATGCGTCTTGTTATCGCTGTTGAGAGTTGCACATGCGCACTACCGATCGGGAAGGAGGTGCGGACTGTATACCTTGACATCATACTGTCCACAGGGTCCACCAGCCAGGAAAGGTCAGCAAAAGAAGCTGCAGAGGTCAGTACACAGGTCAGGAGGGAGTTGCTGTACTCTGTAGCTGTATGTTGCTTGAGTAAGTGTCCTTCATACTGAACTGGAAGTCACACTTCAAATCAGCTAACTAGTTGTTAGCTAGCTCGAAATATCCATAATGAGCAAGTTAGCTACCTAGTAGTAGCTAGTAAAATATTGGAAATGATATAGTCATTGCTGTGTGCCATTTACTTGCTTTTCACATGGATGTACTGGACATTTTGTTTGTGGTCTACAGTTTGTTTGTTTGAAGATATTTTAAAAATATACATTACCATTTAAGATAAGACCCAAATAAATGTTGAATAAAATATTTAGCATAGTTTTTTTGGAAAATTTGGAAAAGGGTCTTTTTTTTTAAATTCACTTGCCCAAACATATCCATATTTGCTGTAGTTATTCCCATATAGTGCCTATTGTCAGCATGTGACACTGTTATTAGTAAAACTATTTACAGTCAGTCAAAAGGCAATTCTGAGATATCTTTAAAAATACATTCAATATGTTGGAAAATAGTTGCTGAAAACATGTGAAAAGGCTTTGAACGATATATTACTGAAACGTGGAGTTAGAGGTTCCAGTCCAGGATTTTGTGGGCGGTCCTAAAGGGTGACTTTATGACACACTGGGGCCACCCTGAGCAGAGAGAGAGATGAATTCATCTTGCTCAGAGTGTTTCAGAGTTAGTCATGTCATTTTCTGAACTCATCCGACACGTTGTAATAATTTCTAATTTTGTTGTTATTAGCACTTTCTTCTTTGGTTTGACAAACTCAACTCTTTTACACAGACTTTGAAGTGTAGCTAAGCCATGGAGATAATAAAAGTTGTTCATCAATGTGTAAAGTTGATTTAAAGTTCACATAGAGTAAAGTAAATGGTAATAGTAGCTAAACACACAGTACATCTAGAGCTGCAAATCCTAATCCTGGGAGTCTAATCTAATGGCCCTCAAATGTAATTTATAAATATAGTTCAATTAAAAGCCTGACTAAAAACATTGAGTCTTGAGTTTGCGATGAAAATCTCAACAGTCTGTGCTGCTGTCAGGGCTGTCCCACAGACATGGACCATACTAATAAAAGGATGCCTCACCACAGGTTTTAAATGGCTTGGCAAAGTTCCAGAAGTTGATCGTACCCTTGCCTCTACCCGTGTCCTTCTGTTGTGACATGGTGTTGTATCCTTGGACACAAAGATAACCTGTGAAATTCTTGCTGGCTGGCTTCGCAGCAGTTATGATTTAGTGGACAGCCTATGACGCATGGCACAGTGGTGAAGTGTTTCATTTGGAAAGGAGCAGCAACAGGTGATTAAGTGATAGACAGCAAATAATTAACTGTGCAACCTTCTGAAACAGGCAACAGCAGTCTACTGTAGTGTAAAAAATGGTGCAAGAAAAAGAACCAAAGTATTAAGAATCCTTATATGTGTAATGCATCTTTGATTGAGAAACAATTTTGTAGTTGCATTTTGATGTTAGTTATTGTCCTTTAGCTTGTGGTCCAGTTTTTATTCCAACTGAACCTAAGTTTTTCCTTGTACTTATTAGTCTAAGTTAAAATGGATCCTTACAAAACACTATATATTGCATTGTATTTGTAAAGTCTGGTGATTTCTCTGCATCAACTGCATAGTCACAACAGGAAAGGATGTGTGAATTGGAATGAAGGAAGGTCAGTGTCATGGACAGACCTCTTCCACTTCTGCCACAGAGAGGCACACCTGAAGTACAGCAGCCCAGTCTCTGTATGTATAGTGTAGTGTATGTATATTATATTTTCTTCACTAAATTACAGAAAACTGCTATATAACAATACATAGTATAATACTGACCAACAAGGTGACCCATCAAAGAAGTACACATCCCGTATAGGCTTCTAGCCTCCAAACATGTGAGTTAACATACGTGCACTTTCTGTTTTTCAGTTTTATCATTGACAAGTAAACACTAAATATTACTCAACATTAATCTGGCTGTCTTTGAGAAAACACCAAGATATTCACTCACAGTGTATCTATTAGTGTTTTCAGTGAACCCTTTTGATTATATAACATAATAAACAAATGTTAAATACAAACTATTGACTGTGAAGAGTATGCTTTCTCTTATTCCAGTCATCTCTAATTTCACTCAACAATTACAAGCCAGTGAGGAATTTCTGAGGTTTAGATGTATTTCCGGTCCAAGACTTTCTTTGCAGTCTTATTAGCAAGAGAATGAGAAAGACACATTCTATCACTTTAAAGAGTCTTTTGCTGACTGTTGCAACCAAAGCCTGCTCAGATGTGACTGGTCAATTTTTCTCAACTCAACTACAAACTGAAACCAGAATACTTCCACTGGCAACAGCTTCCCTCTACTACAGACTCTACATCATGCGCAGATATTTGTTTACAGAGATTAGTTGTTCCTAGATTATTTCACCCCACCTGAGCGGAGGTCCACAAACCTTTCATGGAGGGCTGAAAAGTTATTTAGTTATTATAGAAGATTTTGGCACCCTTATTGTATGTTTAAGATTGAAACATGTAAAGAAAGATTTTTTTCTGGACCTTCCTTTTCTTTGGTTTGTTATAGAGGTCATGTCAGTATACCTGTTCTTGCATCTGTTGTTGTAACTTACAGACGGCATACTCCACCATGGTCTCCATATATGAAACTACAACACACATCCTCTGATGGCAACACCTACTGTGCCTCAATGGCATCCATAGACTTACTGAAGGATGTCATACACTGAGCAGGCCTTGATGTACCAATACTTCTGAATCAGTGAACCTTGTTTAGCTTAGGTAACAACAGAAAGTTCTTTAGTTTGTCCTCCATACAGTGGACCTACATAATGTTAGCAATGTGCTTGTCTTCATACCAGAACTCTAAACTCCTTTACTTAGCTCCGTCTATTCCAGGAGGTAGTGAAGCACCCAGCCTTACTTCAAAGGTCCCATTCCCAGCTGTCCATAGTCCTTGTACATCTGACTTCTGCAATCACATGTACACACAAGGGAAGGTGTGAGGCACCTTGTCACACTTAAGTTTGAAATCTGAGCCAACTGTGGTTTCAGATGAGGTTGCTATTGTTAGAATATTTGTTCTTTACTGAGGGTCACTTGAGGAGGTGTTGAGTATTGGACCCTGCCTCCATGTGTCCTTCTCTTGTCTTGTCCCTTCTCCTGGTCTTCATTCAGACAATGAAGCTAGTGGTTAGTGCGTTTGTGCTCAGAACTGGAAGACTCCTATAGACGAGAAGGTTGTTCTGCTGAGGAGGACCAGGCATTGCCCATAATAGGCCCAAAAGGTAGGGTTTCAATAACAGTATATTGTATTAAATTTTGCTAAATAATACATTATCCATGTGACATACACACTATCTGCAATGTATGCACATTGAATATTAATTGTTTCATGTGTGACTGTAGTGATATTGTGTACAGTCTTCCTTGAGTATATAATTAAAAGTAAACAGATTCTGAAGAAATGTATACACGAGAAAGAAGGAGGAGATAAGCAAGGCCTACAGTTATGTCCTGGTTGCTTTACTTTCCAATAATACCCTTGCCTGGCATGTAGAAAGTGGTCACATGATGCCTAAACTATTTCTAACTACTACTTATAAAGTTAATGTATTCTTAAAAGATGTAATGGATTTAGATATGTGGAAATGTAACTTTAATTAATGTTGAATATTTATCATTTCATGACTTTCAATCATTTTCTGCCAATTCATAGGCATTTACTGTGAAACAGAACAGATGAACTGAGACTGAGACGCCTTCTCCAAGAGCGCTTTGTTATAACAGGTAAGCTTAAAACAAGATTTCTTCAACTAATTATAAACAGTATCTGTTACTGACACTGAAACACGTAATAGGTAAATAATCACGAAATTGTCTCAGGCAGATTTATGCACTATATATATAAAGGGGTCATGATTATGAATGAGAATGAGGCTATGGGTGTATGCCAAAATTACTATCGTAAAATATTACATCAAATGACAGAAATTCAAATCATTCAGCAGGATACTGCTAATAACAACATGATTTAAACCTCTGTGTAACCCTCTTACTAGACCAGGTTGTGATCAGCAGGCTGTTTTATATCCATAAAACTAAACCTAATGAGGTGTAAAGGCCCATCCACTGCCAAGCATTCAGATATGGTAAATGGTAAATGGACTGTACTTATATAGCGCCTTTCTAGTCTTCCGACCACTCAAAGCGCTCTACACTACATATCTCATTCACCCCATTCACACACATTCATACACTGACTGACTGATCATGCTTTGAAAAGATAACTCCAGCAGGACCTAAACCATTTAGCTTTGGTATGTGTCCAAAGGCACAATATGTCTTGGTTGATCCTCCAGAGATCACTTGTAATCTCACAGGCATGATGGTAATACTGCCAATATGACCCAAATCCTAACCCACTACTGTAAAAGTTAAAAGACTTTGCTGACCTCTAGTGGTTCTCTCCTGGCTGCAGTGATGTAGCTACAGTGTAATGTCACTGTTGCTTGTCCTCAACATTTAAGTCTTACATCAGTGTTGCTGGGTGTGTTTAGAGGTGCAACACACAATTGCTGCAATAATAATAATATCTATAACTAATCATGGTTGTCTTGTATCATATAATGTATAATTATGACATACTTATAAAACCATTTTTTCATTTAAAAGTCATACAGCTAATGAAAATTAAGCCATTCTAAAGCTGTATACTGTAGTACTTTGGACATGCCTGCGTTAACATATCAACATTTTTCACCAGCCACTAACTGCTCTATACAAGATACAACTAGATTATAATGTGGAGTTTATACTGTGTATTCCAGTGTATTCCATTTTTATTAACCCGCTGCAAAGATCCAGTTTATTTTAAACAGCTCATTGTTGTCCTGCTCACTCATTTTATATACAGGTTATATAAAATGTTATTTAAATCAGGTGTAATCAGTATCCTGAAATTTCAATTATACCAACATATGGGGAAGTTACAAAACAAAAACAAAACAAGCCAAGGGACATTTTGAGATGCAGATTAATTTTATTCTATTGAACAACTGACATGCTTAGGGAGACACTTCAGACATATGGTGCCTCAGAAACTTGAATTTCATTCCAAGAGCTTCACTCCTCATCATGTCCTTTCTGAAATAAGGTAAAAAAGCAAGTAAACAATGAGGCACATTTCCTTATTATTGAAATGATTATTTTTTATATTAGTTTGAAGTTTAGTTTGTTTGTATCTGAGTACATCGTCCAGTTTCCAGCATTAATGCTGTATTTACTATAAATCAATTGCATGCAGTATGCCCAACACAAATCAATCACTGACCTTTGACCCTACATCACGGCTTTTAGCACGTAGCTTGTTGACCTGAGACTCAGCGATGTCAGCTCTCTCTTCAGCTTCATCAAGTTCATGTTGAATCTTACGGAACTTGGTGAGATGACTGTTGGCCTGTTCCTCCTGTAGGACAGAGACACAATGTCCTTGTCAGCACCTGACGGAGTGGGCAGTGCAAAGTTTGTCTACTCTAAATTGTTCATTCAGGAGAATGCTGTTATAAAGTAATTTCATCAAAGTTATTTTTGACCATATTGCCCAGGTATATACCACATAACTTTTACTGTATTGAGCGGGAAATGAGCCATGCTATTGAAGATGCAAAGTATCAGTCTGTATGTTTGTCTAAAATGTGTTGTACTCACAGCCTGCTCTGCAGCTTTCTTGTAGGATTTCACCTTTAGCTGCAGCTTGTCTACCAAATCTTGCAGACGGGCAAGATTTTTATGATCTTCTTCCGTCTGAAATCAAAGTAATAATAATAGTAATTTTAAATAGAATTTATGTTTTCAATGATCCACAATTTCGTAAATGAACCGTACCTTACCTGATAAGTCAGCTCTTTGATTCGTCTCTCATATTTTCGTATTCCCTTGACAGAATCGCTGGCCTTTCTTTGTTCAGCCTCTACTTCACTTTCGAGTTCTCTGATCTGAGGAGCGAATGATTTAAATATATTTTTTCTTAACAATTAATATTATTGTGTAGGCTTTTGAGGATCCATTATAGTTCTAAGATGTTCAATATTGCTGGCGCTTGATGATTTAGTAATTTCATTAGATTGCTTTTATGATTTCTCAGAAATGATTGACACTCACCCTGGCTTCAAGCTTCTGAATCTGCTTCTTGCCTCCCTTCATGGCGATCTGTTCAGCTTCATCCAGACGGTGCTGGAGGTCTTTGATGGTTTGCTCCATGTTCTTCTTCATACGCTCCAGGTGAGCGCTGGTGTCCTGCTCTTTCTTCAGCTCCTCTGCCATCATAGCAGCATCAGTAATGGCCTTCTTGGCTTTATCCTCTGCATTTCTGCATTCCTGCACTGCTTCCTCCACTTCAGTCTGAAGCTGAGATGTATCAGCTTCCAGCTTCTTCTTTTGGTTTATCAGGCTAGTGTTCTGGTTTTACATGAATGTAGAGTTGCATTATGAAAACAGTTTATGTAAACCAACGTACAGGAATGTATAGATGATTATCTTTATCTTACCTGTGAGTGCAGCAGCTGCACCCTCTCACTAACATCCAGCAACTCTTGCTCAGCAAGTTTGCGGCTTCTCTCAGTTTGCTCCAGAGCAGACCTGAGCTCTTCCACTTCAGCCTGAAGCAGGTTGTTACGTCTCTCAACAATGGCAATGTTCTCTTTAAGATCATCATTGGCTCGAAGAGAGTCATCAAGCTGTAGCTGAGCATCCTGGAAGAGTATGACATTTATTGTAAATGAAAATGAGTGACAGCACAATATGTCCTAGGTATCCTTTTGTTAATAAAATATTGACCTTTAGGTGTGAATGAAGACCCTTAAGTTGTTTCTGGGCCTCAGCCGCCTGCCTGTTGGCCTGGCTAAGCTGGATCTCCATCTCATTGAGGTCTCCCTCCATTTTCTTCTTTATACGAAGGGCCTCATTCCTGCTGCGAGTCTCAGCCTCAAGAGAGCTCTGAAGAGTATCCACGGTTCGTTGATGGTTTCTCTTTGCCTGCTCCATCTCTTCATCTTTCTCAGCCAGCTTGCGCTCAATATCAGCCTTAACCTGGTTAAACTCAAGCTGGACTCTGAGAATCTTCCCCTCCTCATGCTCCAGTGATGCCTATCATGAAATAAGGTTGAAAATCGAATAAATGACTAGTAGTAATCAGTTACCAAAAATGTTCATTGTTCAGTTGTTCATAAAGTCCAGCATTAGAACGTACCTCTGCTTCCTCCAGGGCTGTTTGGATCTCAGACTTCTCTTGTTCCAACTGTTTACGAATCTTCTCAAGCTCATGAATACTCTTTCCACTCTCACCGATTTGCTCAGTTAGGTCAGATATTTCCTCTAAATGACAAAAGGAGACACTGTCAATGGTTCAGTCAGTAGAGCAAATTCTGCCACAGAGTTGTAAGCTGCTGTAACCCTTACCTTGCAGATTCTTGTTCTCTCTCTTCATGGTCTCCAGATGTTCCAGAGATTCTTCATAGGAATTCTTCAGTTTGAAGAGTTCAGTGCTCAGAGACCTGGCGTCCTTCTGGGAGCTCTCCAGCTCAGTTTGAGACTCCTCATACTTCTGTTTCCATTCTGCCAAAATCTGAGACATTGTTCATAGTTAGATGAAGAATCTAAAATATGTCCCTAAAGGTCATTGTACATTAGTTCTCCATCTAAAAGAAAAGCAAATTGCCACATGCATTTTCAGTTTAACCTTGTCAAAGTTTCTTTGCTTCTTGTCCAGAGCAGCAGCAGCAGCATTAGACCTCTCCACATCCACCATGAGATCTTCAATCTCATTCTGCAGCCTGTGTTTGGTCTTCTCCAGTGAGGAACATTTAGCATTCACTGCTTCAACAGCCTCTTCAGCATCCTGCAGACGCTGGGCCAGCTTCTTTCTGCATTATGATTGAATTGATCATAATTGTATTGTTTTATTTTAATTACTTAATCAGGGTTTCATTTGTAATTTATTATCAATTGTAAACATTGTTTAAGTGAAAATATGTTTTGCTCACTTGGCCTCCTCCAGTTCCTCGGTTCTCTGGATGGCATCAGTTTCGTACTTAGTTCTCCACTGAGCCACCTCAGAGTTGGCCTTGGACATGCCACGTTGCAGTTCAGCCTTCGCCTCCTGCTCCTCCTCATACTGCTCCCTGAGCAGGTCACAGTCATGACGAGCAGACTGCACTGCATGGGCTAATGCATTCTTGGCCTGCAAATGAAAGCACATCTTAATGCTTCTCATGTACCAACATTTAGTCTATACTAAATGAGGTTTCACTGCTATTTGTTCAATACCTTGACTTCCTCCTCAAGTTGTCTCTTGAGGTCTTCAGTTTGTTGAGTATATGATTGTTTTCCTCTGGTGAGTTGAGACACAAGGGAATCCTTTTCCTCAAGCTGCCTGGTAAGTTCACCTAATTTAAAAATAGCAAAATGAATGAAATGAGTACTTCATAATATCACAGACAGAACACACTTTAATTCAAAGGCTTACCATTCTCAGTTTGAAGCTTGGCTTTCTGCATGGAGAAGTCATTGATGGTACGCTGTCCCTCTTCTGATTTTGTTTTATATTCATTCATCTGGTCCTCCAGAGTCCTACACATTTTCTCCAAGTTATTCTGAAAAGAAAAAGCATGCATTAGGGCACATAAACTACTTTAGGATTAATTTGTTTTAGACTAATAAAGTAAAATATTAATTAACCTAATAAAAACTAGAAAAACATATCAGGACAAGAATTGTACCTTAGACTTCACAATATGTTCCATATTGGAGACCACATCATCCAGCTCCAGCCTGAGCTCACTCTTCTCCTTCTCCAGTTTCTGCTTGACTCTCTGCAGGTTGTCAATCTGCTCTCCCAGGTCAGCGACACTGTCAGCTTGTTTCTTCCTGAGTGTGGCAGCAGTGGCTTCATGCTGCAGAGTGGCCTCTTCAAGGTCTCTGCGAAGTTTCTGGAACTCAGCCTCCCTCTTCTTGTTCATCTCGATCTGGGCAGATGTGGCTCCACCAGCCTCCTCCAGCCTCTCACTGATCTCCTCCAGTTCTCTGGCTAAGTCTGCTCTCTGCTTCTCCACCTTGGCTCGAGCAGCTCGCTCTGCTTCAAGCTCTTCCTCCAACTCTTCAATGCGGGCCTAGACCAAAATAAAAGCAATGTTACATTTACTAAATTGTATTGTTAAAATGTAGCATTCAGGCAACAGTGTGTTGAACATGCTATATCCATTTTAAATCATCACCTGCAACTCCTTCAATTTTTTCTGGAGCTGGGCACACATTGCTTGTTCATCTTCTATTTTCCCACTGAGTTGGCTGATTTCAAAATCTTTTCTGTGGATAAAAAAGTTCAACAAAAAAAAAAGTAAAACATACAGACTAATGAAAATATAATTCTCATGTTTGTGCATATAAAAGTGCAGTTGTCACATTACTTTTTCAGCCTCTCTTCCAGTTGCTGCTTGTCATTCTCCAGGTCCATGATACTCTCCTGAGCTAACTTTAGGTCTCCCTCAAGCTTGCGCTTTGCTCTCTCAAGGTCCATACGGATTTTCTTTTCTTGCTCAAGGGATCCTTCGAGCTGTGGTGGGTGATATTTACAGCTTTTACGTTACATATATATCCACCATATTACTTTTTAAAAGTAATTGTTTTTAGAACATGCCAACACACTCTAATGTACTATGTTCTTACATCATCCACTTGCTGCTCCAGCTTAGCCTTGGCCTTGGTCAGAGTGTTAACTTTGTCTTCTTCACTCTGCAGATCATCCAGCGTTTGCTGATGAGCTTCTTGTAAGGCTTTCTTTTCCTTGGTCAACTTGGCGATGATTTCTTCCAAAGCAGCCATCTCCTCAGTCAGGTTTTTTACCTATGGCCAGCAAAAATTGTATCAGTGACTTGAATAAAGGTTATTTGGGACACAGTCATTTAACACTAATTAGAGTTTGCGGTACCTTGTTCTCAGTGGCATGCTTCTCTTTCTCCACTTTAGCCAGAGTTAACTCTAAGTCATCAATGTCTTTCTTCAGCTCGGAACACTCATCCTCCAGTTTCCTCTTCTTAGCAGTTAGTTCTGCGTTCATCTCCTCCTCATCCTCCAGTCTTTCTGTCAGCTCTTTGATTTTTGCCTCAAGTTGAATCTTGCTCTTGATTAGCCCTTCACATCTTTCTTCAGCATCACACAGATTATCTTGCTCCTGTTAAGGATTATTAAAAAGGCACTTTAAAAGGCACTTTAAAAGGTATAATACTAATACTATTTGTAATGTTGACACATTTTAAACACACAGTTTGAACTTGGAGCTGCAGGTCATTCTTCTCTTGGAGAAGAGTGACCATTTTTTCTTCAAGTTCCTTCCTACGGGCTTCAGATTTTGCGTAAGCCTCTTTCAGTTTGATAAACTCCTCCTTCATGTTGGCCATCTCCTTCTCAGTCTCTGCAGACTTTAAGAGAGGTTTAATCTTGAAATACATCTTCATCCAGGGCCAATTCTTGACCCCCATGAAAGCACGGATGTTCCACTGGATCACCAATAGTGCATCCCTGTGGGCAACAGATTACCATTGTCATTAAAACTGCCCCAGTAGTGGAAAAACAAAAATGTAGCTTGAGTGAAAATAATCTTTTTCTCTATGTCCTAAGACAAATCCCATGTTTTTCAATGTGCTCCTCTGTTTGATGTTTATTTTAATGGTGGATGTACTGCTTCATTTTCTTGTAATGTAGGCTCTAGAGTGTTTATTTGTCAATATAAAGGGTTTAATGATAAAGGGTATTGTATGCTATGCCATTGCAAAGTCCATTGAGGCAAATTTGTGAATTCTGATTTTTGTGCCACATGAAGCAACAAAACTTGACTTAATTGACCCAGTTTATCTGTGAGCATGTACCTGCGTTCAACAATCTTCTGGAACTCAATTCTTGCCAGAAGTCCTCGTGACCGGGCTTGAATGCCAGTGATAATTAGTGCCAGTCGGTCATCTCGCATCTCCTCTAGCTGACCCAGAAGTCCAGCTTTAAAGAACACCTTTTAAGGGGCAGATTGGATAGTCACTGACTACACATCTATTATGCAGATTTTATTTTCTTTTCATCAAAATTGGAAATACTGACCTTGGTGTGCCCCAGTTTGTACTGGTTGTGGTCAATATCCAGGGAACCTAACAGTTTCTCCGAAGCCTTCTTGTTGTCAATGAACTGTCCCTCAGGAATTGCATTTGGGTTCAAAATACGGTATCTTTGGCACAAATACAAACGATAAAATGTTTTGGCTGCTGTGAAAAAAACTATTCTAACTAGACTAACTACTGTTTTAATTTTAGATTTGTGTTTTTTGATCACATGCAAACCTCTGTTTGAAATCTCCATAGAGGATCCTGTTGGGGAAGCCCTTTCTGCAGATCCTGATGCCTTCCAGCACACCGTTACAGCGCAGCTGGTGCATCACCAGAGGATTCTCCATGGCCCCAGGAGTCTTGGTCTCATTGGGGATGATGCAGCGTACAAAGTGAGGGTGAGTAGACCTCAAGTTGGTCATCAGCTTGTTCAGGTTTTCCTGTGGGGGTAATTGAACCATGTGTTTAACAACCTGTTTAGGTACAGTCTCAGGTGACCGTATAAAGTAGAAATTCATACACATTCATGTGTTTTTACTAACCCTGTGCAAGGCAGACACAGTTTGGAAAGATGAACCCTTCTTCTTGCTTCCTTTGCCCTTTCCACTATCAGCTAATAAACCAGTGTATAACTCATTAGATCACAATTACAGACACAAGAACAAATGACCCAATCTTACAATTCTCACTATGACACATGTTCTAAAATAATTACCAGTGGAGGTTAATGTTGTACATTCTCTCTAATCTTACCTGAATCAGCTCCAGCATAATTTGCAAAGAGGAGAGCTAATAGCTTGAGATTAGACTTCTGATACAGTCCCACAACAGTCTCATTCAGAGGATCCTTGTTCTTCACCAGCCAGTTGTTGATATTATAATCCACAGTTCCAGCATAGTGTACCAGGGAGAAATGGGCCTCTGGTTTTCCTTTCACAATTCTGGGCTTCTGGAAGTTGTTTGATTTCCCCAGATGGTTGTCATAGAGCTTAGCTTTAAAGGTGGTATCAGAGGCTTTGGGGAACATGCACTCCTCTTCAAGGATTGACATGATACCCATGGGCTGAGGAGAATATAGTGAAAGATGTTATTATATTTTCCCATTGGCAAGATAAGCAAATACATTTTAGGTTACGTGAAAAAAAATACTTCTAAATGGTTTCATAACTAATGTATGCATCACACAAAGCTCATATGTCTAAATAAACTCAAAAACTCACCTTTTCAATCAGGTCAATACAGGCCTGCAAGTCCATTCCAAAGTCAATGAAAGTCCATTCAATGCCCTCTTTCTTGTACTCTTCCTGCTCCAGCACAAACATGTGGTGGTTGAAAAACTGTTGCAGTTTTTCATTGGTGAAGTTGATGCACAGCTGCTCAAAGGTGTTGAACTGTAATGAAAAGGTCCACAGTTTGATAAGACTTAATAATTTCAAAGTAGTCATTCAGACCAAATACTATTTGTTATGGATTATGTATTCTTTTATACCTGCAGTAAATTGAAAAAGATGCAGTTGAATAAATGAATTTGCCTGTAGAATATAGATTTTATTAACATAAAAGGAAGAAGCTCACATCAAAGATCTCAAATCCAGCGATGTCCAGTACACCAATGAAGTACTGGCGGGGCTGTTTGGTGTCCAGGGATTGGTTGATTCTCACCACCATCCATAGGAACATCTTTTCATACACTGACTTAGACAGTGCACCAACAGCATAGTACACCTGTGGAAGAAAATAATCACTTCCTCAAAATAAAATTTTTATTAATCATATTATCTGAAAAGGTTCCCTTCAACTTGTTACCTGAGCAACATTTTGTCCCTTGGTGACCCACTCATTTCCTACTTTGACTCTTGGGTGACAGAGTCCTTTGATGAGGTCAGCAGAGTTCAGACCCATCAGATAAGCTACTTTGTCAGCATCTAAGAAAATAAAGATTTACATAAGTCACATATGCATTACAGTAGTACAGTTGGGTGGATACAAACACATATGTATAACACCCTTGCTTACCTTCAGTACCATCAGCCTCTGCCTGTTCTTCTCGCTGCTTCTGCTTAAACTTCATATTACCATAGTGCATGATGGCACCAGTCAGCTTGTAAATGCTGTTCTTCTCTTCTTGAGTAAAGCCCAGCACATCAAAGGCATCCTGAATGAAATCAAAAATGTAAATCGAGTATATTCTCTTATAGGTTGATACAATGTTTAAATAAACATATCAAAGAGTCAGCTCACATCAGTGGCCATCAGCTCTTCAGAATCATTGATAGAGGCTACTGTTGTCTCTCCTTGGGAGATGAAGGCGTAGTCATAGGGGTTGTTGGTGATGAGCAGCATTTCTAAAAAGATATTCACAAAAAAGAAACTTTTTATTTTATGTTACAATGCATAATACAATACAGTATTTGAATAAAACAGATGTCCATGTCACATATGCATGTTTATTATAAACCTACCCAGGAGTTCAGGCTTCACCTGTGACAGTATCTGGTAGAAAATGTGGTAGTCCCTCTCAGCTTTAAGCTGATAGGTTACACGAGACTTTTCCAAAAGGTCTGTGAAGAGGTATAATATATGTTATGTTTGTCGTATGAAATATGAAATAGTTTAACTATTGCTATCCCTCCATAGTGATCATTATATATTCAACATTGGTTTATGCACAAATAACACTTAGATATATAAGAATTTAATTAAATAATGTTACTATTAATTTGTTTTTTAGGGGTTACAATACAATATACTCTTGAGTTCATATCTCTGTATGTAGTCTGCATATTCTCCCATCCCATGGATAATTTTAGTTTTACTTACAAGTCTCAATGTCAGCAGAGGCCAGCTTTCCTCGGTTGTCAAAATGAATTCTGATGAATTTACCCTAGGAGGAGTAGTGTTCATTTATAATTCTCA
Source organism: Collichthys lucidus (assembly GCA_004119915.2). Taxonomy (NCBI): domain Eukaryota; kingdom Metazoa; phylum Chordata; class Actinopteri; family Sciaenidae; genus Collichthys; species Collichthys lucidus. Next base: position 28,171,047 of record CM014089.1, on the reverse strand, counting down.
TATGAAAAAAGTGAGACTGTTTTAATTAGTGATAATCAAGTAGCCTCACTGCAGTAACACAGACACTCACAAATCTGGATGAGTTGTCATTCCTGATGGTTTTGGCATTCCCAAAGGCCTCAAGAGCAGGGTTAGCCTGAATGATTTGATCCTCCAGAGTGCCCTGGTTTGGTTAAATTAAGACCAAATAAATCAAATAAAGTACTTTGACTTGATATTTTGGTTCTACTGTATTAAGAAAATATATGTATAATACAGACCTTCTTCTCAGCAGCTGCATCTTTCTTCAAACCTGGGACTGCAGCAATGCTGGCAAAGTACTGGATGACACGCTTGGTGTTGACAGTCTTTCCAGCACCAGATTCTCCACTGAGTGGAAGAGAGACACAAAGTTTATGAGACTTATGACCCATTTATACCAAAGAGGTTTTTGTTGGCTGTGTGACTTACGTGATGAGGATTGACTGATTTTCTCTATCTGTCAACAAGAGAGATTTTTCAAATTCAGTGAAAAGTTTTATTATATCAGAGTTGAACATTTCACCAAGTTCAATGCTTAAAATGGATGATTTACCTGATAGCATGTACTGGTAAGCGTTGTCAGAGATGGAGAAGATATGAGGAGGAGCTTCACTCCTCTTCTTTCCTCTATAGGCAACAACCACTTCTTGGTTGTACACTGGCAGCCACTTGTAGGGGTTGATAGTCACACAAAAGAGCCCAGAGTAGGTCTGCCATATTGAGGGGTAAAAGATAGTGGTCTCAGATCCTGACATTTATTATGAATAAAGAAAATTTACAGATTACGCAGGTTAAATTTGTCTTACATAAATCATCCATGCTGCATAACGCTCTTTGAGGTTAAACAGCACAGCGGGCTCATGGAGGAAGGTGAACATGGCCATGTCTTCAATTTTATCAAACTTTGGCGGGTTTTGAGGGTGCACATCACACTCCTTCACTGTGACAGTCTGCAGAGAGAAATAACACATTCTCAGACAAATCATATAGTAGCATTTGAACTGAACTAAATTGGTATGATGTACATACCTTCCCAAATTCAGTATTAGCAGTGATTTTGTCACCGTCACGACTAGTGATGGAAGCCTTGACGTACTCAACCTCGGGGTCAGGAACAAAACATTCCTTCTTCATGTCAAATGGACGGGTTTGGGCTTCTAGACGTTCCTTATCTGACTTTCTAAGGAAAGAAGCAGCTGGCCCAAACTCTGCCATGGCAGCGTCACCCATTTTTCAACCTTTTAAAAACAAAACATATTTTACAGTTGGAATCATCTTTGGATACACACATATGACCCAATGATCATTGTAAGACCAAGAAAAACACACACAAGACAATGGTGAAAAAGACTAGAATAGTTAAGCAATCCAAGTTAATCTTCCAAGTTTTATATAGACCAATTCAAAAACAATATTTCCAGTCAAATACAAAAATAAATAAGCCGATGTCTCATGCAGAGGTTCTTTATGAGCATGAATTTGACTCCAAAATGGGAATATAAGAGAAGGCATTTAATTGTTACTCACATATGCACATGACAACAGAAAATAATAACAGTTAACAGTTGTTCTTTTATGTAGCTGTAAATTTTACCTGAGGTGTGTCACTCCACAGGGACTTGGGATCTGTGCTATTTATATTTAGTGGACAGAAGCAAACCAAATGTCATGTTACATCATAATTTAATAAAGACTGTAATAATGAGACAATCACATCTGTATATAAGACTCATTTTAAAATAAACCAGAACAAACCTTCTTGAAAATATCTATTTACTCACATACAATGTAGCAGTTTCTTACCTTTAACTATCAACCTTTGTCAAGTGAAATGATGGATCCAGTGGCTGACACCACGCTGCCCCTCCATTAATAAAGGTTGTTAGTCAACCAAATATGGGGATGAATATCAGAGAAATGGCATCCAGGTTGCCTATCACAAAAAGCATTCTCCAAATTGGGTAAAGCCTAGCGCTGCTATTTGTTGCTCTCACCTTGAGAGCGACAGACTAACACATCAGACGGGACATGACAAAGAAAGGGGAAGGCAGGAGGTGGGGGAGCACTGACAGGCTGCAGTCTATCAACTGATTCTCTTTTGTCCCAGTAAGTTATATGAAGTAGTTTTCAAGTACTGATGAACAGTCACCGTGGCAGTGGCAGTATAAATTAATTTAAAGCTAGAAATGAAATTATTATTGTTAATTAAAGTGTTTTTGTTTTTGTATATTAGATAAATCAATGATTGACCTATTAGGGTATACTTATTATGAGAGTAAAAAAATCCTTTCCGCACTACATTTGTGATAATCTTAAATCAATCAATTGATTCAATTATGTATGCTCCATAAAAGCAGTAGTAAGGTTTGTATTCTTTCCTTTTCTCAAGAGGAAACACATTAATCAAACTAGTTATATTAATGGCCATTTGTTGCTTGAAATAGGTCCACTGTGTTTTATAATAATGTTGAATAAAGTACTTTATAATGTGTGGTTTATTCATTGAAGACGTATCGTAGACCACATATATGCACTTTAAAAATAAATTAAGTAGGCTAGTAGGCAAGCAGGATTTATAGGACATCACATATCTTCTAAAGTTCAACAATAGTCTGTCAAGTGATACGGTGTGAAATACATTTCAAGAGGGAGAATAAAGAGCTGCAGCTGTTGTCTACACGGAGGCAAGACAAGGCCAAGGTCACAGCTGTGAGATCCTTTTATTATCACTCACCACTGTTCAGATATATGTCCTTTAGTCTTATGGTCACCTGGCATTGTTTCCCTTTTTACTTTAACAACAATAGAAATGTTCAGAGACTATGCAATCTAACTTGCGTAAAATTTACTTGAGTCCACCTTTTTTCAATCTTTTTAGTGACCTGGAACCTGGCACAAGAGTTCTTCACCTAGAATAAACATAAACATATACCAATAAAATTGGTAGTAAGACAGTTGAAATAATTAAAAAGTATAATTCTATTTGTGCACTAACCTAAGCGATGGAGGTGGCAAAGGACAAAAGAGTACACTTATTTTCTGTTAGCTGATTTTTGTAGGCCTTCATTCTGATATTCTGTAGGAGACAGGTTGCAGGTTCGTGAACTACTGTAGGGTGAGGAATCTCCCCATTAGGAAAGACCACCAATAGGATCCAGGATCTAATGTTAATTAATGTTGATGTTGTGTTTTATTTTACACATTCAAATGGTCACACACGGGCAGGTTCATACGATGGAATTGCTGTAGAACAGTAAACCCTTATAATAAATCCAGAGCTCCATCAGAGCTGTTTAAACACTTTATAATGTTTCATTTGATTTTCTCGGTGCCCTATCATGTTTAAAACAGTTTTTTGTTTTTCTGATTAAATGTTTTCATGCATACTGCGACCAGTAGAGGCGGATTGAAATGTCCATGTGGGTCTTTAAATAATTTGTTTGGGTGGGAACATGTGGGTTTGATCCATCACCACTGTAGATACTCAATATTTGTGCGTGAGAAAAAAAAGCAGTTGCATCAGAGTCATAAGAAACAGGATGTAAAATGCAATGTACAATTGAATTGGTCAGAAATCTTCAATCATTTTATTTTAATTGCTTGTTTAACGGCTTGATGTTGGGAACATTTACTGTAAATTTATAAATTTCCACCATACCACAATCAAACAACCATTAGAGTAACAAGGGTGAGAAAAAGTTAGATGTGTACATTCTACATTTTGCAGATGATGATGTTTTGTTTTGTTCTGTGTGCAGTATTAATTATGATAAAAGTATTCTTTTCAGGTTGTGTCTGTGTAAAGTGTCTTGGTGTACAATGGTTCTCAATATACAGATCAGTTCCAGATAAGGTCAAATGAGTTGTTGGTATATATAAAAAAAGAAATTCCATTGTATAACCAATTTCTTGGAGTGTTTAAAAAAATACAGGTGAATTCCAGAAAAGTAAAAACCTTTGTACACATTCAATTGTTCATATTGTTGTGACCTGTACTCTAGGCATCTATTTAAAAGATGCCGCTATGAGTGTCCTTGGCTTGCTTTTGTTGACATGGCATTGTTTTCTTCTCTTTATCCTTGAACACAAAGATAACTTGTGAAATTCCTGCTGGCTGCCTTTGGGGGCTTGGTAATTTAGAGGACAGCTTGGGGACAGCTTGTGACGCACGCAAGAGTTTTTTTTATTTTTTATCTGACCAGCAGCAACAGGTGATAAGCCTACTAGAAGCCAATTAAGTACTATATGTACTGTATCAATGGTAATAATGGATACTGTATCATTTATACAAGATATGATAAATGAATCAAACTAGTTTCAAACATCGTACTCTTAAGGAAGCTGCAGCAAATCAACCTGAAATTGTCATGAATGATGGCTACGAAAAGGTTTCTGAAATATGTGACATCAACCTTACAAAGCATGCTGACCCGTTATGCAACTGGAACCACGGCAGTCTTCCTTTTTATCACACCACATCTCATCAGGTCTTATCCCTGCTTGCCTTCATTCAAGAATTCTCATCTCCTTTACTTATCCCTCAATCTATTCCAGGCTCTAGCAGAGTATGCATCCATCCATTAAAGGTCTCATTCCCAGCTGTCCTCAGGCCTTGTGTCTCTGACTTTTACAATCACATGAACACACAAAAAAAGGTGTGAGGCACCTTACCTCACTTAAGTTTGAAACTAGAGTCAACAAAGCTATTGTTAGTATTTGTTCTTTGTTGTTGTGAAAGGTCACTTCTAAGGGGGTGTTGAGGTCTGATGGACGTGAGGAGTTCATGTTCTTTTGCCTCATCTTCTCCTCAGTTGTTCAGACTGTATAGCTGTGTGGACTCTTCCCCTGAGTACTGCTTGTTTTCTGATGAGGCAGTGACCAGAACATGGCGAAATAATGGAAAGGTACTGTTGACCATTTTATGCTTTTATTGTCTACTTTTTTGGGATGCCAATTTTAAAAAACGAAATCGTTCCTTTAATTCTAGATCTGTCTTGGAGGACTGAACCTCTAAATGCACCAAATCCAGCCAATGTCAGTCAGACTCCTTTGGCAAGTCTGCCTTTTTTCTTCCAGCCGGCCCTACCTTATCTGGCTTTGAAAAGAAGATGCTTGTTACTGGAGAAAGATCGGCCTACACTGCTGATATGAGGGTTAGTAGTTTGTGTCCAGAATTAGTTGTACTATAATATATAACTATAATATAACAAGTAAACCTCACACTACAGCAGTTTTTACAGTAATACTTAAGCAGTTTCTAAGGGGTAAGATTTAAAATTTTGTTACATCACCATTGTATGTGTTCAGTTATTTGACAGTAGGTCTGTACAAACCCCTAGTTCCGCTATACACACACAGACTAGGTGTCCATTGTTTCTGTTCTGTAGGTATCCATATTGCGCATGTACATTTGCAGTAGCTCCTACTTAGGAGCTACTGCAAATAGCTTTAATAACTAGAAATAGGTTTCTGCACTTTATTGGCACTTTCATATTTAATACTAAAAATGTAGACAGACTTTTTTTCTCAGCTGTACTTGCACGCAGACTCTGCTGTACCTTGTGTTTATGCTCACTCATGAGGCTCATATTTGTATTCAAATAGAGAAAACATGAAATGAGATGAGATTAGTTTACTGTAATTAATTTAGAAATGCTGTGTATGTGTTTAATTTAAATTGGCACATTGCAAGATGTAATACTATAATTCTATACATACCTTTATAAAACCTAAACCATAAATACCTTCCATCCAATAATTATTTACTAGCCATGTAGTATTATTAGTAATAGTAAAATAACATATGGGTGTCAGTCTTAATTGTCTTTTCACTACGGTTCATTTGCTAATGACATGTACCTGATTAACCAAACTAAAATGGGGGTGTGTGAGCACACTCTGCTGTTGGATCTTTGTAAATGACATTAAGAGTAGATCTAGCAGGCTTGCTTATATGTGAGATAACTTGTGTTATCATTTGGTGCTATATAAATTAAATTAAATTAAATTGCTGTCCATAACACCGAATGCACTTATTATAAGTAACTTTGGATAGGGGGCCAGCTAAATAAATGTAATATGTATGTAATTAAATTGCATTCTTATATTTTTTGGTTTGAATAGGACCAAACATGACATTACTGATAATAAAGAAGAAGAAATAAATGAAAGAATAAGTTCATGAACTAAATATGCATGTAGATCCCCTTTTTAGTTTCCAGGATCAGGATTCATTTTTCCTTCTGCATTTATTTATATATTTATTTTCTTTATTATTAAACCTCACTGTTTTTAAAGATTTAGTTTTTGGTGTCCAACAATGTCACGATTGATGAAGCTGACAGTTTTGTCTGTCTTATAGATAGATAATATAGATAATATTTGAGACAAACATATTATTAGAATTATTAAATTTATAGAATTAAAGCAATACAATTAGATGGGGAGACATTGATCAATTTTGAAGGCAAACTATAAGAGTATGATAGGCGACCATATTTTGCATATAGGAAAAAAAATGGGCATGCTGCTGAAGGAAACTGCATGCCTTAAAATACAGTTTTTGATAAAAAAAAATGTATTTAGTAATACAACACACAGCATGTTTTTGTATTGTGTATTTCATTTGATTATTTGATGTTTATTATTGTATTATTACTGTAACATTTATTTCTCAATTTATTCTTAAAAGTAATTCAGTTCTGTTAATTTCAGAAATCTTTTCTTTTTAGTTTTGAACCACAAGAGCCTTTGTCAGTGAAATGTCAAAAAACAGTTTGAGATGCACATATGTTTATTCTACTGATCAAATATTTAGGGAGACACCATTACACAGGCAACAGGCGCCTCAGAAATGATCTTTAGAGGGAACTTCATTCTTCATCATGTCCTTTCTGAAACAAAAAAAACAAACAAGATAAACAGTTATTTTAACAATTTAACAATTATTTTAACCTACAGTATAATATAGTAGTAGTAATAGTAATACATTTATTGCCATTACAATGTAACTCATAGGTAAGCAACAAACTATCAGATGAGTTTTTAAAATGTTTAATTATGTGTACAGTATGTGTATACTGACCTTTGACCCCATATCACGGCTTTTGGCACGTAGCTTGTTGACCTGTGATTCAGCGATGTCAGCTCTCTCTTCAGCTTCATCAAGCTCATGTTGAAGCTTACGGAACTTCGAAAGATTATTGTTGGCCTGTTCCTCCTGTAGAACAGACATACCATATAAGTTACACATGATATATTCTCAGATAATGCTTAGTTTCACTGGTATGATGCAAGTTTAGTATTTAAATGTCACAGTACTTACAGCCTCCTCAGCAGCTTTCTTATAGGATTTGACCTTCAGCTGCAGCTTGTCCACCAAATCTTGAAGACGTGCTAGATTTTTACGATCCTCTTCTGTCTGCAAATGCAAAAAAGAACCAAAATAAAAATGTATATATATATTTTTTGATTATGACCTATTTCTGACCTTTGACTAGTAAATTATTGTGCATTGGTAATCTGGACAGATCTAAATACTTGATCTCACTAGCTGGAGCTCAGAATATGTGACACTGTAGTGTAATAGTTTACCTGATAGGTAAGTTCCTTCATGCGTCTTTCATACTTTCTTGCTCCCTTCACTGCATCACTGGACTTTTTTTGTTCACTTTCCACCTCATTTTCAAGTTCCCTGACCTGTAAGTTGAAAAAGGCAGTCACAACAAAAGTCAGCCAATATCTCTACACAGAGAGCAGCTATTTATTTTAAATGTGTAAATCATGCAAGGAGCCAAAGGCCCAACTTATACTCACCCTGGCTTCAAGCTTCTGTAACTGCTTCTTGCCTCCCTTCATGGCGATCTGTTCAGCTTCATCCAGACGGTGCTGGAGGTCTTTGATGGTTTGCTCCATGTTCTTCTTCATACGCTCCAGGTGAGCGCTGGTGTCCTGCTCTTTCTTCAGCTCCTCTGCCATCATAGCAGCATCAGTAATGGCCTTCTTGGCCTTATCCTCTGCATTTCTGCATTCCTGCACTGCTTCCTCCACTTCAGTCTGAAGCTGGGATGTATCAGCTTCCAGCTTCTTCTTTTGGTTTATCAGGCTAGTGTTCTGGTTTTACATGAATGTAGTATGGAGTTGGATTATGAAAACAGTTTATGTAAACCAACGTACAGGAATGTATAGATAATTATTTTTATCTTACCTGTGAGTGCAGCAGCTGCACCCTCTCACTAACATCCAGCAACTCTTGCTCAGCAAGTTTGCGGCTTCTCTCAGTTTGCTCCAGAGCAGACCTGAGCTCTTCCACTTCAGCCTGAAGCAGGTTGTTACGTCTCTCAACAATGGCAATGTTCTCTTTAAGATCATCATTGGCTCGAAGAGAGTCATCAAGCTGTAGCTGAGCATCCTGGAAGAGTATGACATTTATTGTAAATGAAAATGAGTGACAGCACAATATGTCCTAGGTAGGGATGTAACGATACACTAAACTCACGACTCGATTCGAGTCACGATTTTTTGTTCACGATACGATTTTTTCACGATTTTTTTTAAATAAAAATGAGCTACAGACAAATTCTGACAAAATAAAATTATCTTTTTATTTCTTGGGAAAAAAATCTCTCTTTACAGAAACTCTCAAACAGTTTGTGCTCTTATTGGGGCTGCCAGCAAGCAGCTGATCTGACCATTACCTTTCAGCTTGAAGTATGAGCTAACTGAAAATAAAAACAATTAAGATGATAGCTCATTAACCCTTTGATGAGAGTCCACGGCCCCGGGAAACGGCGAGGTCCGGGCGCTGTAAACGCAGAGCCGGTCGCGGCGCACCGCTGCCAGCGCCGGGGAGAGGTCCCACAAGGGGATCCTCCCGGACCGTGCGTCCGTCCCTAACCCGAGTTTAATCTCCCATGCAGACTGCGCGGAAGTTGCGGAGAAGTTGCAGTGATTGGTTAAAATTGCAACACCGCCCTGAATTCACTGGGATTCACTGAAGTTGAATTTGCAAATCGCAACACCATGAATTCCTGGAGGGTCTGTGTTATGGTGTCATTTACGGTACAGTCAGGCCTGACGCCGATTACCACTACTGCGCATGTGCGTAGGTGTGTGTGTGTGAGACACAGAAAGGCAGACGCGGCAGTCGAAGCTGCAGCCACAACGTGACCTATTTATAATTTAAAAAAAAAAGACGAAAAAGAACATATCCTACTTCTCTCGCATTCGCCACGAATCGCGATTCATTTTTTCTGTCAACCGTTGCGAGTCGTCACGCATTTGTACCGATTTTAATTGTGTCACGATGTATCGTTACATCCCTAGTCCTAGGTATCCTTTTGTTAATAAAATATTGACCTTTAGGTGTGAATGAAGACCCTTAAGTTGTTTCTGGGCCTCAGCCGCCTGCCTGTTGGCCTGGCTAAGCTGGATCTCCATCTCATTGAGGTCTCCCTCCATTTTCTTCTTTATACGAAGGGCCTCATTCCTGCTGCGAGTCTCAGCCTCAAGAGAGCTCTGAAGAGTATCCACGGTTCGTTGATGGTTTCTCTTTGCCTGCTCCATCTCTTCATCTTTCTCAGCCAGCTTGCGCTCAATATCAGCCTTAACCTGGTTAAACTCAAGCTGGACTCTGAGAATCTTCCCCTCCTCATGCTCCAGTGATGCCTATCATGAAATAAGGTTGAAAATCAAATAAATGACTAGTAGTAATCAGTTACCAAAAATGTTCATTGTTCAGTTGTTCATAAAGTCCAGCATTAGAACGTACCTCTGCTTCCTCCAGGGCTGTTTGGATCTCAGACTTCTCTTGTTCCAACTGTTTACGAATCTTCTCAAGCTCATGAATACTCTTTCCACTCTCACCGATTTGCTCAGTTAGGTCAGATATTTCCTCTAAATGACAAAAGGAGACACTGTCAATGGTTCAGTCAGTAGAGCAAATTCTGCCACAGAGTTGTAAGCTGCTGTAACCCTTACCTTGCAGATTCTTGTTCTCTCTCTTCATGGTCTCCAGATGTTCCAGAGATTCTTCATAGGAATTCTTCAGTTTGAAGAGTTCAGTGCTCAGAGACCTGGCGTCCTTCTGGGAGCTCTCCAGCTCAGTTTGAGACTCCTCATACTTCTGTTTCCATTCTGCCAAAATCTGAGACATTGTTCATAGTTAGAAGAAGAATCTAAAATATGTCCCTAAAGGTCATTGTACATTAGTTCTCTATCTAAAAGAAAAGCAAATTGCCACATGCATTTTCAGTTGAACCTTGTCAAAGTTTCTTTGCTTCTTGTCCAGAGCAGCAGCAGCAGCATTAGACCTCTCCACATCCACCATGAGATCTTCAATCTCATTCTGCAGCCTGTGTTTGGTCTTCTCCAGTGAGGAACATTTAGCATTCACTGCTTCAACAGCCTCTTCAGCATCCTGCAGACGCTGAGCCAGCTTCTTTCTGCATTATGATTGAATTGTTCATAATTGTATGTTTTATTTTAATTACTTAATTCAGGGTTTCATTTGTAATTGATTATCATTTGTAAACATTGTTTGAGTGAAAATATGTTTTGCTCACTTGGCCTCCTCCAGTTCCTCGGTTCTCTGGATGGCATCAGTTTCGTACTTAGTTCTCCACTGAGCCACCTCAGAGTTGGCCTTGGACATGCCGCGTTGCAGTTCAGCCTTCGCCTCCTGCTCCTCCTCATACTGCTCCCTGAGCAGGTCACAGTCATGACGAGCAGACTGCACTGCATGGGCTAATGCATTCTTGGCCTGCAAATGAAAGCACATCTTAATGCTTCTCATGTACCAACATTTAGTCTATACTAAATGAGGTTTCACCGCTATTTTTTCAATACCTTGACTTCCTCCTCAAGTTGTCTCTTGAGGTCTTCAGTTTGTTGAGTATATGATTGTTTTCCTCTGGTGAGTTGAGACACAAGGGAATCCTTTTCCTCAAGCTGCCTCACAAGTTCACCTAATTTTGATTAAAAAAATTAGATGACTACATCATAATATCCCCAAATATAATATCCTTCATAAGATCCCCAAATGACACACCGCTTAAATCAAATGCTTACCATTCTCAGTTTGAAGCTTTGCTTTCTGCATGGAGAAGTCATTGATGATACGCTGTCCCTCTTCTGACTTTGATTTATATTCATTCATCTGGTCGTCTAGACTCCTGCACATTTTCTCCAAGTTATTCTGAAAATCAAAATAACATTCACTATGGTACATAAAAACAGTACTTAAAGTTCTCAGACATCATGCCAGATTTCAGGCATAGAGCAAATTAATGAAAAATAATTCACTACTTAGATTTTGGGGACTTTATGAAAAAAAAATAGGCAGAAATTAATTTAATATGCACAACTATGATTTTTGATTTGTGCCCTAGGATAAGCCTATGTTGAAATGCCATGTTTCTACTGGAGACCAGAATGGACACTAACTCTGTATGGGCTAATGTGGTTTCAGTGTTTTGCTGTCTCTGCAGTTTTTCTTTTATGTAAGGAAAGAGAAGGTGAGATGGATGCAATCAGAAACTACAGTGCTAGATGCCAATAATACCCATACACTTAAATTTAAAAGTTATTATACCTTAGACTTCACAATATGTTCCATATTGGAGACCACATCATCCAGCTCCAGCCTGAGCTCACTCTTCTCCTTCTCCAGTTTCTGCTTGACTCTCTGCAGGTTGTCAATCTGCTCTCCCAGGTCAGCGACACTGTCAGCTTGTTTCTTCCTGAGTGTGGCAGCAGTGGCTTCATGCTGCAGAGTGGCCTCTTCAAGGTCTCTGCGAAGTTTCTGGAACTCAGCCTCCCTCTTCTTGTTCATCTCGATCTGGGCAGATGTGGCTCCACCAGCCTCCTCCAGCCTCTCACTGATCTCCTCCAGTTCTCTGGATAAGTCTGCTCTCTGCTTCTCCACCTTGGCTCGAGCAGCTCGCTCTGCTTCAAGCTCTTCCTCCAACTCCTCAATGCGGGCCTAGACCAAAATAAATGTCCATGTTTAAATTGAATGGGTTTCAATTGTAGCTTAAGCCAAATATCACATCGCAGAACAAGAAAATTCACTGCTCGTCTCAAGCATTACCTGCAACTCCTTCAGTTTTTTCTGGAGCTGGGCACACATTGCTTGTTCATCTTCTATTTTCCCACTGAGTTGGCTGATTTCAAAATCTTTTCTGTGGATAAAAAAGTTCAACAAAAAAAAAAGTAAAACATACAGACTAATGAAAATATAATACTCATGTTTGTGCATATAAAAGTGCAGTTGTCACGTTACTTTTTCAGCCTCTCTTCCAGTTGCTGCTTGTCATTCTCCAGGTCCATGATACTCTCTTGAGCTAACTTTAGGTCTCCCTCAAGCTTGCGCTTTGCTCTCTCAAGGTCCATACGGATTTTCTTTTCTTGCTCAAGGGATCCTTCGAGCTGTGGTTGGTAATATTTACAGATTTTTCGTTACATATATATCCACCATATTACTTTTTAAAAGTAATTGTTTTTAGAACATGCCAACACACTCTAATGTACTATGTTCTTACATCATCCACTTGCTGCTCCAGCTTAGCCTTGGCCTTGGTCAGAGTGTTGACTTTGTCTTCTTCACTCTGCAGATCATCCAGCGTTTGCTGATGAGCTTCTTGTAAGGCTTTCTTTTCCTTGGTCAACTTGGCGATGATTTCTTCCAAAGCAGCCATCTCCTCAGTCAGGTTTTTTACCTATGGCCAGCAAAAATTGTATCAGTGACTTGAATAAAGGTTATTTGGGACACAGTCATTTAACACTAATTAGAGTTTGTGATACCTTGTTCTCAGTGGCATGCTTCTCTTTCTCCACTTTAGCCAGAGTTAACTCTAAGTCATCAATGTCTTTCTTCAGCTCGGAACACTCATCCTCCAGTTTCCTCTTCTTAGCAGTTAGTTCTGCGTTCATCTCCTCCTCATCCTCCAGTCTTTCTGTCAGCTCTTTGATTTTTGCCTCAAGTTGAATCTTGCTCTTGATTAGCCCTTCACATCTTTCTTCAGCATCACACAGATTATCTTGCTCCTGTTAAGGATTATTAAAAAGGCACTTTAAAAGGCACTTTAAAAGGTATAATACTAATACTATTTGTAATGTTGACACATTTTAAACATACAGTTTGAACTTGGAGCTGCAGGTCATTCTTCTCTTGGAGAAGAGTGACCATTTTTTCTTCAAGCTCCTTCCTACGGGCTTCAGATTTTGCGTAAGCCTCTTTCAGTTTGATAAACTCCTCCTTCATGTTGGCCATCTCCTTCTCAGTCTCTGCAGACTTTAAGAGAGGTTTAATCTTGAAATACATCTTCATCCAGGGCCAATTCTTGACCCCCATGAAAGCACGGATGTTCCACTGGATCACCAATAGTGCATCTCTGTGGGCAACAGATTACCATTGTCATTAAAACTGCCCAAGCAGGGGAAAAACAAAAATGTAGCTTGAGTCAAAAAAATACCATCCCTCCCAATGTTCTCCTGTGTTTGATATTTATTGTAATGGGGCATATAACTCCACCTTATGCTTAAGGCATTGGAATTGATTTGTGCATGTACCTGCGTTCTACAATCTTCTGGAATTCAATCCTCGCCAGAACACCTCGTGACCTTGCCTGGATCCTAGTGATAATTAGAGCTAAACGGTCATCTCGCATCTCCTCAAGCAGACCAAGTAGCCCAGCTTTGAAGAACACCTGATTTTTGCAAACACATTAGATCAACAGTTGCAGTCACAAGGGTGCCATGATTTTTATCATATTTTATATTAGCCAAAATGCATATTGTCAAAACTTACCTTGGTGTGCCCCAGTTTGTACTGGTTATGGTCAATATCCAAGGATCCCAAAAGCTTCTCTGAAGCTTTTTTGTTATCAATGAACTGTCCCTCAGGAATAGCACTTGGGTTCAAAATGCGGTATCTTTGTATTGAAGATAAAAGTTTGTTTCAGTTTTTTCGCCTCATAAAATATCAAACTAAATATTAAATATTAAAATATGTCAAATAAAATAACTGACACTAAACATAAAGTAAAATGAATCATCAGGTGACAAAAGAAAAAAAGTTACATATCAGATGACTAAACAAGTAATGAAGATTTTGATTAGATTAATATGTTAGATAGCCCTCTAGACTACATAATTAAAACACTAAGTAAGGAAATATTTTATGGTAGAATGATCTCCTTCCCTTCAACAGACAGGGAATCTACAGAAGTATGAGAGAGGACACTGGATGTGTGGCAAACCTTGGTTTCCCATGTTCTAATGTTAATGTTTTTTTTCCTTTAATTTGTCACCTATTCTTATACCTGACAGATACCTCTGTTTGAAATCTCCATAGAGGATCCTGTTGGGGAAGCCCTTTCTACAGATCCTGATGCCTTCCAGCACACCGTTACAGCGCAGCTGGTGCATCACCAGAGGATTCTCCATGGCCCCAGGAGTCTTGGTCTCATTGGGGATGATGCAGCGTACAAAGTGAGGGTGAGTAGACCTCAAGTTGGTCATCAGCTTGTTCAGGTTTTCCTGTGGGTGCACCACAAAACATAACTGATTGTCAGTTACCATTGTACCAATAAAAGTGCCATTATGAATTAACAATATAATACATTATGGTTAAGTCTTAAATCCTCTTGATTAGCTAATTTGTCACAAAACCGTAAATGAGATTGATCTTACCCTGTGTAAGGCTGATACAGTTTGGAAGGATGAACCTTTCTTCTTGCTACCTTTGCCCTTCCCACCATCTTGACCTAAAATATATATGTATATATATTGTTAGTCTTAAAGAACTGATGTTTTTAGATTGTTTTAAACTGTATACCCTGTATACACTGTAGGTGAAATACAGAACAACAAATAGTGGCAGGTGCATGTACAGTTTGCAATTCATATAAAACCGTTCTTCATTAAACAGTTTTAGTCTTATACTACTACTACTACTACATTTTAAACTAAGATATTAGATCATTTTTAAATACACACCTGAATCAGCTCCAGCATAATTTGCAAAGAGTGTAGCGAGCAGTTTAAGATTAGATTTCTGGTACAGTGTAACAACAGTCTCATTCAGAGGATCTTTGTTCTTCACCAGCCAGTTGTTGATATTATAATCCACAGTTCCAGCATAGTGCATCAGGGAGAAATGGGCCTCTGGTTTTCCTTTCACAATTCTGGGCTTCTGGAAGTTGGCAGATTTCCCCAGATGGTTGTCATAGAGCTTAGCTTTAAAGGTGGTATCAGAGGCTTTGGGGAACATGCACTCCTCTTCAAGGATTGACATGATACCCATGGGCTGAGGAGAATATAGTGAAAGATGTTATTATATTTTCCCATTGGCAAGATAAGCAAATACATTTTAGGTTACGTGAAAAAAAAATACTTTTCATAACTCATGGTTTCATAATTAATGTATGCATCACACAAGGATTGATATGATACCCATGGGCTGGGGAGACAAAAATAGAAACATTACAACAATAATAATAATAATAATAATAATAATAATAATAATAATAATAATAATAATAATAATAATAATAATAATAATAATAATAATAATATAATATTTTTTATTCACGAACATTTAAATTGCCAAGTATCTCACCTTTTCAATCAGGTCAATACAGGCCTGCAAGTCCATTCCAAAGTCAATGAAAGTCCATTCAATGCCCTCTTTCTTGTACTCTTCCTGCTCCAGCACAAACATGTGGTGGTTGAAAAACTGTTGCAGTTTTTCATTGGTGAAGTTGATGCACAGCTGCTCAAAGGTGTTGAACTGTAATGAAAAGGTCCACAGTTTGATAAGACTTAATAATTTCTCCTCAAACCAAAACTATTTGACATAGATTATGCATTATTTTCTAACTCACTTCAAAGATCTCAAATCCAGCAATATCCAGCACACCAATGAAGTACTGGCGGGGCTGCTTGGTGTCCAGGGATTGGTTGATTCTCACCACCATCCACAGAAACATCTTCTCATACACTGACTTAGACAATGCACCAACAGCATAGTTCACCTGTCAAAATACATAAAAACACTTTAGTCAATATGCAGGACTTTATGTGTTGGTTTTTAAACTAAAATAGACTATTCTCTTACCTGAGCGACATTTTGTCCCTTGGTGACCCACTCGTTTCCTACTTTGACTCTTGGGTGACAGAGTCCTTTGATGAGGTCAGCAGAGTTCAGACCCATCAGATAAGCTACTTTGTCAGCATCTGTGAAGAAATAGTGGTATTCTCTAGGTGAAATGGTCATTATTGCCTATCAACATCCTCATCATTCCACCATACTCTTTGCACAGTTAGCTTTATGTTTCGAAAACAATTTCTTACCTTCTGTACCATCAGCTTCTGCCTGCTCCTCTCGCTGCTTGGTCTTGAACTTCATGTTGCCATGATGCATGATGGCACCAGTCAGCTTATAAATGCCATTCTTCTCCTCTTGAGTAAAGCCCAGCACATCAAAGGCTTCCTAAAAAAGAGCATATATGATCAAATATGCATTTCAGCCATTGTCAACATTAATATGTGAAATTAGAAGGTTCAGCTCACATCAGTGGCCATCAGCTCTTCAGAATCATTGATAGAGGCTACTGTTGTCTCTCCTTGGGAGATGAAGGCGTAGTCATAGGGGTTGTTGGTGATGAGCAGCATTTCTAAAAAGATATTCACAAAAAAGAAACTATTTATTTTATGTTACAATGCATAATACAATACAGTATTTGAAACAAACAGATGTCCATGTATATTTTAAACCTACCCAGGAGTTCAGGCTTCGCCTGTGACAGTATCTGGTAGAAAATGTGGTAGTCCCTCTCAGCTTTAAGCTGATAGGTTACACGAGACTTTTCCAAAAGGTCTGTGAAGAGGTATAATATATGTTATGTTTGTCGTATGAAATATAAAATACTTGCTGTGCTGTTTCTACAGGTTTAGGTTTAGTTTAACTATTGCTATCCCTCCATAGTGATCATTATATATTCAACATTGGTTTATGCACAAATAACACTTAGATATATAAGAATTTAATTAAATTAATGTTACTATTAATTTGTTTTTAGGGGTTACAATACAATATACTCTTGAGTTCATATCTCTGTATGTAGTCTGCATATTCTCCCATCCCATGGATAATTTTAGTTTTACTTACAAGTCTCAATGTCAGCAGAGGCCAGCTTTCCTCGGTTGTCAAAATGAATTCTGATGAATTTACCCTAGGAGGAGTAGTGTTCATTTATAATTCTCATATGAAAAAAGTGAGACTGTTTTAATTAGTGATAATCAAGTAGCCTCACTGCAGTAACACAGACACTCACAAATCTGGATGAGTTGTCATTCCTGATGGTTTTGGCATTCCCAAAGGCCTCAAGAGCAGGGTTAGCCTGAATGATTTGATCCTCCAGAGTGCCCTGGTTTGGTTAAATTAAACAAATAAAGTACTTTGACTTGATATTTTGGTTCTACTGTATTAAGAAAATAAATGCATAATACAGACCTTCTTCTCAGCAGCTGCATCTTTCTTCAAACCTGGGACTGCAGCAATGCTGGCAAAGTACTGGATGACACGCTTGGTGTTGACAGTCTTTCCAGCACCAGATTCTCCACTGAGTGGAAGAGAGACAGAAAGTTTTAGACCTAGAAGACTTATGACCCATTAATACCAAAGAGGTTTTTGTTGGCTGTGTGACTTACGTGATGAGGATTGACTGATTTTCTCTATCTGTCAACAAGAGAGATTTTTCAAATTCAGTGAAAAGTTTTATTATATCAGAGTTGAACCAAGTTCAATGCTTAAAATGGATGATTTACCTGATAGCATGTACTGGTAAGCGTTGTCAGAGATGGAGAAGATATGAGGAGGAGCTTCACTCCTCTTCTTTCCTCTATAGGCAACAACCACTTCTTGGTTGTACACTGGCAGCCACTTGTAGGGGTTGACAGTCACACAGAAGAGCCCAGAGTAGGTCTGCCAACATGAGAGAAGAGTTACAGATAGTAGGAGGATAACATCATGTTACTCAGTATGTATGTTGTTCATAAACCGATGTTTTATAAATGGTCTAAGAGGTTTTATGGTCTTACATAAATCATCCATGCTGCATAACGCTCTTTGAGGTTAAACAGCACAGCGGGCTCATGAAGAAAGGTGAACATGGCCATGTCTTCAATTTTATCAAACTTTGGCGGGTTTTGAGGGTGCACATCACACTCCTTCACTGTGACAGTCTACAAAAAAAAATTATGCTTTTTAAAGTCCAAACTGAATACATGTAGAAATATGTACATCATGCAGAACCTGAAATGAATTTACCTTTCCAAATTCAGTATTAGCAGTGACTTTGTCACCATCACGACTGGTAATTGTTGCTTTGACGTACTCAACCACAGGGTCAGGAACAAAGCACTCCTTCTTCATGTCAAATGGACGAGTCTGGGCCTCCAGACGCTCCTTGTCTGACTTTCTCAGAAAAGAAGCAGCTGGCCCAAACTCCTTCATGGCGGCATCACCCATTTTTCAACCTGTTACAGAGTTCCAATTTTGAGAAATTACTGGAGATAGTATCATCAATAACATAAAGCAACATCATGTATTCAGAATTATTCTAAAATATGTACAATAGACTTGTGTAAGAACTTTTCATGCATTTCATTAGCCATCAGGATACCAGATGTGCAGTAATGATAAGTTAGATATTATTATCACAGTATTATCTCTGCAGACTGTTTTGTATGCAATCTCTTAATCACGTATATCAAAGAGTACATAAAAAAGCAAAAATGTAATGTAAGTCCTGACTGAAATTGGTGGTATTGTAGTCATCATATTAAAGACTTTTAAGATAAAAATTAAAAGTGTCTTTTACCTAGGGTGGATTCGGAGTCCAAAGGAAACCTGGGTCAGTACTCTTGCTATTTAAACCCAATAGCAAAGCAAAACATATTTTATTGCAAAGAACATGTGAAGCATATTACTACAACTTTATCCCAAACATGTTATAGTTAAGACAGCAAAGGTCAAGACATCTGTCACATTTCTAACCTATACCACTGATAAATAGCTTGCTTACCTTTAACCGTCAACCTTTTATCAAGTGAAGTGATGAGCCCTGTAGCTCACAGCAGCCCTCCTTCCATTAATAAAGGTTGTTTATCCACCAAATATGGGATGAATTTTTGGAGAAAGGTTGCACATTAAAAAAAGCGTTCTCCTAATCGGGCAGAATGTACTGCTGCTATTTGTTGCTTTCACCTTGTGACAAACAAGGCGAGGGCAATACATGGTGCAGAGAAAGGGGAGGGCAAGAGGTGGGGATCAGGGACAGGCTCAGTACCAATTGACTCTTATTTTATTCATATACATGAAAAGAGGTCATTTTATCTAATTTCTTAATAGTTACTGACTTGATTCAATTAGATCTGTAAGGTGTGATTTCATAGTTTTTAATGTTTACCTCATTTATAATTGTTTTAGCACTTTTATTTGGTATTTTATGTCTTGATGTCATTTTCATGTGCATCGCTGATGGATGTAATAAACTGACGGCGAGTAACATGAACCTTTATAATCATATATTTAGTCTGCTTTAGTTATTTATCAGCTGCATATTTAACCATATATTCAAATCCAAATGTTCAAACATGGAAGTGAGTCAATCTATTCAAATTCACATTCATAAGAAAAATCAAAAAGCTAAGCCAAGCTGCTGAGAAACAACAGGATCCACTTTCTTTTCCATGATTCTTAATTTTCTCCCAACAGCACAAGTCAATTCAGTGTCTCCATTCTAAATCCCAGACAGGGATTATAGACAACACAAGTTCAGTGACTTAATAAAACTAATTTGTTCTTCAAACACTGTGATTAAGATAAGAGTCTTAATCAAAAAAGATAAAGTTCAGTAAAGGTCAGTCATGTGAAGGGTGGTGAATTTCTACAGCCTTTGCTGAGACAATAAAGTGTTGCAGCTGTTGTCGAGTGAGAGCTAAGGTCAGGGACTTTAAATTATCACTCACCACTGTTCTGCCCAGCGAAGTCTACACCCTTTGTCTCATAGTGTCGTCATGGCATTGTTCCCTTTCCTTTGGCCTTGAGGACAAAGATAACCCTGTGAAATTCTTGGCCTGGATTTTTTTCTCCCTGATTGAGAAGGGCATCCTTTGATGGCAGCAACAGTAGCTGAAGTGCAGAGTCTGGTGTCATGGTGGATAAGGGGTAACAGGTGCATGGCACAGTGAACTTTCTCAGAAACCTCACTTTATTATAAAGCACAAGTTTAATCTTTTATTTTCATTCATTTCATTATGTTTGTTTGGATTCATGCAGAATATACACATTGATTTCCTTCTGAAAAGGCTAGTGTAGGGAGACCAGAGCCTTTTCTCAATCTGCTTTTATGGAATGTCATGTTATGTTGTTATGTTAGTCTTTTTTGGAATATAACTAGCTATCCTTGCTCATTCCTTATGAAACTATTACAACGTTTTGTCAGATAAGCATTATGTTCAGCATTTTCCCATTGGACCTCGCGAAAGTTCAACAAAATGTGCTTTTTTCCATTTCCAGATAACTAAATCCTTGCAGAAAACTTCCTAATCCTCTTTGTCGCTGTATGAGCACAGAGTTGTAACTGGACTCATCTAAGGTAAGACCAATTTTTGGCAGTTAAAATCTTTTGATGGAAACACAAATGGTGTCACCTTGATATACTATTGTTGGTGGTGTCTGCTAATTAATCCTAAACCATTTCTAAACATCACAGTCCTTTATGTTAAGCAGAGAACATAGAAACCTAGTACAAAGGTAATGATGTTAAAAGTTGTTAAGTCGTCAGCGGGTTAAGTAGGGTCAGCAGGAACATGTTGGAATGTGGATAACAATGCAATTTCTTTACTGTATCTCCAAATATCTAAACCCCTTTAAGGACAGGCCATGTGAGATCAAGGTCAGCATGCACTGCTAGACAAGTGACAAGCAGATGTCCACCCCTTACTTGTCTCCCTCTGCCAGCACAAGAACTACAGCATCATACCCTCCTGCTGCTGTGGATGAATGAGGTATGATGAGGCTAGATTCAGCTGCATGGTAGATTTTGTGAAATTTGCTTGTATTGTCATTAGATTCCACATTTTTTAGTTTAGTTATTTTAGTTTTTGTAGTCAGTTATGTTGTATTTTGTTTAATTTGTAATTTGCTTCACTATATGACACAGTTTTGTTCATGTGCCTAAGCAATAGTCAAGAGTGTTATATTGTTTTACTGCATGTTATACTGTGTGGCTGGGCACTGTTGTCTTGTTATAATATGGCAAATGTTAATTGAAATGTTCAAATCCATTAACTGTGTTCCACTGTTATACATCACATGGGTTCAAACTCTTCATATATGTAATCTGTATATGTATCACTTTTGAAGTAATATGTTGGGTAGAGGTTAAATTTGTCATCAGTAGTTAGATGTATAAAATGAATGCGCTGAACATCTAAAATGCCAGTAGAGGTGAAGATGCACCATTTTCCATTTGGAAGAATATTTATAGTAGCAGTAGTTTTTGCTGGTCCACGAATATTACGTTCTTTAAAAAATAAAATGGCATCTGCTACATCTCTAAAGAGCTGCTATTTTTTAACCTTTAAGACCAGAGATATGCAATATTTAGTCTGAAAAGGCCATGCCTTGTTGTTTCTAACCATTTTTGATTTTTCCTTTTGGATATCTTAGTAATCCTGGCAATGTCTGTATTCTGGCAACATCACTGGCAGATTTTTTTCACTTGATTTTGGACTATACTACTCATAATTTGTGTAGTGTTTGTGTTGATATACTGTCCAGGCCTGTTCATGTTGCACACGCTAACATGACACCTCAGAACATTTGTTAAAAGCCTATTAATAGCACTTCTGTTAATGGAAGCATCTCATACAACACCATAAAGGAAATGTGTTGTTGTTTTTGCTCATTGGGATTTTGTTCTACAGTGTTGACCATGTAAAGTAATTCTCAAGCTACATTCAACCACTGTGGGCTTTCAAAGGCCAACACAATCATGTGTCCTTAAATCTGACATTTTAGCTGCCATAGAATTATGAGGAATCTATTTTTGCCCTTGTATTATTATGACCGGGATAAAGAAACAGTGAAATAACACTTAAACCATCATGAGCTACTTTTCACTGATTTCTTTGAGGGTTAGCTGTTCTTTTCTTTTTTCAATTTGGTCAGGAAGGGACATTTACTAACTCAAATACAAAATTCAAAAAAAGCATATAAAATCTCATAAAAATTCAATATTGTTATGATATATTGTTAACCTAATGTATCATAACCCTAGATTGAATTGGATTTACACAGAACAAAATCTGTGCTCTGCTTTGTTTTATTCCTGGGGCATATAGGACAACATGATAAAAAAAACATACCGAATATTTTAAAATCTGACTAATGAGTATTGACACTATTAGGATTCATGGGTGTCTTGAAGAAAAATAATCGATATGATTTTCGGAAACATTCCTGCGACGAATGTCAAGTGAGAGAACGGTTCAGAATGTCAGCACAGGGTGGCAGGAGTGAGCTACCGAACATTAGTAACCCTTCTCCATTGAAGAGCCTCCATAGAAAGTGAACACATGATGATTGATTAGCTGGATGTTTGTTGGCTAATGCAGATAAATGTGCATATGTGTTACTTAAGTTTATTTTGTGTTTCCTAATTCTAATTCTTCTCATGTCTGATATACTGAATATACTGAAATACATTTACTGGGTGATTTTTCATTGGTGATGAAGTGAAATCTGGTGAATTTAACAAATCGGTTCTTCCTAAAATAAATGAGGAATCTACACATTAATTTGAATGCACTTTGCTTTATTCTACAGAGTTACAGTAGTTTGAAGACAAGGGGGACTACAGCACAGGAGATCCCAAAGGTCTTAGGTGGCCGTCCGTGAGTTTCACTCCTCATCTAGCCCTTTCTGTGATGAAGAATGAAAAGAGAGACTGATTACTGAGAACCAATCAGACTCAACAAGTGTTACACAAGGTAGTACACAAGAAGTAATTTTTTTTCTGCAAATATATATATATATATATATATATATATATATATATATATATATATATATATATATATATATATATATATATATATATATATATATATATATATATATATATTACACCTTTTTGCAGTTAACAGTTACAATATCATGGTGACTAACCTATTAACATGAAGTAATGCAAAATAAAAACAAAGTTCAAAATAAAGTTGATTGATACAAAATCTGGTCTGGTTTGTTTATTACCATTAAATAACGAGGAGTTTGGTAACAGTTTCGCATTACAAATAAAACAACTTGGAATGGATGACACTAAAATGATATGAGAATAATTAAAAAGTATTGTGCAATATTGTCGAGGCAGTAGACCAGTATGTCAAGTGTAGTGTTGGAATGTAGAGTAGCTCTTTACCTTTGACCCCACATCACGGCTCTTGGCACGCAGCTTGTTCACCTGAGACTCAGCGATGTCAGCTCGCTCTTCAGCCTCATCCAGCTCGTGCTGCAGTTTACGGAACTTGCTCAAGTGAGTATTGGCCTGCTCTTCCTACAGGGATCAGGGAACAAAACACATGACACAGTATTGTACCATGACAAATGTAAACCTGAGAGTACATTTAAGCCTCAAGTGACCATTTACAAAAGAAAGATTGCTAAGGACACATCACAAATAAGAAACAACAAGCCCACACTTACAGCTTCCTCAGCAGATCTCTTGTAGGCTTTGACTTTCAGCTGCAGCTTGTCAACTAGATCCTGCAGACGCACAGTATTCTTGCGGTCTTCCTCAGTCTAAATAAATCAAGGGAATAGGAGACCCACAGGTTTAATAAGAAGTATTCTCTCTCATTAATAAATACATTTTAATTCTATCTTAAATACACATGTATGTGTATATATACACCCACACACATGTATACATGTATTTCTATAAATATATATATATATATTTTTTAAAAATCACCTGGTATGTGAGCTCCTTGATGCGTCTTTCATATTTACGGATTCCCTTCACTGCCTCACTGCTTTTCTTCTGTTCCAACTCCACCTCATTCTCCAACTCCCTTACCTGAAAACATCAGAAAGTAATTTAGTGGAAATTCTCTAGTTCACAAGGAGCAAAACACAAACCTTTCATGAATATATTTTAACATATACATCAATAACTGTTGAAGATGGGTGGAAAACTCCAACAGCGGGAAGACAGAGTTAATGGGGATCCTGGTGAAGGAATTAGATCATCTAGCAAACCAATGACATATATGTATACTGTCCTCAGGATGGTGAAGACCAAGAGCTAAATGGCCAAGAAATTATGGCATAATAAGGTTGTTTAATGTCTGCTGGTTGTGCAAGAAGGCTGTTATGTATATTGGTAAATTTCTCTCACCCTGGCTTCAAGCTTCTGTAACTGCTTCTTGCCTCCCTTCATGGCGATCTGTTCAGCTTCATCCAGACGGTGCTGGAGGTCTTTGATGGTTTGCTCCATGTTCTTCTTCATACGCTCCAGGTGAGCGCTGGTGTCCTGCTCCTTCTTCAGCTCCTCTGCCATCATAGCAGCATCAGTAATGGCCTTCTTGGCCTTTTCCTCTGCATTTCTGCATTCCTGCACTGCTTCCTCCACTTCAGTCTGAAGCTGGGATGCATCCACCTCAAGTTTCTTCTTCTGGTTTATCAAGCCAGTGTTCTACATATTTTTGAGATGTAGCATTTGTGAATGTGAGAAAAAATACTATTGCTGCACTAATTACAAATTACAAATAGTAATACTTTTTGAGTCCAAGGAATACAGTCAGCCATCTGTGACGGTTGCAATAAATGATTAAGTCTTACCTGTGAGTGCAGCAGCTGCACCCTCTCACTAACATCCAGCAACTCTTGCTCAGCAAGTTTGCGACCTCTCTCAGTTTGCTCCAGAGCAGACCTGAGCTCTTCTAGTTCAGCCTGAAGCAGGTTGTTGCGTCTTTCAACAATGGCAATGTTCTCTTTAAGATCATCATTGGCCCGTACAGACTCATCCAGCTGAATCTGACAATCCTGAGTGAAATTACAATGTCCACATTAATAATTATATTCATTTCAAACTGAAAACATCTTTAGAAATTAAGGTTTTTCATTTCTGGTTTACCTTCAAATGTGCATGAACAGATTTAAGTTGTTTCTGGGCCTCAGCCGCCTGCCTGTTGGACTGACTTAGTTGGATCTCCATCTCATTGAGGTCTCCCTCCATTTTCTTCTTTATACGAAGGGCCTCATTCCTGCTGCGACACTCAGCTTCAAGAGAGCTCTGCAGGGTGTCGATCGTCCTCTGCAGGTTCCTCTTGCACTGCTCCATCTCTTCATCTTTCTCAGCTAGTTTGCGTTCAATATCAGCTTTAATTTGATTGAACTCAAGCTGGGCTCTTAGAATCTTGCCCTCTTCATGCTCCAGGGAGGCCTGATAGACAAGAGGGTACAGAGTTATATATAAGAGTAGAGTATTCATTCAGTTTCACTCATCAAAGAGAGTCCGTACCTCAGCTTCCTCAAGAGCAGACTGGATCTCGCTCTTCTCCTGTTCAAGTTGTTTCCTTAATTTCTCTAGTTCATGGATGCTCTTTCCACCCTCACCAAGTTGCTCAGTGAGGTCAGAAATCTCCTCTATGGAACATCAACCAGTGTGATTAGGATGGCTTTACAATTTTATTTTTTGTACAATATACTGTATCTGCAGAAACTTGAACACTGGTATCCTGGTATGAGATCTTACCCTGCAAGTTCTTATTCTCTCTCTTCATGGTCTCCAGGTGATCCAGAGACTCCTCATA
Source organism: Collichthys lucidus (assembly GCA_004119915.2). NCBI lineage: Eukaryota > Metazoa > Chordata > Actinopteri > Sciaenidae > Collichthys > Collichthys lucidus. The sequence goes on along the minus strand of CM014089.1, from coordinate 28,145,142 downwards.
AGAGTTCTTCAGTTTGAAGAGCTCAGTGCTCAGAGACCTGGCTTCCTTCTGGGAGCTCTCCAGCTCACACTGAGACTCCTCATACTTCTGCTTCCACTCAGACAGGACCTACAATAGACAGATAACACCTCTGTAAATTGAAGATAGCTCACCTTTTATGAAAGACTTTCAAAACAACTCTCCACATTGGAGAACATATAAAATTCATGCTAAATATAAACAAATTTGCACAATAGGTGTTAATTAGACGTACTTAGAGTTAGTGAAATGTTTCATCTCGACATATGCTCCAATGTCTTTTTTTGATGCTACCACTGGAGGGAACTCTACTACTCCCTGTGGCTTTAACAGCCGTCATTAAAGTTCAGTGAAATTGCCTTATAGTATTCTGTAGCTCCAAGATGTAAGTTGATAGGTCAAACTCATGATTTCCTGATATTTTTGCTGGTCCAAAGGCTACACCTGTTGATGGTGGTTATTAGTGGGTAATTGGTTGGTAGTTACAAATACTTTGTGGTACTTCACCTTGTCAAAGTTTCTTTGCTTCTTGTCCAGAGCAGCAGCAGCAGCATTAGACCTCTCCACATCCACCATGAGATCTTCAATCTCATTCTGCAGCCTGTGTTTGGTCTTCTCCAGTGAGGAACATTTAGCATTCACTGCTTCAACAGCCTCCTCAGCCTCCTGCAGACGCTGAGCCAGCTTTTTCCTTTAGAAATCAATCATTGAAACAATTCAATATCTGTGCAGCTGTTCTTGTTGTATAAACGCTAATAAATTCAACTACTATGACTGGCTGCTTGATCATCTAACAGACAAACTTTTTGTTCGTCTTACATTTTAGTAGGAACATAACACAAACAAAAAGCTGATCTGCTAGACGAAGTAAAATGTCTTTTTAGGAATTACATATGACATCAAGAATTTGGATCTCAAACTATCTTACTTGGCCTCCTCCAGTTCCTCGGTTCTCTGGATGGCATCAGTTTCGTACTTAGTTCTCCACTGAGCCACCTCAGAGTTGGCCTTGGACATGCCGCGTTGCAGTTCAGCCTTCGCCTCCTGCTCCTCCTCATACTGCTCCCTGAGCAGGTCACAGTCATGACGAGCAGACTGCACTGCATGGGCCAGGGCACTCTTTGCCTGTTAAAATAAAATTATGACATTTTATTACATTATTATATTAAGTATCACTGTAATATACATAAGTTAGAAATCACTGTCACTGTGCAGTAAAAGTAAATTTCACCTTGGTCTCCTCTTCCAGTTGTCGCTTTAGGTCTTCAATCTGTTGAGTGTAGGACATTTTTCCTCTTGTCAGCTGAGACACTAGAGAATCCTTCTCCTCCAGTTGCCTTGAGAGCTCACCTAGTATTTTAGCAAAAAAGAATTTTATTGTCCATGTGCTAACAAACTTTGTATCACCCATAATTTTAAAGAGATTTTATCTGTTTTCTCAGTAAATCTTTATGAATTTTATGATTTGAGCTATAAAATTTGTGAAGTAGAATGAATGTACCATTTTCAGTTTGAAGTTTGGCTTTTTGCATATTGAAGTCATTGATGCAGCGTTGTGCCTCTTCAAATTTGGTCTTGTATTCATTCATCTGATCTTCAACAGTCCTGCATGTCTTCTCTATATTTGTCTAGATTTAACATTAAAAAAAAGAAAAATACTTATTATACATCAAATACAGACAGGTCAATCTGTGCAATGTCAACAGTTTAAAGTAGTTTGTCAGTTTAGCCAACCTTAGTCTTCACAATATGTTCCATATTGGAGACCACATCATCCAGCTCCAGCCTGAGCTCACTCTTCTCCTTCTCCAGTTTCTGCTTGACTCTCTGCAGGTTGTCAATCTGCTCTCCCAGGTCAGCGACACTGTCAGCTTGTTTCTTCCTGAGTGTGGCAGCAGTGGCTTCATGCTGCAGAGTGGCCTCTTCAAGGTCTCTGCGTAGTTTCAGGAACTCAGCCTCCCTCTTCTTGTTCATCTCGATCTGGGCACATGTGGCTCCACCAGCCTCCTCCAGCCTCTCACTGATCTCCTCCAGTTCTCTGGCTAAGTCTGCTCTCTGCTTCTCTACCTTGGCTCGAGCAGCTCGCTCTGCTTCAAGCTCTTCCTCCAACTCCTCAATGCGGGCCTGAAGAGGCAGAACTATTCAGTTGCTGCTTACTATTGACTGTTTTACCAGTTTTAATTACACACAATTGGTCATTACCTGGAGCTCTTTCAGTTTCTTTTGAAGATGAATGGTTATGGCCTGCTCATCTTCTATTTTATTGTTGAGCTGACTGACTTCAAAATCTTTCCTGTTGTTAAAAAACAGTAGTTATTATATATGCTGATCATATGCTCTGCTGTGTGTGTATGACATATACAATAATGTGTTTACTTTTTCAGATGCTCTTCAAGTTGTTGCTTGTCATTCTCCAGGTCCATTAGGCTCTCCTGGGTTAATTTCAAGTCTCCCTCCAGCTTCCTTTTGGCTCTTTCAAGATCCATCCGAACCTTCTTCTCTTGTTCCAGTGAACCTTCAAGCTGGGCAATATTATGATAGATAGTCAAACAATTTTTTATTATGATTTTGCTAAACACATGAAACTAAAGTGGACATAACACATAGTAGAAATCTTACATCATCCACTTGCTGCTCCAGCTTAGCCTTGGCCTTGGTCAGAGTGTTGACTTTGTCTTCTTCACTCTGCAGATCATCCAGCGTTTGCTGATGAGCTTCTTGTAAGGCTTTCTTTTCCTTGGTCAACTTGGCGATGATTTCATCCAGAGCAGCCATCTCCTCAACCAGGTTCTTAACCTGTGAAATGAGAAATATACATATAAAAAACAATTTAGAAACATGACTTATACATTCTTATATAGCATTTGTATTAATAGAAATATTAATAGCTAACGCATTCCCATACCTTGTTCTCAGTGGCATGCTTTTCTTTCTCCACTTTAGCCAGAGTTAACTCTAAGTCATCAATGTCTTTCTTCAACTCGGAACACTCATCCTCCAGCTTCCTCTTCTTAGCTGTAAGTTCAGCATTCATTTCCTCCTCATCCTCCAGTCTTTCAGTCAGCTCTTTGGCTTTTGCTTCCATCTGAATTTTGTGTTTGATCAACCCCTCACATCTTTCCTCTGCATCCGCAAGATTATCTTGCTCCTAAAACATATGAATTACAATATGCGGACATATTTTACATTTATTAGTTTTCATATGGTATGTACTGTTTGGTTACATTTTGACATTATAATATTAAGAATTATGTCTTTAGACTTACAGCCTGAACGTGGAGCTGCAGGTCATTCTTCTCTTGGAGAAGAGAAACCATTTTTTCCTCTAGTTCCTTTCTACGAGCTTCGGATTTTGCATAAGCCTCTTTCAGCTTCAGGAATTCTTCCTTCATGTTGGCCATCTCCTTTTCTGCCTCAGCAGATCTCAACAGAGGTTTGATCTTGAAGAACAGCTTCATCCAGGGCCAATTCTTGACCCCCATGAAGGCACGGATATTCCACTGGATCACCAACAGTGCATCTCTGTCAGTAAGATAGACTCAAGTTGTTACTACCACTTAACACAAAACAGAAACATCGTTGAAAAATAATTTCCATGGTTTTATTTTATTTTAAATTCTTCTGACCTCCTTTCAACAATCTTCTGGAATTCCACTCTTGCCAGCAGACCTCTTGATCTAGCCTGGATTCCAGTAATGATGAGTGATAAACGGTCATCCCGCATTTCCTCCAGCTGCCCAAGAAGACCAGCCTTGAAGAACACCTTTGGGATTATGTCACAGAATGTAAATATCCTCCAGGTGTTACATGAGAGCTTGCACTCTGGGACATAACATGTAGCTTTAACAAAAGACTATATACTTTATATAATTTTTGAAAGAAGAAATACATTGTTCACCAAAAAGAGAGTTCATTTGCTAAGGACTTAAATTGTAGTTCCAGGTCTATTTGGTCAAACCAAACCCTATCATGGCAAATACTGCCTTTATTTTTCACATAATATTTCACAAACCTAAGTTAGAAATTGTTGGCATTGTTCAGTAAGTCAGTTTTGCTGATTTGATGACTCTTGACTTGTGTTCTTGTATTTTACCACTTTATATAGACAAGTCCTTTCAACTCCATATTTACCTTTGTGTGTCCAAACTTGTACTGGTTGTGATCAATATCCAGAGAACCAAGAAGTTTCTCAGCTCCCTTTCTGCTGTCAATGAACTGACCATCAGGGATGGCAGCGGGATTCAGGATGCGATATCTGAAAGACAAAAATAAAATATATATTGTATTATATTATTAATTATATTTAGCTTCTGCATGGAAATATAATTTCCTAATCAGTATCTTAAATTAAATAATACCTCTGTTTGAAATCTCCATAGAGGATCCTGTTGGGGAAGCCCTTTCTGCAGATCCTGATGCCTTCCAGCACACCGTTACAGCGCAGCTGGTGCATCACCAGAGGATTCTCCATGGCCCCAGGAGTCTTGGTCTCATTGGGGATGATGCAGCGTACAAAGTGAGGGTGAGTAGACCTCAAGTTGGTCATCAGCTTATTCAGGTTTTCCTGTGGAGATAATTAAACCATGTGTTAAGCACCCAGTTGATTATTGTCTATTGTCACAGTCTCAGGTGTCCATATGAAGAATCACGTCATACATTAATGATTACATATTACTAACCCTGTGCAAGGCAGACACAGTTTGGAAGGATGAACCCTTCTTCTTGCTTCCTTTGCCCTTCCCAGAATCAGCTAATAAACCAGTGTATAAATCATTAGATTGCATTAACAGAACAGAAACAAATTATCCAATCTTACAATTCTCACTATTGACAAGTTTTATAACATAATTACCAGTGGAGGTTAATGTTGTACATTCTCTCTAATCTTACCTGAATCAGCTCCAGCATAATTTGCAAAAAGGAAAGATAACAGCTTGAGATTGGACTTCTGATACAGTCCCACAACAGTCTCATTCAGAGGATCCTTGTTCTTCACCAGCCAGTTGTTGATATTATAATCCACAGTTCCAGCATAGTGCATCAGGGCAAAATGGCCCTCTGGTTTTCCTTTCACAATTCTGGGTTTCTGGAAGTTGGCAGATTTCCCCAGATGGTTGTCATAGAGCTTAGCTTTAAAGGTGGCATCAGAGGCTTTGGGGAACATGCACTCCTCTTCAAGGATTGACATGATACCCATGGGCTGAGTAGACAAAAATATATAAGTGGTTTGAAAAATAAATGAATAAATCGCAACATTTTCAAACAATCTCCCTGTATGGCTGAACATGTAGTAGTATCTCACCTTTTCAATCAGGTCAATACAGGCCTGCAAGTCCATTCCAAAGTCAATGAAAGTCCATTCAATGCCCTCTTTCTTGTACTCTTCCTGCTCCAGCACAAACATGTGGTGGTTGAAAAACTGTTGCAGTTTTTCATTGGTGAAATTGATGCACAGCTGCTCAAAGGTGTTGAACTGTAACATAAAGTAAGAAAGGTAGTAATTTTCATACTCATTCATCTCTTTTACCTGCAGTAAATTGAAAAAGATGCAGTTGAATAAATGAATTTGCCTGTAGAATATAGATTTTATTAACATAAAAGGAAGAAGCTCACATCAAAGATCTCAAATCCAGCGATGTCCAGTACACCAATGAAGTACTGGCGGGGCTGTTTGGTGTCCAGGGATTGGTTGATTCTCACCACCATCCATAGGAACATCTTTTCATACACTGACTTAGACAGTGCACCAACAGCATAGTACACCTGTGGAAGAAAAGCCCAAATAAAAAAAGTTACAGTAAATAGCCCTTACTGTATCCTTCATTCATTTATTGTACTTTAAGGGACACCATACAAAAGTTGTATTCTTACCTGCTGGACATTTTGTCCCTTGGTGACCCACTCGTTTCCTACTTTGACTCTTGGGTGACAGAGTCCTTTGATGAGGTCAGCAGAGTTCAGACCCATCAGATAAGCTACTTTGTCAGCATCTGAAAAATTACACATAATGTAAGATCTTTTCAATAAATGCCTTAAATCTTGACATTCACGTTTCATGGTTTCAGAGATTTTCTCATACCTTCTGTACCATCAGCTTCTGCCTGCTCCTCTCGCTGCTTATTCTTGAACTTCATGTTGCCATGATGCATGATGGCACCAGTCAGCTTGTAAATGCCGTTCTTTTCTTCTTGAGTAAAGCCCAGCACATCAAAGGCATCCTGAATGAGAAGAGGAGTATCATATTTGATATGTTATTGACTTTTGCATCATATTAGACTACACTGACAGGAGAGATCGGAGGGGTTACAATAGTATGTTCTCTGTGAGCCACCAGGATCCCATGTTAAACCACCACTAACACACCACAACATCAGAAATCTAAACCTGTCCTTTCAAATCATTTACATTCTCATCCAAGGACACAGTAATACTGAGTTACAAGTGACATCAATGACGTCAAGTTTTGTAATCCTATACCAACAGCTAAATCCGAAATATCATGTGGGAAGCCAGAACAATAGCAGTTACTTTTCAGTAAACCCTACAAGGACTAAATTTAGAATAGTAAAATCTCTAAATTGGACTGATACGACATACTTTTACTTTACTTTTTTCATGTTAGTGGCTGTAGAAATGAAAAGACGTTGTGACGCATCCCTACTCACATCAGTGGCCATCAGCTCTTCAGCATCATTGATGGAGGCCACAGTCGTCTCTCCTTGGGAGATGAAGGCGTAGTCATAGGGGTTGTTGGTGATGAGCAACATCTCTAAAGAGCAATACAAAAATGTTAGATTTTGAGTCCTCTAGATATAGCAACATTACCACTACTAATTATTACTAGTCCAAATATCAGTTATTTTCATTTACCAAGCAGCTCAGGTTTCTTCTGAGACAGAATCTGATAGAAGATGTGGTAATCTCTCTCAGCCTTGAGCTGAAAGGTGACACGGGATTTTTCCAACAGATCTGTAAAGATATTTGCATTATGTAGGCTGGCAGGTGATCAGTGATCACAGACAAGATAAAAGTATAGAGCAGAAACTGCTTACATGTCTCGATATCAGCTGAGGCCAGCTTTCCACTGGCTGCAAAATGAATTCGGATGAATTTACCCTTAAATAAATGACAAAAAAAAAAAAAAACATTAAATACAATATGGACACTGGGACACTGGGATATTGTATTACAGAAACTTACAAATCTGGAGGAGTTGTCATTCCTGATGGTTTTGGCATTACCAAAGGCCTCTAACGCTGGGTTAGCCTGGATGATTTGATCCTCCAGAGTACCCTAAAAAATACAGGAATGCTTCAGTCATTCAAGTAGGTAAACACTAAAGAAAATTATGTAATGTGTTGTAAGAGCATCTACTTTGTAATTCCAGCATTATAACCTTTTTATCAGAGCTTCCCTCCTTCTTCCCGCCTGCAGCTGCAATGCTGGCAAAGTACTGGATGACTCTCTTGGTGTTGACAGTTTTCCCAGCACCAGATTCTCCACTGAAGACACGAATGTAATTGTAGTGATAAATACATCAATGGGCAACATATAGTAAACTACACACACTTTGTCAGGCTTTGGATTATAATACATAATCACTATAATAACATATTATTTCTAAGTCAATGTTCTGCATTGACCTCTTGCAGCTACAACAGTAGTAAATTGTTACAGGAGTAAAAGCATCAGTGACATCACATTAAAGCTGTCCAAAATAATACATACTGAGTTTAGTTATTTATGTTCTTTCTTAGGCCTTCTTGTCAAATTTGAAATTAATACTCAGAGTTGTTCACTAATAACATTTTAACTTGAAATAATAAAATAAATTCTGAGACTAACTGAAATATATACAGTATCGGCAAAAGCTCAAAAAAGCTGTATATCTCATTGAAGGCTGCTGGATGCCACTTACTAAAATGATCATATAAATTCTCATAAAAATTTGTGTCATTTATATTGACCTAATTCCCGGTTTCAATATATAACAAATTAAAAAAAACATAACTTACGTGATGAGAATTGACTGATTTTCTCTGTCTGGAAAAGGGAAGAAAATAAGTATTCCAGGATTGCTGAAAGAATTTCCACTTTATGTTGTATGGACATAATAATAAACAAAAGATAAGTTACCAGTTAGCATGTACTGGTAAGCGTTGTCAGAGATGGAGAAGATATGAGGAGGAGCTTCACTCCTCTTCTTTCCTCTATAGGCAACAACCACTTCTTGGTTGTACACTGGCAGCCACTTGTAGGGGTTGACAGTCACACAAAAGAGCCCAGAGTAGGTCTATAAGAATGAGAACGCAATCTGTTACAGCTGAAGGATGGATATATATAATAATAAGTATGTAGTATAGGTATAGGTGAGGGGTACAATCTTTGCCTCAGTTGTTTTCAACTCACATAAATCATCCATGCTGCATAACGCTCTTTGAGGTTAAACAGCACAGCGGGCTCATGGAGGAAGGTGAACATGGCCATGTCTTCAATTTTATCAAACTTTGGCGGGTTTTGGGGGTGCACATCACACTCCTTCACTGTGACAGTCTGAAAACATAAAAGTCAGCATTAATAGACTGTTGTTAATTCTGCATAAGTTCAGCTACTTTCAATTATTAAGTGGTTTTTTTTGTGTGTGAATGCAGTGGGAAAATGCACTGGAGGCATCGTGCCTCTGTGCATCTAAGCCTCTGACTTCTGTTGTGGCTCTGCTATGTATGACCAAAGGACAAATGGATCTCAGTCATCTCTTAAATTACTACTGTGTCTTAGTTAGGATACCAGTTGCATCCAGCACAGCTGTGCCGGCCGGCTCACTGACCTTCCCTTTCTCAGTCTGAGCAGTGACTTTGTCCCCCTCACGGCTGGTGATGGAAGCCTTCACATATTCCTCGTCAGAGTCAGGAACGAAGCACTCCTTCTTCATGTCGAAAGGACGGGTCTGGGCCTCCAGACGTTCTCTGTCTGACTTCCTCAGGTACGGGGCTGCTGCCCCAAACTCTTTCATGGCAGCATCACCCATTTTCACCTTTTCTAGAGAAGAAAAAATGTAATTGAAGTTAAAATATGTTATTTATTTATCCAAACTTCAGGATATAAGAAGACATATGCCAACATAAAGCAAGGGTGTTTATGGTGTTAATCATTTTGGTGGAATGTTTTTCTTTTTTTTTTAATTCTCCATATCACAAAAATATTTTAAAGTCAAACACATTTTCATTTTTCAGATGCTCTTACCTTACTAATCCCTGCTGAGGAGACTGAGGTGTAGTGGTCCTGAGGAAAGAAAGAATGGAATGAGATGAGTCTGCGGTCTTGCCGGTAATGCTTTCGTATTGAAGTATAGTGTAGCCATGTCACTGCACCTTACCTTGAGATTGAATGGTGACCTATTGGGGGTTTCACCATGAGTTCTCTTTATAAACAAAGCCTCTCTGCCAAATATGGAGCAGCGTTTCAGGGTCCTGGAATGTTATTGTGTCTGACTTGCGTTGGGGGTACATGATGGGAGGGGGTTAATGAGTGGCAGAGAGCAATATAGAAATCAGCAGGTCAGAGTCTTATCAGTGATGGGGTCCCCTGACGAAGCCATATTAGGAGCTCCATACAGGGTGGTGATTAATTATAGGTATCCTCAAGCAGCCAGTGGACAACAACTCAATCTTTAAATAGACACAAAGAGGAGAGGAATTCCTTTCTCATCAACTCCTACAGTAAGTGTGCTTCTGTTGTAGGAACAATTTGTTTTACTTAACAGAAGCATCTTCACTTAAGACAGCCACAACTGATACTGATAAAAATTAAAAAAAAAAAAAACTCCAAATGTGTATGATTCAATTATATAAAAATCCAAATTCGTTCTTACTTCAAACATTTTTGTTTTTAAGGGGTTAGGGTTACAGTAGCTGATAGCTATCAGAGGTCAAATCCCAAGAATATGAGCATTTAATTACGAATTAATATTTAGTTCTACCTGCTATAATCTGTTTATCGTGGTGGTCAAACATATTCTACACAAACAAAAAAATCCACACAAAACACTTTTGATAGTCCACCTACAGAGTATATATATATATATATATAAAACCACAATAGTAGTAGTTACATCTGAATGTAACTTTAACTTTGTATCTTCACATGTGAAAGTGAATGCAGGATCAGGCCATATTCACACATGAAGTGTTGCAACTATAAGCGTAGGGTTGTGTGGCAGAGTGGGGGCGTGCTTTTGTGCTGAGCAGAAAATAACGTGTTATTTCTCTGATAGAGTATTTATCACATTTCAACTGTGTGGTTTTAGATGTTTAATGGATTATGTATAGATATAGGCATAAGCATAGAATGTATTTACAATTCATGAACATACCCTAACCGATATGTGTTATCAAAAACAGTTGTTATGAATCTCAGATGTTTAAATGTTAGTGCTCTATAACCTGTAGGTAGACTATCCAAAAAAAGTCATACTCATACATTCTAACATTCTGATTCAGTATACTTATATATTCACTGTTAAATGATTGAGAAAGTAATGACTGACATTTTTAATTCATCTTGGAACACAAGCAACAACAAAAGTAATGAAAAGCATAGTTCCCATTCCTTGCATGATGTACAGTAATACAGAGGATAGTGTGAATGTACACTACTGGCACTGTTGTCAAAACACAAAGGAAGACGCAGAAAATATCTGTGGAGATATTTTAGAGAAGTATGTCATGTATGGGTTTCATTTACTCAGAGGGCTTAAGTGGAGTCTCTGTGTGGCATTGGTAACATATTGTGTTTAGTTATCACAGAATGGACTTTGCGGTAACATAAACAGCCGTCAGATACCGAGTGTGTCTAAATAAAGAACATTAGTCTGTGTGATTAACTAGGCGACAAGTGCGAGGCACACAGACAGAGGTCTGCCACAGGTGACATGGTTGAGATTCACTAAAACTCAGTAATGATGACACACAATAGAGGGCTATGCCAAGGTCACTGCACAAGCCTTCTCCCATTATCGGGCAGCAGCTAGCACAAGCCGGCCCCCTCAGTTACAGTCCTGTTGACATGGCATTGTGCCTTTGAGGACAAAGATAACAGCGTGAAATTCCTGCTGAGAACCCTGCACTGATTGAGGAGAACAGCCACAGAGGCTTTCACCATCCAGCCTTTGCCTGCATGTGGGATCAGTTGTAGCAGATGAATGGCCTTACACTGGGCTCTATCTCACATAAATTTATTGAGAGTGATAGGTATCTCTCGCATAGAATTTTTATGTTTCATTCAAAATGCCACCCATGTGTAGAGTCTGAGTTTAAGCTCAGTGTCTTCAGCCTATAGCAGCTTTCACCTCCCCGCATAATTCTAAAATCTTCAAAATCTGCTAACACTACACCATGTTAAAAGTCTTTTTATCCAGAAGTAAATATACACATACCCTCTGCTCACCTTTCAAAGCTGTTCATCAAGCTTACTGATTTATACTCAAAAACACATTTATTTATTAAGTATTATTGACCTAACCCACTATTTAAAAACACTTGACTAACTTATACAACATGCATAATGTATATGAATAGCAACTATAATGCAGAGCCAATCATTGGCACCAGTAATCACAGCCCCTTCAAAGGTTAAGAGATAAAAGGAGGGTTAACAGCTGCTGACAAGTGCTGAGATTATTTCCATTCTGATAACTTCCCCGGCCCTTATACTGACAGCTGGCGTCAGGGTGCTAAATGGAAGTGAGAGATTCCATGCTCCTGCTAAAGACCAAGTGAAGATAACACTGACCTCACAGGACAAACTTCTATTCATTACACAAAACGTGATTTTAAAGCTTTATTATGTCACAACAAATAAATATTCAACACCTATATTTATGTCTCTTTTGCTTTGGGCCCAGAGGACACCTTTACAATAGACACTTGATTAGTATATCAGCAACTTAGACTAGTCTTTCTTTTGATTTCACCAGTTACTTTACATTTTATTGTTATTTGTTTCCTCTGCTTTCCTCTGTTTTACATTACACCCTGCTTTCTACAAATAGGAATTCTGCTAGATCCCAATTAAATGTGTGAGTCTTTGGTGCTAAATGGTCATTAATGGTTTTACATTAGATGTGACCTTGAGGGATTACATCATCCACCCGGGATTTTCTGTTAATGAGATTTGAGTTTGTGTGTGTGGTGCCCTTTTCTTACTTTGTGATAATTATGGTTCTTTATGGTAAGTAACTAACTATTTCCATGCAATGATATTTGCTGCCACTGCTGCTCGAATTGAAAATTACGTTTTGTGTAGCAGAGAAATGACCAAGGTCAGAACTGTGTGGAGTGGCATCATGCCCACATTCCACTGGACATTGTGGTGGACAGCCCACATTTGAGAGTTCAGTGGTGTAGAACCCATCAACACTGGGCTATAGCGATGTGAAACAAAGCAAACTGCATACCCCAGGTAAATGCTATACAGGCCTAGGCCTACAGTGAGGAGATCAGCGGTCTCAGTTAGGCTGTGAGAGGCATTTTTCTGCCACAGCCACAGCAGCGTGACATTAGGCTGTAAAGCGCCGATGTGTTAGAGTAGACAATGATAGCGGTAAAAAAAATTTTGTACTATACATAACTGTGTCAAATATGCTTGCTTTTAACCCTGGAGATAAGACCATGAGCATCGTATACTGTGATAATGGTCGTCTAGTTATAGAGGCAGTGAATTGTTCCATCTTTGTTGTTCCATCGTCCACTTATTCATTCAAGCGTAGGCTCAGATATCCTGTTAATCACACCGATAATCCTCAGCACATACTGTGCTGGATGTGGTGCACCTCTTTAACCAGAGGTGTGAATGTACTTTAATTAGCTAATAGATACCTGCTTGTCCACTAAGGGAGTTAAAGACATGACATGTAATAAGAGAAGAGAGAGGACTCCCTGACTTTCACACAAAGGTAGTCTGGCGCCTCCCTCTTCTCCCTCCTCCTGCCCCCCAAATCATTATTTAGTCTCTAGCAGCAGGAAAAATGACCTGACACCAGGATCAAGGCAAAGCTCTAGACAAGACAGCACTCTTAGTTCAAGTTATGAAAGTTGCAAACTACTTCAAGATACTTCTCAAATTCCAAACTCTAGCTCTACCTTCATTTGTAATGCTGATAATTAAACAGATTTTTCAATCAAAATATTACATATTTATAAAAGGTTTTATGTAAAAAAAATAATCCAGTTTATGATGCCTAATTCTATCTAAATGAAAGACAGACATCCCAATTTTATTTGATTTTCCGATGATTTATTTCAGTACATAAACTAGATATTTCATTATTGATTCTTTAAAATCCTCCCTAGCCCGTTGGAGGAGTTGGCTGACTTGAACAGGGATTTACAGAGCAGCTGCAAGTGATTATGTATGGTATTATAGTAGGCCTGAGTATGAGCATCGGTTTATTGTTGACCTTGAGGCACAGGCTCTTAGGATTTCTTTAACTCTATTTCAAGAACAAGAGATTTGTTTTATCTTTTTCTATTTTCACCATCACCTCAACTCAACTTTCCAGTTTTCTTGGCTCTCTGCCACCACATTTTATTGGTCCCCCAAATTTTCCTGATCAGGCCTAACCCTAAATGTTTTAATCAATCTTACTCTATTTATCCTAATGGAAAAGTAAGATAAATAAATTGACAGTGCTGTATTTAGTTTACAAAAATTGACACGGTGGCAATTGTATGGGTTACCTACATTTTTATACCATGTATATTATGTCAATGACATATATGTCATTTTGTTGCTACCGACCAGTCAAGATTATATAGTTAAATTAAATAGTTAAAATATAAACAGGGGTCTTCAAACTTTTTCAGACCAAGGCCTCTTTGGATGAGAGACTGAACAGGGACCCCCCACATGTAATTCATTTTTTAAAACACATTACAATTAGGCCTGGCCTATAATAACTTTTACATTTTCATTATTTAACTTTCATTTCACCTATTTATATATGCTGGGTTATTAGCCTATATGTGTTTATGATTGTTTAAAAGTTCCATAATTATTATTGGTCATTTAATGCCAACAGCTGTGCGTCATTGGACAAAGATACAGACAGCCAGACAGACACCAAGACAGACAGATAGACGGCCAGGCAGACTGAGATCCACATATTCATCCAAATGGAGTACAAATGCCTCCGCTGTTTGTAGTTTCTCAATCATCTGTGCCCTCCCATTCACCATTATTTTGATGAAAATTGTCAATTATGATCATAAAAACTGGCAGACCGCCAACAGTACCTCTGCGTACCCCTGGCCGTGGACCCCTGGTTGAAGGCCCCTATTGTACAATTTTCCATGAACCCCATTTCCAAATAATAGAAGAATACAATGTTGTGCAACAGCTTGATCAGCTTTTATTAAGCACTACAGGTTGTGAATAGTGATAGTTCAGGGGATCTATGGTACACAGCAGGCAAAAGGGTTTCTGCAGGCTCCAAGGCTTCACTCCTCATCAAACCCTTTCTGTTGTAGCCGGGAAAGTTGGAAAGAAAGACAAAGAGAAACAGCTTTAAGGTCAGATTAGTATTGCTTTAGTGCCAGGAATGCATTCTAATATAAACTGAAGCACTGCTATTAACCTAACTCATACTTGTACCAATACACTTGACAATGTGGTAGTCATGCAGTTCAGGACTGCATATCTGTTTCCTGATGAAATATCCATAATTCAGTGATTATTAAATGAAAAGAGGCCACCAACATGGATTTTCTTCTTTAGGTCTTATACTTAAATCCATAAAGAGTGGGAGCAAAAACAAAATGTTTCATTTATATTTTTGTTGAGTGTACTTGAAGAGCAGAGCAACATACAAGTTAAATGCAGCCAACAGAGGGCAGTACGTGTTAGAATCAGAAGGTACAAGGTGCATGCTTCAAACCTTGGTGCCAATGTCACGGCTCTTGACACGTAGCTTGTTGACCTGTGATTCAGCAATGTCAGCTCTCTCTTCAGCCTCATCCAGCTCATGCTGAAGTTTGCGGAACTTGCCAAGATGAACATTAGCTTGTTCCTCCTGTTTAGGTTGAATAAAAGAAATATAGTTACACATGACAGGGGAAAAAGCCAAAAAAAGACCTCATTTCATACATTTCCACACTTACAGCTTCCTCAGCAGATCTCTTGTAGGATTTAACTTTCAGCTGCAGCTTATCTACCAGATCTTGGAGTCTGGCAATATTTTTGCGGTCCTCCTCAGTCTGTGGAAATGAGAGACAAGGTTACAGACTTAATATCCTGAAATATCCTGAAAAAAGAACTGTAACCACACATGCAGAATAATGCATTTAACAAACCTGATAGGTCAGTTCCTTGACACGGCGCTCATATTTACGGAGACCCTTCACAGCATCAACGCTTTTCTTCTGCTCCAATTCCACCTCGTTTTCCAGCTCCCTCACCTGGTCAAAGTTTTTTTAGGCAACTTTTTGAATATCTTATTTATCACTTCTGTATTTGTCTACTTATCACTGCTGACCAAAACTAAGACAAATTACAAAAGTAAAAGAAATAATCACCCTGGCTTCAAGCTTCTGTAACTGCTTCTTGCCTCCCTTCATGGCGATCTGTTCAGCTTCATCCAGACGGTGCTGGAGGTCTTTGATGGTTTGCTCCATGTTCTTCTTCATACGCTCCAGGTGAGCGCTGGTGTCCTGCTCTTTCTTCAGCTCCTCTGCCATCATAGCAGCATCAGTAATGGCCTTCTTGGCTTTATCCTCTGCATTTCTGCATTCCTGCACTGCTTCCTCCACTTCAGTCTGAAGCTGAGATGTATCAGCTTCCAGCTTCTTCTTTTGGTTTATCAGGCTAGTGTTCTTTTATAATACAAATTAAGCAATTATGTTAAACAATGTATAGAGCTGCATTTAAAAAAACTAAAACAAACTCTGACATATATCTGTCTTACCTGTGAGTGCAGCAGCTGCACCCTCTCACTAACATCCAGCAACTCTTGCTCAGCAAGTTTGCGACCTCTCTCAGTTTGCTCCAGAGCAGACCTGAGCTCTTCCACTTCAGCCTGAAGCAGGTTGTTACGTCTCTCAACAATGGCAATGTTCTCTTTAAGATCATCATTGGCTCGAAGAGAGTCATCAAGCTGTAGCTGAGCATCCTGTAACATTTTCAGTGCCTCTGGTTACAATACCATTGTACTGATGCTAGAAAAAAATAATAGTAAGTACCCTTTCGTTTACCTTCAAATGTGCATGAACAGATTTAAGTTGTTTCTGGGCCTCAGCCGCCTGCCTGTTGGCCTGGCTAAGCTGGATCTCCATCTCATTGAGGTCTCCCTCCATTTTCTTCTTTAAACGGAGGGCCTCATTCCTGCTGCGAGTCTCAGCCTCAAGAGAGCTCTGCAGGGTGTCAATCATCCTCTGCATGTTCCGCTTGCTCTGCTCCATCTCCTCATCTTTCTCAGCTAGTTTCCTGTCCATTTCTGCCTTAATTTGGGTGAATTCAAGCTGGGCTCTCAGAATCTTCCCCTCCTCGTGCTCAAGAGAGGCCTAAGATAGACATCAAGAGCTTGTTAAACCATATATATTTACATGTACATGAGAAACTGAGGATTTAAAGTTTTAGTTTTTACCTCTGCTTCCTCAAGAGCAGACTGAATCTCACTCTTTTCCTGCTCCAGCTGTTTACGGACCTTCTCCAACTCATGAATGTTTTTTCCTCCCTCACCAAGTTGCTCAGTGAGGTCAGAAATCTCCTCTGTGTATGAAAATAGTTTTATTTAATTAGGGACTTTTTGGTACACACACTGTGTATGTATTTCCTGCCTTGACACATTCACTGCTGTATTACCCTGAAGATTCTTGTTCTCTCGCTTCAGGGTCTCCAGGTGGTCTAGAGATTCTTCGTAGGAGTTTTTCAATTTAAAAAGCTCAGTGCTCAAAGACCTGGCTTCCTTCTGAGAGCTCTCCAACTCACACTGACACTCCTCATATTTCTGTTTCCACTCAGAAAGGACCTAGACATGGAGATACAAGTTGCACAATTTTAAGTGTTTAAGTGTTGCAAATGTGCATTAATCAAGGAGACTGTATTTGCACTGTAGGAACACTCTGAAACCTCATGTTGTACAAAAGATGGGCAAATTATTTGCTATTGTTATCCACATGATGCTGAGTAGGTACATATGAATCATTGGCACCATTCTGATTTTATCTTCCACATGAAGTAAGAGAACACCTCAAAACATATAAAACTGGATTTGATTCATTCTAATGTGTTTAGGTGATTAGAAATTACTGATGTACTTTGTCAAAGTTTCTTTGCTTCTTGTCCAGAGCAGCAGCAGCAGCATTAGACCTCTCCACATCCACCATGAGATCTTCAATCTCATTCTGCAGCCTGTGTTTGGTCTTCTCCAGTGAGGAACATTTAGCATTCACTGCTTCAACAGCCTCTTCAGCATCCTGCAGACGCTGAGCCAGCTTCTTTCTGAAAATGAAAAACAAGTCTTACCCACACGTACTTAAGTGTTCTTTTTTTCTTATGGGGCATCTGGCAATAAGAGATGGGGAACAACATACAACAAAGAGGCCTAGCTGGATTCAAACTGGAGACATTACATTTCATCAACAACATATATCATGCAAACTGCCTAAGCCCTTTCCAAATAAACATGATTTTTCCATGACTCATTTCAAATGCCTAGCTCCCTGGAATGGCAGCTATGGCTCACTGCAGAAGGATTTACATTCAGGTCACCTTGGCAGCTGCCATATTCTTCATAGTACAGCAGTTTGTTGATCTGTGCTGACTTTCACTGTGGTTATATTGTCTTCTAAGGGGATGTAAAATGTTTTTTGTAGTGGTTGATGATCCTGTTGATGATTCATGAAACATTTCTCTAGGTGCGCAACTGTACTTATTTATCAACAGGAGTACACAGATGGGAAGCTAAATCAAATGGAAAGGAAAGACAAAGAATGGAAGCAGAGGCAAAAAGGCATCATGCTTGGTTTGCGTTCCTGCCATCTATACCTGTGTCTGTTCTCCTCCTTTTGGATTGCTCCCTGATATATGCATCCTGTGTTTTCACCTGCTGCCTGACCCTTTGTTTTAAACAAGTCATGTCACCTTATTTCTCCAAATCTCTACAATAGAGGTGGCAAGTGCAAGTTATCAGGACTATTTAACATTTTTGAATTATGCTCTTGATTATATTGAACTCACTTGGCCTCCTCCAGTTCCTCGGTTCTCTGGATGGCATCAGTTTCGTACTTAGTTCTCCACTGAGCCACCTCAGAGTTGGCCTTGGACATGCCGCGTTGCAGTTCAGCCTTCGCCTCCTGCTCTTCCTCATACTGCTCCCTGAGCAGGTCACAGTCATGACGAGCAGACTGCACTGCATGGGCTAATGCATTCTTGGCCTGGATAAAATTGATAAAGTTGGTATTTCTCCTTGACAATTTTAAGATAGAAAGATAACTTAATATATTTTGCCATCTTCATACCTTTACTTCCTCCTCTAGTTGTCTTTTTATATCATCAAGTTGTTGGTTGTAGGAATTCTTCCCTCTGGTCAGCTGAGAAATTAGCGATTGTTTCTCCTCCCCTTGTCTTGAAAGCTCATCTAGAGAGGCAAATTTAGATTTGGTTTTAGAATTGCATTGTAATACATCAAACAAGTTTATTATTTCCAGTAATAAGAGTATAACACTGACCGTTCTCAGCTTGAAGCTTGGCTTTTTGCGTGGTGAGGTCATGAAGGGATCTCTGATATTCATCACACTTGCTCCTGTATTCATTCATTTGATCCTCGAAAGTTCTGCAGGTTTTCTCTATGGTAGTCTTAAAAATAAACAAAGTATTTCGTAGTTCACAGTCATTTTACTGCTGTCCCGTGGGTAATATTTAAAGCTAATGGACTTAATATGTCCCCCTCTCTGGACATTTATCACTGCTTTTCACTTACAGTTCCTTAGACAGGCAGAAGATTTTATGTGAAATTAACTTTGTCTCATACACCTAGCCTAATACACAATACATTTAAATGAAGGTGTTCGTTGGTAGGTTCAAGCTGTTAAGCTGTAATTACTCAAATAACTACCAGGTTGACAGCTAGTGAGCATCTTTGTGCATACATACCTTAGACTTCACAATATGTTCCATATTGGAGACCACATCATCCAGCTCCAGCCTGAGCTCACTCTTCTCCTTCTCCAGTTTCTGCTTGACTCTCTGCAGGTTGTCAATCTGCTCTCCCAGGTCAGCGACACTGTCAGCTTGTTTCTTCCGGAGTGTGGCAGCAGTGGCTTCATGCTGCAGAGTGGCCTCTTCAAGGTCTCTGCGAAGTTTCAGGAACTCAGCCTCCCTCTTCTTGTTCATCTCGATCTGGGCAGATGTGGCTCCACCAGCCTCCTCCAGCCTCTCACTGATCTCCTCCAGTTCTCTGGATAAGTCTGCTCTCTGCTTCTCCACCTTGGCTCGAGCAGCTCGCTCTGCTTCAAGCTCTTCCTCCAACTCCTCTACACGAGCCTAATTTTCAAAACAACATGTTTAAATGTAGCAATACTTTTGTAAAATGTTACCATTTAATTAAGACCAACAAGAGCACATTTTTACCTGCAACTCTTTCAGTTTCTTCTGGAGTTGAGCGATTATGGCTTGTTCATCTTCAATTTTGCCATTCAGCTGGCTGATCTCAAAGTCTTTCCTGCAACATTTTGTTTAATCAGTGTTGGGTATTTAAAACTATGTACAATTTAAATGACCATACTAAATGAATATCATCATGATGGATTTTTACTTTTTCAGGCGCTCCTCAAGTTGTTGCTTGTCATTTTCCAAATCCATTACAGTCTCCTGGGTCAACTTTAAGTCTCCCTCCAGCTTTCTCTTGGCTCTCTCAAGGTCCATTCGAATCTTCTTCTCTTGCTCAAGAGATCCTTCAAGCTTAATGCAAATACATATGATTACAATAGTTGTTAAATGTCATTATTAATTAAATCTTACATTCTCCTCCATGTAGTCCAGTTTTGATATGGATTCTTACATCATCCACTTGCTGCTCCAGCTTAGCCTTGGCCTTGGTCAGAGTGTTGACTTTGTCTTCTTCACTCTGCAGATCATCCAGCGTTTGCTGATGAGCTTCTTGTAAGGCTTTCTTTTCCTTGGTCAACTTGGCAATGATTTCATCCAGAGCAGCCATCTCCTCAACCAGGTTCTTTACCTATGAACCATTAAAAGATTAGTGACTGGATGCCTCATTACATTGCTGATCTGTGTTAAAGCAAATGGTTAAGTTGGATGTCCTACCTTGTTCTCAGTGGCATGCTTCTCTTTCTCCACTTTAGCCAGAGTTAACTCTAAGTCATCAATGTCTTTCTTCAACTCGGAACACTCATCCTCCAGCTTCCTCTTCTTAGCAGTTAGTTCAGCATTCATTTCTTCTTCATCCTCCAGTCTTTCAGTCAGCTCTTTGGTTTTTGCCTCCATTTGAATTTTGTTTTTGATCAGCCCCTCACATCTTTCCTCTGCATCACAGAGATTATCTTGCTCCTGTTAAACATTTCATTTCATTAGCACATACCTTAATGACATGTTATACATTCATGTTCAGGAAAATGTCAGTGTAGCGCCATTCTCACCGCTTGAACTTGGAGCTGCAGGTCATTCTTCTCTTGGAGAAGAGTGACCATTTTCTCTTCTAGTTCCTTTCTACGAGCTTCGGATTTTGCATAAGCCTCTTTCAGCTTCAGGAATTCTTCCTTCATGTTGGCCATCTCCTTTTCTGCCTCAGCAGATCTTAACAGAGGTTTGATCTTGAAGAACAGCTTCATCCAGGGCCAATTCTTGACCCCCATGAATGAACGGACATTCCATTGGATCACTAATAATGCATCTCTAAAGTATTTTAAAATAAAATAGACTTTAGTTAAATATACAAATCCTTAATAGACCAATAATCCTTAATGACCAGTGTCAGCTGAACACAAATAATACCTGCGTTCCACCATCTTCTGATACTCAATACGAGACAAAAGACCACGGGATCTGGCTTGAATAGCAGTGATGATTTTGGAGAGACGCTCGTCTCTCATCTCCTCAAGCAAACCCAGCAATCCAGCCTTGAAGAATACCTAACGAGACACATAGGTATTTTACTCTTTTGCCATTATTCCATCTCATGCTGAAATCTTTCCCTTTACCCTATATCAGAACAACTTGAGATGATACCTTGGTGTGTCCAAACTTGTACTGGTTGTGATCAATATCCAGAGAGCCAAGAAGTTTCTCAGCTCCCTTTCTGCTGTCAATGAACTGACCCTCAGGGATAGCAGCGGGATTCAGGATGCGATATCTGAAAGACAAAATACATATTGTACAATAATATGTAGCGTCTTGAAGTGTGATTTCTTAATCACTATCTTTAATTACATATTACCTCTGTTTGAAATCTCCATAGAGGATCCTGTTGGGGAAGCCCTTTCTGCAGATCCTGATGCCTTCCAGCACACCGTTACATCGCAGCTGGTGCATCACCAGAGGATTCTCCATGGCCCCAGGAGTCTTGGTCTCATTGGGGATGATGCAGCGTACAAAGTGAGGGTGAGTAGACCTCAAGTTGGTCATCAGCTTGTTCAGGTTCTCCTGGTTAAGCATACATTTATGAATACTGGGTGTTAAAGCTTTTGCTATCATACAAAGTATCATGTTTTATGATAAAGACAATATACAATTTTATATATAAATACCCTGTGAAGTGCGGACACAGTCTGAAATGATGATCCCTTCTTCTTCTTCTCTTTTTTGCCTTCAACAGCGTCAACTGTCCAGAAAGAAATGTGTAACCTTAGAGCTAGACAAACATTTTAAATCTCCATAAATATATTCATGCCAGGGTACCTGAATCAGCTCCAGCATAATTTGCAAAGAGTGTAGCGAGCAGTTTAAGATTGGACTTCTGGTACAGTGTAACAACAGTCTCATTCAGAGGATCTTTGTTCTTCACCAGCCAGTTGTTGATATTATAATCCACAGTTCCAGCATAGTGCATCAGGGCGAAATGGGCCTCTGGTTTTCCTTTCACAATTCTGGGCTTCTGGAAGTTGGCAGATTTCCCCAGATGGTTGTCATAGAGCTTAGCTTTAAAGGTGGTATCAGAGGCTTTGGGGAACATGCACTCCTCTTCAAGGATTGACATGATACCCATGGGCTGAGTAGACAAAAATAGAATTATTATTATTATTATTATTATTATTAATAATAATAATAATAATAATAATAATAATAATAATAATAATAATAATAATAATAATAATAATAATAATAATAATAATAATATACAAGAAATATGTTTTATTCACGAACATTTAAATTGCCAAGTATCTCACCTTTTCAATCAGGTCAATACAGGCCTGCAAGTCCATTCCAAAGTCAATGAAAGTCCATTCAATGCCCTCTTTCTTGTACTCTTCCTGCTCCAGCACAAACATGTGGTGGTTGAAAAACTGTTGCAGTTTTTCATTGGTGAAGTTGATGCACAGCTGCTCAAAGGTGTTGAACTGCAAAGAGAAAAAATGAAAGATTGTCTGTCCACTTTATACTGAAAGGGCTGGTTTATTTATTACGCCTATCTCAGCGTCCTAATCAAGGCTCACGTCCCGACCAGGGCGTTACGCTCAGCTCATACAAACCGTCTAGTTGTACCCTCGCCTCTCGCAAAGCGAGGTCACTCTAAACTGTTCTCTGTGGTCGCCCCCAAATGGTGGAATGACCTACCAACGGCTACAAGAACTGCAACATCCCTTTCTACCTTTAAAAAACTTGTAAAAACCTTTCTGTTTCGAGAATGCTTCCCTGCCTAACAAAACTAACAAAACTAACAAACTACTCTGTGCTCCTTTACACCATTCTCAGCTTATGTCCTCCTCTGTAAGTCGCTTTGGATAAAAGCGTCTGCTAAATGCAATGTAATGTAATGTAATGTAATTTATTATTATAATGAGATCGCTTACATCAAAGATCTCAAATCCAGCGATGTCCAGTACACCAATGAAGTACTGGCGAGGTTGCCTGGTCTCCAGTGACTGATTGATTCTTATTACCATCCACAGGAACATCCTTTCATAAACAGCCTTGGATAGAGCTCCAACGGCATAGTTCACCTGTGAAACAGGTAATATCTTTAATAACAAGCATACAAATGACTAAAAGTGAACTTTTTAATGCAATTTTTTCATGTAACCTTTGAGCCTCTGCAGAAGTAGCCATAAAGAAAACATGATATGTTCTTGTATGGGATAGAGAACTTTTGTGTCCAACGCAGGTGATTAAGTTGAATTCATTTGTTTCTCACCTGAGCGACATTTTGTCCCTTGGTGACCCACTCATTTCCTACTTTGACTCTTGGGTGACAGAGTCCTTTGATGAGGTCAGCAGAGTTTAGACCCATCAGGTATGCTGATTTGTCAGCATCTGAAAGAAGAACAGTAAATGTTCTAAAACCGCCCACAGTGTCTCCTTGTTGGTCCTGAGCCAACCTGACAGAGAAAGATTCCCAGACCTTCTGTGCCATCAGCTTCTGCCTGCTCCTCTCGCTGCTTGGTCTTGAACTTCATGTTGCCATAGTGCATGATGGCACCAGTCAACTTGTACACAGAGTTCTTTTCCTCTTGAGTAAAGCCCAGCACATCAAAGGCACTCTGTGGCAGAGCACATGATATCTTCATGACTGTTCATCCATCCAGCATAAATACAACCAATAATATATATATATATATATATATATATATATATATATATATATATATATATATATATATATATATATATATATATATATATATATATATATATATATATACCACAATAATTACTGCAAAAACTCAACAACAAGAAATGAAGAGCTTCTTGTTTGTACTTTGTAGTGGTTACATCTGAACGTAACTTTAACTTTGTATCTGTTATGTGAAAGTGAATGCAGGATCAGGCCATATTCAGACCACATGAAGTGTTGCAACTATAAGCGTAGGGTTGTGTGGCAGAGTGGGGGCGTGCTTTTGTGCTGAGCAGAAAATAATTATTTTATTGTTATTGTTATGTTATTTTTCTGATACAGTTGTCCCTCACTATAACGCGGTTCACCTTTTACAGTCTCGCTATTTCACAGATTTTTTTTGTGTAATTTTGCATGTTTTTTTTTTACAGCGTACTATACAGTATGCGCATTGTGTTTGGCACCCTAATTGGCTAAGGGAGTACTGTACAAATGCGTTCGGCTAGCCAGATTTACATGAATGTTCCATCGCTACCAGTGTGACTCTGAAGTGCTGTATGTTTGCAGCCAGAGGAACTGTGAAATACGCGTGAGTTACTGGTAATAATTTCTTATGTGTCAAACCTTGATCATTAAAATTCAATTTGTTAAAAATGTTTGGGCTTGAAAACAGGTTTTGATCCTTGGTTCCATTTACTAATACGTAAGTATTGTACTTATTTTTGTTAAATCTGCGTAAGTTTGAACTTTGAGACTGTTTAAATAAGAGAGAAATGTGAGAAAATGTTAATGCCTGTCTGAGAAAAGTGTATAAAAGTGTGTGGTTAGGGGTTTTACGGCCTTAATGTATAATAATCGCAAAAAATAAAGCTGATTACTTCGCAGATTTCGTCTATTGCAGTTTTTTTTTTAGAACGTATCCCCCACGATAAACGAAGGACCACTGTATACCGGTTTTCTCATTCTCAGTGTTTTGGCCCTATAAGTTTGTTAATTTGTTACTCCAACTGCACTTCTTAGATCATATTTAATTGTCTCACCACTACCTTAAACAACACAACCCCACCACCAACTCAGAGTTTAAAATAAAATTTTAAAAAGAGGAATTAGTAAGACTCTGACATCTGTTGCCATCAGTTCCTCTGCATCATCAATGGAGGCCACTTGGGTTTCCCCTTGAGAGATGAAGGCGTAGTCATAGGGATTATTTGTGATCAACAGCATCTCTGGAGGACAGAAACAGGGTGAGACAAGGTCAGACAGATGGACACAGATGCAATAAAAAGCAGCCATGACAGCAGTGTTTTGTTTTTTTCATGGTGGTTAGACACCACTGAGAGGAAAGTAAAGGAACCACAGCTGTGTACTAACCCAGAATTTCAGGCTTCTTGTTGGACAGAATCTGGTAGAAAATGTGGTAATCTCTTTCAGCCTTGAGCTGAAAGGTCACACGAGACTTCTCCAGAAGATCTGACACAGTGACAAATACAAGAGTGAGAATACTCCCATGTGTAAAACCAACTATATTACTGTGTTATAAAACAGTTCATGTTTATGTTCTTCTTACATGTTTCAATATCAGCAGAGGCTAACTTTCCCCTGGTATCAAAATGAATTCGGATGAATTTACCCTGAAAGGATAAAGTTTGTATTCATTAAGAAACTAAACTGAACATGTTATTCACAATTCACATACACACACACACACACAAAAAAAAAACTCTCACAAATCTAGACGAGTTGTCATTCCTGATGGTTTTGGCATTACCAAAGGCCTCCAGAGCAGGGTTAGCCTGAATGATTTGATCCTCCAGGGTACCCTGTCAAAGAGGAACATTGCAATCAGTGTTTAAAGTTCCACAGAGACTTCAGCAGCCTCTAGTGGCATCAAGTAATATTTCAGTTCAGTTAATTCAGTTCATTTCAGTTAGTTTAGGTAAAGCAGGTAACGCAAATTTATTCCATTAAAGGGTTAATAGTGGCACACAACTTATTGTTGTATACCTGTGTTGTTTGTAATTTAGCCAGTACACTCCCCAAAATCCCCCCCGGCAAGTTAGACATTTGACCGAGCGTATATTACTTGCCTTTTCTTTGGCATTGGGGTCTTTCTTTATGCCTCCAGCTGCAATACTTGCAAAATACTGAATAACACGCTTTGTGTTAACAGTCTTTCCTGCGCCAGATTCTCCGCTGTAATTGCAAAGTCAATAATCAGTACTTGCAGTGGCATAATTTAGAGTACTATTTTATATCAGAACAAGTACAAGATATTACGTACGTGATCAGAATTGACTGGTTTTCACGGTCTATAAAAATAAGTTTCCGGAGAGCACAATGTCGTTAATGTCAAGATTCAGCATTATTACATGTGACAAAACTGACCCAAAACATTATCTGTCTTATTTTTTTACCGGATAGCATGTACTGGTAAGCGTTGTCAGAGATGGAGAAGATATGAGGAGGAGCTTCACTCCTCTTCTTTCCTCTATAGGCAACAACCACTTCTTGGTTGTACACTGGCAGCCACTTGTAGGGGTTGACAGTCACACAGAAGAGCCCAGAGTAGGTCTGAAATTCACAGATATATCCTGACTGTTGCATACATATTAATGTCTCATTGCTGATAAGGATTCCTGCACTTGTAACTTTCATAAAAACATGTTTTTTTTTGGACCGTACTTTGAGTTCATTGACAAATCTGAACTATTGAAATATAGACTACTCACATAAATCATCCATGCGGCGTAACGCTCTTTGAGGTTAAACAGCACAGCTGGTTCATGGAGGAAGGTCAACATGGCCATGTCCTCAATCTTGTCAAACTTTGGGGGATTCTGTTGCAGAATCTGGGTGTCTTTAACAGTTACAGTCTAATGAACATAAACACATTTTATGGATTAATATGTGATGGTCACATACATTTCAAATGTTATTTTTATCAGTGAGTAAAAACATTCAGATAACTCTATGTCGTTATTTTTGTTACCTACATGTGCTAACCTATTGTCAACATTGCTTGTATAAAATTACAAAACATGTAGCACATTGTTATTGCCAGATGGCAGCAATGCCTCATTTCATCACTCAGCTACTCTGTGAAGTGCAGGAGACACTTTTACTGCAGTAGCACTCAGGCGCCCATTTAAACTTGTATTTACACTCACTCAAGGATGCACACTTTAAATGACACATAGATTTACACTCAGATTAACACTTGTTCTCAGACGAGGACTCCCACATACACTCACACTCAAATTCATATCGAATGTGTTTCCCATGTTACTTTAACTGACGCTGGTGACTGGAGTGACCCGGGTAATTAAAGTGACTAAATGGATTCAGTTATTTTTGGGGACAGATTGAGTTCAAGTGCACTGAAGAAAGAAGTGGAGCAGTCTCTGAATTTGATAGTGAAAATGATCTTTGTGCATGGTAGGTAGGTTAAGAAAAAACTTTTTCATTGTGAATTAAGTGTGAATACATTCATCCACACAGATTTTTGGAGGTCTGACATGCTTTTTTTTAATCTCTATCGGTTCACAAATCCTGTCTACAGCCTGCCTTGTACTTCTGATTATCCCCGGATTATTACAATTATTTCAGCATTAAGCTTATACTTATATTTGTACATGTTGATATGTTAAGCTTAGGCTGTACATTCATAGTAATTTTATCATCGCAACTGTCATAAGAACACCATATGTGTTGTTAGTAATATAAAATACATTTCCGACTGATTGGTAAAAATGTAACCACTGACCTTTCCACGCTCTGTCTCTACAGTGACCTTGTCTCCATCTCGGCTGGTGATGGTTGCCCTCACAAACTCTTCAACTGGATCCGGGACAAAGCATTCCCTCTTTATGTCAAAGTTACGTGTGGATGCCTCCATACGCTCCTTGTCCGATTTCCTCAGGTACGAGGCAGCCGGCCCAAACACAGACATCTCCTTATCCCCCATGGCTGGACTAATGAACATAGAGAAAATATGGATTTCACTCGGTCTGTCACTTATCCTTTTTTCTCGACACTTTTCATAAGTTGGTTTCAAAGATTTTTTCTCATTCTCTACGTAGCATATAGAATTTAACTATTGACAAATCCATGTTTGTCTTCTATATATTATTTCAATCTTTAACTCTGTAATATGAATTACTATGAAATCATTTGTAAAAGGAAATTTACCAATGGGTTCAGCTTAGATGAGAGGTGAGCTCAGATTTCAGAGTATAAGTGATCCACCTGAAGTGGGCAGAGAAAAAAGTAAGTAGGATATTTCAAGGCTGTTGTAAAAAGTCTAAATTACAGAAACTTACTCAATATCTGGTACTCTTACTAGTATTTCGGATAATTAGTTATCCAGCCTTAACCTAGTTAGTTCAGATATTCAAATATATCTGACAAATATATTTTAATTTGGTGTGAAGTTAAGCATGTACAGTTTCCATCACCTCAGTTTAGTTAAATAAGGTAATATTAAAATAGAATAGATAGAATAGAATAGAGAATAGAATAGAATATATATAGAAAATATAGGATATGATAATACAATATGAAAAACAACATGCATACAAAATTTAGCCAGTTGTGCAGACTTACAGAGTCCAGGTGAAGAGGATCCAGCTGCTAGACCTGCAAGGAAGGCAGGGATCAAATATATAACCCCAGATAAACCTGCCTTACAAGGCCAAGGGCACCACCCTGAACTTCTAACTAACACTCACACAGATACACACGCGCACACATAAACAGGTACACTACTCCCACACGTACCCCTTTACACACCCACACAAACACACACACACATGCACACACACACACACACACAGACACAAACACACACACCCACACACACACACTCACACACACACACACACACGGTGGTAATCGCCATCACTTTCATCACTAATGACAGGGCTCTTTATGGCTCGCATGATGTCGGACTGCCCTCTCTGCTCACATCCAAATAATGTGATTTTTTGGGAGCAGCGCCAGGAACGTTCTCCTACATAACTCCTCTGTGACTCACCCATGCATAGCCTCTCTATCTCTAATTCTACCACACTTTTTACATTCCTTTTTCAAGTGAGGGACTGGTTGGGGATAAAAAACAGACTCTTTTTATTGTCTCTTCTTTACTGAGGAGCAAAGAGGGGTTACCTGCTAATATAGAGTATATCAGCAGTCATTTTTAATGTATTCATTAGGCTGGCTGCTGCACTCTGATTGCCACAGTATTTGGTGTGTGGTTTGTGTGTAACTATAACCAAAACGTCACTACACTAGGACACTACACTAAAAACTGCTGTCATTCCCTATTTATAGTATAATAAGTCCTGTCCTCACAATAAATGTGAACTAATTCACAAAATAAACTATTGAAATAATTATTATCAGTTAAGGAGTTGTGCAGAACCATTTTTTAGATATTTAAACTTTCTGGGAGATCTGTTCATTAAGTCACCTTGCAATCAGTTGTGTGTGAAACAGAAGACATCTTTACCATTTTGATGGTCCATCTCAAAGCAGAGGAGGAGAGAATCAACACCACGATTGTTGCTAAGTTCTGACAGAGCCTGAGTCACACCATCTATAGGATTCCAAAGTGCTGTTTTGAAGCCGAAAATAAGCAATGCTGGACACCGCCATGTTGGATGTACTGCTTCTTCGTCCTCCCAGCTAATCTGAATTTTGACAAAGACGTAGATCATCAGCGGACCACTATCAGCAGGCCCAATTACACCTGGGAGCTCTAATAAGCCATCTGTAATGGCACCCACCTGTCAATCAAGTGGCAACTTTAATATATTCACCCCTATATTTCCCCAATAGGTAAATACAGGTGTGCGATTGCCGGTCCCTGGTTGGCCCCAGCTGGAGGAGGCGGGGACAACACGTCCGTGACTGTGCAGGGCCAGGATTGGTGCGGCATCATTTCCGCGCCGCCAATGAGAGGGCCCCCGCAGCAGCATCACCGGCAATTAAACCGCAGCCGCCTGAGCATTGTGGCGGCTTATGTGGTGGTTATGAGCTCGCCTCGTTCATTCTGGTTACAATCGTGTTTCGAAACCGGTGAGGATGTTGTATTTTTGGTTTAGGACTGGGCAGGGATTAGTTCAGAGGTAGTTACTGATCACACCCAAGAGTATTTCTTCTGTGAGTCCCATTAGTTCAGGCGTGCTGTTTGGATGTGTGTTTTGTTTTTCGGTATTAGCTTTAGATAGTGAGGCTTTTCTTGGAATTTCATAGAATGTGTCAGTCTGTTAATATTAGGATTACATCTCTGATGTTTGCTGATTTTAATTATGCTGGCCTTATCAGACTGTACCCTGCCACACATGAGTTTTCTTAAAGTCTGAGGCCATGATACTCAGCCTGCCATGGTGCACGCCCCAGTTAGGTTGGAAATCAGTTGCTGTGAAGACAATTGAAGTATCTCTCAGTCTTCATCATATTGACAGACATGCAGCATATGTATTGAAGGATGGAGGAATGAATCTGAAGGTGATGTTCTCAATTGCTTCGCTATTTATGCTCCAACCCTTACTAATGTGATCAGCTCGGGATAGCTAGAACCTTGCTGCCATTGGCTACTATTTACACCTATGGACCTGTTAACCACCATGTCTTTGAATAGGGGGAGGATGCTGGAAGACTTGGGTACCTGCAAACTCCACACAAAAAGACCCCAGTTAGGCAATCCCAGAAATAAATCCAGAAACTATGAGCTGTGAGGTAATAGTACTGACCCCTTCATCACTATGCTGCCCAATCCAGTATTCAGCTTAAACCTGCTGTGACCAATTCACAATAATACAAAATCATAAGTCCAGGCAGGATACTGTAAGCTGCTATGCCAGTAAAAGCCTCTTCCATCATATCAATTTTTTGTTGAAGGCCTTGATTCTTGTATCCAGTCTGAAAAATGCTATCACTGCAAAAGTTTTCCCACCCCAACCTTTACCTACTTTTGTCATGGTTTTTGTGTAAACACAATTATTTCAATTTTGTAAAAATCTTTAGCAGCAGCACCATACCATGTTAGACTATATCTCCACAGTTGCTTGCCTGTGTTAATTGCCTTTCAGATCACTCCTCCTTTAATGATAGCAGGATTTAGTGGTTGGGTGATACCTGTAAATTAACACTTGTCTTGTTACAACATCCTTAGCACAGCCAGGCTTTAGTCTGGTCAAACTACATGTGGTTGGCATCCTGTCAGCAACCACTACTGACACTGATACTGACAGCTCTGTCATGACCCTTAGCATATAGCCTTACCGGCCGATGAAATACAGCTGGCACAGATGGATAGACTTCAAAGAAATTGTCAGCTGGGGTGACTGAAGCCCATCCCAGCTGACATTGGGCGATAGGGCAAGACGCCACTTCATCGCACAGCGCATAGAGACAAACAATCATTCACATACACAATTGAATGTGACAATTTAGCCACCAATTAACCTATAAAGTATCGGGGAGAGCATGCAAACTCCTCACAGAAAGGCCCCACCAATCAATTTAGTAACAATAAATATGCAATGTCTGGTTAGACAAAATGAAGCTTCCTAAGAAACATTTCAGGCGATGGTCGCAGTTTGGTTAGATTTAGTTACCAAAACTATTTAGTTCGGTTCAGTAAAATATCATTGTTTGGGTTCAGAATACAATCTAGCATCACATAAAAGTGTGTAATACATTAAGTGTGTTTTTAGGATAGGATGAGCTGTCGGACAAGTTAGCTTTCAGTTCAATGGGACATTTTATAGATGATTGGGGTTTTTCGAATAATGACCATGAGAATTCCATGGCAACATCACTTTTGGATAGCCATTTCACAGCCCATTTTTTCACTCAGGTGTAAAATTAATTTTGGGAAAGATGTTAAAAATTTTACCAGATGTCAGTTTTCTTGGGGAGTTAGGAAAAAAACAAAGCTAAACAAATAAGGTAAACAGCAAGAACGGATATTTTACCTTCTACACCTTTGTTGGGAGGGAAGTGGTACAAATTCATGTTAGCCAGGCTAGCTTGCTATTTAGCTGTGAGACAGAAGAAACATTGTTGATCCTGCTTGAAGAAGTCGCCTGAGATTTGGAATTTGATGATGGTTCTGAGTTCAAAGGTGTAGATCCTGTATTGAAATCACAGAAATCATCATTGGTGAAATAACAAAAGGGAAATGTGAAAAATGAACAGTCAGTTATGATGATGATATGTTTGGTATAGTCAGTACCATAAAATTTGATTTTGCAAAGGAGCCATTGGGAAGATAAGCATACCAGAATATTTGTATTTTTATCTGATTACTAAGTTTGCAAACTAATTATTTTTATGTATTTATCAATGCATGTTTATCATAGTTCATGTTTATTACAATAAAATAATGATGAATTTTGGCAGGCGACACAAAAGCTTATTTGGGCTGACATTGTCCCTCAACTAGTTTAAGCCCCGAAATTGGCTGGCTGATTTCAGTTCGGCAATAAATCACTGTTCTTTGTCATTTGTGACAACAAAACATGTTAAACACGGAGCAAGTATTTGCAATACTCTCTCTATGTTTGCTAACCACAGTCTTTGTATCTAGCTGTAATCATATTTGGTATAATAATTCTTTCCACTCTCCATTAACAAATACAACCTTTACTGCCAATTAGTTCTAATAAGATCTATTATCATAAAAATGAAGATCTATTTCTACTTTTAATAGCAACATTTTGAATCTTTGGGTATTGGGAGGTATCAAATAATTTAAGTCTAGGGTATGCAATGATAGTTGTTTCTTGTAAGTGAACACTCATTAAAAAGTATTATATCTCTACCCTATAATAAAAATAAATACTGGGGGAATGGATCATTTATTAAACCTTTTACCATTATGCTTAAAGTCAAATAAACATCGGGTTCCAGTCTACTCATAGACAGTAAGTCCTCTATCCATAGAAAGCTGCACCATTGTTCTCTCATCATTTTGGTATTAAGCATGTGTGCAGGTTATTAATACTCTGAGTGTGATGGATATTAATAAACCCTTTGTTTGATACCTTGCCTGACCCGCACTGCCTTCCGCTACCTAGATAGACCACACAAACAGTGCGTGAGCCAGGCACACCAGGCACACCATCAGTGGCATTTTCAGCCTGATAGCAGCCAGGCAGATAAGAGCTCACTTTTACTAGAATTAAACACACAAGACACAGTCATGAGGTAAAAATAACCACCATGGCTAGACAAAGAGCTTGAACTGATATAAGTGTTATTCCTGTTTATTCTCTGTCATATTTTGGTTGATAAATTTCACAGGCTGAAGGTTTTCCAATGCTGGTATGATACTGATAAATATTGATAAATATTATAACAGCTTTTAGCTACAGAAGTTTCCCTATTAAAAATTGTTTATATATTGTGAGGTGTTGCTATGTATGTGAGTGTCCTCACATATGTAAGTAATGTGAATGTAAGTAATCCTTTACTGTATTCTGTCATTAGAACTGAAATCAGTCATTAAAAAACGTAAACACAAACACACAGACATATTTTTATCTTTTAGTGGAAATAAACCTGAACTGAAGTCCTTGAGCACGTATATATCCATGTCCTTCTTTTCTGGCTTTCTGATTTGGAACATTTTCAGCAGCGGGACAAGGCAGAACAGATCAGGCAGGCAGCTGTTTGTGTTTTCACTCAGTGTTTTATTGAGGATTAGAGGTGAAATCCTACAGCTGACAGTCCCTTTGGTTGCCTGGATGCCACACAGATACCAGGCCCTTTCATGGATCTGCACTGGGAGGAGCAACACAGGGAGGAGTGAGAATGTGGTACTCACACTTGTCTGATATCACAAATTAAATTAAGAATGCTAAAGCAGAAACAATAGTTGAAGGACACTGACAAAGACACACTTTACATAGGGGACCTAAAATAATACAAAAATAATACTGTTTTTAAAGGGACAAATGGGACAAATTAACAGGGATCCTGTCACAGAGGCAGAGCAATACACTGCTGAACACAGTCAGCTCAAAAATGTATTAATGCCCACCTCAAAAATATCAATGTCTGTTTAAATATTCGCTATATTTATAATGTTTTTACCGCTTTGACTTGTCATTAGATAGCTGTAGCACCTATTTTTAGCTTGCAACTGCACTTCCTAGTATATTATGCAGCAGTTGCAAAATCAGACTGAACTCAAACTTCATATTCCTAAAGAAGGACTGCTTAGAAGGCCAGAGACAAAGGTGGAGCCCTCTATGACTATGAATTGATGACAGGCACTAAGAAACCAGGGATAGATGCTGCAAGGCCACTGACCGGTCAACTGGTGGCAGCACAGTGGCGCTTGACTTGTCTCTCTTTGGTGCTCGGTAGCTGATACTCTAGGATGCTGAGGCAAAGGCTGGCTAGGAAAAAAAAAGGTGAACCTAATCAAGATGGGGCAGACAAAACTGGGAAGAAACACAGCAAAGGCATAAAGTAAGGTTGCAGACAAAATGACCAGCTCACTGTCCCTTACATGTCATTGGTACAATAAGCCAAATCAAATAGTTGAGACATCAGAGGAAAACTCAGAAAATATGTAAATTTCCATCACAACAGTATCAATATCCGACATTGTACCATCACTTTAGACAACCATTGTGCAATCATCAGTTTCTGCCTTCAGGAGGACCACAGTCTTGGCAGAGGTCAAAGCCACACTGACTGGCACCATTATGGCGTGGATCTACCAACACCTGTTAGATCAGGTTCTCATAACATTCTTGGAAAGCATGCATGGAAACATCATCTGCTGATGTAGCCACACATTTCCGGATGAAAAGGTCGCCACCTTCTCCTGCAGGGGCAGAGATTTTGTTCTTCTGGTAATGTGGTGATTATGAGTTTATGGCAGTAGGAAAATGAACACACAATTGATTTCTTGAACTTAATACTAAACCCTTGGTAAACATACGTCTTTAAAATACACACTTGAATTCAACTGCCATGTTCTACAGTAGCACAGAATGGACAAACTAAAGACTGGCTTTAGGTAGTTCTGCATCCACTGTAGGTTCTCGTACATTCCATAGGAGGTTATTACTGCTAATGCTAATTAACATGCAGGTCTGTATTTAGAATCACAAAGGAGAGCCAGGTGACCAAACTGACTAACAAAGACAAAAGCAGCACACACTTTAATGGCATAACAATGTGGCATGCACCATGTGCTGGTTAGCAAAGCTATTCAAGAAAAAAAAAATGATACTAAACTTAGTTTAAGTGTGTGTGTGTGTGTGTTCCCCACCTTCCCACCTAACCCAAAAGCTTTCATGAATTCCATGTGTGCTAAATCACTATTGAATTATATAGATAATAACCGTGTACACTGATTATCATGGTTAACTTAGAGTATGTAAATACTTGTAAGTAATTTTGACCATATGAGCACACAGGATTTTTATAGGT
This sequence comes from Collichthys lucidus, assembly GCA_004119915.2. NCBI lineage: Eukaryota > Metazoa > Chordata > Actinopteri > Sciaenidae > Collichthys > Collichthys lucidus. Next base: position 28,109,891 of record CM014089.1, on the reverse strand, counting down.
GGGAAAACAGGATCGAATATACTCCATTACTCATCACATGACTCTTGACTGCAAGCCATCCCTTGACTGTGTTAAAGAAAATAGTAATGTCACAGTTGATCCACATAGTGGCAGTATTTCTTTTCATGAATGCATAAAAGGATCTAGGTGGAAGAACCATTCTCATAAGATTATAATAACTGAGGGAGAGTGAGTAAATTCAAATATGACACATATCTTTTGATGCACATAAATCATTTGACCACAGGTAACACCACTGATGAAGTATCATACCCCTAAAACTTCAAAATCAAGGTGCAGTTTAGGGTTAGGGTTTCTTTATTTGTCTCCACCAAGGAGAAATTTGTCTTAGAGATAGGCAAAGGTTACAGGACCATAAAACGCATATCAACATACCACAAACGATACTGACATATCAATCTACGATATACACAAACCAGCATGACATAAAATAAAAGGATAAAAAGATGGATATTCACAATACATATACAAATAATATTTATCCTGCCATAAGTGTAGCTCAGTCATACATCCCCTAGAAATTATCACACTCACAGCCACCAATCCATTTCCACACCAACACACATACATTAACTCTATAACCGTTATAAAAAAGTTAAGAGACCGTCCAGAAACAAACTGCATTCATTTCTGGTCATTAATTAGCCTAATAAAAGAGTGCTTGAAGCGATTGTACTTGCAAAGGGGAAGCCTGTATCTCTTCCCGGACTTAAGAAGAACATATTTCCCATTTAACACATGAGAACTGTCTGATAAAATGGCGTTTGCATGTCTGATAGTTGCCTGCTCAAAAAGATCCTTTGGATTAAGGGGGGGGCATCACACCCATTAACTTACCTGCAGTTTTGACTAGACTCGAAATCTCAGCTCTAGATTTTACTGTTTATTCAGTGTTCTATTCAGTATCTGTCTCTGGTTGAGTCTTTTATCTTATTTTGAAGGGCTGTTTATTATAAACAGCAAATCCAGATAGAATCCAATGATGTCTGTCTGTTAGTGTTTGGTTTACCAACCATCATGTAGAACTTTTCTATAATTCATGTAGATGTCAGCAACTTCAGTACTGTATATTGGTATTTAATTGGTCCCAGTAGAGAAATAGTCTTTTCTGGGACAATTGTAGTTTCGGGGTGTTTCTGTCTTTAAGACCCTCAGTCAGGGAGATTGCTTTCTAAAAAAGAGCTTTGGCTGAAAGATAATAAAAGGGTTACCTCCTCGTCTCTGAACCTGCAGCATTACTAGGTTTGTACCAAAAAATCCATGCACCATGTGTTCCTCAATAGGGGGAGTCACATACGTCATAAAAGGTGGTGCTTGCTGTTGTGGTGACTGGCAGCAGGTTCTGGAGTGAAATAATAACTCAGAAGTTAAGAATGGTTTTAGACCAGTTCATTTTGACGTTTTCTGCTAAAAGTTCAATCGTCTCCATGGTGATAAAAATGTATATTTGATGCATTTTATGAAAGGCGGCCATAAAAGTCGCCATCTTAAATTTAAAATATGTTTCAGTACAGCATGTATAAACACAATGTGCTAATGACAATCTAGCCCAGATTTATTATACTTAATTAGTATATAATATTGTGTACCAATTTATTTATTTTATTTTACAAAACGCGCAATCACAACATAAGAAACAATACAAACCATTGCATGCTTCTACTTAAATGCCCTACTTTCATGATATGATATCACTGTAGCATGAACTTTTTACATTTTCCATAAACTTTACCCAAAAGTGGAATATCCCTAACTTTTTGTGAGTAGTGTAAATGCAGATGAAATGCATGCAAATCATTCAACTATGTAGAGGAATTGTCACCTTAACCGTCACCTCATCTATTGGCAATTAATTTGTCAGGTGTCAAGAAATTTATAGTTGTACCCACCTTCAGCCCTAAAATCAGGTCCCACCGAGATTTGAACTCGGATCGCTGGATTCAGAGTCCAGAGTGCTAACCATTACACCATGGAACCACTTCATGGCTGCCCCATTTACAGACAGGTGGGTAGGAAAACCCAGACCTAAACCACTTTGAATGTTTTGTTTTGTACGGTTTTGAATTGTACGTTGTATTTCTGCTCTGTTTTACTCGATATATATTTATATAATTTCAAAAATACCATATGTATCGAACTCAATGTCAGACCAGGTTCAGATCAGGCTTAATGTGAGAGCTAAAAACGTTCAAGGTGGTTTAGGTCTGGGTTTTCCTACTCACATCACCTGTCTGTGAACGCGGCGAGCTACCTTTAAGCGGTTCCATGGTGTAATGGTTAGCACTCTGGACTCTGAATCCAGCGATCCGAGTTCAAATCTCGGTGGGACCTAAGTTTTACAATATAATAACACATTTCTGAATAGTTCCAAGACAGCTGAGGAATTTCATAACAGTAAGACCTAACGAAAGCGACTTAATCCCTGTGGATAAGTAAAATAAAAAAATAATCATCACAGAAGTCAATCAAATCATTATTTAGAGTGTAATTCAGCCAATATTAAGGACATATTTGTGACTCTAAACACTAAAACATATATATAAGCTTATTAATGAACCGACAAACAGCAAAACATTATTCCTGTAAACAAAAGTTTTCGCCTTCGCTCTGCGCGTTCCCGTGGGGACCATCCTTGCCTGCGGGGGCGCGCGCAGGCTGAAGTCGGCATTACGCCGGAAGTAACGCCTCGGAGCCGGAAGAGGAACTGGACTCGAGGTGTTAAGCTTGAACGTGTGGAGAACTTTTAACGTTGTAACATTTGTTATAACATTGCTTTGAAGCCCCGCTAAACATCGACGACCCCACTGTTCCAGTTTGAGCTCCGCTCCGGACCTAAAGATGTTTAACAGACAGACCAGCCTGTGGATGGGTGACGTATGTTTGAAGCCTCTTCCTTCACTGTGGGGACGTTAGCTTAGCTTAGCACGCTGGCTGTTAGCTCGGTTACGTTCAGTGACCCCTGTGCTAAAACGTGAAGCTAACCTCTTTACTTGACGGAGCTCCTTCGCTGGCTAACGCCTTCAATAACGGTCAAATGACTCCCTAAGCTCACATTAAGCGGCTCCCACGTGACTGTTTCCTGCTAATTTGTCTGGCCATGTTTGGTAGCAACCGTTAGCTGATACCTGCTACAGATCATTGGAGTTCCTGTGTAGCTGAGACATCACTCAGACTTATTTTGGGCCGGCAGTGTAGGTGTAAACAGAATATTCCGTTTAAGGTGACGTAGTGCCGACATTTAACCAGCGAACAAGTGGTTAGCTACAAGCTAAAGCAACTAACATGTAAACACAACTGTCCCCACCTGGAAATAATTTCCTTACTTACTTATTTTTTGTTTTGTTGTTTTCTGTGGTACCTGAATGCACCACCATCAGTAATAGCAGTTGTTGCCCCTTGACGATTTTTAAATTAATAATATTATAATAGCATAATATTATAAAACATGACCTGTCATTTTTAAGCATGTTTTACTGAAACACTGCAGAGCTACAGCCAGTGTTGCAAGGACCATTAAAAAAAGTTGTTGCATCTGTTTCTGTTGTGAACTTTCTTTTTGCTTCAAACTGAATGTGATGTATGTAAAATGTATTTTCATGTGTGTTTTTTAGTTGGACCCATACATGGATGAGAACTTCATCAAGCAGGCCTTTAGTGCTATGGGAGAGTCGCCGTTTGGAGTAAAGATCATCACTCACAGGATAACAGGGTAAGACCTGCGTACAGCAGACTGTGTGTTCTGCTTTGACTGGCGCGAACGACCGCAGGAACCATGAAAGTGGTTTCAGTTCCTCTTGTTCACTAAACCTCAGCCTGTGGTGTTAGATGTAGAAATTCCTGTTTGTGATCGTCTGTATCATGAATATCTTAGCGATGATCACCAAGTTCATGTTGTCTTGCTAAACAGTCATTGTTTGAGTTGTTTACAGACAATGTTGTGAATAAAGAACACAAGCTGACAACAATCTGAGTAAATCAGTAAAGTATCAAAGAGATTTGCAAACACAGTTTCACACGCTACTTCCAAACCATGGGTTTATTTTCTTGCAAATATATAAAAACACAGCAATGCATTGTTCTTCATATACACTGTTTGGATTGACATTGTAGTTGACTCGCTTCCTCTGCCCTGATGGTCCATCTCACTAAGTTGTCAGACAAATGAAACAACACTCATGATAGCTCTGGTGTCTTGAGTGACTAATGAAACATCACTCCCTCATAGCTGAAATATAATGTTCTAATGTTCTTCTAGTAAATGTTTTCTCTTTGTGTCCCCCCCCCCTGCAGTGGTTCAGCAGGATACTGCTTTGTGGAGCTGGCTGATGAAGCAAGTGTTGACCGCTGTGTCCAAAGACTCAACGGAAAACTGGTTCCCGGATCAAACCCGGTCAGTTCTATGGTGTAATTGCCAAATGCTTCCTCCATATTATTGCAATCCTTTATTTCAGTATATAAATACTGTTTCTCAATCAATACATACATATATATTATATACAGTGTATACTGTTGACAATTTAATACCGCCTTCCTTTTTTTTCCAGTCTTAGTTATGTTATCAAGCAGTATTTATTTGTTGATTTGACTGTGGATAGTGGAGCTCAACTAGTCTTGGTCCTCCTTTTGTTCTGATAGTAGCTCATAGTGCTGAATGTTTAAGTCTATAGTTTGAGGTTTGATCTGTAAACACACCAGATTCTTGTTAACAGAGTTTAAATGTGCCAAATCTGTTTGATTTGCTCTTTAAGTTACTTAAGCTACCACTTACTGTCCTAACATTTCTGAAGATGTAATACTAAACAGCGTTACAGATACAAAGTGACACTGTATTCTATATTGACTGTAGTGACAGTGAGTCTCCTGAATAGTCTGGTGATGTGTAACAAAATGAATCCTGCCAGCTCGAACCTTTTCTAAGCGCTGTGTAAAGTTGTGAGCTTTAGCTGCTTGCTACTGAACTTGAAATGCTGCTGGCCAAGCTACTGGGCTCCCCTGTCCACTGGCCTGTACCTGCTGCTGAAGGTGGCTGAGAGGCTGCTTGTACATGAATGTACTTTGTTTGAAGCTGGTGAATAGAGTCTCTGGTAGGAACTAACTGAGGAATGGGCTAAAGGCTGGTCTGGGTGGTGGAGGTATGTAAAACCCAAATAACAACCATAATAACTCCACTCTTTATTTCCAGCAATATCAGTGCTATACTACACGTCTCTGGTGTTTGACGTTGGCTAAGTGTTTGTGTATTCTCTTCCCATTTGCAGCCCCGGAAGTTTAAGCTAAACTATGCCACATATGGAAAACGGCCAGAGGCAGGGTAAGACATGATTCATGCTCAACATTTGCATGTCAATGCTCCAAAAAATCATCTGAAACCTGTTGTCTTTAGGTTACATTCAGACAGAAGGTGCTGCAGTGAATATATAACATAACCGCTGTGAAACAATCAGGAAATAGCTTTATTTCATTTCATTCTTTCTCTGAAAGAAAGATGGATGACCCCCACTCAAATGTTTTCACCGCAGCACCTGATCTTGTCTGAATGTGCCCTAAATCCCTAATGAAGAACTGTTTTTCATGAAATGTTAGTTTAAATTCTAAAAAGAACACCGAAGATCTGCTGAGATTAATGTATGGCAGTGGTCCCCAACCGCCGGGCCGCGGACCAGTACCGGCCCGTGGATCAATCAGTACCGGGCCGCACAAGAATAAATTAGTTATTTCTGTTTTATTTAATACGGTAATTTCGAAATAAAAAAAACGTTTCAAAATATAAGATCGCTCGACTTAGACTGGGACTATAATAAAGGGGGACTTACTACTTCATCCACAGTTGGTAGGAGAAGAAGAAAATATTAAGTATAAATGTAAATTACAAAAGATAATTAATTGTGCGAGGTAGTTAAGTTATTAACCACATCAAAGCACACGCGCTTAACTCGCGTCTGTTTGAGCAGCTCTGTGAGGAGATGGACGCGGAGCACAGACGTCTTCTCTTATACACAGAGATAAGATGGTTATCTCGTGGGAAATCACTGGCCAGAGTGTTTGAACTACGAGAGCAGCTGCAAAGATTTCTCTCAGAAAAGAAGTCACCGCTGGCAGCACATTTCAGTGACGAGGAATGGGTCGCAAAACTGTCTTATTTGTGCGACATATTCAGCTTGCTCAATGAACTCAACCTGTCACTCCAGGGAAAAATGACAACTATCTTTAAGTTGGCAGATAAAGTAGCTGCATTTAAAGCCAAACTGGATTTGTTGGGACGACGCGTGAACAGAGGCATATTGGACATGTTTCAAACATTAGCAGGGATTTTGTGTGAGACTGAGCCTACGCCCTCACTCACCAAGCTCGTGCACGATCACCTGTCTTTGCTGTTAAAGGAGTTTGAGCGCTACTTCGCAACCTCAACGGATCCACAAGCTCAGGCTCCCGTTACGGACAATGTTTTATGTTATAATAGCGTTATATTGTTGGAGCAATGAGCAATGTGCTAATAAAGTTATTATTTCCTAATGTTATAATAGCGTTATATTGTTGGAACAATGTGCTAATAAAGTTCCACAGTTCCCACTTGATGCCCTCCTGATCACTGTCATGGAGGCCATGACTCTGAAATATGGCTGAAATTAATTATTAATTAATTAACATCACAATTTTAAGAGGAATCATTTTCTGATACCATAGCACACTACACGTGAGAACAAATCCATATAATACGCCTTCAAGTTTGTTTCCAGGTGTTTTGAGTACAGTGAACCCTCGTTTATCGCGGGGGATACGTTCCAAAAATAACCCGCAATAAACGAAATCCGCGAAGTGAGTTTTACAATTATTATACATGTTTTAAGACTGTAAAACCCCTAACCACACACTTTTATACACCATTTTGCACACATTTTGTACAGTACTCCCTTAAATAGGACGCAGAACACATGTGCGGTTCTCCCTTAGCCAATCAGGACGCAGAACACAATGCGCGTTCATACTGTACAGTACGCTGTAAAAAAAAAAGCATGCAAAATGACACTGAAAAAAATCCGCGAAACAGCGAGTCCGCGAAAAGTGAACTGCGATATAGCGAGGGATCACTGTATTGCATACGTGGACACATTTGTATAATGGCTTGTATGTCTTGTGCAATATTTTCCTCACTTCAGGCCGGAGTTCTCTGTGTTTGTGGGCGACTTGGCCTCTGAGGTGGATGACTTCCAACTACACCAAGTTTTCAAGAAGTACCTCTCCTGCAAAGGAGCCAAAGTGGTCACTGATCAGTATGGATACTCCAGGTATGTAAACTCAGAGGTGGACCTATGCGGCCTCAGACATGTGAAAAGTATTCAGATGATTTCTTGATCTTTGTTGTGCTGTAATGATTATTTAGATAGCAGTGCTGTGGACGTTGACCTTCAGTACATCTTCATCTATTTTCAAAGAAAGAGGCTGATGAAGAAATGTTTTCTTACCGTCTTATGCTAAAACTATTGTTTTCCCCATATAGGCTAAGCAAGAGCAACTCACAATTCAAGTGATGCTACCTCATGTTAAAAGTAAAACAACAAGTTTCAGTTCTACCATAATAATACCCATTATATTCTGTTTCTCATTATAAGTGGCTTTTAAATGCCAACTATGGAGTGTGTGGTGGTGTTGAGACAAGGTGTAATTGCTGTTTGACTTGCAGAGGTTACGGCTTTGTCAAGTTTGGGGAGGAGAGCGAGCAGAAGAAGGCGATCGAGGAGTGCCAGGGTACGATGCTTGGGGGGAAGCCACTCAGGCTCAGTATCGCCGTGGCAAAGAGGTAAGATGCTGTCATGGAAACGTGATAAAATAACTGTTGATGTAGAATGACCCTTCAGATTGTTAGATTAATAGTCAAGTTCATTTTGAAAGTGTCCTTCACAAAGTTGCCATCAAAAAGTTGATAAAACCTTATTGTGTTGCAGCCAGAAGATGAGCAATTACCACGGGGGCCAGGGCCAGAATTACCATAACAACTATAACCAGTCCCAGTCCAGTTACTATGGCAGCAATAGCACTGCAGGTCAAGGGGGCTACTACTCTCAGTGGGGTGGCTATGACCAGTACAGTGGCTACAACAACAGCGGCTATAACAGTGGCTACAGCAGCGGCTACAACAGTGGCTACAACTATGGCTATGGTCCTTATGGATACCCCCCACCAGGCCACATGATGCCACCACCTCCCGTGCCTCCCACGTCCACTGACATGTCAGGAGCTACAGAGGTGAGAGAACCCCTAAAGACCAGTGTTCCTGCTGGGTTTTATTTATGTGACTGTAAATGATTCTCAGTGTTTAATGTGTTTTCCCAGCAGAGCCACGAAGAGGCCGGGGGCATAGAGGAGGACAACGCAGAAGGTAACACCTCACTTGATTAAACCCACAACTTTAGGGTTGTCTGGTGCCCCAAAAGGGTTCTGGACTTTGTTTATCTGAGTGTTTAATGAAGTGTCATACAGTATTTGTGGTGGTGTTTGTTGCTCACATGCACAGATATGTTCGACACACTGACATGTACGAATCATCGCTTGCTGTTTCTTTTTTTACAGAGCCCATCCCTGAATGTGACGTGGAGCAGTGGAACAAAGATTTTATGCAGCGCAGCGAGGAACTCTACGATGCCATGATGGACAGTCGCTGGGAGCCCATAGACTCTGTTAACTCTCCCATTCCCTCCCTCTCTTGATAATTTGTTTTCCTCCCGGACCTTAAATATTTCATTTTTTATGATTTTGTACTCTCTCATAAATCTGCCGTGATTGAACACCATATCAACACCTGTCCCTGTACTTCACTGACTGAAGGCTCAGAGTACTTTCAGATGTACTTGTTCCTGTTCAAGTACAAACAAATATCCACTTGATTTTAATGTTTACCATGTTGGTAATATTCAGAAAGTTGTTCAATCAGTGAAGTTGCCATGCATACCATGAAGTCCTCTATACACTTTAGGACAAAGTGCTGAAGCAGGCTCTCTGCTGTCGACCGGCACACAGTAGCTGTAGCAAGTGAATGTCGTGTCAATATTTCAATATTTAATGATGAACTCCACTGTCATTTACCTTTGTTGATCCATGTTGAAAAGGTGTCACCAGCAAAAGCTAACTTGATTACGTATGACCCCGACTTTTGAAGAAGAACCTGTCTTCTGAAGACAAATGTTAAAACTATGCCTTAATCGTCATTGGCCGTGTACTTCCTGTCAGTCTTGGATGGTCATTAGATTATTTTGTATATACAGGAGATCACTCTTTCTTGTATTAATTTTTAATGAAGGAATTGTCCTTTTTTTCCTTTTTTTTTTTAAATTCTGAGATTTAATGAACATTATCTGGGTTTGAAGTTAAAGTATATAAGGGTGATATTGAGGTTACCCAGCAGTAATCGAACACAATGTAATTTATCACTGTTTTCCAGGTAAGAAGCTCCATGTCTTTCTATATGATGGTACAACCTCCCAATACCTTTTGAGCGCTGTGAAACTGCATGTAATGATTTTATGAGGTTGGTGGCTGTTTTTTCTGCATCAGATGTTCAGGCAGCATTTGTCCTCTGCTGTTTGATGGCTGATGTTTTGTATATTTTCTTTCTGGAGACGTTTTAGCAATAAAACCAATTTAGGAGGAAAATGGTCTTCTGGGTTTGTTCTTCACGGGGATGGTAAAGGTTACGTATTCTCTCTCATGAGTCTGTAAGATAGTCAACATTGTGCAGTTTAGTAGATAGTGGTTCTGTACTTTTTAAGATATGTAGATATGTTGAACTGTTTTAAGTCCCAGTGTCAGAAGGAAAAGGCTCAGCTTAAATACTCCTAAAGGTGTCACTCTACAAACTGACAGTGGTTGGGTTACTTTGGTCACCAAGGGTGCCAAACAAAAATAGTAACTCCAGTTAAAGCCTCATATTTGTTGCATGTTGTTCCCACAGTCTTTATAAAGCAAAGTAGTAGTATGTACATCACCATTACATCACCCACAGATTTCTGAAGAGCCGTTGTGAAGTTCAGTGTATGTTTCCACTGCCTTACGGCTAATCAGAAGATGGGAAAAATAGCTGACATGGGACATGCTGTTAATTCTGAATAACTTTAAACTTTAATATAATTTGAACAGGTGAGATGTATAAAAAATCACCCTCAGTACAGTCATCATGAACAGGGAAATATAGCTATACAGACTCACTTCTTGAGCCAGCCTCAAGTGGACGTTTGAGGGACTGCAGGTTTTGGCACTTGTGTGTTTGCTTCACTTAGAGGTTGCTGTTTGGTCATTCCCAGCTCTCTCCCCATAATTTTCCTGTCAACGTCTAACAAAGCTTTAGCTTAAAGCATTGCTGTGTCTAAGTACAGGCTAAAATAAATGTTAGCATTGCTTTATTGGTGTTTATTATCAGCAGAAAAATAATGAAATCTACAATCAGTGAGGTATTTACCTTTGTATGCAATAGTTGGTTAAAAGTGAAGAGATCTGTGTGTCAAGAGAACCGGCATTCAGCGTTTTAATCATTTCGTGGAGTCTCAGAACAAGCAACAGCAAAGCGTCTGAACAAGAAGAAAAAGTGTAACTCAAATGAGCCAGTGCTTGATTATTAGATTGATTGTGGAAACTTCCCTTTGCCTTTTTTCTTCCAGCCTTGCCAGTTCTCTGTTAAGATGCTTCCAGACAATCTTTCTTAAACACATTACTCATGCAAAATAAGACACTAATAGAAAAACACATGGATGTTTGATAGCATCTGCCAGCCATACCATGTTCATGTAATTGGAGTTCTCGATTTATTTGAATTGGCTTCATTTAGATCAAATCATTTCAGTTTTTGGAGCTGTAGGTTCAGTGAAGTCTCAGATTCTTAAACATTGCCAGGCAGACTCCTGGATTGCCAAAAACACACTTATTCTATTGGTTTGTTCAAAGTTTCAACAGGATTTCTACACTTAAACAAACAACAAAAACCAGAAATGTCTGTTAGTCATCCCCAAACAACCACCGGCTAAGGATTTAGTTAATCTTTGTGTTAAAAATCAGTATTTCACTTAATTGCTGTGATCATGGTTCAATTTTGTGTTTTGTTCTTCAGAACAATTGGTCTTGGTGTTGAGTAGTCCCAGTCCAGGCCTCCCAGGGCAGAACCAGCTGGGGCCCCAGCGGTACCAGCCTTGGTACAGTCCTCTCCAGCTCAGGCACCCCAGAGCGCCCCCTAGCAGCTGTGTGGGGAACTGAGGGAAGTAAGCTAAGAGACAGAGCAGCAGAAAGATCCAAAGGCTGAGCAGGATAACACAGAACAGGAAGAGGATCCTCAGGGGGGCACCTGAAATCCCACCAAGGCTCAGATAAGGGCCAAACACTGCAGTTTCCTCAGCCAACAGAAGGCAGCAGAGACAGAGGAGGAATACATCCTCTGAAACTTCATACCCCCTCCACAGCATCCCAGCTCTGAGGCACATGGACTTGCTCTCCCCTTCTCGCAGAACCAACAGAGGCTGCCCGTTGGCAACTTCTGGACCAGAGAGTAATGGTTCGTAGCAGCTTCCTGTAGCGTTCTCCAGAAGGTCTAGGAGTTTACAGAAACCAACCCACAATCCACCTGCCACCACGAGCCGGGAGAGGTGACGCATGGAGAGGGAGAGGGAGCGACGAATGGAGAAGGAGAGGAGGAAGACGAAGGATCCAACAAAGATGCAGGTCCAGCCCCAACCGGAGCGCAAGAACATCCTGGAGGGAGATATGAAGATATATGAACAGGTTTAGAAGTAAAGACAAGAGACTGGAGGAATGAGTTAGATCAATTTGACTGAAAATTAAGTCATAAAACATTAGTGTAATTTTATAAAAAAAACACCTCAAGAAGATCCTCTGATAGCTAGAACAGACAGTCTTTTTAATAAACTTCTTGCATGCAATAAAGAAACATGCTGCCCCACCCTTTGACAGATCAATCTTATCTTTGGCTAAATATCATCCTCTCAGGGTGGAGGCTTGCATGGTAGGCCTCAGAAACTTCGCTATGTTCTTAATTGAGAAAGTAGACAGGAAGTAGCCTTACCTGTAGAGGAAGTGGCTTCTCTTGGCAAAGACGCTGTGTTGGGAGACCCAAAAGCTCAATGTAGGGCCGAACATCACCACTGCTGACAGAAACAGATGGAAGTGCTGCCGGAACACAGTGCTACCCAGGAACCGGGCAGCCAGGTCCGTCAGGACCACCAGCAACGTGTTGAGGAACATCTGGAACCAGAACTAAACCTCTGATTGAATCTGAATGTAATATTCCTATATGCTGCTCTGAATGCAGCAGTCTGTTTGTGTAGATTACCCACGTCAGACTAAAGACTGCACTGTTTTTATTTGATAATCCTGTTTAGAATGCACGGAACGCAATAGTTAATGTTGTAGATTACCTCTGTTGCATATTCTGCTTCTTATGTAATCGAAACGTCTGGTGGGAATCGTTCAGTCCGTACAAACTAAATAATGTTTTTCAAAGTTTGAGATTGGATCCATTGATGGTGCATTGATGGAGGATATCCAGATCCAGAGATGTAAAGATGCTGGCTGCGTAGTTCTAAACAGTTGGAAGTCCATTGGTGTTAGCTGCTAGTGTTCGGCATCCATGCGTACCGTAGAGTGACTCTGCAACATGAATGAAATGACAGCTGGCCTCTAGCATTCCACAGACTGCAAATATGTGCACACTGAAATCCAACCTCGAAACTTTTCAGTCCAGTCCTTGTTGTATCTGCCTGTAGCTTCAGTGCACCGTTGAGCTGCAGAGGCTTTAACAATGCAACCAATCCACATTGCTGTCGCTTGGCTGGTTTTTCTTGCAGCTGCAGGATGAGGGTGAGCTGAGCTCGTACAGCAGGTTTTTTGTGTATCTCCTTCCCGTTTGCCTCTTGTTGCGACCCCTGTGGATCACTTCTGCAGAAATGCAATGGCCGCCATGATGCTCCACTGAGGGATGACCACTGCTGGGTCACCCTGAGAAGCCTTGTAAGCCTCAGAATACCTCCCCTGTCTGAACTATCTCTGCAGTAACTGTAGCTTCTGTGCTCCTCTCTGTCACTGACACCCACCCTCTACAACACACACATAAAAATACAGTGTCTGTTCTCGCCCTGCCATATGCCTCCTGGGCCTTGAAGGTGTCACATTGCTCCTGCTGAGATGACTGAAGGGTACAAAAAAGGTTGAACCAGTGACATATTCAGCCTGGTGTTAATGTGCATCACAGGGTTTCTTACTAATTGAGTCCTAATTGCCAGCTGGGAATCAGAGCCTGTGTTACAGAAAAGTCCCGAATTGTCAGCAATGATGTGATTAGATGCAACGTGTTGGTGTGTGTGTGCACTTGTTTGCATGCATGTGTATTAATAGCAGTAACCTTTGTACTGTATCTGAGCTGAGGCTCAGCTGTTGCAGCAGTCTGTGTCTGTCAATCAATAAATGGTAAGACACACACACACATTATCCAGTTTCATTTCATTCCTCTGTCTAAAAGTACAAGTTAAAGCTCAGACAAACAATCTGTTCAACCTGCAGTGTGAGTAATTAACTAACCCTAATTACACAAAAACACTGTTGACACAGATGTCTACAGGTTATGCCATGTCACTGATTGCTTGATTCTTTTTTTAATCGTATCCGTCCTTTGAATGGCGAGTTTCTTAATTATCTGGAGCATCAGAAACTTTTCTTGGATGGTCCACTATGCTCCTAGTTGCTGTAGCCAACTCTTTTTCAATAGTTGCTCAATCATTCAGCTCTGGCAACCAATCGTTCTGGTTGATGCAGCACTACCGGTGTGCAAACACTGGAATGTCGCCACTGATACTAGAGTTAAAGAACTGGTCTGCTGTGAAAGCCACCTGGCATTCACAGGGTAATCAGCTTTGTGTGAATAGTCAGTGGTAAACAAATGCATAAGCATATGTACTAAAATGCCATGTTCACTATTCCTTTAAAATAATCTAGATGCTGTAAAATGTTGAAGTTAAACATCCATCTTATTTGGATTTAAACCATGATTTTTGTGGACTCATATTCACTGGTTTGCTGTGCACACTGGCTCTTTAAAACACAGTTTAAAGTGTCTGTAATCCAACATAAGGCAGGTTCCTCTCATTTGGTGCAATGTTTTGTTTTCACTTTTTCACATTCCTGTAACCTTCTTCTGTCCTTTGCTGTACTTGGTGTTTGTGAAAATGTCTGAGCTGAACTCTCCTGTTCCTTGTCGGCTTCTGTTTTGAACCGGCCTGCCGTCTGTCCTAAAGTAAAAGTTGGTCCTGTTTCAAAGTGTTAAATGTCTCTCAACTCTCAACTCCGTGCACGAAGGCTGGACACCCTAATTAAGTTACAGACAGCATTCTAACCACTAGCATCTGTTACATCACCTCTAAATAATAGAAATGTCACAAGAATTGAAGCAATTCTTCTACATGTTTGAGGGCACTGAAGTATTTCAAGTTCGTTTTTTAGCCAGTCTATAAATAATCAGTGCAACACATTGAATTATTTCCATATCGCGTGACTATAATTATGTCACAGTTTCACTAAGAACCATTCATTATTGTATATTTGAAAGTAGAGAGTTATATATATATATATATATATATATATATATATATATATATATATAGATATATAAATGTGACCGATGTGTGCTGTCAACAGTCAAATTGGGTGGCAGCAGCTAGTCTTCTAACAGATGACATCACATTTCACCAATTTTTGCAAGTGAGTTGACTGTCCTCTGAGACAAAGAGTTGCCTGACATGCATTGGCTTTTGGGGCCTTGGCTTTAATAATAAAGTGGAATCCATCATGAGTTAACAGCTGATTACTGTCATTTATTTATCTTTTGGTGCCTGAGCTCATATTTAATATATTCCACAGGGGAAGAGCGTTTCTGTGGGTGATCTTTATGTTGTTCCAACAAGACACACGACTGCATGCAATTCACTCTCAACTCTACCTGTAAGTATGTCATGACTTACTGCTTTCAATTTATATCATATATATTTCTTTGTATTTGGATAGTTTCTTTTTAAAGTTTTCCTTTTTATTAGAATGATGTTTGCATCAGTCGCCATTGATATTTCCATATTTTCTGTAAGTAATGATTTTACCTAAACGTG
Source organism: Collichthys lucidus (assembly GCA_004119915.2). Taxonomy (NCBI): domain Eukaryota; kingdom Metazoa; phylum Chordata; class Actinopteri; family Sciaenidae; genus Collichthys; species Collichthys lucidus. The sequence goes on along the minus strand of CM014089.1, from coordinate 28,094,721 downwards.
GCTTTCATGAGGCTAATTTCTAAACAATTTATCAAATGATCTGGGATTGTGTTGAGTTATTTTGTGTTATCCTCTCACAAAATGTTGTGTTGAAAAATTGAAACTGTAGTTTATGGAGCAAAAAAAGAGAGACAGTCTGGATTCCAAATATGCATTTAAAATTTAAGTTTGGTGATCAGGAAATGAGAGAACTGTTCAGAAAAAGTTGATTTGTTTGTTTTTTCATCAATAATAATAATAATAATCATGTTTCGATGTGTGTAATAGCCTTTTTATGTTTTTGTCAATTTATATATAGCTACAGTTTTGTGCTTCATGTATTGGATATCAATTTTATAGGTTAATGTAATGACATAAGATAAAATATTTTTATAAAAATATTTTGGACTAGCATGATAAAAAGCTGCTAAAATGGTATTTGTGTGAATGCATGGAAACGTTTGTCCCTGGCTGAGTAGCTTGTGGGGTGTGCATTGTGAATGAAAGAAGACCGTATTTATCATTTTGATAACTTAGGGGTTTTAATGCAGGTGTCTTTACAATTTTAGAAAACTTTCAGTCAATAAATCCTGGACTGGTTTGGAAATTGAGGCCTTTACAGGGAGGTACAGATCGGCCCTGGTGATGACCCTTCCATTCAGCACCTGCAAAATCACCACAAGGAGAGCAACAGGGACACCTAGTGGATTGGTGGAGGGGTCATCACACCCCTGTTTTTGTGAACGGTACACGGTGTATGTTTGGACAGAGAGAGAAAGACACAGAGAGACAGAGATTTATTCAACTCGCCCAGAGGGGTTCATGCAATTTTCTGAACTCATCTGACATACACGTTTTAGTCGCTTCAAAGCTAGAGCTCACAACATACCCTTACATATGCAGATTACAGAGGCTACATATGTCTTACAAATCATATGCTTCAGATATAAGGCACCATGCTTGTTTGGTAGAGCGAAAAGTCATTCAATGTATTATTCCCACTAAAAATATGGGCAATATTTTTTCATATTGTTCAGGCTGTAGGCCTGCCATTCTTCATTTGTTTTGTGCAAAGTACTTTATTCTGACCACAAGGGTGTAGTATAGTTCTGTTTCTGTTTAATTGGTAACATCCAGTAACATCCCAGCATCAGGTGTATGAAATAAGGTGGAAATAAGTGTCAGTTGAATGGTGGTGGAGCACAACAGTTCTTACTGTCATCCAGATGAAAGCCAGTTTAACCAGTCAATCTGCATGGTAACGTTCTGTTTTTTCATTTTTCTTTGCTGCAATAAATGGGAACCTTACCCAAAAGAGAACAATCTTCGCACAGTATTTTGTTTTGCCTGGAATCAAATTAAGAGCAATTCTCAAGCCACCATTATGTGACTAATTAAGTTTCTTTTTGGATAGTCACAACACAGGCCTTTCAGGAATTATGAACTTGTGTTTATATGCACAGGAAATTTAACTGTTATGTTTTCACAAAGCAGTTTCTTCTGACCACAAGAGTGACAATGTGCCAGTGTGACGACCAACACAAAGTCACCAGAGAAGCTGGATGTCAGACAGACCGCTTTGTCGTGGAGAAATTGCAGAAGTCAAAGGTCAATGGTGAGGTCAGGAGGGAAGAAGGTGTTCAGGAGCCTCTGATGTCTTATGCTGTATTATTTACTGGCTCTTGGCCAAGGAGAATTAGAGACACTCTCAAAGTTCATCAGAAGTGCCTGAGTCGGTCTCACATTCTGACGAACTTGTGATGGTGGATAAACTTTAAACCCAAAGATCACACCCCAAATACTATACGCCCAGAATTAGTCAAAGAGAATGTCTTTACCTATGGAGGTGTTATTGTCAACACATTCTAGTCTGGAGACACAGATGTCTGTTTACGCAGATTGGAACGGCAACAACAAGCTATCTATTATGACTAAGAAGGCAGCAGCAATAAGTCTCTTTGACCCCGGCCACCACAGTGTTGAGATATGGTGGCACCTAGTCAAAGACAAACAATTAACACTGCTGAGGACCTCAAGGCCCACACGTGACCATGTGCAACTTAAGGATAGAAATTCCATAACACGCTTTTTATGTATAGTTATACAGAAAAAAAATCACCTGTTGTATCCTTCTTGAATATATATTTTCAGGTTCTGTTGCTGTGGGCAACACCACATCCAACGTTATTCCATTGTGTTCATCAACTTAGTACTGCCTGACAGCCCACCAACAAAGCATCCACACGTGGAGTTTTCTTCATTTGAGGAATCTGTAATCTTCAGGATCTGATCCTGAAGATTACAGGATCAGATCCTACAAGATCAGACTCACTGATGAAATCTTCCTCTATTTAAATTTTCATTGCTAGGGCCATTGTATCGCACAGTGCCGGAGGGGTACTTGCTGTTAGAGAGGTATTCTCTGATTTTACATTACAGGTGCTAAATGCAATGCACGTGGGGACCTTCACCAGAATGACACATTGAAATCATGTGCAGAACTACAGAGACTACCAAACCAACCTGCTGGACGGACTGAAACAGAGGGACGCTGTATCTCTAGGTTGTGATATGAGAGCCGACAGTCAAGGACATTGTGCAAAGTATGTAATTGTTGTTGTCCAACTTGAACAGGTAAGCATATTATAAAAACAATTGACCTGTGTTAAAAAACAACAACAAAAAAACAGACTCTAACCCTAACAAAAAGAAAACAGTTGGTGTGATAATCTAATAGCCAACCCTGTCTACAATGTTTCAAATCCGTTGATAAGGTTTTGAAATATGTTAGGCACAGACAGTGGAGAAAACTGCAGTTAAAAATTAGTTTCTTGTTTGAATCTGTAATTTGATCTGATCAAGTGTAGTAGTGTTATAAAAACAACAAAATGTTATGTCTGTATATGATCCACAGAGCAATGAAGTGGGAAGCAGTACCCGCATTGATAAGGAGGGGCTGATCCGGAGTCTGGAGTATCTTGAACAGTCTGGTGTTAAAGTCGCTTCCCTTTAACACCATGTTAAAAAGTTTATTTGGGGAAAAGAAAAACAATAAAAAAGTGTCTGGGAACAGAAACCAGACATTGACCACTTTTATGACGTGTGGCACTTGTGTAAAGGTAGGATAATTTGAAATATATAGTTTAGTAATTATTTGTAGCACAGTCCTGTTTCCACTTCCATTTGTTTGAACTCTTTTCAGCACTCACTAAGAGGGTGGTGCTATCTCCAAGGAGAATGACTGCAGTGAGGTGAAACTGTTGTAAAAGAGCATAAAAAATCACCTTAACTGGTCAGCATCTGGTTCATCCAGTGGAGAGGAAACGGTGGCAAAATGGACATCCCTTCGAAATCACATCCAGAATGTGCATGTCCATGAAAGTGCTTCCACCCCTCTTCCACTGACAAAATAACCTTGGCTTGTCACTATTCAGTAGCAATTATAAATTTGTAGTATACTCACAGCTGCTGTACACTTATGCATTTGCTATTGTCTTTCCCCGCCTAGCAACAAAGGCCACATACAAGCTGGAGAAGGTGCTAATGAACAACGATGTGAAAAAGCTGAGCCCTGTCTACCAGACACCTGCCTTGGAGGGGTTCTACAGTGTGATCCTGCGTTTTGCACCAAAAACGTGGCCTTCTCATACTTAGGGATGCTTTGCAGGTAAATTGTATAGTAGTCATCTTGTCAATATAGTGGGGGGAAAAATCCAGACTACCATTTGACTTTATTATGCAAGTGACCAGTGACACTGGACACATTTTATTTCACATAAGATTTGAACTGGAAAGATTTTTAAGTAAATAAGCAGAACGTAGGCTCAGCTACACACAACAACACATGGAGAAATCCTCTAAATTGTCTGTCTACTTTTCATGGTGCTGCTGTGACTGAGCACGGCAGAGAATGTGTAACTTTTTGTCCAGTAGGGGTCACTGCTAGGCTTTCCAGCAACCACTAATAGTAGATTTTAGCTTCTAGCCCTTTACAAAATATTTAGTGTTATTTAGTATTATTAATGTAGTAACCATATGCAAATCCTTCCCAATTTAGGATTTACTTGATTGCATTTCAATGAAAACCTGCGTACCCAAGCAAGGACTGCAGGAGAACTGCAGTTCCAAACTCAATTTCCCAAGGCCGAGTGAGGAGAACATGTTATGTCCATGATGAAGACCAAATATTCTACTGGTTAGTTAATTCCCACTTGTCTAATGCAATGATTGCAATAAATCAATATTGGTGCCAAACACCATAATGAGTAACCAGGACACAAAGTAATGTTATAGAAAAATGATATAATATTGATATTAACACACATTTATATTTCACAAATGGCTGGCATTTTACTCAAATGTTCTTTGATACTTGGTGCACCATAAATATTTCCCCCCGAAAAAAAAAAGCTTGTTCTTTTCAGTTGTCTTTTGAGATGCTTTTCTACAGTCCGACTCCTACCACATACATTTGAATATAAAAATTAGGTAGAAACAAACTGGAATGAAATAAAGACTGGTAGTGACATCCCTCCAAAGTTCCTTTCATAAAAGGTGCTTTCATGATTATTTAGGCAGTGTAACTTCAGTTTACTGTGTGAAACCACTTAACACTTGTTTTTAGTCATTTGTGATTGACCACCAGCTCAGTCTACTTGAGCTTAAGTACTTACCCATTAGCTATGTTGCTCAAAAATACCTTTTATGATTATTTATGCAACATAACTTCAGTTTACTGTGTGAAAACAAAGCAGGAACATGACCACATTTGACTTTTTTCTGTGGTTAAGGTTGATGAATGTAATCAGTGCAGTTGAGCTCTGATTGCAGCTAGTTGGTTAGTGAAGCTAATAATCTCCTTGTTTCAAATAAGCAGTCAGAGAATAATAATAAAAATATCTAGTAAGTAATATTGAGTGTGTGATCTCTAAATACTGATATTTCAACATTCACTGATGCAGGTGAAGTTCCTCTATCTCCTCTCTGACTCGCTTAAACCTGGCTAAATAATAATGTAATAATAAATAATTTCACAGGTTAGAACTCAATAAGTCCTGTTTGGTGTGTGAGCACAGAGCTCAGCAGCAGCATAGACAAGCCAACATTACAGAGACTGATTGTGGTGGTAGGGGGAGAAAGATCTCACACACTGCATTGGACTACAATCATGTAACTGTAAATCAAAATGAATTCTATAAAATAAATGAATCCTGTCTGGATGGAACTGTTAAATGGTAATTTGAATATTCTTGCTTCATTTAATTCTTTGCCCTCATGATGTCACATTCTGTGTGCATTCACATTCTGAATGCAACACTCAGAACAGACTCTGTCAGTGCAGGGACTCTTCAGGTAATCAGGACGATCTGAGTATCAACAAGAGGAGAGCTGGTGATGATGTACAGAGACCCAGAAAAAAAGATGATGTACCGTAGCCTCAACAGTGCCACTGGACACAGTGATGTGCCAGTGGAGGACAAGAACTTGAGCAGCGCCTCATCTGAGGAGGAGAGCATCTTTGAGATGTCCTCCTCAGTAAACACAAGCAGAGGTAAGTTTAAAGTGTTTTAAGCTTGTTATGCCCCAGTCCAGGGGTGCCTAGAGCATAACTAGAAAGGGCCCCATTTTCCCCGAGTCCCAAGTAGTCACGTACAACAAGTTTTAGATTTTGAATGAAAAGAAAATGATTTATTCACAAAACTCACAGAGATCAAACAACTATAACTAAGGTATCAGCTTCAGGGTGGACCAAGGCCAAAACAACAATTAAAACAATTCTACCAAGAAAAAAAATCACTTACCTCCAGAAAACAAATGACAATAGACTTATACCTCCCTAAATAACAAAACAGAAGAAAACAAGATGAACTAATAAAAATGGCAGTCAACCCCTACTATTGGTTGGGGTGTTGGTTCCCAGCTGCAGCCAATCACAGGCTAGGGCCTGGAATCACTCACCAATCACCAATCATCTCCCGGGGATAGCACATACCTATTTACATGTGAAATTGACAAAAAAAGAAAAGAAAAAAAAGACACAGGGCACACAAGCAAACACATAGAAGACTATAAAAATATAACCACAGTCATAACAAGATGCAGTGCTGCATACAGTTTGTTTGATTTGATTTAAAACAGCTAAAAAGTTCTAATTATCACACATTTCAACATGGTCCTACAATATAAAATCTATCCACGGCTCTTTGGAAACCGAGCTAGGTGAATAGACTGTTTGCATGGTTAGTTAATGATCTGATATAACTGTTTTTCAAAAGAGGTTTTTCAAAGGAGGTTACTCCTTTGTAAACCAGGCCTCTTTTGTGCAGCAGTTATGACCTCATGGTATGATATGTGTTCACCAAAGTCCAAAGTTAAAGTTCATTCCAAACATTAGCATGGATTTACTTGCCGCCACTAGTGAATCCACTGAAATGAACTGATTGTGCTGCAAAAAGATTTGAATTTTAAACATTCTTGTGACTGGAACTTTACAGAAAAACCAGAGTTCATAAATGAAAGGACATAGTGGTCATTTAGTGATGTGTTACTGCCATAGTTTTGACCTTTTATCATGATGTTGTTTAAGAGACTTTTCCACCCTGACATGAATCAGGAGAAAATACTTCCTTGCAGTACTGTCCAACTCTCTCTTTCTCTCTCTGTTTTAGATCATCCTGAAGCAGCTAGTGGATGCAGCCATCGACCTGCACACGAAGGGAATCTTTCACAGGGACATCAAGCTACAGAATGTCTTGATACAAAAGGTTTCTGGTGTGCTAAGAGTGCGTATCATCGACTTTGGCTGTGGCATCTTCTCAAAGGAGACACCTTACAAGTCCTTCTGTGGTATGATATCTGTCTTCTGCTCCTTACTCATTTGGTCAGCCTGTGAAATAATAACGTCTGTAATGTTTTTCCCTCACCATTTTTCTTTATTTTCCCTTCATATCTCTGTTTGTCTCCTTTTATTGATGTGTGCACTAGGTACCCTTGCATACTACCCTCCAGAGTGGTTTGATTATCAGAAATACTGAGCCCGTCCGACCACTGTTTGGCAGCTTGGCGGGGCCTCTATTCTCTGCTCAGTGGACATAAAGATTTTACGACCCTAGACTTCATAAACAAGGACATTGAAGTCAATGCAGCACTGTCCACAGGTAAAACACACACATACTCAGAGATTAAATTGGGCCGGAGCCCTCCAGAGCTCAGCTCCGCCTCCTCACCTCGGCAGTACAGCCAGTAGGAGCTGAGCTCCCTCTGCTTTGGTGTTTATAACAATCATGAGCGTAGCTTCCATTCTAAGACTTTTTAAAATCATTAGTTTAGAGCTCCTCTCTTTTACCATGTCAAAAATCAGTAGGCTACATCAGTCTGTTTACTCATCTCTGTTTCCAGAGCGTTGTGTCAGAGCTTCATAATTGAATCTGTTTGTTTATTGATATAAAACCTGAATCAATGAAACTCCAGTCCATGTTTTCACTGATATAAAACCTGAATCAGTGAAACTCCAGTCCATGTTTTCACTGATATAAAACAATCAATGAAACTCCAGTCCATGTTTTCACTGATATAAAACCTGAATCAATGAAACTCCAGTCCATGTTTTCACTGATATAAAACCTGAATCAGTGAAACTCCAGTCCATGTTTTGACTGATATAAAACCTGAATCAGTGAAACTCCAGTCCATGTTTTCACTGATATAAAACCTGAATCAATGAAACTCCAGTCCATGTTTTCACTGATATAAAACCTGAATCAGTGAAACTCCAGTCCATGTTTTGACTGATATAAAACCTGAATCAGTGAAACTCCAGTCCATGTTTTGACTGATATAAAACCTGAATCAGTGAAACTCCAGTCCATGTTTTCACTGATATAAAACCTGAATCAATGAAACTCCAGTCCATGTTTTCACTGATATAAAACCTGAATCAGTGAAACTCCAGTCCATGTTTTCACTGATATAAAACCTGAATCAGTGAAACTCCAGTCCATGTTTTCACTGATATAAAACCTGAATCAGTGAAACTCCAGTCCATGTTTTCACTGATATAAAACCTGAATCAGTGAAACTCCAGTCCATGTTTTCACTGATGCGGCACCTTCTTACCGCGCGTACAAACGCGCACTCAGGCACGCGCACACACACGGTGCTGTCAAGTACTGTCACAACAAAATGTTCAGGTCATTGTTAACTTACTGAAACTAAATGTCTATTTTTTCACCTTAATGTTTTTGTGACAAAATCACAGAAACATAAAATGTCAGTTATAAAATCGTTCAGTTAACTGTTAAGAAGCTAATGCTGCGTTAGCAATAGTGAGAAGATGAGGAGGGCGATTAGCTTTCATTTGATTATTACTGTAGACAGGACTGCTGTGTTATAAACATGAAAAAATAAATACTGCTCACTAAATAATTATCACTCCCCTAGAAATAATATTTTAATTAAATTGAAAAAAATATATACTGCCGTACTTATACTGCATCGTCCATAGATTTAAAAACTTATGGTTGATGGCAGGCTGAAAAGTCAGGAGAGCATCACTTATTTGAAAATCTGATAACTTAATATCATACCATTCCTGGGTGAACCATCTTATGCTATGCTCACTTTCAGACTGTAAATTAACAATGGATCCATAAATTCAATGTGATTCATTTGTAAAGGCATAGACCACCAAAATAAAAAAATAAAAATTTGAAATTTGCGAATGGTGGCACTACCTGAGTTGTGAAATTAAAAAATGTCTCTCCCTGCATGCTTCCACGAGAGCTTGCCACAGTATTTCTGCAAATGTGAAATGAGTTTCTGCAGGGTTGTTGACTATTCTCATGGACAGGTAGAGGTAGCCTACTTTAGGACACATGATGAAAGGTGTAAATAGCTCTGTGAATGGAGGCTTAGGCAGTCTGTCTTGTTTGATGTTTATAAAACTAGTGGGTCCACCACTAGACATGTGGAACCCAACCATGCATGTTAAGAAGTTGGTTATGACCCGGAGGTCAGCAGACCATATAGCATGTAGACAGAGACAGGAAAGGCAGAAGAGAGACCTAAGACCTATTTGGAAAGTTGTGAATTCATTGTAATGACTGGCGACTGCTGATATTTGGTATGATGTTGTGACATGTAAAAAAAGTTTAGAATACAATTGATTTGATGTAGATTTATGGTATGAGATGTAATTAAGTAATGCAAATAATAGTGTAAATTGATGGGATGTGAATAAATATTGTTAATATGTGAATTGATGGTGTATATTGTGAATACTTTTTACAAATTGCAGTATAGATTGATGGTGAAATGTAGGCTAAATAAGTTACCAATATGTGAATTGATGTGAGATATAAATAAATAGGTTATAAATTGATAAAATATGTATTAAACCGATGGTGCGAGGTAAATACAAATGTTTTGAGATGTTTAGCTCCCCCTCCTTATAAAAGCCAATTTAACGACTGCACATACTTAATACTATAAAGTATATCTGATGAAAGCAAATGCATTCTTAAAAAAGCCTTTTTTTTTTAATTGGATCGCCCACTTTAACTTTTGATCTGCTTCTTGTTACTCACTTTTCAGATGTGAAGATTTTGCTGTACATGTGTCTGGCTGTAGACCCTACGTTGCGATCCACTCTGGAGGAGCTAAAGAACAGCCGCTTCCTCAACAACCTAGCCCTTTGTCTACCCAGCGTCACTTGGTGACCTAGGTTCAGGTAGCTTCCTCCCACCACCATGGTCAGGAACTAATGCTGCTGGTGGATTGAAAACAACAATAGACTACAAAATTATAAAAACGCTACTGGACTGTTCTGAAAAGATTGTGTGTGGGTCCTCTCCGGGTGCTTGGGCTTTCTTCTAGGCTTAATGATCTCGCCTGTTAATAAAAAGCTTCCTTTTCAGTTCACTGTGTTACCTGCTATGACAAACCAGGACAATAGAAAACATGCATAAAATATAATCATTTCATTTTTCCACAGCCGTCTCATATGCCTCACATTCCCTTCACACTGGATGTACTTGTCATGAACATTAGAGGTTAGGCTACACAAGAGAACAGTAAACATTGAATATCTGGAATTTCAAGAAATGGTATCAGAAACAGGTTTAATGCCAAGTAGAGTTTCACATCCAAGGAATTTGCATGTTTTGATACATCATAAATTGATATAATTAAGAAAGGAAGCACCACAAAATGAAACATGATAAACTGTGTTCACAGACAACTGTCTTTTAATGTCTTCCTCAGCCCATGCATTGATGTCTGTGACAGAATTGTGTCTGTTTTTGATGCAGTGTTGTCTGATTCTCTGAATCTTTTTAACATATTATGCACTGTGCACAATGAAGTCCACAGAATCTTTGCAACCTTACTTTAAAAAACATTATTCACCAGTTATGTTACCGTTTGCCAGGGACGGATTGGCAATCTGGCATACCGGGCATTTGCCCGGTGGGCCGACGTGCTATTTGGGCAGATAAATCCTGATTTTTTTTTTTTAATATTGGTCTGACCGGCCCATAACGAGTAGATCACGCAGCCCAAACATACTGTTGAACAACCACTCTGTACGCTTTGGTCCCGCCTACAGAAACAAAAAAAAGGCTGTGCGAGACTTTGTTTCCTTACCACCGGCCCTTACACGCTGACTGACAGGGGACCGGCCCAATCACATCATGAAATACCTCCCCCCTTTGGCTTGATGCGCCGGTGTGCAGTTTATTGATGGGTGAAACGCTATCAGATAAAGATGGAGAGAAAACGTAAAGGTGGCGCAGAAAAACTCCGTGATAAAAAGAAACTTGCTCTTCGGGCAGACGCTGTGAAGTGTGTTAAAATCACTGACATGTTTGCCACAGCAGGGCTCCATCAGCTCCCATCGCTGATGAAGTCCCTGCTGTGGCAAGTGGTGCTAGTTGCAGTGGCACTCAACATGTTGTTGAACCTGCGGTAAGCTGGACTACTGTCAGAACATGTATGAAATGCAACAAGTGGGTTAAGGCCACCAAGCATTTAGCAAACTGGCTTTTATTGCCAACAGTCTGGTTACAGCACTTGGTTATTGTAGGCCATAACCAGGCCAAGAACACATAACAGGTCCCACTCTCCAGCCTCACTCGTGCCGTCTCTCTCCACACACGCTCACATACACGCGCTCTCCCTCACCTGCTCCCCCGCCCCCTTGCTCTCATACAGGTGCATTTATGGACCATGGGAAACCACAGAACTCGCATTGTAACACACAACACATTACTGCAGGGTCGCTACAATACATTGTAGGCTACACTGGCTGGAAGAGAAAATAAGCCGAGCTCAGTAGCCTACTTTTTATGTCTTTCATTCTAAATGAAATAGTCTTTAATGTGAGAAAACTTGCTCACCATTCACCAACAATAACAATAAGTCTAATTTCTTATTAGATTATTGTCTGTGGTGTGAGTACTAGGCTGGCCTATTGGCTAAGCTGCTTTTTTGTCCTGCAGCTATAGCAGTTCTTTATGTAGCCTAGGTGGTAGGGACAATGTAGGCTACATAACTGATAGAAAATCTCACTTTTAAAAATTATATAATTTTGTCTATGTTCTGTGAATGCAGCTGCAGGTATCTGTACATTCCAGTAATTCTAGCCTATGCATATTTAAAGCCACCACTCACCAAAAATGTGAGTGAAAACTGAAGAGTCAGCACTTTCAATTTTTTTGTTCAACTAGTAGTCCTCAGGTAAGCTCCTATCTAGGCCTGGAAAAAAATGGGCTGTTTTATGTAGCTAGGTGGCCAAAGACAATGTAAGTTAGCCTACAAAGAAAGAAAATAGCACTTTTTAAAATGACATAATTTTGTTCATTGCTAGTGTTATGTCAATGCAGCTGTGTGTTTGTTTATATAAATATATTATAAACAGGCTGTATTTCAGTCAGTCATTGTAATTGTACAATATGTTTGTGTTGATTTGTCCTGTACACGTGACATCTATTGCACGTCTGTCTGTCCTGGGAGAGGGATCCCTCCTCTGTGGCTCTTCCTGAGGTTTCTTCCACATTTTTTCCTGTTAAAGTTTTTTGTGGGCAAGTTTTTCCTACTCGAACCAAGGGTCTAAGGACAGAGGGTGTCACTCCCTGTACAGATTGTAAAGCCCTCAGAGGAAAATGAACTTTGTGACTTTGGGCTATACAAATAAAATTGATTTGATATGATTTGATTATTTATGTCCCGTTGAGCTAGGTTGTTTTTAAAGACTTGCACAGTTGCACTGAAAAAACTGAAAAGGTGTGTTATCAAATGTTGTGGGCCAGTCTGGTCCAAAATGCCAGGGCCGATTTCTTGTCCCAGTCTGTCCCTGCCGTTTGCCGATTCATCTAATTAACTGAGATGTTCACGCAGGCGTTTTCTTTTAGCATTTCACAGCTTTTCCAGTCTTTTGTTGACACTGTCCTCAACCCTTTTTTGAAACACAAATGCAAAATAGGAATATCAGAATCACTTTGCTTTTAATTGTACATACAGGTATAGACATAAGTACAGTTTAAAAGACAAGGGACATGACAGGTAGGCGCAAACATAACGAAAAAAACAAAAAACTAAATATATAGAAAAAATAACTGTATATACATATATATTTGCATAAATATAGATATTTATGGACATGAGTATCTATTATCTATCTACATTTGTAAACTGCACTGATGATAATGCAATGGTGCAGGTAGAGGAATACATACGGTTTCTACAAACAGTTGTGATCTGTACATGAGGTAGGTGGATATGACAGTGCCTATATACATATCTATGTATCAGTGTTGTTACAGGAATTTAAAAGAAAAACCCTTAAATAAGAAGGATCGGATTCCACAGTCAATAATTGGCTGTCTTAAACCCCTGCAAATTGTTAACAGACAATTTGCGTATATTAGCATCTAAACATTTTTTTTTCCCTTAATCAGTACCCAGCATATAGCATACAGCATAGTACCCACCAATCTAAATGTCACCTCTCTGACCTGTCTCTGACCCTTGTTCTGTTCTGGAATCTCTCTATTTATACATTAACCTGAACTTTACCTTACCCTGCCAGTCTCATTAATAAAGGGAAGTGTCCTGAAGACATGTAATAAATAGAAACAAACATAAATAATCTAAATAGCAGTGTAATCCTAATTTTTATAACGAGTTTCATTTTTCAAAAACAATACCACCTCTCAGTTTTACCAAAAAAATAAATATGGGCTTTCAGCGTTTTGCTCATCATCAGATTTTGTCTCTAGTTTCGATTTTGTTGAACGTGATGCGGAATTTGACCAGTTCAGACGACATAATACTCATCATACACGAGGGGGCGCTGTTGCGATATTAGCTGTTGGACAGCACAAAGAAGAAGACGCGCTCCGGTAGGAAGGAGAGCGCCTAGTGACTGACAGTCCAGCGTCACCAGGATAACCGGACTAAAATGAAGAAACCGACGGAGTATCTGGATAGCATTGGACTATACAAAAAAATGAAATAAAATAACTCAAAGGATAATTTGAATTTGAATTAACAGACGGCTGTAATTGCAGCGTCTTATCCGCTGGAAGAAGAGCACAGCGCGTCGACCTGTCTGCACTGTGCGCTCTGCTAAAGTCAGCCCGGAGCTGCTTTATTATCCTTTCCAGTGACAGCCAGATGAACCAAACACCAACGTCAGACGACAGCAGCTGATAACTCTCGCGTACAGACATGGCAGACGATGAAATAGACTACAACATCGTGTTTCCAGATGCGGGGACATCCGGTGAGCATCTCTTCGTTGTACTGTAACGACACTGTACGTCCGCGCTCCGCTTAGCTTAGCGCGCAAAGGCTAACGCTGTCTCACAATGTCCTTTAGCCGGGCGTTAGCCTAGCCGTGTAGCTCAGCTGACCGTGACAGCTCCTAACGTGGTAATGTGTTTTCAGAGAGGCACTGGCAGGGGACAAAGGAGCCGGTTGTGATTCTGTTGGGCTGGGCTGGCTGCAAAGACAAACACCTCTCCAAATACAGCTCTATCTACAACGAGCAGGTTCAAACACAAAGCCCCATTTACAACCTGATGTTTTGTCTGTTCTGCAGCATTGTGGCATTGCACAAGTGTCAGCAGCTGGTTGATGTACTTTCTTTTCTCTCTTTTAGGGATGTGTCACCGTCCGTTACACGGCTCCCCTGAAGACCGTCTTCATCTCCGAGTCGTTCGGCTACAAGGAGCTGAGCAGCACAGCCCAGAAGCTGCTGGAGATCCTCTATGATTACGAGGTGGAGAACAGCCCTATCCTCTTCCACATCTTCAGCAACGGCGGCTTCATGCTCTACCGTTACATTGCAGAGTTGTTGCACAGCGATAAGCAGTTCAGCTCCCTGTGTGTAATTGGCGCTCTCGTGGACAGTGCCCCAGGTAGTGGGAACGTCCGCGGGGCCCTGCGTGCACTAACGGCCACCCTGGGGTCCAAAATAAGTCCTGTTTTAAGATATGTCCTCTTAGCTGTTTTTGCAGTGACTGTTTTCCTGTTGCGAGTCGTGCTTTACCCCTTGACCAAGTACATCCACAAGAACCACTATGACGCAGTCCAGGAGAGACCGCCCGCCTGGCCTCATTTCTTCCTCTACTCCAAAGCTGACCAGGTGATCAGACACCGGGACGTCGAGGTCTTTGTCGGAGCCTTGAAGCAGAAAGACGTCCCAGTGGACAGTTTTGATTTTGTTTCCAGTCCTCATGTCAGCCATTTCCGGGATTTTCCCGAGCAGTACGCTCTCAAGTGTCGCGATTTCCTGGTCGCCTGCATGAAGGAATTGCAAGGGACTGAGATCAAAAAGAGACAGAGGGTTCAGAGCCAATGAAACCTGGAGAGAGTTTTCCAGTTTCCGAGGAGAGGTTAGGAAAATCTGACTACTTAGTTCAGTGGTCTGAAGAATCGGTTAGAAAATGAGGCAGAATTTTTTGTTTTGTTTTTGCAAGGCAGCTGAAATTTGAGCTGAACTGCGATCTTGCTGATGATTTTCTGTCCCAGTGCACATAATAGAATGGTTCCACACATGCGGCAGGTGTACTGCACTTCACCCACGTCTGGAAACCAGCCATCTGAAACACTGTAATTAACATACCTGTACATTTTTGTGGCAAATCTGCCTAACCCTGCCTACTCGAATGTTTTTGCAACAGTTCTATACCACGTGTAAACATCTAAACTATTGCTATACACTGGAAAATGAATCCTTTAGGATTATTTAAATTAAATTTAATATTGCTGTGGAATGTCATGGATTGTAGATTTGTAGTAGTAGTGATTCTAAAATTGAGGCTGGGTGTTGTTTAATAATAATCTGTATCTTCTATTTCTAAAATTTCTAACGTATTTATTGTTTCAGTCTCACAATTTGCCATTAAAATGAGATCACAAGGGTGCTTACGGCGAAGGCGACTGTCAAAACTGAATCACATGATGTTTTTTTTAATTATTATTGAAATAAAAAGGTCTCAAACAGCTTGCCTTAAACAGTAAATGCCTTTCTGAATTGTTTTTTGGGTCCAGAAATTGTAGAATACTGTAGTATATGTGCTGCACATATACAATGAATGTATATGTCTACACAACTATTGTGTTCTTTCTAACTGATGTGCCTTCAATAAATCCAGAATGCTCATAGAAAAAATATGTCAGCATATTTATTTTTAAGGAGTCCAGATGCTTCATACAGGTTTGGATAATCCCACGTCATCAATGTCTGCAAAGGGTTCTATGGATCGTGTATCTCTGAAATATTTGACTGATATCAGAACAAACCAGTGATATCCAGAAATGCTTGATGCAAAAATGATGAATAATTAGCTTTATTTAAAATCTTTTAAAATTTAAAAGACCAGATTTTCACTGCACTGTGTAATAATTTGTCCGTATTTGTTACAGTTCTAATTGGTAAACTTTTTTTTAAAGGCCATTTGAAATATCAAATTATTATTTAGGTTTATTGTCCTGCTTTACCATTTGTTGAATTGTGTTAAAATGTTGCATACACATGTACATGGACTGAATGTAAGTTGATATTTTAGTGTAAAATAGTTTTTTCTTTTATTGGTGATTTACAATGCTGAACTATGGACAGGGTTTATTTTGATAGTTCATGGCAGCTCTTCCTTTTATTAGTCACAAGGGCCGTTTTTTAACTTCACTTCATCTCTTGACCTTGTTCCTTTGCTGATAAGAAGCACTCACTTTGTGTACGCAATACATTCCATCACTGGAGGGCTCACTGAGCAGGAGACATCAAGACAAGGTGTCTATGTGATCTTGTCCCCTCGTTGAATGTCCACAACATGTCACATTTGATATTTGGAAGAAGTGGTTGGCATTTGTCTCTGCAATGGGGCCTGATCCATGCCACTTCATGTATCATGTAGAAGTGCTCAGAGGAAAGGGAGAAAGACAGATGAACATCGCTTACTGGAGTGCACATGAGACGGGCTGCTCTGATCCTGCTGGTGGTCTCCTGCATTGTTTCCATGATAGAGAAAGTCTTCAGTGGTTGCACGGTTTAGTAGTGTTACGTTAGGATTTTGTAATTGGAATAAAACCGAGTCACATTTAGACAGTGCAAGTAATCCGATTATTTACTAACATCAAATGCTGAAAAAATAATTCATTACAAATAATTGTCACATTGAAAATACCACTTCAAGTTTTGTTTTTGTGGTATTTTCAATGCGATAATTGTATTTGCATCGGAGTACGTATTATTAAAGTTTAACTTTTATTATACACATATGCATTATATCATTTGATTGTTGTATAAACTGCATTTTAATATCATAGTTAGCCAAAGTGGTGCTCATTTTTAAACCTTTATTCACAAGTCATAATTTAGTAAGGCACTGGTTCACAAACTGGTGTATGACATATCTAAAACATATCAAACCAGCTACAACATTGTGAATGAAATTGAACTAGGAGCGCAAGTTTTAAGTTTTGCATTTCCTAATATATATTGTTCCAGCATCAGCATGATATGTAGACACCCATGATGAGTTCAAATGTTGCATGAGGTAGTAAGCATGATTATATGAATTGTTTAAAAACTCTGCGACTGTGGCTCCAAAGAGGAAATATTAGTGAAGAGAAGAGCGGTTCAAGAGAACCTCTTGATCACCAAATGGTTCTGTTTAGAATTCAACAATAATTAATGTCCTTAATAGGAATAAACCTGCCTCATGAACTGTCTGTAGCTCGTCAGGGTTAATGTCTGTCAAAATAGTCTTAATCTGAGAGATTAATATTTTCTAGGTAAAGGGCATAAAAAGTCTAAGAAACACTGAAGTAAAGTATTGCAAAATACTGTTATACGAGGGTCACAATGTAGTTATATTATTCTGTGGATTACTTTGTTTTATTCTGTTTGCATGAAAAGTGCTAGACAAATAAAGTGTGATCGATAAATTGATTGCAGTAATTCATATCATGAAAACATAACTTGCACACCTGAGTCGAACGCAGTTATATGGAGAATCTGAACACTGGTGCATTCACACATTTACTGTAGCAGTTATGGAACATCGTTCATTTGGTGTGGTGTTTGGGGTCTCTCTGCTAAATGCTCGGCTATGTTCACCAGCTACTCACTGTCCGCTGCTTGCTGCTTGTGTGTAGTGTAGTGTGTTTTTAGAGCTTTTTATCGAGAAACATCTGCCTGCTGAGGCAGAAAACCATGTTATGAGAGCGATGACAGTGAACATAAACAGTAACATTGTTGGTTGGACAGCTGTGAAAGGAGCTGAAGCTCACTAAAAAGCTCTGTAACGCGGAGGGGAGCTGCAGATTCAGGTTCATCACTACAATCCACCTCTTTAACATTGTCATTTTATACTTTCTTCTTATGAAAATATTAATTATAGAGTTTTCTGAGAGAATAAAGGGGGGGAGTAAAGACTTTGAACCCACATTGCAATAATAGGTGATGATTTACGATCAAATATACAATTACAAATCTCATTATACATGTACAGTGAATTAATACAAATCAGTAAACCGACACTGAACTCCACAACAACCATGAGGAAAATTGTAATATCTGAAAGAATGCACAATGAATAAATACAGTGACACTGATATTCCTGAAGAGGGAAGCATTGACTCACAGTTGCCATCATGCGGCACCTCACTGTGGCCTCGACTGAGTATTACGCTGACTACCATGAGGTTCAGCAGTGGATTTTATTCTGAGCTCCTGAGGTTTAAACGTTGTGAAACATTACCTTCAGGAGCTCTTTCTGTGCTGCTTTTAATTGGGAAAAAGGGAAAGGTTGCATGTTGTTCATTTGTGCAAGATATAACATGCTCATATTCAAAACAGTGGGCTTATTCGGGTGAATAGTAACAATGCTTCCGATTTCTTGTAATTGTTCTGATGACACCCAGGAGAACAGAACAAAGCATTATTTCAAAGTGAAGACAGAGTGAGTCTTTTCAGTTAAGGATGAGCGATAAAGGCAAGACGTCATAACACACACTCCCCCTCTCAGAAACGCAGTGAAAGAAGAAATTACCCCGTGGAAGTTAATGAAGTCTCACAAGTTGATGAGGGGAAAATTGCGGCGAAGAGGGGTCAGCGCCTTCTCTTTAGCCTTTCCCTCTTCTGCAGAAAATGGCTGCGGTCAAGATCCATACTTTTAGAGGACGCTGAGCACTCCAACACAGAGATGGAGTGAGCACCAAGATTAATGGTATTAAGTGGTAGCACTTGGCAATACGGTAACATATCGTCCATGTTCTCTATTCCACACTGATAGTTTCATAGACCTTGGCTTTACACATTGACTTTTAGCTGATTTACAGGATTGAAATAATCCGGGAGGATTTTCATCACAGCAAGGACCCGTGAGTACGAAGTGTCACATCATTGCCAGTTTTTATCATATAATACACACGAAACTTTAAAACATGTTTGCCGTCTGCACTTTGGATTGCAAGTTATCGTGCAAAGCCAAAAAATGAACTTTATATCTTTATATCTGTTTATTCTCAGGGAATGATTTTTTTCTTGGTTTAATGTCACTCCGAACAAACCGAAAAAAAAGGTTTGTATTTATGTACGTGTTGACATTTGGGTGCTACCCCGCGAACCTCCTTTCTAGATCATTGGATGGGGAAGTGTAGTATTTTATCTGACAGGTGCACACACACACACACACACACACACACACACACACACACACACACACACACACACACACACACACACACACACACACACACACACAGTAACAGAGAGGATCTAATGGCAAACCTTTGGTGATTTGAAGTGATTTTCTATCATGTTTGACATTTTGACATGTATCTATGTATGTATATAGGCATATGTATTTTTTTTACTGTGTAATTTCATTTTACACGCTTGTCAGTAATCAAACAATAAGAATCAGCACAGCACTTGCATGTGTTTAATTAAATTTGGGTTTTTATCCTGGGTTTTGTATTCATTTGTTTGATAGATTCATAGATAAATAATCCACTTTTTCGCTTTTCATTACTACATCCCTCACACAGTCTTTACAGGCCTCCCATTCTTATCTCTTCTAACACACACATACAGACACACACTCCCAGGTGTGTTTCCTGGCGACACACACAGCGTCAAAACCTTGCCTTTCTCTCTCGCACTGCGGGACCGGCCTTGTGATCAAGTTGAGTGGGAGCCGACGAGAAGTCACTCAAGTCACCCTCTCTTCCCTCTAATGAGCAAAGTGTCTCATGGAAGCCGAGTCCAAGACAGCATGGGAGCTCCCACACACAAGTACACTCGCACAAAGAGGAATAAATGCGTCACGAGTGCACACACACACACACACACACACACACACACACACACACACACACACACACACACACACACACACACACACACACACACACAAACACACACACACACACACCTTCAATGGAATGAAATCCAGAGGATCAGGACCAAAGTCCCGTCCGCCTTTGAGTAACTTTAAAAGGTCTCCTGGTG